>OY787673.1:15010568-15636542 GCA_963678985.1 Spisula subtruncata | reverse complement strand
CCCCTACCTGGATTCCAGGTTGCCAATGTTTCGATGGCCATTTCAACCACACATTTTGTTTCAATCGAAATAAATAGACGTACATGGTGTCCTTATTGGTCTCTATCCACATACCAAGATTCATAAACCTTGCTTGAAAACTGTCGAGTGATTGCAGGATCCAGATTTTCTCGACGGACAAACGGATGGAGGGCAAACATAGTTTAGATGAACGGACCAAGGTACCCCGGTTACTACTTGTAGTATATTTCACCGTACCCCAGTATGCTCACAGGTACCCAACTATTACCCCCCAAAAATGTAATAGTTTTAATCGCCGAATACAACATCTATAAATGAAACTTTGCCGAGGAGATTTCATTCGGATATACTTTGAACCATAATATAGTTTTCATTTACCGAAGAATTTCTAAAAAGAAAGACTTCACTGTCGTAAACACCGATTACTTGACTACGCTTTAAACGAAATGAAAACACAGACGTTTCTGGTGAAATCTTTTCGTTTCGTTCTATACGCTTTCTTTTTCTTAGACACACAATTTTTGTAAGTTTGTTTACATCTAGCAAAATTTATCACGATTAGCTGGAGATCCGTTCATCGTGAAGAAGAGATATTGCTGCCTTTTATTTACACAGTCTGTATCGAACCAATCTTCTGATCGAAACGCGGTCGTTTTCGAGAACATACCGCGCGAATGACTAGTCCTTTTTGCTTTATGGAACAACGGTTTGGCTGCTTGGTTGATTAACTCAACAAATTCATTCACAGTTTCTTTGATTTCGTTTCTACCGGTGCTAATATTTACATCATTCAATAATTAAAGTCTGTAATGTGAAAATAATTATCTGGAGCTCCGATCTTGGGCCCCTGTTGATGTTCGTGTAAATTCTTAGTTTAATGTAACAATCTTTTAGAGTGTCTCTGAGGCTTTGTGATGATTTTTTAAGTTCTCTAGCATTTCTTTCAGTTCTTTTATTTACAAATTTTGCAACAGCAAAACCCCTTACTGTTAAGAACAGGTTGATGGTGTCTTCCAAATGTCATGAACTTGTATCAATCTGGCCATCACAGTCTGGGTCAACAAACTGTGTTGAAGTGTAATGTTTGACCATGAAATTGTCAAATAAAAGTTCCCTTAGTTCACTCTTCATGAGAGATTTTGTATTCAGGTTGTCGGTGTCTATGTTCCTTCTCAAAGTAACTTCGAACTCGCTAACCATGACAAAAATCACCACATGGCTTTCTAAGCCCACTCCTGTTTTTGTATTCCACCATGGCACTGAATTGTTTCTGTGAATGATTTCTGTGAAGAACTACATAGTAACTGACTTACAACTGCCAATTTGGACTCTCTTTAGCTTTTAGATTTTATCTTGTTGTATTTCTTCTGTAAAGCTCTGATTATATATCCAACAATGTAATACAGAACTTTTGCGTCATTGTCACTGATTTGCTCACTCTGCGATTTCGACACTTTCTTGGCTTGTATAACATAACACTTGAAAATTTCTCCTACAACGTCTAAAAACAATGCCTGCAGGAAGTCATTGATTTCTTGATCATCAGTGGAATCAGATACTGATGATCTCACTTTGCGGTGCGGTTGTTGATGATCTCATCACTGGTTCTAATGTTATGAAGCTTGGTAATGTAGGTCTTTGATCATTGTAATAGAAATTTGCGACATATTATTATGATGTGAACGCTTCAAATGCCAACTGTTCAGAAAGAACATTATGTTGTATAAGTTGAATAGTACATTGTACAAGATGCACACCACGCCTATCTCGGTAGCAATAGAGATATGCATCTCCAGAAAATGCATGGTAAAAGCGTTCTTTACGTCTTTATTTATAGGTCAAGATGCATTAATCATGCATCAGTTGTCACAGGTTCAGACTAGAGCGCATTTATGTGTCAAAAACTGGACTCCGTGTTCATTCGAACAAGTACCCCGGTCAACAGTCCATCTTAGTCTGAACATGTGAACACCTTTCAACCCGATACATAGAAAATAGTTGGCACAGTCAGTATTTATGTACGCAAATGTTTCATCTATACCATTGCGTCTTGATTTCTATGCGATCTTTTGTAATCATCAGCTGTCTACATTGTTATCAAAAATATGACACCATGTCCTGTTTAAACTCTTATATCTCGGCGAAAAGGACGAATAAAATTGTGTAAATCTGCATATAGACGGGGGATGGATGTAATTTCGTCATGGTATAAATCAAAGGTTTAGGATTTGTCAAAAATACCTTTTTGGGGATCAAAGTTTCAAATAACGCGTTTTTTTGTAAAAAATCGCATACATTTTTCATGATTTCTCCTTAAATAATTCACGGTTTTGCTAAGAATTTTGTGTACTGATACCTCTTAACTGCGAATAAATGTAAACATTGTTTTGTTCAGACCCTGCAAAAGGACTATAAAAAACAAGCAATACTTACTTCCGCGAGATTGCGTACATAAACACTGACAACTGTCTTCTAAGTGCCAACTGTTTACTATGTATCGGGTTGAACGGTGTGTTGTGGCAACTGATATCAAATGGAACAACATGGGGATAGTCGATAATGATTAGGTTGTTCTGTGGGCTATCGTTTGGTTAGTACAAATCTGTACTTTTGGCAAAAGCAATGCTTTTCTTATATCTTCTGTCGACTGTTGTCCTCCAAAACATTGGTTTTTTTACAGAGAAAGTCCCGAGCCAGTACAGAGGGTGTCGATACGGGTGTACACATCGAGCTGGCCGTCACAGTCATGCCCCACGGAATCCTCGTGCACTGTTGTTGCAAATACTTTTTTCCAAGCTTCACGATTTCTCCGCCGAAATCAGCGCACGTGTTTCTCGAAATGTACTAGAATGAAACTTCGGTAGGTTTTGTAATGGCTTTAGTTATTGGAAAATTTCATGTTAACACTACATGGAAACCACTGAAATTAGCCCCAGCAATGTACCGGTAAGTCATCTTCTATCAGTTCCCGTCTTTCCATCGATGCCTTAGAATGACCTGCATCAGTCAGCCATGCTTGTAGAAAACGAACCTGTAAGGAAACAAGAAACATCACTGTGTAATAACTACTTGAGAGGCAAGGTTTCCACTACTTCTATGTTGATTCTTACCAAGCTGCACTAATCAGAATATATTTTACTGTAAAACAATGCCAAGATGCATTAAATGATGTTACACATTGGTTTAATTCTCAGCTGCTAATTCCACAGGCACACGGTTTCGTCGATTTAATAAACCAGGGCACTCATTATACGGTAAATAAAGTATCCCTGAATAAACTTGCATAACACATTTTTTTACAGTCTCCCCTTAGCTTTACTTACGTGGTAAGTAAGAAAGACTGAAAAACAATTGTTTCATGCAAGTTTATTAAATCGACTGTAACCTATTCTGATATTTTACACTGTGCAATTTCTTCTGCCTTTAGACCATGTCGATTATGTTTCATTTTCCCCTCGAAACCTCATAATATGTGACTGTTTTGTTGTTGGTAATAGTCTATGGATGATGAAAATGCACAAAAAGTTTGTGCTTCAATTAATTTCAGGTTGACTATTTTTGTCAAGCCCATTTAATTAAGCGAGACTTAGTCGCAACGTGTGGTGTATGCACGTGCGTCTGTCGATTTTGTTCGGACCATAACTTACTTTCTTATATTAGGCATGAATGGTCACTTACATGAGGAGGCGTGCCATTTCCTACCTCCAGGTTTCTATCTCAAAGGTCAATGTCACAGTTGGAGGTCAAATTTAAGCTTGTCCGGACTATATCTTTGTAATGCATTGACCAGTCTTTCTTATATTTTGGCATGAATGTTCACCTCCATGAGGTGGCGTGTCATTCCGAAACCCCAATTCCTATCTCAAAGTTCAATGTCACAGTTGGAGGTCAAATTGATGCTTGTCCAGACCATAATTTTAACATGCATTGACCAATCTTTCTTATAATTTAAAGCTTCTGTATTTTTACTCGACTACTTTTCGAAGAAAACAAGAGCTATTGTCATGGGGACTTCTGTATTGCTTGCACTTCCTAATTACTTGTTCTTATTAATTTTCAGGTATGTCGCATTTGATTGGATCGCACCCCTTTGTAACAACATTTATCTTCTCACAAACCCTCCCCTTCCCATCAATATTTATATTTACCTCTTACGCAGCTCCATCCTGTTTTTTTCTGACCTTTTAGTATGTGTCTTGCTATCACCATAGTCATCCTACTAACCTTTCTCATACTGTCCATTGGTCGCCTCCTGAGTCAAATTTAAGTGATTTGTAGTCTAAATGCGTGTGACGTTAATCGGCTACATTTGTCTCTTTTGTGCGGTAACACTCATGGGTCACATGAGTTTTAACATTTGATCTTATGATGTTAGCGGTATAGTATAACAACGTCAAGCTGCTAGAGGTCGCCTTACAAATGCCAAATATTTATTTTTCTTTGTTCGAATTTTATGTAAAGTGATATTACAAAATATTTAGAAAAAGATCAAATATTACACGCAATGAGCTAGGCAATAATGTTTATTGGTTTCTTTCCTGGCATACATTGTTTTTATTCGAACAGAGAGGTACTGAAGTAAATGTTATGTTTATGATCGATTTATCCATATCCCAAATACAGTTCCATGTCATGCAAACTCGAACGATTACGCGCCTTCGACTGCCTTAGTTCATTGTAAAGGAACAAAGGTCATATGAGCTAAAGCCTTGCCTACGAGAGGGTATCAAAAAGTTCTTGGACTGACCCGTTCATTTTAATATGCGCAATGCGATTGAATAATTTGTTTTATCATCCTAAACTACATTCAATTCTGTACTGAGAAACACATACATATTTGATTTAATGATAATATCAATAATATATGTTAACGATTTAAAAGAAGACAGACAGCCACCGGCGCACTTTTATGACGTTACGACGTCATCCAACGTCATCCAACGTCATCCAACGTCAAGACACTTGTCATTGTTCCATTGTCTGAGTGATCCAAAACTCACAAACCTGGTTTTGAATGACATATAGCCTACCAAAATACGCAGTTTTGACTGAATTTTCTTTTATTCATAAACAAGAGTCGGTCAGTGAATGACCTAGTTGGCCAATTCTTTTATTTGAGCACCAATCAGTCCAATGGCCGCACTGTAAATGAGATCTACCCGACCAATAGCATCATCATTCAACTCACATCCCTACATCTTTTATACCATTTAAACAGTGTAATTTTCGCACGATAACTTTACTTCCATATACTTAGGTGGTAAGTTCTAATCTGAGATCAGTGTTGGTGTATCATTCAGCAACAAGGTCAAATACAACGGCGATTCGATAGTCCGAGTGTTATGTCCTTACGAAAAGTGCGCCGACGTCATAAAATGTGACGAAAGTTGCGCAACACAAAACGACGTGGTTTAAACGTCACATCAGTATGCGTGATCATAGCGCAATGTATACCAGGATGATGCCACTTACTTAATGTTTATGCCGATGGTTTAATATTTAAATCGGATGACGATTCACAGAATTATATATATATATATATATATATATATATATATATATGTTTGTGTGTGAGGTGAAGTGAATGATCTTTTTAAAGTGCGCCGTGGAGCATTATTTAAGTTACCATAGTAACCGTCACATGCTCGGTAGATGGTTATATTAGTTGGAAATTTCCAAATCAATTCGAAATCGTTGTTTTAAAGAATGTGCATTTTTTACTGAATTTGGTCAAAAACTATCCAAAATGACAGGCCGAGTCCACGAACTTTTTGATACCCCTCGTATGTACAGGATGATATCTTAAATAGCAACAGACTGCTCTGCTATATGAATAAGTAACTAGGAATTGCAAGCAATACATAAGTCCCCTACCTGGACTCCAGGTTGCCAATGTTTCGATGGCCATTGCAACCACACATTTTGTTTCAATCGAAATAAATAGACGTACATGGTGTCCTTATTGGTCTCTATCCACATACTAAGATTCATAAACCTTGCTTGAAAACTGTCGAGTGATTGCAGGATCATGATTTTCTCGACGGACAAACGGGGGGAGGGCAAACATAGTTTAGATGAATGGGCCAAGGTCCCCCGGGTACTACTTGTAGTATATTTCACCGTACCCCAGTATGCTTACAGGTACCCAACTATTGCCCCCAAAAAATGTAATAATTTTAATCGCCGAATACAACATCTATAAATGAAACTTTGCCGAGGAGATTTCATTCGGATAGACTTTGAACCATAATATAGTTTTCATTTACCGAATAATTTCTAAAAAGAAAAGACTTCACTGTCGTAAAAACCGATCACGTGACTACGCTTTAAACGAAATGAAAACAAAGACGTTTCTGGTGAAATCTTTTCGAGCTTATATATATACAAGACCAATTCGATTGCTTTACATCAACAAATTTAACAATGATCAAAATAGTTCAACAAAACGAACTGCAGTCCTTCTTGGATGCAAACCCCAAGTACAAGAAGGACCGTGATGAACGGTTTACGTTACATACATTTACATATATAATTATTTTACGATATCGATTTTTGGCGCACATACGATCCGGGTACGGTTAAGCATATCTAGGTACTCAAAAGTATTATTTGTGAATCGGGTAACGATGAAGTAAACTTCAAAGTACCCGGGGTACGGTAAAGTAGTACCCGAGGGACCTTGACCCATTCAGCACCAGTAGGGCCTAATTACGTTTTCATGAATGTAGCTGCTGCTATTTTATAAGATTTGTGTTTTATGTGGACAGTGTTGGTAACTGTAGCTGAATTATGGTTAACGGATTTAAAAACGCGACACTTGGGTATGTTGATATATTTTAGGAAAGCGAGTTCCTATATCAAATATCTTGGTATTTCCGTAAAGGTGAATTCAATGTCGTCATTTTGATACCAAATGTATTAAAATCCAACAGGTATTACATAAACTATAGCGTGAATAAGAAATTGGTCCAGAAAACGAAAGTAACATCTTTATCGGCGTATCGAGTGCACTGCTGAATAATAAAGTCGAATGATTAGGCTACGTAATAATAGTCTTAACTTTATTCAAACATTCTAAATTAAATGGAATAAATGACATACGTGTATCCAATTATTTAAAATATGTCTATATCGTAGCAGAACGCAAAACATGTTCCCAGAAATAGAAATCTCCTAATGTTGCAATTGGTTATTAAGGATGCTTTGAGCACACATGGTGTGATTACATTGATTTTATTCCATAAAACGAATACATTTGATTTCACTGAAATGGTCACTGATTAACACATGTGTAACACTAACATGTCACAACATGATGAGTATTTAACACAGTTCACCAAAGTGTTAAAATAGGCAGTGTCCTCCTCCAGCGTTCCTAACAGCAACACATCACTGTCTCATAGAACTGCACAATGTTCGAATAAATGCCATTTAGAAGGGATCCGTCACCATTCCTTCTGTCGTGCAAGGTCATGTACTGTAGCCGAATTCGTGGCTTCAGATAGTCCCATAAATGGATCCATTCGGCCTCGTAGGTTTTAAATGTGTCCTACTGACATAATAACCGCTACAAAAACATCGAACTAAATTTAACCATGGTGCTTCCGTCAAACATAAGCCCGCGCAATTTGAATACATCAATCGGCGCTATACCTATTGCCAAGCGGTCAGAATGCGACTTTCGTTTTCTAGATCGACTTATTGATTGTACAATATATTTATTAATACTCATCTGATTTTTATTATTTTGATACCAAAATGACGGCGATAAATTGATCCTTAACTTGCATTATTCAAATATAGGCATTAACTCGAACCGTTTGCAATAATACAACATACCCCAGTGTCGCGTTTTTAAACCCGTTTAGTATATATCACATGTCAAATATTTTACCATGCGTTTACCTGAACTGTGTAATCATGCTCATATTCTTATACTGATCGTGATGACCATTACGACCTTCTAATTCTAAGCCTAGCGTTTTAACGAGCTAGTTTCGATGCTGGTTGAGCCGATATCACAGCGCGGTGCCATTTGGAGCTGGTTAAGCCGAAAGCAAATATTCTTTATGCTCTTTCTGGGTAATATTTAGATGCCGATTTCATTCCTTACACGTCATGGTTATATTGCTAAGACATGTTTATTCTTTTTTTCAGATTTTTAATACAGAGTTAAATGATGACAAGTGGACGCAACGTACATATTTCATTGTTTTTGTTCTATCCTTAACATAATGAGTTTTAACTACCTATCCGTCTGTCATGGATACATAATTGATGGAACGCGATAGTATCGAGCGGAAATTTTCCTTCTTTAATCAAATGGTGAAATTGAACTCTTAACTGCCCACATGCTTTCACACTTCTAACTACATCCGAAAGGTATGCCTTTATTTCTGATACCAGATAATCATAACTTGCACCTTCTGTCAAATCACAGTCGTCCCCTATAATCATTTCATCGGCGTCATAATATTATTTGGCAAAATAAATTTCATTGTTTTGTTCTCGAACGTTGGCGAGCGTTTTCGTTAATGAACGCACTGCAGGACTCGGTGTTTATTCGAACAAGTACCCCAGGTCAACATTCCATCTTAGTCTGAACTTGTGGCAACTAATAAAACAAACGGAACAACATGGGGATAGTCGATAATCATTTGGTTGTTCTGTGGGTTATCGTTTGGTTAGCACAAATCTGTACTTTTTGGCAAAAGCAATGCACAGAGAAAGTCCCGTGTCAGCACAGAGGGTGTCGATACGGATATACACATCGAGCTGGCCGTCACAGTCATGATCCACGGAATCCTCGTGCACAGTTGTTGCAAATACTTTCTTCCAAGCTTCACGATTTCTCCGCCGAAATCAGCGTTCGTGTTTCTCGGAGTCATGCAGGTGAATGTAATAGAATGATACTTCGGTTGATTAGTTATTGGAAAATTGCATGTTCACAATACATGGAAACCACTGAAATTAGCCGCAGCAATGTACCGGTTAGTCATCTTCTATCAGTTCACGTCTTTCCATCGACGCCTTAGAATGACCTGCATCAGTCAGCCATGTTTGAAGAAAACGAACCTGTTAGGAAACAAGAAACATCAATGTGTAATAACTACTTGAGAGGCAAGGCTTCCACTACTTCTATGTTGATACTTCCCAAGCTGCACTAATCAGAATATATTTCACTGTAAAACAATGCCAAGATGCATTACATGATGTAACACATTGGTTTAATTCTCAGCTGCTAATTCCACAGGCACACGGTTTCGTCGATTTAATAAACCAAGGCACTCTATATACGGTAAATAAAGTATCCCTGAATAAACTTGCATAAAAACATTTTTTTCAGTCTCCCCTAAAAAAAACCTTACTTACGTGGTAAGCAAGAGAGACTGAAAAACAATTGTTTCATGCAAGTTTATTAAATCGATGAACCGTGTGCCTGTAACTTATTCTGATATTTTACACTGTGCAATTTCTTCTGCCTTTAGACCATGTCGATTATTATTTCATTTTCCCCCTCGAAACATCATACTATGTGACTGTTTAGTTTTGTCTATGGATGATGCCTATGCACAAAAAGTTTGTGCTTCAATTAATTTGAGGTTGACCATTTTTGTCAAGCCTATTTGAGGTGAGCGTGACTAAGTCACCATTATACTCAAACTTTAGCCGGATGTAGCATCATTTTTTTAGTAATGAATCAGTTCACAAATTTGGCAACAGCAAAACCCCTTACTGTTAAGAACAGGTTGACGGTGTCTTCCAAATGACATGAACTTGTATCAACCTGGCCATCACAGTCTGGGTCAACAAACAAGTGTTGAAGTGTAATGTTTGACCATAAAACTGTCAAACAAAAGTTCCCTAAGTTCACTTTTCAATAGCGATTTTGAATTCAGGTTGTCAGTGTCTATGTTCCTTCTCAACGTAACTTCGAACTCGAGGTCAACATACATGCATCGTGTATCACTTGTCACAGGTGCAGACTAAAAATCGCATTTATGTATCAAAACCAGGACGCCCGTGTTCATTCGAACAACATTCCATCTTAGTCTGAACTTGTGGCAACTGATTAAACAAACGGAACAACATGGGGATAGTAGTTAATCATTGGGTTGTTCTGTGGGCTATTGTTCGCTTAGTTCAAATCTGTACTTTTGGCAAAAGCAATGCTTTTCTTAAAAATCTCCTTTCGCCTGTTGTCCTCAAAAACACTGTTTGTTACAGAGAAAGTCCCGTGTCAGCACAGAGGGTGTCGATACGGATATACACATTGAACTAGCTGTCGCAGTCATGATCCATGGAATCCTCGTGCACAGTTATTGCAAGTACTTTCTTCCAAGCTTCACGATTTCTCCACCGAAATCGGCGCACGTGTGTCTTTGGGGTCATGTGGGTAAATGTACTAGATTGACACTTCGGTTGTTATTGTGTCACTTCGTTTCACGTTTACAGTATATGTAAACTACTGAAATTAGCCACAGCAATGTACTGGTAAGCCATCTTCTATCATCTCCCGTCTTTCTATCGATGCCTCAGAATGACCTGCATCAGTCAGCCATGCTTGAAGAGGTCAAACTTGTAAGGAAACAAGAAACATCAATGTGTAATAACTACTTGAGAGGCAAGGCTTCCACTACTTCTATGTTGATACTTCCCAAGCTGCACTAATCAGAATATATTTTACTGTAAAACAATGCCAAGATGCATTACATGATGTAACACATTGGTTTAATTCTCAGCTGCTAATCCCACAGGCACACGGTTTCGTCGATTTAATAAACCAGGGCACTCAATATACGGTAAATAAAGTATCCCTGAATAAACTTGCATAAACATATTTTTCAGTCTCCCCTTTACGTACGTGGTAATTAAGAGAGACTGAAAAACAGTTTCATGCAAGTTTATTAAATCGATGAAACCGTGTGCCTGTAACTTACTGTATTCTAATATTTTACACTGTGCAATTTCTTCGCCTTTAGACCATGCCGATTATGTTTCATTTTCACCTCATAGTATGTGACTGTTTTGTAGTTGGTATTAGTCTATGGATGATGAAAATGCACAAAAAGTTTGTGCTTCAATAAATTTCAGGTTGACAATTTTTGTCAAGCCCATTTATTTAATCGAGACTTAGTCGCAACGTTTGGTGTATGCACTTGCGTCTGTCGATTTTGTTCGGACCATAACGTAGTCATTGTTTGACCAATCTTTCTTATATTAGGCATGAATGGTCACTTACACGAGGAGGCTTGCCATTTCCTACCTCCGGGTTTCTATCTCAAAGGTCAATGTCACAGTTGGAGGTCAAATTTAAGCTTGGCCGGACTATATCTTTGTAATGCATTGACCAGTCTTTCTTATATTTTGGTATGAATGTTCACCTCCATGAGGTGGCGTGTCATTCCGAAACCCCAATTCCTATCTCAAAGTTCAATGTCACAGTTGGAGGTCAAATTGATGCTTGTCCAGACCATAATTTTGTCATGCATTAACCAATCTTTCTTATAATTTAAAGCTTCTGTATTTTTACTCGACTACTTTTCGAAGAAAACAAGAGCTATTGTCATGGGGACTTCTGTATTGCTTACACTTCCTAATTACTTGTTATTATTAATTTTCAGGTATGTCGCATTTGATTGGATCGCACCCCTTTGTAACAATATTTATCTTCTCACAAACCCTCCCCTTCCCATCAATATTTTTATTTACCTCTTACGCAGCTCCATCCTGTTTTTTCTGACCTTTTAGTATGTGTCTTGCTATCACCATAGTCATCCTACTAACCTTTCTCATACTGTCCATTGGTCGCCCCCTCACTCAAATTTAATTGATTTGTAGTCTAAATGAGCGTGTCGTTAATTGGCTCCATTTATCTCTTCTGTGCGGTAACACTCATGGGTCACATGAGTTTTAACATTTGATCTTATGATGTAAGCGGTATAGTATAACAACGTCAAGCTGCTAAAGGTCGCCTTACAAATGCCAAATATTTATTTTTGTGCGGTAACACTCATGGGTCACATGAGTTTTAACATTTGATCTTATGATGTAAGCGGTATAGTATAACAACGTCAAGCTGCTAAAGGTCGCCTTACAAATGCCAAATATTTATTTTTGTGCGGTAACACTCATGGGTCACATGAGTTTTAACATTTGATCTTATGATGTAAGCGGTATAGTATAACAACGTCAAGCTGCTAAAGGTCGCCTTACAAATGCCAAATATTTATTTTTGTGCGGTAACACTCATGGGTCACATGAGTTTTAACATTTGATCTTATGATGTTAGCGGTATAGTATAACAACGTCAAGCTGCTAAAGGTCGCCTTACAAATGCCAAATATTTATTTTTGTGCGGTAACACTCATGGGTCACATGAGTTTTAACATTTGATCTTATGATGTTAGCGGTATAGTATAACAACGTCAAGCTGCTAAAGGTCGCCTTACAAATGCCAAATATTTATTTTTCTTTGTTCGAATTTTATGTAAAGTGATATTACAAAATATTTAGAAAAAGATTAAATATTACACACAATGAGCTAGGCAATAATGTTTATTGGTTTCTTTCCTGGCATACATTGTTTTTATTCGAACTGGGAGGTACTGAAGTAAATGTTGTGTTTATGATCGATTTATCCATATCTCAAATACAGTTCCATGTCATGCAAACTCGAACGATTACGCGCCTTCGACTGCCTTAGTTCATTGTAAAGGAACAAAGGTCATATGAGCTAAAGCATTGCCTACGAGGGGGTATCAAAAAGTTCGTGGACTGACCCGTCCATTTTAATATGCGTAATGCGATTGAATAATTTGTTTTTTCATCTTAAACAACATTCAATTCTGTACTGAGAAACACATACATATTTGATTTAATGATAATATCAATAATATATGTTAACGATTTAAAAGATGACAGACAGCCACCGGCGCACTTTTATAACATTACGACGTCATCCAACGTCAACACTTGTCATTGTTCCATTGTCTAAGTGATCCAAAACTCACAAACCTGGTTTTGAATGGCATGTAGCCTACCAAAATACGCAGTTTTGACTGAATGTTCTTTTATTCATAAACAAGAGTCGGTCAGTAAATGACCTAGTTGGCCAATTCATTTATTTGAGCACCAATCACTCCAATGGTCGCATTGCAAATGAGATCTACCCGACCAATAGCATCATCATTCAACTCACATCCCTACATCTTTTATACCATTTAAACAGTGTAATTTTCGCACGATAACTTTACTTTCATATACTTAAGTGGTAAGTTCTAATCTGAGATCGGATTTGGTGTATCATTTAGCAACAAGGCCAAATACAGCGGCGATTCGATAGTCCGAGTGTTACGTCCTTACGAAAAGTGCGCCGACGTCATAAAATGTGATGAAAGTTGCGCAACACAAAACGACGTGGTTTAACGTCACATCAGTATGCGTGGCAATAGCGCAATGATATGTATACTGCCAGGATGATGCCACGATCTTAATGTTTATGCCGATGGTTTAATATTTAAATCTGATGACGATTCACAGAAGTGAAGTAAATAATCTTTTTAAAGTGCGCCGCGGAGCATTATTTAAGTTACCATAGTAACCGTCATATGCTCAGTAGAAGGTTATATTAGTTGGAAATTTCCAAATCAATTCGAAATATATACGTTGTTTTAAAGAATGTGCATTTTTTACTGAATTTGGTCAAAAACTATCCAAATGACAGGCCGAGTCCACGAACTTTTTGATACCCCCTCGTATGTACAGGATGATATCTTAAATAGCAACGGACTGCTCTGCTATATAAATAAGTAACTAGGAATTGCAAGCAATACATAAGTCCCCTACCTGGAATACAGGTTGCCAATGTTTCGATGGCCATTGCAACCACACATTTTGTTTCAATCGAAATAAATAGACGTACATGGTGTCCTTATTGGTCTCTGTCCACATACCAAGATTCATAAACCTTGCTTGAAAACTGTCGAGTGATTGCAGATCATGATTTTCTCGACGGACAAACGGAGGGAGGGCAAACATAGTTTAGATGAATGGGCCAAGGTCCCCCGGGTACTACTTGTAGTATATTTCACCGTACCCCAGTATGCTTACAGGTACCCAACTATTACCCCCAAAAAATGTAATAATTTTAATCGCCGAATACAACATCTATAAATGAAACTTTACCGAGGAGATTTCATTCGGATAGACTTTGAACCATAATATAGTTTTCATTTACCGAATAATTTCTAAAAAGAAAGACTTCACTGACGTAAAAACCGATCACGTGACTACGCTTTAAACTAAATGAAAACACAGACGTTTCTGCTGAAATCTTTTCGCACTTATACAAGACCAATTCGCTTGCTGTACATCAACAAATTTAACAATGATCAAAATAGTTCAACAAAACGAACTGCAGTCCTTCTTGGATGTAAACCCCAAGTACAAGAAGGACCGTGATGAACGGTTTACGTTACATACATGTACATATATAATTATTTTACGATATCGACTTTTGGCGCACAGACGATCCGTGTACGGTTAAGCATATCTGGGTACTCAAAAAAGTATTATTTGAGAATCGGGGTACGATGAAGTAAACTTCAAAGTACCCGGGGTACGGTAAAGTAGTACCCGAGGGACCTTGACCCATTCAGCACCAATAGGGCCTAATTACGTTTTCATGAATGTAGCTGCTGCTATTGTATAAGATTTGTGTTTTATGTGGACAGTGTTGTAACTCTAGCTGAATTATATCACATGTCAAATATTTTACCATGCGTTTACCTGAACTGTGTAATCATGCTCATAGTCTTATACTGATCGTGATGACCCTTACGACCTTCTCATTCTGAGCAAGCGTTTTAGCCTGCTTTCAAACGAGTTAGTTTCGATGCTGGCTGAGCCGATAGCGCAGCGCGGTGCCATTTGGAGCTGGTTGAGCCGATAGCTAATATTATTTATGCTCAATATTTAGAGACCGACTTCATTCCGTTCACGTCATAGTTATTATTGCTAAGATATATTTATTCTTTTTTCAGATTTTGAAATGAATTAAATGATGGCAGAAGTTGACGAAACGCAAATGTGTCATTGCTATTGATCTATCCTTTGAGTTTTAACTTCCTATCCGTCTGTCATGGACACATAATAGATGAACGCGATATTATCCTTCCTCAATCAAATGGTGAAATTGAACCCATTTATCTAGCTGTCCACATTCTTTCACACTTCTAACTACATCTGGAAGGCATGCCTTTATTTCTGATATCAGATTATCATTACGTATATCTTCGGTCAAATCATAGTTGTCCCCTATAATCATTTTATCGGCGTCATTATATTCTTCGGCTAATATTATTTCCCACCCCATTCCTACCTTGCCCATTATTTTAAACTAGGTCAAGTCGTAGTTGTGCCTCTTTAGGTCGAATAACGTTAGATAACTGTCCTTAGTGTTTTAAACTAGGTCACGTTCCGGGGCTGTTGTGTCACATTTGGTCGCCGTTTTTGCATGGGTTTGTGTGAACCTTGCTCATGGTAGTTGTGTTGTGGTGTTTCTGATTTCTGTTGCTCGGCGGGTTAGGTTGAGTGCTCCTTTCCCTGGCGGACTTCCTCGTGCCTTTTTTACCAAGAGATAGTTTCAACTGCAATATCATCACTGTTAGTTACTTTTTATGCCCCTGTATCGATAGATCGGGAGGCATATAGTAACTCACCTGTCCGTCTGTCCGTCCGTTCGTCCGTCCGGCCTGGTTAACCCAAATTGACCGTTTCTTCTAGCATTAAAATGGCTTGCTACAAAGTTTCAAACTTGCATGGATGTTGTATATGACCACTCTCCACGCGCCTGTATCACCTGACTCCATTTTGACCTTCACCTTGACCTAATTTTGGACTAAGACTTATTGAAAGGTAAAATTCTTGGTTAACCCAAATTGACCGTTTCTTCTAGCATTAAAATGGCTTGCTACTAAGCTTTCATACTTGCATGGATGTTGTATATGACCACTTTCCACACGCCTGTATCACCTGACTCCATTTTGACCTTCACCTTGACCTAATTTTGGACTTAGACTTATCTCCCCTATAGTATTTTTACAATAAAATTTTGTCTGGAGCGTATCTTCAAAACTATTTAACATATTGACTTGAAACTTGAAATATAAACAGATGGTAACTTGGAGAAGTACATTGACAAAGAACCATAACTCTGTCTGTCTTAAATTTTGAATTATCTCCCCTTTAGTGTTTTTTTTATAGTCAAAATTTGCTCTAAGTATATCTTCGAAACTATTTAACATATTGACTTGAAACTTGGAATATAAATAGATGGCAACTTGGAGAAGTGCAATGACCAAGAACCATAACTCTGTCTGTCTTAAATTTTGAATTATCTCCCCTTTAGTATTTTCAGAATCAAATTTTGACAGGAGTGTATCTTCAGAGTGTTTAAGATATTGACTTGAAACTTGGTATATGAATAGATGGCAACTTGGAGAAGTGCAGTGACAAAGAACCATAACATCTGTATCACCAGATCGCACATGAAGTCGATCAAGGCACTGCTTTCAAATATGGCATATTCGTTTACGATCATAAGCCCCTTATAGTTCAAAGCCATGTAACACTATCAAACATTTTAACTGAATAATGGCCCCTGATTGACTTAGCTTTTTATGGACATGGCTTCCACGGGGGCATAAGCGTTTATTGAACGCAGTCTTGTTTGTCCTTTCAATTAATTTCTTTATAAATATATTTAGTTTGTACAATAGAATCAAAGTTATTAACATATGTTATAAAGAAATGCATTCATAAAATTGTTGCTTATTATTGACGTTTTGACCGTCTATAGTATATCTCATTACCGGTCACAAAATACATAAATAGAGATCACCTGGCCACACAACAGGTAACTTCTTTAGGTGTCTATCAAAATAGGATACTCCGACAACCAACGATTTAAACACGGACAGCATTCTAAGGCAATATTAAAACCTATGAAACATTCTATATTATCAACGATAATATCATCGATATTTACTATGGAATTGGAAAGAGAGAACGAAACAATAGCTAACATGTGCATCGAAGCCAACATGGATCATATTTAATACATACATGAAGTTCTTCTATAGTCTCTTCTTGTGTATGCTTTGGACAGCGGTTATCTAACGCGTTCTGCAGTAAGTCTTTACGTCGCAATGTGTGATATCTGCATATGGAGCATTAGTCATAATTGTATCAGTCGCGACGCTTGTGAGATACAAACATCTTGATTATTTCTAGGTCTGTTTGTCAATGTCGCTAATTATAAGGTGCAGTGATAGTATAAATACACATACTACATGTTTATTGTTTAGAATATTGTGGAGATTGTTAGCAAGGAAAGACTGTGAGGAGACTTTAAAGGTATTTGCAAAATTTTAGATTTTTTTTATTTTATGGCTTTTTATATATTATACGTATGTCATTTTTATATTTATGGAAAAAAATATTTAGAGTATAATCATTTAGTGGGAATTGTTTGAAAATGACTTACGAAACTCATTGGAACTTGTGTGCATCACTTTTATCACTTTTAAGCATTGTTACTTATGTAATAAGTATTTATCTAATATGAAACATATATGAGCTGTTCTCCAGGAAAACCGGGCTTCTTGAAAAAAATTGAGAATCTTTTAAAAATATATATTACATCTATAGGAAAATTGATTTGTGATATCTTAAATAATATGAACGTCAAATTTGTTTTGATCTAAAAATGAGTATATTATTTAGAAAATGTAATTCGATATATTAATGTTCCGGGTAAACACAATCTGCAAGAAATTCACTGTTATGCGAAAAAGTTAGATATTATTGCATTCGGTTGCATGAAAACCACTCTTAACTCAATTTAGGAACCAATAAAGTATTATCAATATATTAACAATGACATGTTTTGTATGTAACCTTGTTTCTAAAAGTATACAAACAGTCATTCAATTACATGTATGTTTTATCGTTAATAAATTTCATCATTTGAAAACTCGTGAGAACTCCTGTGGCGTGCGAACTATTTCATTAAAAATGAAATTATTTATATCTCTGTGATAAATAGAAATAAAATATCAAAATAAAAAACGATTATCTATGTGAAATGGATTTGTCAACTACGTGGTGTTATTGTTGCTATTGCAAGGTGATGAAAGCCATGTTGTTTTTACCGCATAAAATTTCACATGTAACACACATTGTAATCGCACTTCGTGTCATAGGTATCTGTTAATGACGTTAAAATGACATAGATCTGTATCCGATTAACGTATTTTATAATCCTTGTGGTGGTAATGACTGGTGAAGCTAGTATGTTGGAATAAGAACGACACAGATTGAACTTGGGTTTTATTGATTAAATCCAAGAACTTTTATACACAGTATAAGTTCGAAAAGTCATAAATTATACTGAATAAAAAAGGCAATACAGCATCAAACATAAATAAAGTAAATGACAGAAAAAAGTTTAAGTTACAACATATATGGACAGTCGTATGAAGGAAAAGGTTTTATTCGTAAAGCTCTAAACGTCAACCTGGTGATTGGAGTGTAGTCTAGAAAATTGTTCAAGAAAAATATCCTTTACACTTGTAAAGTAGGGATGACAATTACGGTTCTTGCAATAGTGTCTGAAGAGGACGCGTCTAATTGACACTTTCAGAAATAAGATACCAGATTTGACATTTTAAGTCTGCACATGCTCGTGTGATTAACGATGCCTGGTAATTCTCGACAAACTGTCTAGCATATATATAACAAGAACTAGCTTGTCTCCGGCGGCCCAGCCTTTTCCTGTTTGTGCATGCCAAATAAAATATTGTCTATAGTTAATTGTAATTGATACCTATGAAATAATACAGATACTAGTATAAATCGTATGAGCATATGTGTCACGACGAAAGGTAAATACATACTACTGACGACTATAAAACGTGGAATGGCATTCCATGATTAAACATTAAAAATAAGTTTAAAGGATCCGTATTAATTATGTGGTTACGTAAATATTAATATTTATTCAAATATACACTTTTATTTACTAGATGTAGATATTAGGCAAAATTATAACAAACAAAGTTACAACTCATTCAAGTTTTGCAAATACAATGTAATTCATTAAGGCTACCTACAAACATTTGACGTCACCGTGTTATTTACCTAACGACCCTTTGTTGAAAATCAAACGAGCGGTATTTAATGTGAATGAGTAGCAATTTTAGGGGTGTGTCGCTAAAATATTTTAGCAGGGAATTTTCTAACACAAAGCACACAAAAACTAAAGGTACGAAAAACATAATAAGTGTGCAATATCTCTTTCACTGATTAAAAACAACATGAATGACGCACAAGACGATATATTAACTAACAAGTAATTGCAAACAATACTGAGTCCCCTACCGGTTTTCAATGTTTATTTTGCTATGGCAACCACATCTTTTTGTCTGAATCAAAACCGGTAGAGGACCAAACCGCGCGCAGATGGTATCAGTATTTATAATAAAGATCCGGTTCTTAAGACGTCTCCTTACCAAACGTAGATCTTATACCGTAATAGTAGTTGAACACGATGCCAGTAGAATATATAGTAAATTATATCACTCTTATTTTACAGATTATGAAATATGTCATTGGAACAATTAGGAATGGCGGATGAGGAGTGTGCCTTCAATGTTACATCAAACATGATGGAAGTCGGCAATTACACGACAATGATCGAAATCTTTGCACGTGTAAGTATATTTGTCATAATATAGTATTAAGCAGGATCTTTACCCATTTAACAGTCTTGCAATGACAGTATTTATAAAACGTTAACCATATCATGTACATCCTATGTATTGTTATTCGTTTGACGGAGACAGTCCTTATGCGAGGTCATCCGGTTTTACCCTGTCTTATTGGCTTCGAGGGAAGATACATAACGTTTGTAATACAAGGAAACAGGGTTCGCCCGCTAACACATTCAGAATATATTTACTTTATCTAAAGTATGCTAAATGTATGCAATTTTACGGATTCCTACTGCAAAACCTCAAAATGACTACCATGTTCTTGTTATAAATGTACTGCTTACTACCAAAAAATGCATTCAACTCTGATCGTAGTATCAGATGTTAATTGTACACATAACGGTCATTGAATGAAAGTTATTAATACACAACAGGTTGTTAGCATGCATTAATCCATTAAGAACATGATTATAGCGGCTGAAGTGAGGTCAACAGAAGGGTATATAGATGTAAATGCGTCATGTGTCATTAGCAGTCAGTCTGTCCAGCAACAAATACATGCTGTTGATTAACCGTAACGTCATAGATATCACGACTTGTGTCGTCCGCTCCATTGTAGGTGTCTATGTTCAATGGCTACATTTGAAGTTAATGAAAACTTGTTTATTGTTTATTCACAGATCGAAAAGGAATGTATGCAACAGAGAGTTTACTCATCAGACGAAGTACTGCGGAACATTTCTCTACAGTTTCCCGAATACATGAAGCCTCAATGGTTTCTTACGTTGTACGTGCCACCAATCTTACTGTGTCTTGGCACGTTTGGAAATATGCTCTCATTTGTGATAATGGCCAAAAATATGCTCAAGGGAAGTACATACAGCTATTTGGCTGTATTGGCAGTGATGGATCTTTTGGTCCTATATATTGGACTACTCCGAATGTGGGTGGGGAACTTTTCTATCGATATCAAACATACGTCCAACATCATGTGTAAGCTGGTCAACTTCCTAGGTTTTGTGAGCAGTCATACGTCAGTATGGCTTATCATTGCAGTAACTATTGAACGATTTATCGCCGTCAAGTGCCCATTACGAGCCCCTCGTATATGCACGGTTAATCGTGCACGGATAGTAGTCCTCGTGATTATCACTGTCATTTGTGGGGTGAACGCTCACATCTTCTGGACAGTGGAATTAAAACAGATTCCTGGGGATGGATACGTTTGTGAAGCGAGTGAAATATACTCCAAAGATATATGGCCGTGGGTGGATGCTGCTATTTATTCATTCGTACCATTTGTTATCATCACAGTTCTGAATTCTCTCATTGTGCGCAAAGTGCTATATGCTCGAAGAAAACGTTCAATGATGCAACATACGCAATTGACATCGAAATGCAGCAACGCCTCGAAGCAATCGCAAAAGCGCCGCTCCGAAAATAACAAAAAATTAACGATCATGCTTTTGAGTGTGTCTTTCACATTTTTACTCACAACATTGCCAATGAATGCACTACAAATTGTTTCTGCCTTCACGGGAGGAAATGTGACAGGTAAACGATATGCTCAGATGATGCTTGGACGGACCATTGTCGAGTTACTCATGTACATGAATCATAGCATTAACTTTTTCCTTTATTGTGCCACTGGACGTAAATTCCGACGGCAAGTTTTGGACTTGATTTGCCGCTGTTCGGAATGCGGATTTGCAAGATGTAATAGGAAAAAAGAATCATTAAAGTTATCTCGGAGTGCCACTTTTACTTTCCGGTTGACTCGGGGGAACTCATATCATAGTCCAAAGCACGTGGTCATTGAGAAAGGCAGGCGGTTTATCGCTGGAACTATTAAACAATAAAGTTGCGACCAAAATATATGTGAGGCGATTTACAGTTATGTGCAAATTTAGTACTTGTCTGCCTTTTAGCCAACATTGTAAGTCATTGTTAATAACGTTTTTGTGTTAATTTATATTTTGCCCTTGTTATCATTTGTAAATGTAGTAATCTCCTGGCTATAAGCCAACGTTGTTAATAACGCTTTTGTGTTAATTTATTTTTTGCTTTTGTTATCATTTGTAAATGTAGCATTTCCATGGTTATTAGCCAATATTTGTGTTAATTTATATATTGCCTTTATTTTATCAGTTTTTGTCTAGCTACAAATGAACATGAAATTGTAACATTTTGATTGTTATTGGCCAACACTGTATCTAATGTTGTTGTTTTTTTAATTTATACATGTATTTGGTTAGTTATGTGTTGTGGGGTCACAAATGAACATGGAAATGTTCTTATATTGCCTAAATTGTATCGTGTGTCGTCTAGCAACAACTGCACATATTAAGTACAAACTGTATATAGGCCATATGTACAATTTTATAGTCCAAGAAAAAAGTATATTGGAGCTACAGTCTCGCTGGATGTTGGTCGTTTGGTTGTCAATGAGTGCTATTTCTTGGTACAGTAGTGTGGTTGCAAAAACAAGTTACGTGACCCATCAGTATTATACATAATTGTGCATATTTTTGGGAGAAAATACCCTTTATTTTGTTTCACTTATAAATCCGTCCACGCTATTCGTTGTAAGGTGTGTAATTTCGTCGAAGACACATGTTGATAAAGGAGTACCTGTTCAATGTATGTATAACACTACGTTAAATAAAGAAATAAAAGAATAAAAACATATGTTGTGTTTAACTTATATTTGTGGACGTACTTATTTATAAGACATAATTTGTCAGTATACGAGCTCATATAAATCAATTCAGTCTATACAGAGTTATAAGAGACCGTGGTATATAGAGAATAATAGGTTAGTGCCGTAGATGAGTAAGTTTATCTGGCAAGGCGGAGGAATTTATCGGGTGAGCCGTAGGCTGATAATTTCCGCAGCCGAGCCGGATAAACTTTTACTCACTTCACGGCACTAACCTATTATTCTATTTATCAGGTCACTAATACGCAAGTATGTGATATTATGATTTATCCAGTCACTTCCGGCAAAATCGGCCCGATAACAGGGTGCCGTTTATCATTTTCAATAAACCGTCAAGTGGTCATGTGACTTGCAATAAACCGTCACCTCATCACATGATCTGACGGACTTCTTCTTAAAGCCGAGTCGCCGGCTGAAACTCTGTACCCGAGGATGAGATTTTCCTATTTAAAATGAGCTTGGGTAGATCAATAATTGCTCTACGACTTACCTGCGTGTACATGACGTTATCAAGATGTCCGACGTTGTTGTTTTGTCGTGACGTCAGTGAATGAACGTGACGTTACGCACAAATAATGATAAGGCAAATAAATAGTCCCGACTTTTATTCCCTTTTTAAAGCAGATGTAGTGACCTGATATATAGAATAATAGGTTAGTGCCGTGAAGTGAGTAAAAGTTTATCCGGCTCGGCTGCGGAAATTATCGGGTTCGCCTACGGCTCACCCGATAAATTCCTCCGCCTTGCCAGATAAACTTACTCATCTACGGCACTAACCTATTATTCTCTATATATCACATACTTGCGTATCGTTGGCTTCGAATGAGAAGGTCGTAAGTATAAAGTCTATGTTTTGAGAAAACAAGAAAAATACTGCCTAACCTGAACTCTTTACTTATGGTAAAACAAGCTTTACAACTTCAATTTGGTCAACATGACAAGTTCTGATTTTCTTGAAAATCAGCTCATAAGAAGCGCCTCATGATGCAGATTTCAAATATGGATCAGTCTTATAACAATGTGGGGAATCACGTGATCAAAATATTTAAAATGAATAAAGTTCGCACTCAAAACATTGGCAATTTCGCCCGCTTATTGTGAGGTTTTTTTCTTGATTATAGCGACCATGCACTTTTTATGACTATATCATACAGCCTACAGTATCTCCTGTATATGTGGGAACACTTAAACAATTACCAATTTTGCTCTATGTTTAGATGTTGTTTACTAATGCTCGACCGAATAGAGCGTAATCGGTACTTGCCGGGTATTCTTACATATACGGGAGATACTTTAGGCTAAATAATATAACCATATTAAATGCCCGATCGTTATAATCAAGAAAAAACTCGCCGTAAGCGGAGGAAATCACAATCATTTTGAGTGCGAATGTTATTCATTTGATCACATGATTCTCCACACTGTAAAAGGTAGTAGTAAGTAGTAGTTACGACCTTCTCATTCTAAGCCAGTGATATGTTATATTGTGGTTTGTGAAACATATCAACAACTTATATGTGTATAAATGTCACTATTAGATTAACCTAATCGGTACAAATTACATACAGAGATATAATCACCGATAATATTACTACATCTGCATTATCTACATGTGTTCCGACCACTTATTATCCACTATGACATACAAGAAAAGAACTAGTTTAACACCAATATTGTTCACCTGCATACGATATTTATAAAGCCCTTTCACAATGATTACCGAATGCCGAGCATAGCCTGCATTAGTCGGTCACCTTGGTGGTACGGTGGTCGATCGGATAGCCTGCTTGACTGCTGATCGAGAGGTCCCGGGTTCGATCCTCGGCTTGGGCACTTGATCATTTCTGAAACGCTTTTCTGTGTTTCCCACCCAACTAGAGATGAACTGGTTAGCAACCCAGAGGTAGTCTCACGTGTATCGGTGCTATACACCGGGCACGTTTAAGAACATAGGCTAGGAAAGAGCTAGGGCATCGCGCCCGGATATCTTGTATCACACCACTGCCTCTTCCACCTGCTGTCCCTTCAGCAAAATACAGGACCCCATTGGTGAAATAAGTGCGTGCACTTTCATGGATTAAACGTTGACCGAAAAGGTTTAAATACTTGCATACACCATTCAGCTGAAATATGACAGGTATATTATTCATCCACCCGGATATGAACTAAAGGCCTTATTCACCAACGGCATATGTCTAAAACTCAGACTTAGACTTTATATTGCCAAATGTTCTATTTGCTCTCATGTTGTTATAAATGTACCAATTTTGATGAAAAAATGGGTATGCACGTTCACTGGGTAACAACAAATAATCAGATAAAATTGCATATGGTTAAATCTAAATTCAAAGAAATTGAAGTGTTTGTACATTTTGTCAATTTTAAGTCTAAGTCCGACTTTTAGACTTGCAACGTTGGTGAATAAGGCCCGAGGGTCACCCGGTTAGGCGACAAGAGCGCCAACCACTAAGCTACAGAGTCACACCTATCATCTGGATACGTATAAGTATACGTCTACAAGTCGATCATGATAATGGTTTCTATATCTGCTTGGCGTGGCCATCGTTGATAACAATTACCTCTTCGTGTGACAAGCACAGATAGTCACCTTGAGTCTAAATATTATGTTGTTTTTATCTCAAATGTCACAATCATATTGATATGCCGAGTTTATCGTAATCACTGGTGCACGATACCGACATTATTTACGATGCGATGTTCACAACATCAAAACAAACAACGTCACTAGTAGGAACATTATGAACATTTTGATAAGTGGGCGATAACTTCATATTGGTAAGTCTAATTTTTTTAAAGTAAACATTTTCTAAAAGATCAACCTTTCAGCGACACATGAATAGTTTAATTTAAGTCAAGGTTATTTCTGTTTTCATTGCATTCAAGGAATACATGATTTTGGGTATTGACTAACACCAATCTTGAATACAACTCCAAATGTTATAATTTGGCGTTCTTTGTTCATTTCGATTTTTTCGATTTTTATTGCAACGTTACATTATTAAAACGCTATGTGACAAGATGCATAATTATAAAACCCGCAAGTATATCCATCATTGTCGAAGGATTGTTCAGACAAAAATTGGAAACTGTAGTAAATTGTTGCATTGATCGTTGTGTAAGAATATAATAAATGGGTAATTAAAAAAAAAGTCTGTTTGAATGTTTACGTTAATAGCAATGATGACATGTTTGCCGAGCATAGCCTTTATTTGCTTTATTTCTACTGAAACATGGCAGGTATATATATGTACCTCCATCCGGATTTGAACCCGGGTCGCCAGATTAGACGACAAGCGCACTAACCACTGAGCTAGGGAGGCACTTCATGTTTACATGTATATTACACCGTCTCTTTAAATCTTCAGTCCGTAAACGTATGAGTTTAAAGGAAGAATTAGCGTTGATTAAAATAAATAATTAAAATGAGAAGGTATTAGACTGATACATATTTACAATCATTACCACATGAAGCTTATGATGCTATTTTCATGAAAATCGGAACGTTTCATGTTGACCAAACTGAAGATGAAAAGGCTTGTTTTACCACAGTTCTTTATTGTGTTCTCAAAGTATTAAGTTTGTACTGATGACCTTCTCATTCCAAGCCAGCAAATTACAAGATGTTTTAAATGCAAAATTATGTTGTATTTTTTGTTCAGTTTCAACTTTAAATAGTGTATCAGTCAACTAGATTGCTATATTAAATGAGCGTACCCCAACAAGCTACAAAACATAAGGAACCTAGGAATGATACACATGCACTTCAATACATCGATTCTGCAACAAAGATTACTTCTTCAAGATATGTGTAAACATTTTATTTATCTGCAGGGATTCATTTAAAAAGTATTCTAGCTTACGGGGGTTATTGATTATATAAGGCGAACTACCTCTCAAACGCACCATTGTACAAACATGTAGTTCAATGAAATGTCGCATACTTAATATGACATTTTCGGTTTGGTCAGAAAAAATAAGGACCTTTACCACCTTTGATTGCGATAGACATGGTAAATGATAGATAAATGATACGATACATGATACGGTAATTGTGAATATGCATATTCAATCCCTCATATTAGCATTCGTCTTTAGTGTGAAGATGTTTGAAAGGGTTGCCAAAGTGAAGAAATATTGCTAATAGATTGAAGAAGGTGTTATGACTTTATTTGGGTATAATTTGACGGTTTCAATTTGGAATATTTCGGACGTGTTCGGTCTTCTTTGAGTACGTAATCCAATAGATCACCAATCCACACTACTGCAAATGCAAGATTCTTTACTAATTAGCATCCATAGTAGGGCACACTTATGGGCGACATAAATTAAAAAATTCTGGCGCAATCTTTTTTCCAATTTAACAATAATGGGGGATTTCACCAGCTTCTGTTTCTGAAGGATCAATTGTGTCCAAATCTATCGGGTACTTCAAATGAAGTTACGGCAACGATTAGTAACATTACTGATTTGTATGCAGTGACTTTATTGCAGTGTATTCTAAGCCTGCAATTTGTAAATCTGTAATCGTTCTCAAATAAAATAAGCATAGAATAGGATAGTATAGCATAGGATAGCATAGCATAGCAGAGCAGAGCAGAGCAGAGCAGAGCAAAGCAGAGCAGAGCAGAGCAGAGCACTTTATTGTCGTAAACAAAATTGTTTCTTGACAAAGAAAACATGAACATATTTACAAAGCATAATTACATAATATCACACGATACATGTCACAATAACAAAATAAGTACATGCATATTATTAACTCCCGGCAATTAAAATATAACATTCGTCGTAATAATTGCTCCACATTTTGATTAGTATGGTAGACTATTTTAATGAGTTATTAAGTTACATAAGTAATTATAAGTAGAGTTAGGAAATAGATCTTAGTTTTCCGTGATACACCGGCCAATATATCACGGTTTGGAGTTCATATGCGTAGGAATTAATCACGAAGGCCGTAGGCCTGAGTGATTAATAACTTTGCATGTGAACGACAAACCGTGATATATTGGCCGGTATATCACGGAAAACAAAGATCTATTTGCATTCTAACACGTGTAATATGCGCAATTTCATATGGACTCATTTTTATTGCAGAGTGATGCGTTGTTTGTCGTGTTGCTATAGACAACTCCCGCTGTTTAAAGTATAAAACCTCCACCCCTGGAATATTGTTTTTTGCTCATTTCATTTAAACAGAGGCATAACTAGAGCTCATTCCAAACTATGTATTTCATAAAAACTAAAATGAATCGATAAATGCAATTGCTGTTGCAATAATACGGATATAATTAAATAAATTAAGAAAGAACGCAACGCAAATTAAAGTTCGCACAACGTCACGTTTACGTTGACGCCAAATAAACGTCATAAATTCATGACGTCATTTGATAAACAAGACGTAAATTCCATTCATAAAAAGCGTTATTTATACGCGGGAGGTAATTCAACAGCCAAAAAGTAGTACGGCAAAAACTGTGATATACCGGAAATTTAACCACGGTACAGTCCTATACGTTTACACGGTGCTAAAAGTAGACTGTATTAGAATATATATTCAAGTAAAACATAAATGATGTAATAAAAATGTATTTTGTTAAATCCCCAAGCAATATTTTTTATTAGAACAATCTCGGAATGTGTTCTTCTAAAGTACATATCTAAACTTCAGCACTGCGGCCATTGCCATCTGGAAATAATTAGATCTAGAGATAATCATCATATTTAACTGTGACACAAGTAGTATATACAAAATTAATTAAAAACTCATTAGCCAACACTGACGAAGGATAAAGTCAATAGTACATTGCTGATTCATATAGGAAGCACACCTAGTAAGAAAACAGCTAAGCGATTAGGGTGGTATTTAATACTGATCTTATATAATTGGACAGTCAATCACATCGCCTGTATACTGGCCAAGAGTGCAATATGGTGTGGTCTGAATCATTTGTTGACCGTATCATAAAGTCAAGTAAGATTAATATTGAATACTAGTACCACTTCAGGACAAATTTAACGCATTTGAGTATACGATTTTGGGTAGAGTATGCATTTAGTGGGGTTTTTTTACCTGTAAATGAAAATATAATTATAACACATTATCTGTTAATCATACTTGTATGTAATTTGTTGTTTGTTATACGAAGTCGTGGCCCAAAACAAATATATTTGTTTACTCACAGATTTTCCACACTGTTGTGACGCGAAGATCGCATTAATACGAAATACGAAGTTAATTATCGGCAAGATCAGACAATATACGTCAACAAAACAGGTTTTACAATTAACTAGAAAAGTGGTAGTGTCATCATGTATCATTACATCTGAAGCAAGGAATCAGAGTGGATCAATATACTCACGAGAAATGGGCACCAATTATCACTCGACTTAGATGATTATCGGTGATGTCTATGCCCCAGTCAGTAAAATTCATCGGTGAGGAGGAATTACACATAATTTATGCTCTTCTGATAATTTTGATGCACTTCTTGTCATCTGTAATTGCCATCCGGAAAATAGGACCGACGCATAACTGTAAATGCTGGGAATACAACCGGCCCAATGATTATAAACATTTCGCATTCTCATACTCAAACGCCATACTCCATGCTCCAACTTGAAAATCTGTGTTTTTTTAGAATTTTGCATCAAAACCAACACCAACTTGTAGCGAATCATCTAATTAAGAAAAAAAGTCCCGTTTCATATGTTTCATTCAGTAATAAAGAAGTTACAGCAGTTTTTGTAACTAAGAAATGCTCCAATTGGAGTATGGAGTATAAGTTGGAGCATGGAGTACGCTCTCCAATGTTTATAAACACCGGGCCAGGAGTCATCCTTATATACAGGGTGTCCAAAAAGAAAGTATACAGTTTCGGGGTATATTTATCAACTCTCAATGTTCTGCTATCGCAAAGAAATTTTCACATGGTTAGACAAAAGTTGTAAGTTTTTTCTGGTATTAGTTTGAAAATTTTAACTCCAATAATTTCTTAAAAATGTCGATTTCCAAAAAATATCTTATTTGACCGTGACGTCATTTTGACGTCATTTACGACGTTTTCACAATTTCTGTCTCTCTTATGTTTCCCGTTTTGCATACATTCTTTAAACGTGTTGATTATATTTACACAGATTTCAACAAACTGGTCTTCTTAAATTGCATTTTGATGTTGATCACAAGAAAAGTTGTGTACATTAGCATTCGATTGTACATAAGCGATCTCGGATAGCCCCAAAGAAAAATCGACATGAATTAAGACCCGGGCTGTGGATGGGCCATTCCACTCTGCAGTGGAATTTGCTAGAAATTATTTTGACACCAAATGTTTCTTGTAATTCACCCAACACTGTGTATTGTCATGTGTGACTCTGGGTCCATTTGCATGAACCATGCAACATTCAAAACAAAGGATTTGCTGCGGAGTTCAGAAAGAACTTGCTTAACAAAGACAAGTAACACAATGGGTTTACTTCTTTCTATTTTGTTGTCGAAATCGCAAGTGAATAGCCTATTTAAAGCCAACAAACATGCCTATGCTCGTGTGACATATCATATGATATATGTATAATATGTATAATATCAGTTTAGACATTTGTGAAATGCAATGAAAATTATCCAAGAATGCGTCCAAGACGGGAAACACCAGAAATACAGAAATTATGAAAACGTCGTAAATAACGTCATAATGACGTCACGGGCAGAATACGGTAATTTTAGAAAATTTACATTTTTAAAACAGATATCCAAGTTACAAGTTTTAAGCTGGTGCCAAATAAAAATTTCATCTTTTGACTAACCATGTGCTAAATTTCTTTGCGATATCAAAACGTTAAGATGTTATTAAAATGCACTGAAACTGTATACTTTCTTTTTGGACACCCTGTACTCCAAGCCGACTGACCTTGATTGTTGACAAGCATGTCTCATGACTTCCAGAAGTTCACCAAGACTATGAGTAATATATTCGCGGACTTGTCGTGACCGCGTATATGCCACCTAAATGTCACCGAACTTGTAAATATCCCCGAAGGTTCATGTCACTTCATCGAAATACGTAATACTATGTGTATGACTGATTTATTGGGTAGCCACTGGGCATATCTCCTGGACAATGGTTCATTTCATGGAAGCATCCCCGATAATTCTCCGAGAGTCACGTGTGCTTCAGGGATGCTCTCCCGGGATATTGTCAACATGGCATGGTGCGTAAATCCACAATATCAACAGAAACAACAGGGACATTCTGAAAATTCTGATAAGTGGGTGATAACTTTATATTGGAGTTTATAAAAGTAAACATTAAAGTTAATCGGAAAATAATTCAATTCATGCATCCAGCTTTCGCGATGCACTCGCAATATCACAATATGTCTCAATACTCACCAAAATTAAGCCACCACAATACACTGTTCCCGAATTCCCCGAAAGCAGTTTTGTCCACCGGGAGTACATCCTTTAGGTAGCAACGAGACCATAAAGCTTCGATGTTCATCCGACCAAGTATCTTCGATCAATCTTAACACGAACTTATGACAAGTGGTCAAACAGATGGAATAAAATTACAATGGTAAATCATTGGGTAAACCATTGTTGTAAGGTATCGACGCACAAACGTGTATTTTGGACAAAAACATCTCTAGCCGATTGCCGAATGTCAAAATCATCTGTCTGTACAGAGCGTGACCCGTGTCTCCACATGCAGGGGTCACTTGTTTCATTTTGCACAGTGTGGGACCAGTCGTGCATATACACAATTAATATTTTTTAAACACTACAACATACTATACAAAGGGATATTTTGCCATTCCTAATAATAAACGTACCGCTTGTCGATAATAAAATAATTATTTTTGTTGCGGCGGCTCCCATAAATAATGTGTTTTAAATTATAACCATTGACGTCAAATTTATTGCGTGTGGTAAAATTATAAACAATCCCCGTTATGATGTAGACTATTATTACCATTAGAATGCTATTTCTACTGCGCTGCTACATAAAAAAGGAAGAGAGCATTCGGTTCAATTCATGATGTGGCTTGTCATAACATGAATGATAGCAATGACATTATGAAGTATACTGCTAAAAGTGAAGACATGGTTATCTGGTTTATCTATATCAAGCTTCTGAAAAGGAGCCTGAGTTTCGTTAAAAGCATGCTGCTTATATGTATTTCCTTTGACTGGCATAATGTTATGTTCCATAGAAGTTTGTATAATACAGTAAAACTTCATTATGGCGAGCATCGATATCACGAGCACCCTGCCTATCTCGAGCACAATTTAAAATAGTAACCGCTTGCATCATCAATACATGTCATTTGGTTATTTCGAGTACCCTGTTTATCTCGAGCATTTTACCTGTCCCGATTACTCCTCGAGATAACGAAGTTTTACTGTACATGTAATACGTAAAATGCTTACGGCTATGTTCGTCTTCTAACGTCAACAGATTTTGTCTAGGATGTGTAGCCTATAATGGGGTGTGTACGTAACGGCTGTTCCGGATAGTGTTTTGAATGTCCCATTCTGAGCATTAACGAACAAAACGGAACTGTCGGACAAGCGTTCCAAATGCCTCACTTGAAATAACTTACGAAGAAAACGGAGCAAGAATAGCAATACTAATGAGAATAAGAACGAATAAATCTTTTAAGCTGACAGACATTATCAGTTGCAGCCGTAATATTGGTAGAAGAAATATGCTGCAATCTCATTTCGTATCGTAAAAGTTCGGGCATTTCGGGTTTTCTCCGTTTATATACTATTGCAGTGTAAAGTCTAGGTCCCGCTAAGCGGTGTTTTGCATCGGTCATGTACTGCCGATTGAAACAAATTGACATCAAGAGGCATGGGGAACAGATATTGCAACAATTTTCTTATTACTTTGCTGAATATTTCCAAAGACTACCTTTACATGCCTATTTATAAAATCGGGAATTCATCGCCTATACCAAATTGCCCAATGTGGTCTAGGCGTTATACCACTACCAAGGTGATCGGAATGACATATTTCGAGAAGTTTCCGATGGTCATTTATGACTGTTCTGACAACACCACCTCTTCCACTGGGAACAACGTTACGAACACATCACTGATGTCTAACTACGGTTGCTTCACAACGGCAACCGGTTGTTTTGGTGACTGAATGTGTGAAAGTCTATTTACACAAATGTTGACTCGATTTATTAATTTTAGCAAAAACGTGATTTTATCGAGGCATTAACCTCTGCATGAACAATGTTTCTTCCTGCTATTGGTGATTCACGGGTGATGTGTATGGCACAAACTTAAGTTTGACATTTATAGATTCGACATTCATTAGATAACATTCTTGTGTACAAAGTCAAACGCGAGATTGAACTTTACCAACAAGGACGACCAATTTGCATGATTATCGAAACTTCAATATGTGAATCAATATCCGTATATATATACGAACTGTTTACATTTCATATAACATTTCCAACAAAGTTACAGACGATTGTTTTCAACCTGTCGCAGGTACTTTTGGCAAATGAATATTTCGCTGGCTTAGAATGAGAAGGTCGACTTATACGACTGATGTATATTTGAAATATACATCATAAGGAGCTTTTTATGACCCTATTTGCATGAAAATCGGAACTTGTCATGTTGACCAAACTGAAGTTGAAAAAGCTTGTTTTACCATAAGTAAAGTTACGAACTTCTCCTAAGCCAGCGATTTATTCGACGGACCGATGCCTTATACAACGGATAGTTACATGGTATATCTGGAAGAATTTGGCCTGATTCTGACCTTTATTAATGAATACATTGCAAATTACAATGTACTTTGCGACATAAGTCCGTGTTCCTGCACGAGAGGTATGTTTTACATGCTAATATGGAGTAATGGGTTAAATTGAAATATCCACTGATTTATAATCCAATAACCTTATATTCATAATTGATACAAAAATACCAACCTTCGAAATCGTTGCGTTTCTAAATCGGTAAAGTGTACAATGCGACAATAATAACAGCTTGACCAACGTGTGCTTCATTGTTTCTTATCCGACAAGATGCACTGTATAATTTTCTCGGATCTTATATCCAGTCGAATCAACGTCTGCCATTATCACTATAATCACTACTTAAGTATTTGACATGTCTCGGACAGAAACTGCCCCGACTGTGACAGTATCCAATATACCAGACATGCTACAGAAATTGATACAGCGTGAATGTAGTATTTATTTATTTAGAGGGAACGTATTACACAATTGATAGACAACATACACATACGAGTCATTTTGGAGGTATCGAAAGGAATTTACAAGTTTCGCGTTAATTTTCATAGCGTTTCGTTTCTCAGAAATGACGTTACGCTCGAGATGCTCGACGGTGCGCGCTTCACCATGGTTACAAAATGTGACGTCATCAAGTAAATAGTGACAAATCGCGAGATAATTGATTGAACTGCATCAGCGTGTAATGTTATTACTCTAGTTCGAATATTGCAAAATTGAGAAGGAAAGTCCTCGAATATATTGATCACCCCTCGTACGTATGAAACCAAGGGTTCGAAACAACTAAAAGGCAACCTCTATTCATTATATATAGAAAGGGGAATAACTGGCTTACTGGTCCTGAAATACCCGACAAAATAAATCCTTTGGTATTAACGGCATGTGCTTGTAGATCATGGATTATGTTACCTTTTATTATTATCTAAACACCTAAATATGGTTTACATTTGAGGCTGTAGTTGACATTCTCGTTCAACGAGCATAAAAATATGAAATATATAGGGTCTAGGTACTTGACTAACCACTGCCTTATGAGGATGGTGGTTGATGAAAGCGGTTTTATGTAACAGATAAACAATTTATCATGTTCTTCAATATGGACGGAAATACGAATATTATAATTTACTACAATAAATTACAATAGCTGGCGAAGTACCTAAGTTTACATAGCCGCCACCGTGGATGGGTGGTTAGGGCGTCTGTCTGGGAAGCGGGAAGTCAAAGGTTCGAATCTTGGTGGAAGCCGTGTTTAAACTGATGTGATCGGTTGGTGAGCTGCCATTTAGTTAAATCATTTGGTGACGTAATATAAATATTATAGGTATACCATATAATAAGAAGACTGAGTTTGCACAGAAAGGATGCTTATCCTTGCAATATCATTGGTTTCACCTTCAATTTTTATGCAATAAGACAAAGGACGCGACATTTGCATACAGCGTTTTATAAGACCTACGTCTAAGTACGCGACACTCGATAACAAAAGTAGAGTCATTTCTGTACTTATGAAACAAAAGCTTACAGTGCATATTATCTTCCTATTCTTTACCATTTACTTTCTCAAATACTTTTAAAGTATTATCTTAAAAAGGAATACTTATGAATATATCGCTGGCTTAGAACAAGAAGGTCGTAACTACCAAATCTATATATTGAGAAAACAAGAGAAAACTGTCTGTAATTTACTCTTTACCTATGGGAAAACACGTTTTTAAAACTTCATTTTGGTCATAATGACAATTTCAGATTTTCATGAAAATATGCTCATAAGAAGCGCCTTGTGAAGCAGATTTCAAATATGTATGAGGCTTATAAGGTCGTAAGAGGTAGTTACGACCTTCTGGTTCTAAGCCATCGATATGCTATTTGTTTATTTATACAAGGCTTCAAACGCATTTCTTTTGTTTTCTCAGAGAAAAGAGTTATACTGTATATATTGTACTGGAAATTAATCTAGTGACAATTGCATTATCTAGGCTATATCGTTGTATGAAGAAGCCTAACATGTAACGAGTAGGATAACATAAAATGATAACTATGACTATGTACATAACAGAACACAAAATCTTTGTTTTTCTAGACACATTTAAGTACACATGTACGTTAAGATTCGTCAACTTATATAACAACAGTTCATTTGCACCCAATGCAACACCTTTATATCAGATGTTGATCGATATGTTTTATAACGTATATTAACTGCACGTACTGTAGTACTTCACAGACAATTCAAAACCACACAGAAGCAACGACAGCGCCTACATAACCAATCTACGCACGAAAGACAGCGCCTACATAACCAATCTACGCACGAAAGACAGCGCCTACATAACCAATCTACGCACGAAAGAGACAGACAAAAAAACAACCATCAACACAAATGAAGGATACTTCAAGCAATCCCATTTACTGACTCCAACATGGAAAGACATACTTTGCGACCTTCAAAATAAGCGTGCTACCATAAAGGGAGGTAACTACGAAACTTGTTTACTCGTGGCGTCTTATTTCTGTACCATTGTTGGAACATGTGGCAACGAACTTCACCATAAAGGTCGTAAGAACGCTGTAGATTGACATGTATGAACATGCGTAGCCTAGCTCCATGGGGAAACATGTCAAGCGTGTCACTTACAGGCACGGTGTACGTTCAGTGCAAATACAAAAAAATATAACATATTCATGAAGGATTAATCGCTGACTTAGAATGAGAAAGTCGTGTAAGTAGTTCATAGAGTACTATTTAATTTAGGCATAAAATGAAAAATTCGCGTAAGTGCCGGTAGTTCATGAGTACTACTCACGACTATATAAAACTGATACATAATTATGTGAAATAATCTGCAGCTAGTGCACTTCTAATGAACCTTATTTGATGAAAATTGAAACTTGTCATGTCGACCAAACTGAAGTAAAGAGAAATTGTCCATGTTTTTTCAGTTCTTTTCTTGTTATCTCTAACAGGGTTTGTATTGTATTTACCAACTTCTCTCAGTCTAAGCCAGCGACATGTAAGAGTACAAAATGTGTACTAAATGTAGGTCTGAAAACAGTTATGAAGTATTTTTATCTAGTCATTTCGGATATGAAAATGTGTAAGGTCAATTGCCCATATCACATCAATATCGCAAAAACTTGACTAAAGGGACCAAACGCATATGTACCACAAGAACAAATACAATGACATAATAACAAGGTACCTGTATGCTTAGCTACCTCCTATAGTTGAAATAGGACACACACAGCCTCCGTACCTCAGTGGTTAATACACTCGCCTTCTAATCTGGCGACCAGGGTTCAAATTCGGTTTGAGGCACACAATCATGTGTATGCCTGTCATATTTTAGCAGAAAGATAACTGGCAAATAAAGGATTATGCTCGGTATTAAAAAAGTACATGTATTTAATTATTTATAGAAAGCTTCGCTTGCTTTAGCCTTAAGTAGACGCATACGGTGACAAATATTTAATATCATAAAACTGTAATTTTCTTAGCTTATCAAAGATCTGTCAAAGACACATGGTACACATGCTGAAGGGCATATTTGCCATTCAGAGTACTCTCCTGATAGCATCATTCAATGCCAAACCACTGATGTAGGAGGCTGGTTAATGATACGAATAGTGGAATTCATATCAAATAATGTCAATGTATATTGGCGTACATAAATCATAATAGATCTGACGTATACAAGGAAGCTGTGGTATATTGGTTTTGATATTATGATATATGATAAAAAATATATCATAGATCTTTGTAAATGCACAGTATAGTATCATTGATAACGAAAACAAAATATTATTAGTTTTTTCGGTTTTTTTCTTTATTCAATGCTACAGTTACCTGTGAGTAAACACACCTAGTAAGACATCGTCTGGCCTTATGCGTATAATAAATGGCGAGTAAATACGTCTGAGCTCTGTTAACGTCAGTAGGTGGGTGAAATTGGTGATTTTTTTCTGTCCATGTACTAGTATGTAACACGTCAAGACTTTTTCCAGGTAGTTGCAATACAAACCTCACCGATTAATTAACTAAACTAAACAAGAGTAACACATGTGACTAGTGAGAAGCATTTGTTCAAAGCATTCAACGTCATCATTCATAACTGCTTCCATAATCTTTCAAAACCATGAACTTATATATTTGAGCAGTCCAATGCAACATTTGAATATTCCCTTCCAATTCACAGACCATACATCTACATACTAGTAGTTGGTTGTCATATATCATGTGCATTCATGTAATAAGTTTGTGTTTTACCAAATAAAAGATCACACAACTGAGCTTGAGTGAACATGTAATTTAATTTTCTACATAACGAATTTCCAAACTCTGAATAAAACACAATAACACATCAATGATTGGAAATTGAATTTTGAGAGAAACTAAACCATTCTTGACAAGACACAAGTATAGGATACGTTTGCCGTGAGGCTCTTTGTTCCATTCGGTCTATCGACGGACTTGAATCTAAGTAAATAATTGGACAAAGCTCATGTCGCCAGACATGAAAACTGATGTGAAATAATATTGTTCGGTCAGTCTAGATTCTAAAAATATAATTATTTTACACACCTATGCTAACTTCATCATGGTAGCACATTTCGTTCACAGCACGTACGTGAAAGTTAAGTGCGCGTTGAACAAAAGGATATATATTTTGTAAGCTTTTTCGAAAACAAGACGGAAATGCGTTCCAATCATTGCATTCGGCTATGCTGTATAATGTGCCAGTCTCACCCATACTGCATATCAACTTGTTCAGTGGTTCCAGCTTACTACATTAACAGTTTTTCCGGATGAGACTTTAATAAGATAGTTCATCTTACGTGACACAGTATATACTGGCCGAAAATAACTCTTTACTTACGGTTAATTAAGCTGTTTCAACTTCAGTTTGGGCAACGGGACAAGTTCCGACGTTCATAAAATTAAGATCATAAGAAGCGTCTTGTATTGCGGCTGATTTTAAACATGTACCAGTCTTCTTGTTCTAAGCTAGCGATATAGCAAAGAAGAAAACTTTTACATACTTATGGTTGGTGACATGTATTGATGATGCTTTGCTAATATTGACCAAAATGTAACTTATTTCACATATATACGACAATTTGTATCGCAAACGACTTATACCACACAGGAAGAAAAAAGGGAGGACCAGGGAACGCCTAATGTATATCATGCGTAGGGTGTGTGCTAGGTACATACATGTTAATTAATGGGTAATAATGATTATACAGGTTGGTCCTTGTGTAACCATGAGGAACTCCTTGCTTCTCAGACAGGAATCGGTACTGAAAATAATACATTTCTGTAAAATTATATGAACACATGACACTTTTATATAAGCCCATATGCACTGAAAATGACCGAACACATCATGTGCACATCTAAACATAGGGTATATTTTCGATGTGTATTGCTCTATAACGTCTCGATTATGAAACAGTTTGAAAAAATGAATGATTATAACTTGTACAAAAATGTATTGGCTAGCAATGAAGAAAACAGTTGGTGGTTATCTTCTATTTCGCACACGGGACTGTTTGGACTGTTTGTAAATTCGGTGGTTATGCGATCTCGACACGAGTTCTTCCCCTGTATTCTTAAACAGTGACTGATGTAGCGGAAGACGCAGACCCCTAGGCATCTAAACAGTACATTTTGGTTATCGATTTTGACCTTTAAGTCCTGATGTACTGTATAGTCACGTGCAGTACACTTCTATCGCACCTTTTCTGGAGACGTACATCTTCACCGTTTGTGATGAATAACGTATGCTTTTTAATTGAGTTGTAAATGGAAACCCAACCGCACACAAACGGGAAAAGTTGGGAAGTTTGACAGCAAAAGAATACGTTTATTGGCAATCTGCCATTTCTGGGTGCAAACTGGAAACAACATAGATCCAGTTCAAAAATGTTCGTCCTGTCACTGGCTGTATGCTTCTCATCAACATTTCCTATCAGGTAAGCTGGCTGTCATCGGCGAAAATAGTAACAATGTTAAAGCAACGAAAAATACAAGTATTTAATATAACGAAACAGAATATAGAAATTGAAATGCTATAGTGCACCCAGGATAATGTGATTTTGAACCTTAACCGGAGTTGCCTACTGTTGAAATAATTGTCATTAGTAAGCACGTGGGGTCAATTCCATACTAAACATTGATTAATCGTACACACTTGGTTAAACCACATATGTGGGCTTTACCATTTCCCCCACCTTTCACATAAACCACATATGTGGACTTTACAATTTTCCCCACCTTTCACCTTATCCTGTGCGCACTATTGCAGGTAACCGAAGCGGCTTTGTATTGTACGTATTCGATAAATTCACACTCGTTGTTTAAGAGCACCATGACATCGAGTTCATGATAATTATTATTTTTTCGCTTCATTCTAGAAATATAATGAACTATAATGCCTTTAACTCAGTATGTAATATTATCATATATTTCTCCAAAACCGTATTTGCTTGAACATGCGTTTTAATTTTGTACTCATTACTCGTATAAAAATATTATGAAAATTTGAACTCATTTACACGTCAGTGTTCCCGAATCAAAATAAATACAAATAGTAAACACTACATATAATCAATATCGATTATGTTCTATAAATAGCCATTTAGGTGTTGGAATACGTAAACATGTTTTCAGAATGAGCAATCTTCCTACGTTAATTGTTTTCGACTTTGTTTATACATGGCTTCGACACGTATCAATACATTCTAGCAACAACAGTTTACAATTAACAAATTTTATTGAGTCACTCGATTTGGACTGAACAATTAACAGTTGATATATTTAGTAGACTTTTCTATATTCCATTGAACATTAAATTTGTAATTAATATTTAAGAAAAGAACCCGACCGACCAATGCTGAATGTTAACGTTCCCAAATATAAAATAATATTATCACAACGAAGCACGCGAAGGAAATTAATTGCACACGGTTAGTTTCAAACGTACGTGCTTCTAAAATGCTTAAGTGGTTTCACATGCAATGCACATATTGATACCAATAAAGTAAGCGGTCAACATGGTGATGAATATCACTTGAAATGAGTTGAAACAGTTGATAAGGACCCAATTGACCTCGAAGCATTTTCATATTCGGTACATTTACTACTTTCAAAACTACTTCTTACCATGAACTGACCAGTGTCCACCATCTTAGCACGCGAATCTAAAACATATGTCTGGTTCACAGAAGGAACCGATATCCTATATAAGCCGAACATATCCGAATCTCAGACAGGTACACAATATCTCTGACCACAAAGATGTATACCACTGGAGCTTGTCTTCTTGCTGTTCTTGGTAAGTTATTTTGTATATTCATTTTAAACCATTTTTAAAACTTAATTTCTTTTAAAATAAATTGGTTTCGTTTTGTACAATTATTTTGCTTCTTAAATAGTTACGCAGAAATGTATGTGTACATTGCCTTGGTGTTAAATATAATAATGATTGTTTTATCCTGTCAAAATTATGTAAATATTTGCCTGCTCAGTGTTAACAGCGTTCATTTTAATATCTATTTGTGCTAACTGAGTGAGGTTTCTATTGTCTGTACTTGCTGTGTAATTAAAGAGCTTCTGATAATTTAAACGGTAAAATGACTTCTGATCGTTTCGAAAATGTTTATAAATGCAGTAACTGCTCTACTTCAATTATAAAACCACTATGTATTAGCTTCTTACTGGAATATTTTACGGATTCAAGGAATATATATTTGGATTTGTAGTACATGTACCCATTTATACATGTTTAGTAACTTTGTCATTACCAGTGTGCGTATACCGCGATGTATATGTCGTGCTTTTTGGTCGGGACCGCAGTAAAAGTCTGATATTAATGACAACTCGTACTGAATATTAAGCAACAATAGGTCAAGATTTTCGCCCTAAAGAACGACTCAACTGCCCTAAAAGCAGTTAATTCGGTTTGGGGAATAATTGTTTTCATTAATGTATCAATGGGTACGCACACACATACATCAATGCAATATGGGTCAATGTAATCAAATTGCGTAACAATCAAGAACTTCAACATTATATCGCTGGCTTAGAATGAGAAAGTCGTAACTACAAAATCAATATTTTGAGAAAACTGTCTCACAATCACTCTTTACTTATTATTTTAAAACAAGCTTTTTAAACTTTAGTTTTGGTCAACATGACAAGTTCTAATTTTCATGAAAATAGGCTCATAAGAAGCGCCTTAAGATGTAGATTTCACATATGCATTAGTCTTATACGGTCGTAAGTGGCAGCGATATATCGAGTGCTTAAATTAATCTTCCAGCATCTAATCCTGACCCTCAAACTAGTATTGATTCTTTTGAACAACCACCACTTTCAAGCTTTGAAGAAAAAGACTGGTGATGATGCGCAAAATCCTCACAATTCACAAACTTTAAATTCTAAGTCTACTGGCAACGACGAAAGCCGAAGAGGCTGCCTCTGGTTCAAGTTCACCCGCGGCTACCGGTTCTAGACTTGATGACCACACATATTCATGTTCATTTTCTTCTTCTGATCATATATCAAATCAAAATGAAGGCCCAGCTTCCTCAAACAAAACAAATTGTTCTAAAAAGAGAAAATTATATGAGTTTTGCTCTGCTTTGGACAGTGAAACATCAAACAAAAAAAATCACCCGGTAATTCAGGACAAACAAATTGATATCTGTAGAAAATTAGGTCTCTGGTTCCATGTCGATACTCCAGAAAATGAAACTCGGTATCAAAGAACGAATCGGAGAAACAAAATTAACAGCTGCATTAAAAGGACAGAAAAGAAATTAGGTGTCCAGTCTGATAATATTCCTGATGCACCCCACTGACCGAAAATCAACAATTTAACAAAGCCATGGACTGTATAAGAGCCTTTGAACTGGAACAAATGTCCTATGATTTCAACACATGCTCCATATGTAATGAAACTAGATTAAATTTTCCACTCAACAAAAATTCTGCATGCAAACGATGTGCAAGAGACAAATCTGTTTTAAAAATGTTTCCCGCGCAGAATAATATGGATCCAGGTTTAATGCCTGAAGAATTAAAAGGCATCTCCGTTGTTGAGCAACAATTGATATGCAGGATTTCACCGTGCATGAATATTCATATGCTGAAACAAGGTGGAATAGCATCAGGTGGTCACTGTGCATGATTGTTTATATTTTCTACTTCAAATTTTGTTCATGCTGTCATCACAAATGATAATAATATCTTACAGTGTCAATACTAAGTACACTCTGCCAAATTAACAATTAATGTCATTGTCATATAATTGGTAGCTAGTTGTCAGCAATATGTAACACTTGCAAGGGATTTATTTAACAAAAACATAGCCTGGTGACATTGCAACACGTATTGTTCATCCAAATGGTCAAATGTATGACGACTGGTTCACCACCAGGCAGTCTGGGTTCAAGTCCCAGTTTGGATTATATAGTTGTTGTGTTGCCTAGCTAAAACTTAGTATAAAAAATATTTTTGATATCATATTTTAAAAGGGAAAAGAGGGAGAGGGCTTAACTAGTTGCTGATAATTAGCGCCATATATTAACATCTAAATTCAGCTTATAATTTTTTTTTGTATACCTACAAACATACCCAATCAGAATTCAGATATTCAATATTTATTAAATCCCCATTTAGGCGGTGCCTTAGTTCATATTAGTCTGTTATTTGTTAAAGATTAAGAGAGCGAGTGAAAATGCTTATTATTTTATTTTTGGCGGAGGGGGAATTTGTTTTTAAAAAATTAGTCCGCTTCCGTGAAATTATGAACTGTGAAATTATGAACAGTGAAATTATCGGGGAATAATCCAACGTTATTCCGCCGTAAACCACCGATAAGCATGAAATAAAGTACGCATATTCTACAGCTGACGTAACGTTTCTTTTCCGTATTCTAATGCAGACTGATCATTAATATATGTTAACATAAATAACGTTAATAACTTCGTCAGATTTAATGATAGATTAGTGGTTTGACCTTTGTTTCAAAGCAAATGGCCCCAAGTTTTTAAAATATATGGATTATAAATGCATGCTATGTGAATATGATGTCAAAACGTCATCGATGACACCGTACATTTTAGTGATTCCAGGAAATTTTGCGGTCTGAAATAATTTCGCTGAATACCACATTTAAATTTGACCCCTACACTCACCAGACCTAAAACCCCGGGCATTCTGATCATGGAAATGGTCGAAGGAAGGATTGTATTATACAAAACTAGAATATTTAATTGATTGAAAACTACAATACAATGTCAAATTGGAAGCATCAATGGGTAAAATGCAAGAAATTAATTGGTAATTTACGACGTCATTTGCTGCTGATTTTGGCCGTTTTTCAGAATTAAGGAAAATGCGTCAAACATCTGCTGAGAAAATGTTATGTAACATTTGACAATGACTCATGTCCTGAATAAAACTTGCATGCATATGTTAAATTATGGCATATCAACAAATATTATCTTGAATACTGACAACGTTATTAAAGTTATTTATGTTACCATATATTAATGATCACCCTGTATATCCAGTTTACAGACGAAAATGCATTTTAGTTGTTTGAAACAATGGAGTGAAAGATAATTGCTACGATAAAACGAAGATATATTATAATTTGGCATTCCAAAAACGGAGAAATAAGTTATGGTAACACAGACAAATAAGTCATGGTAACACAGAGAAATAAGTCATGGTAACACAGACAAATAAGTTATGTTAACACAGACAAATAAGTTATGGTAACACAGAGAATAAATCAGGTTAATTTTATGTTACATTGTAATTTAGCATCCACAGTACAGCAAGGGTCCAGGAGGATTTCCTAACGATGTGGCACTTCTCAAGCTTCGACCTACCGATAATAATGACGATATCAGCCAAAATGCTATCCCACTTGCCAGCGGTCCAGATCTATTTACGAATCAGTTATGTACTATCAGTGGATGGGGAGCGATAGGTAAGGAATGTTTTCGACCCAGGTATAATCCTGCTTAAGTTGAGATCCGAACTCCCATTTTACGGAGTCGAAATAAACAGCATCGTCATATTTTCAAATGTTTGAATGAAAAACGTGTACGTATGTGCAATCAACAGAATGACAAGCTGTTCTAAACTCTAGTATAATTATATCCCTAATAGGGGATCACAATATCTTTTGTAGCAAAACCACTCTAGACTCTAGAGTGGTTTTGTTCTAAACTGATCGATTATAAATGTTGAGGATTGTATGTATCTATTGGGAGATGTTTTACTACCCTTTACATGGCACAAATAGCACTGTTGTATAATAAATAGTTTATGAAAGTTTCTCCATTGATATTGACAAGATAGAAGGAATAATAGTATAAAAGTTAGTTAGCTTGCTCGTTACAATACATTAAAATATGATTTCAGAGACTGGATCTGGTACAGCGGTTCTGATGAAAACTGATGTACGTGTGTACTCTAACGATGAATGCAAAAACTTGTGGACCACCAGCATTCTATCTCAACACATCTGTGTTAGAGGGGAGGATACTTACAACGGATCTGGCTCATGTAATGTAAGTGATTACATTAACATCATGTCCTTCATATTTACTTTTAATGATATGTGTGTGTATGCATATATTAAAGAGAAGCTATATCCAATCTAGCAATTACACGGTTTCGTACAGTTACTGCCAAGTTTCCCACTGAAGATTATTTTGTTAATTTTGTTGTATCCAATCTTGTATACATTTATTTATCTAGGGTGATAGTGGTGGACCTCTGGTGTGTAATGGACAACTGGCCGGTGTGACGTCATGGGGTGTACAGGGATGCCACACCAACGGATATGTGTCACATCCAAGCGTCTACGCAAGAGTTTCCGAGTTCTATTCTTGGATAAGGTCTGCCTGCGAAAGCTGCGTTTAAAATGTCCTTCTGAACTGTTTGGTTAAATATTAGTTTAACGTTGAAAATAAAACATATTCAAAGCACAAAGTATTGTTGAATTTGTAAGTAGAATGCTTGACAATGTTCAATTCCCAGCCAAGTGCTCCGGAGGTTTACTACATTGTTATACAATTTACGTGTATGTTTAGGAGGTTAAAACAGTCATACAATAATACAATGTAGTGTATAAGTGTAACATTTTGGTATTGTCGTTATTGAACATGGCCACCTACGAGGGGTGCTCCAGTTATATTTGATCAGTGTTGCATATCTAATATTTTCATGCAAATATAATATAAATCAAATATCGTGTTTGCACTGTGTAGATTCGTGTGTAAGTCAGCATATATGCATTCCAAGAAAACAAAGACACATTCAATGACCTACGCAAAAAAGTTTAAAACTACAAAAAATTGATGCGATTGCCGACGCATACAATAGTAGGCTTGTAGTCTTCTGGAGGTGTGTAATGTAAAAATGCCGTGCATAGCCTTTATTTGCTTTATTTCTACTGAAATATGACAAACATATGAGCCTTTAACTAGATTGGAACCCGGGTCGCCAAATTAGACGGCAAGCGCACAAACCACTGAGCTACGGAGACAGGGTGGCATTATAATACAATAAACCGGCGTTTAGTTTGTTCGAGTTGGACTATGAACTACAAAAACACGACATTACACAACGTAGGTCAGTCACTCTGAAGACGAATAAGAACAATATGATAAACTGACCTCACACTAAGGTCACACGTCACCAGGACAACCTTCAATAGAAACACTATGCATGTGTGCATGCAATTTTGAAAGACACGAATCAGCTTAAAGATGGGCGACAAAATTGCATAAGGGTACAAACACACTGAACATATTTTACAATGATCAAATATTTGTTTTGTAAGTTGCTTTATTTTTAAAACATGATCAACGCATACATATAAAGGAAGGTTTGAGAATTTGAATAGAAATCGACAAAATTTTAATGTTGTAGCGTATACGTTTTTGTTTGAATTTTGATCAATAAAGATAGAATATATCCTGACATGTACATGAAATTGAAAGATAGCCGTGTACACACAGGGACTAAATAAATGCAAACTTTATATAATATTAATTTTGACTATAAACTATAAGACAAAATAAACGCAAACTTTACATAATATTATTTTTGACTATAAACTATTAGACTAAATAAACGCAAACTATATACATGTAATATTAATTTTGACTATAAACTATTACACTAAATAAACGCAAACTTTATATAATATTAATTTTGACTTTAAACTGTTAGACTAAATAAACGCAAACTTTATATAATATTAATTTGGACAATAAACTATTAAAGTACATACAAACGCTAACCTAGATATTTACCAAATATTCGGAACTGAATACAAAGTGTGAGATTAAGTTGCCATGTATAGGACGGTTGCTAATATATTATATAGCATGAACGTTTGTATACCGCAACTCATAATTGAGTTATCACCAGTCGCACGTCATTGTCACTTGGGATTTATAAAAACGGCCCCGATAATATTATCATATATAATGTACAGGTTATCAATAATCTTTGATATCATAACCAAATTCTAGGATAGGATATTTTGTATAAGTTGCATTCTAGTGGTTAAGAAAAGAAATAAAACAAACATGAACTTCGCTGCCAATATCACAACAGTAGCGACATGTACATGCACGATTCAACAATATTAACAAAATAGTATTTCACACTTGTATCTCCTCGAGGCGACTCCACGTCATAATGTACGAAATACGGATCTTTGTGTGGACGATAGAATCATCAACACATAATATGTTTCAACCTTCAAATTTACACTTTTATAAGTACAAAGATATGTTCATTTGGTATTCCTTAACTTGCACTCAACCCTATACATTTAATCAATAAGTTCCATTCAACAACATGAAAGATACCTTTGCCCATTAGGACAATAATTATACAACACAATTGTTGTAATCCTTATTGTGATTGCACAATTGTGACAGATCGTTGACAATGGTCATTCTGATCACATTGGCCTTTTGCAATGCAAACAGATCTCTAAGATAACAAATCGCCTATTTAAACTATTTTCAGTCGCGTGGTTAGAAAATAACATCCCCTTATTAAAAATGCAACACATTTACAATGCAACATGCATGTTAAAGTCATTAAGAGAATAACAGACTTTATAACACTCCGTATAGCTCATACAAACATAGCAAATGTACAAGCAGTTACCTGCAAACTTGATAGATCTACTAGTACATTACACCACTGTTATAAAATCTCTTTTTATATAAGAAAATAAAGGTGCGTAGCCTGCTATGTAAAACATGTACGTTATTTTGCAACTGACAAGGAATGTAAAATTTCATAACTGTATATAAACACCTTAATAGAAATGGCAAAAACAGAATTGACTGAGCATATGGTTGGGCGAGGAGCAGTAGCCTAGAGCAAGGGCGCGCGGTTACTGACCGGGCGGTTCCGGGTTCAACACCCGCCTGGACGACTGGTTAATTTCCCTGAGAAAGAATAACACACATGCTCCACTGCATCAAGGCGAAAATTTGTATCAGTGAGGGCAGTGTATATTCCTGTGCGATGCAGATCGATGTTGGCTGCCACACCCACAGGAGAGAAACAATCTCATCAGGGAGGTTCGAATGTACGTTTCATTAGCCTAACAACCAGGGAAAAAGTGATTGAACGAGTAAACAGCGGAAAACAGTCCACGGAAATTGGTAACTTAACTCTTTAGATTAGAAACCACCAAATCGATGTGTTCTTTAGTTCCATTCTTTAGTTTATGTAAAGTGACAATGATCGACCAAACATTTCAACAAGTTTTATTCTATGGCCAGCTGGCAAACACATATTATCTTAAAGAAGAATATTTGAGCTTCAAAATAATACAATAAAAAGGGGGTCATGTATTTTCTAAGAAAATATTTGCTCATCAAAGATGGAGAACATATGTTTGCTAACGATTAACCACCACACTACTTTCAGTTTTATTTTCAGGTCAAAATGTCAAAATATTCAAGATTAAACAGTTTCACTACCTCAAATACATGAACACAATGACTTTAAACCCAATTTAATGATTGCAAATTAGCAATGTCAATGCATACTACCATTTCCAGCCAAGCCTGTGTTTCTTTCAGGACTCTTTGATTGTATGTATCACCATTTGGGCCGCTTTTGTATTTAGCGGTTGCTTACCTTTGACACTGGGCCAGTTTCTAACACGATTTTATGTACAACTCTTGTAAATAATATACACTCTGAAATAGATTCATTATTTGCGTTGAAACAAACATCACCATTATTTGATGTTATCGGGTAAATAAAAGTTCTAAACGTATTGTATATGTTAGGATAGGATGTTGTTGCTAATAAATGGTATTATTATTATATTAGCAGTAACGGTTACTATATTATATATAAACTACTGACATATTAGACATATTAGTTATGGCAACGTGTTGGTCAACACTTATCAACACGTATTCTTACACCTACTTCAAGTTGGTCTTGACTTGCTGCCAAGAAATGTTTACTAAATTCTAAAAACAAATAAGACAGAGAAGCTTACATAAACAGAATCAGCTTAACTAAATTCAAACAATAAATTAGATCGGGCAAACGGAAAATTATAGGGTACGAATAACGTGAACGAATTATATAGGTACGAATAGCGTGAACGAATCATATAGAATACGAATTAATAGCGTGAACGAATCATATAGGGTACGAATAGCGGGAACGAACCATATATGGTACTAAATAGCGGGAACGAACCAGAAAGGATACGAATAGCGGGAACGAGCTAGATCGGAAACGAATAACACACTCAGAGTCCAGTATCTTATCAAGTTGTGTCAGGTCTGTTCGTCAAAACTATGGGATTATAACATCACGGATTACTCCAATTACACCAGTGTAACAGAATTACAAGACACCCTTGGTAAAAGAAGCCTTGAAAACAGACGTCTGGTATCCAAACTGGTTATTTTGTACAAAATATATCATGGTCTTGTAGCAGTCACAATACCCAGTTACCTAAAAGTCCCAACCAGGTTAACAATTAACCCCGCATATTGCAGCACTGTCTGGTCTAGAACCATTCAAGCTTACAGTGGCCAAACTCCACCCTTGATTTTGTAAATATACATCATTTGTTTTGTCAGTTCTTTGTTGTTGTTGTTTTTTTTTTTAAGGAGCATTTACTTTTTTCTTTATTAAATCACCCGGACTATCAATAATACTCAAACGAGGTACGTGTTAGGCAGTATATCAAGTTGTCCAACAATATGGATGCATTCCGTTTCGATTAAGCTGTTGTTTTAGTCCTGCAAACTGTTTCATGACATTATCGTGACAAATACGGTCGTCAAAATCACACACATACTACATGTCACGGTTGTTCAACAATATGGATGCATTCTACTTCCATTCAGTTGTTGTTGTTTTAGTCCTGTAAACTGACATTATCGTGACAAGTACCCTTTCCCAACATTACACAAATACTTCATGTCAACGACACTAGATGGTCACACTCATCATGAACACAAACATAACGATGAAATATCATGTCACTAGAAACGATTTATATCGCTATTTAAACAATTAATGTCCATACTAAATATTCTGATGTTGTTCGTATAACAACATATAGCAACGGTATTAATGTCAACGTACACAAATGTAGTCAGAAACGGATCAGAAATTAATAGAAATCGACTTTCCGGAAGTTGAAAAACATGGTGTTCACAAACTATGTGAAATTGTCCATTAACCGAATAAACAAAAGCTATTTTTATTACGCTAGTACGGACATTAACATTTGCACGGAATGTCTGACAAAGTGGTAAATAATTCATAGAAAAATACATTAAGTGTACGAAACTCACTGTCAATAATATTATTGTTAGATTTTCCACGGATAATAGTGTGAAGAAGTGGTATTATATTTAGGTTGTTTATAATTGGCAGGCTGTCTTTTTTAACAATATCTGGTATCCCAGTATCAGTATATAATTAAGTTTTTTCGTGGAATTGGATCCGGACTAAAATGTTCAAAACAATAATTAAACTTGCGCTACACGTATATCCAAAATGGGCGTCATGATTGTGGCAAAATAGTGGCGTCAAAATCACCCAACTACTCGAGAGTTTCTACAAACTGACATGTTGATGAATAATACCAGTTTTGATGTTAGGATCCGATGTGATCAAGATCAGTTAATACTTTGTTAGCGTGTGGATCTAGTTTACTAAACATGTGTTCTAAACATGTGACATGAATTATCATATAGCCTATCGTGATGGAAATCTTCAGACGACTATATTCAAAGTACTACACATCGAAAAGGATGACTGACATTCAAAGAAGGACAATAACCTTCATTTAGCAGGTATTATAAAACCGTATTTAAAATAGAAAGTAAGTATCATTCAGCATTATTCTGTTAATTTAGTATGTAAAACAAGCCCACACGATCCCATGTTTATATTTATAGAGTTAAATAATTTATTAACACAATAATGTGAGACTCCGTTCATCCCTTGTCTGATACAAAATGCATTTGTGAGTATGGTTGGCCCTTTATAAATACATGATTCAATGGAATGTCCAAACACAGTTCATACTAAGATAGCTTTAACGTTCCCATGCTTGACACAGAACGCCTACCAAAACGCCATGGTTTCACTACTACATCTGATATGTGTGTTCTATAGCTACTTCGTGTTACTACAGTACCTAGACAAAGATGGACCAGAAATGTTTAAACATATCTCATCGTCCATCCTCTTGTTAAATCTAAAATTTAAGCCTTCTATTCTAGTATATGTGCAAATTCATAAATAACCAATTATTTGCAGGAGAGCTGTGGAAGGAGAGCTGAATGTTTAAATGAGCATTTTTTCGCTTGTCATCGCACCAATATGTGTTACCGTGTTGTGACCGTGTTAATTACGGTATAATTATACCATTGTTTCAGGAGCGGGAAACTTTTGGCGTTAATTGAAAAGTTAAATATGTATGAATTGATAATGTAGGGATGACTTTAAAGACACAGGAGAACATATTTTGATTGAGAAACCTCATCATCAAATACTGAACACAATCCTTAACTAAAAAGTATGCTCTTCGTATTCAAATATTGTTCATTATGTAGAGGTGTTCAGACATACCTAAGGGTATTCTGTGGATGCAGGTTCAAAAACCTCTACCTGTATATCCACGTTTCTTCTTCTTTAATTTATCTTGTCAGTACTTGCAATTGTGAACTTAATGGTTTTATTATCGAATGTTGGTTCTTGCTCTCCCGATGTTTCTCTAATTCGATTCGAATTGTATCGCTTTCTTACTTCAGTTTGTAGAAGGATGTCCCGTGAATCAACGATTCTGTTAGTAAAATAGGATTTTCTCTTGTTAGTTTTCGTTGTTTCTTCTTTAGTTTTACAGCGTGTTCTCTGGCTGTTTGCATGTTGTATGAGTTGTTTTAGAAATCCCTCTGTGACGTTGATATCATGAATTTTTGTCCATATTGAATCACTTTTAAACACAAGAGACGCAATCTAAAACTAAATAAGAAACAATGCAAAATTAACAACAGATAAATATTGGAGCACTGCCTACATATAGTCCTACAAGATCCTACTGAGACTCCTTGCATAATTCGTAAAAGTCCAGAGATAACGGTATATAGTAAATTTACATACAAATCGAATACCACCGAGCACAACCGAACGAGCTTTACGGAGTATGATGAGTGTCAGTTTAATCTGGTCAAGATATACCACATGTTGCACAACGACGGAAAGCAACATTTATTTATGCTACATACTGCAGTCATATAAACGAGTGGTTAATCACTTACTGGCTGTATTCCTTGGTCACATGTGGTAACAATAGGACACTTTAATCAGTAGTACTTTATTCATTCATTTTGCTAGAAGTACATCAGGTGCTTTGTTAACATGCCTGCAGTAATTTCCGAGTATAGAGATTGTTATTTACTATATATTATACATGTAATTTCATAAGACGATTCCCAAAGTTCGTACCAGAGTTACGTTACCAGTAACACATATGTACTACATCCATAATGTTATCTGGAATCTCTGGGTTTTCCACTCATTGACATATGGTACAATGTTCATCACAATCCTTTCTTGTGTTATGTTGATTTTTAAAATAAGTACCGCTCCATTCCATTTGCACATATTTTAAAGTGTATATAGCTATATTTTAACAGTCAGTTAATGTCAAAATAATTACTTGCATCCTTTTTAGTATGATGCTAGACTACCTTAAATGCAAATTAAAACTTTGGATGGATTCAGTGTACTTCGATTCAATCGCCGAAACATAGACGATATTTATAATTTCATAGGGTGTTCTAATACACTTTTGTATGAAAATGGACAGTATGCATGTCAAATCATTGGCATGTGTTTATCATAAACCTTTGCTTCTGTTATTTTGATTTAAATCAGTACCGCTCAATTCCATTCGCGTATCTATCACTTTTTATCAAATTAAAAAATGTATGAGGAAATCGAACAGGGAAGGCAGCACTCAATCTAACCAGCCGAGCACAGAAATCAGTAACATCACATCACAACACAAAAACACGTGGTTAACTGTAAAAAGGATAAATGCTGTTCGAATTGTATTCTGGGATAAACCAGGAACGGTGTAATGTACTATAGACTGTCAGTGAAGTGTTCCTGGGTAAACATACTGTCACTGTATTTTCATATCGTCTGATTTACATACACTGGACTATGATTCGTCAGGGAAGTACAATTTTTTATTTTGGCAATGCCTGAAACCCCGAAAATTGAAAATTGTAAATTATATGTATTACAAGTTAAATAGTTCCTGCTGCCAATTGTTTTACAGACCAGTATTGTGAGAGACATTGTTTTATAATTTTAGAAACTACAATTTTTTAAAGTGTTAATAAGGCTTGAAATAAAGTTATGAGTAAATCGGACAGGGGAGGCAGCACACTTTACCAGCTGATCAAAGAGTAACACCACAACACATGCACAATGAGCAATGCCCACAGGTATGCCAAAGAAACAATTAAAAGTCCAAGTCCCCGCCGAAAAATGCGGAATTTTACAAACCTCTCTGATTTAGTGGGCTTATGTGTGTTTGGGTATATTTACCTAGTATAATTTACCGAAAATGATGCTGTTTTCATTATTAGTAATTCGCATGCGTAATATAGTTTATTTACGACAAATAGTTTATTAAATACAAAAAGAAAGTTCATACGTACTTGTGTATATTTGGGTATCGGCGCACGAAGAGCGTCAGAAAGTAAAATATAGCGATTCTCACGACGTGCAAATATTATGGACAACGCCGGTTCGAAAAGATACTGGGCCGAGTCTTGCCGAAAAACTTGCTAGTTTACGTTTATTTAGTCATCACTGGTCATTAAAATGCGTAATATAGTTAATCAACCCCATATTGTTAGTTACATACAAGTATTTGGGTAAAAACGTTACTATTTGGGTAAGAATTGGGTATATATGGGTGTTTCGTGCCACCGCGTCGGCCTGACCTAGTTAACGTAGTGATCTAGGGGAGGTCTATCTATCTATCTTCCTGATAGCCAAACCCCTGCTGGGGACTTAGGCTTTGACACGCGTCAAACTGACAAAGAATGTTAATAAGGATAAGAAATAAAAGTATAAAAGATGTGAGAAAGAAGAAAGGTTAAAAATAGGTTAAAAACAGGGCAGGTATTATTTAGGGAGAGGCATGTTCAGTACGGCTAACAGCCGTGCTGAACTCGGGTGTGGGAAGGTCAATGATGTCAGGGGGTAGGGAGTTCCAGTGTATTATTGTTCTAGGGAGGAAGGAGAATTTATCGTAGTCGTTTTTGCATGTATCTGTTGGAATGTCTGAGAGTGTGACGTGCGTGAGGACCGGGTGCTAGGGATGAGGCAGTTTGGACGTGGGATAGCAACCCGGTCATGTAAGATGTTGTGTAGCATAGTCAGTCGTTGGTCGATACGTCGTTGGTCAAGGCGTCTCCAGTTTAGGGTAGTCATCATGTCTGTGACACTGGACGTACGACTATAGTCTCGCTTGGTCCAACGAGCAGCTATACGCTGTATGGCTTCAAGTTGCTCAATGAGGGTAGCTGTATGTGGGGACCAGACAGTAGAGCTGTACTCAAGTTGGGGCCTAACAAGTGTTTTGTATGCTGTTGCTTTTAGTTTTTCTGAATGTACTTTTATGTTTCTTCTGAGAAATCCTAGTGTTTGATTTGCTTTCTTTGTGATGTTGTTAATGTGTGTGTTCCAAGTGAGGTCATTTGATATTGTAATTCCTAGGTATTTTGCTGATGTTACTGATTCTAAGATTGTGTTATGTAGTGTATATTTTGTTGGGATGAACTGTTTTTCTTTTGGTGCTGTGGATGACTTTGCATTTTGATGGGTTAAATTTCATGTCCCACTTTGTTTCCCATTGTTGGAGCCGGTTTAAGTCTTGTAGGAGTACGCTGGAGTGAGAGGCAACAGAAAGAGCAAAATAGATAGCTGTGTCGTCAGCAAAGAGACGCACTTTGGAAGATTGAACTGACTCAGGGAGGTCATTTATGTAAATGAGAAAAAGAAGCGGTCCTAGGACCGAACCCTGGGGAACACCTGAGGAGACTGGTATGGTGCTGGATGTGGAGCCATTGACAACTACTGACTGTGATCTGTTATCTAGAAAGCCTTTGATCCATCTCAGAGTATTTCCTCTGATTCCATAATAGTGAAGTTTGTAGAGTAATTTTTCATGGTTGACCATATCAAAGGCTTTTGAGAAGTCAAGAAGTATAAGGTCGACTTGACTTCTCAGGTTTACTGACTGAAGGATATCATCTATGAGCATGAGGAGTTGTGTTTGGCATGACCTTTTTTCTCTAAAACCATGTTGAAGTTCGTAGAAGAGGTTTGATTTAGTGAAGTGTTTTGTTATGCTAGATGCGATAATGAGTTCCAGGGTTTTGCACAAGATACAGGTCAGAGAGATAGGTCTATAGTTAGAGGGGTCTGGTCTGGAGCCTTTTTTGTATATTGGGGCAACATTCGCCATTTTCCAGATCTCGGGGAGGGTGTTTGTCTGTAGAGATTTCTTGAATATTTCTGTTATGATAGGGGCAATTTCTCTACATGTATTTTTCAGTATGATTGGCTTTACTTGGTCAGGCCCTGCAGCCTTGTGAGGGTTCAGGTTCCTGAGAAGTTTCTCAACGCCATTTACAGATATGTCAATGTCGGGCATGGGATCATGTGGGCTAAACGTAGTTTGGGAGCTCTCTCTTCCTGTATCTGCGGATTCCTGCACTTTCAATTCAGCAAGGGATTTAAGAGGAAGAGGAGATTTAGGGGTAAAGACAGACTGGAATTGTTCATTTAATATTGTTGCTTTGTCAGAATCTGCAGTGTGTAGTTTGTTGTGTTTTTTGAGTGTTTCTATTCCAACTGAGTCTTGTTTTGAGTGTTTAAGTAGTGAGTGGAGTTTTTTGGTGTTTGGCCTGGACTGTGCTTGTTCTGGTTCATGTTCTGTGTTAACATTTAATATATCTTCAAGGTACTTTTGGTATGCTATTTTTGTTTCCTTGCGACATTTATGTTTAAGAGTGAGGTATGTTACTTTGAGTTTGTTTTGTTTGTTTTTCTTGTACTGTTTGTATACTTTGTCTCTTTTTCTGTACAGTCTTTTAAGTTCAACTTTGATCCAGGGGAGTTTGTTTTTTGTGGATGACCATTTGGAAGGTATAAAGAGATTGCACGCTTCCTCAATTGATTGTGTGACCGTTTGCCAAAGATCTTCTACAGAGTCAGTAACGTATTTGTTTGAGTTTGTGAGTGATGTGTGGAGGTTGGAGATGTGCGTGCGAAGCCCATCCCAATCTGCTTATTGTAAAGATGAATTTTTCGGGTTTTTTGTGGTCTTAATCTAGCAGATGTTTTGGATTCAACCAGGACAGCGTCATGATCACTGATTCCTGGGATGGTACTTGTTCTGTTTATGAGAGAGGGATTGCTAGTTAAGAATATGTCCAGGATGTTGTTTTCGCGTGTAGGCTCTAGGACTGTTTGTGTGAGATTGTTGTTGTAGAGGATGTTAATGAATTACCTGTAGTATGATTGGTGTTTGCAGTCGTGAGCAGGTTTAATATTTGGCCAATCCATTTTGGGCATGTTGAAATCTCCCCCCACCCATACTGTTGCATTCGATTGTGTAACCATGTTTAGTGATTTGTTGAATTGTTCCATACTATAGGGGTCATGTTCTTTGGGCTTATAGTAGCACCCATTGAGCAATGGCTTAGATCCTTGGAGTTGAATTTTAACCCATAGGTTTACGCAGTCTGTTTGAAGGTTAGTTTCTTCCTGCGCTATCAAACAGTTACTGACAGCGATAAAGACCCCCCTCCAGTTTGCTGTTGCCTGTCTCCAGGTAATCCAGACTACAGGTGCACGTCAAAACACATATCGAAACACATTTTTGTCTTATTTTAATTACTTAAAGGGGTAAAAGAAATAAGTATGGTTATTAACTTACATGACTTTATTCTAAAATATACAAATAGAAAAAATAAGTCTGGTTCACGACATTCTTAAAAAATGCTAATTTTTTGGGGGATTTTTTTTTGAAATGGTAAACCATTGAGAACAGGTCACGTGCCCCTCCATGAACTTTTTTCTTGACGCTATCAAATATAACCTGCAGCTCAATGCCGCAGATTAATAAGGGACAATCCTTGCACAAATTGAAGATACATGGGTTGTAGGCGTTGGCATTGAATTGGTGAGAATCTAAGAATGAGTGCACAGTGGAAACGAAACACTGGGTTGGTTTCCACACTTGCTCGTAAATGTGTTGATTACCATGTGTGAATATAATAACGACATAAAATGCTTAGGTTCGGCAATGAATTATCAACATTTCTATTACAATAGCGATAAGTGTCGTGTGTTAATTTGCGTTTTGTGGCAAGTTTTGTTTTAAGAATGGTCAATTACAGTAAGAGAAAGGAGCGCTACGAAATAGAAAAAAAAACTTAGTAATACTTATGTAAACAATATGTAGTCTGGTTCCCGTCGTACTATGCTACGTAATAGTACGTCTGGCTGAGACTTAAATTGGCGGCGTCCATTGAAAGCTCCAATACTGATGTAAATGTTCTAGAATGGCTTTTACAGATTCAGCATATTAGTCAAACTATTCGAAATAATATTGACGATACTTAAGGTACTGAATGCGTGTATAACATTTAGATCTTACACATCTGATTACATTTTCACTTTCATCTTTTGCTGAATCAATTTGATGGTCAATTTAGCATTAGTATTCATTGTTTTCAATACGTGCAAAGTTATTCTCAAATGGAGTGCAGAATAATCGAGTTGTCTTCTTTACTTATGCTATTTCAGTACTTACTCTGCAGTCCGCCATTTCAAGCGTGTGCCTGGCCCAATCACGTAGTGTAAGTGGCAGGTATTCCGGGCTTAACAATATATTGAAAGTTCAAACATTCACTCATAAAAGTTCAGTATTGTCAAACGTCTCTTATTTTTATCTTTAAAATGTCGAAGATGGATTTGATTTGTGCTGTTTGACAATATGTGACGGATGTTATAATATGCCATAATTAATTATATACATGTTACCTTCACGGTGATTGCGGAAAGCACCTCCTTAGCTCAATGGTAAACTCGCGTCCGGGTTCTTATCCGGGTGGAGCCACTCATATGCCTGTCATATTTCCTCAGAAAACTGACTTGCACATGTTTAGGCTATGTTCAGCTCGGCAAAATAGATAATATGTTATAAATAAATAGTGCATATAATAGCTAGTAGTTTGCGTATCATCACAGAGTGGAATAATACGGATTTTAAAAAAATCGTCAAATGTATGATTTTATCAGTGACTGTCAATTGCAACGCCATGACTAGATTATCTTCATGTGTTCATTCTCCATTCAGAAATAATGAAGTTACTATTATCTATACATTTATTTCATATGTTTTAAACAAAATTATACGCTTGGTTGCACTAAAATGACTATGATGTGAGGCGCTGTCAATTCCATTCTTTTCTGAAAGAAGTTTTAGTTGCATTTCGATACGCAACGCAATCCACAATGCTCTTCGTTGTTAGCGAGGAATGGTTAATTTGTTATTTCCACGTGTTACATGGTCGTTTGAGATTCCTTATATCCATAAAAACCTGAAAACGAAAGAAGGCGAATTTCTTTATTGTCGTACGTTGGACTTACATTTGGTGCATCTACAAATCACAGGTGGCAGCATCAGTCATAGACTTAAAATAGACTTTTTTAATTTGTTCACTATTTACTATACAATCAACAAGGTAAACTTCATTTAATATATTGGTTTTTTTAATCGCAATAAAAAACCCTGAGACGGGATATTGTAAAAAAGATAGATTTTCCTTAAAACACATCCTTAAGTTTACATAACTGCCAAATATCATTTAAAATGGTCAATTAATTTAGAAGTTATGGGGGTGTTAAGCTGTCGTGCTTGAACATCACTGTAGTGACAGTGTATCAACATAAAACGATTGTATAATAAATTATCTTACATTTTTAAACGGACTTTCTGACCGTTTCCTAATTAGAGAAAGGCTTCAAATAATGGTATACATTAAACGTTCATTGGCCGTTCATTTTACCTGACAGAAAACTTGTAAATTCTGCAGTTTTATAATTTCAAAGAAGGCGTCTGCAAAGAATTTTCCAAGACCGTGAAAGAGCATTTCAGGTATGACAAACAAAGTCATGAAATAAATGTGACAAAATAGTTGCTTTTAACGTCAAATTGTTTGAACTATTTCAGTCACGTCTGAAAAGGCAAATAACTCGCTTAGTCATGGATATATATACAACAATTTTTTGAATATGCAAAAATCAAATTTCACTTCAGTGATGTTCCGGGCTATATTATATGAAGTTTACTATGTAGAATATATAGTAAAAATAGTGAAACAAAATGTTTTATATTAAGTCTATTTTTAAGTCTATGACTGATACTGCCACCTGTGGTACCACTGCTTAGTTAGTTTAATTTTAAACGTTAATGTACATCTACATAATACGTTAATCCGTCAGAGCTGACAAAAATTTTACGGTGTGCTAGATAGAAACTGAAAGAGAGTGACAGAAAATGTATGGAAGAATAGACTCGTTCAAGACGATGGAGATATGCATAATAGAAAAGGATAGAAATATAAGAAAAGATATGCTCAGATATTTTTCGACCATCAAGGCATTTGACCTGTCCAGGGATTATGTATAGAGAAATCCTGACCTTTCCAGCTTCCGTGGCGATGACAGGCAGGCCCGGGTCCAGAAATTTCTGAGTGGGAGGGCACGAGGTATGTACGGGATTCCGGGGGGGGGGGGGAATTGCTTAATATGTGTGTGAAAATGCACAGATATGGGTACATTTGTAGATGTGGGGGAATCCATAGTACTTTTTTATGTTATAAGCGTCAACATGTACATTGTGTATGTTCGTGCATATAAGTAAGTGTTCACATACGGTGTTTGTATATACCAACTTTCATCCTTTTGGCCATCGGAATATTATAACATAAGTAGGGGGTACGGGGGCATACTACCTCGGGAAAATTTTCGAAGCAATAGATGAATCTAGTGCATTCTAAGCCTATCTGGGAGCCCTGAAATACCTTTTTTTCTTTATTCTGAGAGTTAACCTTAATGGTTAAGTTATGATTATTTAACAGTCAAATGGTAATTTAATGAGCTAGGGTAAAAATTCTCTTGTAATTGATTTCTGTGATGCAACAGCTACGTATAAATATATACATGTATATTAAAAATATTCTGCGAGCGAAGCGAGCACGAAAAATGCCCATCTTACATCTTACTTTTCATCTAGAACATAAGAAAAAATACCCATATTATTTAGAGATGCCGTTCAATACCTGTTTTACTATTTATTCAAAGTTTTTAAAAAAAAATCTCAGCCAACTGGGGGGGGGCACGGGCCCTCGTGCCCACTGCCTGGATCCGTGCCTGACAGGGACTGAGTCCCGGCTGACATAGCTCAACACCTATATGCATGGCTTCATATTTGAGCGAGATGGTCCCCTTAGAATGAGAGTTTCTCAAGCTCCTTCTTTGTATTGTTTTTTGACCCTCAATGTATTGTATTTTTTATCTCCATTATAGTACATCCATGCTAGGCCTATTTGTATGGTACCCAACTAGTGTTATATAAGAAATACAGTGGCTAGGATTACGGTACGGTAATCCTTGACCCACAGGCTAGGATTACGGAAGTTCCGTAATCCTAGCGAGTCCTAGCTAGGTATTAGCGAAGTAAAATTCGAAGCATGATATACTGATATTTCTATTAATTTGTCAATAAATATACCAATATTTGTATAATTAAACGCTTAATTGCACTCGATGTAAAAACTTCCGTAATTCTAGACAGCCCTAGCTAGGACTCGCTAGGATTACGAAACTTCCGTAATCCTAGCCTGTGGGTCTAGGATTACGGTACCGTAATCCTAGCCACTGCCTATAAGAAAGGTATACGTAAGTAGGCCTACATTTAGATTACAAAATATCGAATATACGGAAACCGACCGGAACGAAACAGAACTTTTCCTTAACCAAATAAAGATGGCCGTCGATGTACGTCTGGCAAGCGCATGGAAACGTTTAAAGCCTGAAAATGTTGAAGAAATATCAAATTTAGTTACACCAGGTGATGTAATCACGTCGGACACGGGTTTTATGAGGTATAACAACATTTTTTAATGCGTGTCTACGCCTGGATCTCTAATTATGTGCATTAGTCATATGTTTTCGCGACCGACAAGATGAAACTAAATTTTAACATTTCAATCTTTATCAAAGTTCACTGTACGAAAACGCTGTAATTGTTGAAAAGTATTTTGAATTATGACAAAATACCATTTAAAATTATGAGTGGGGGTATTTTAGATGAATGAACTTAGGAGGGTATATTTACTTTTGGGTTGTCAAAATCCCCACCTTCAAGGGACAGCTAGTTGACGTAAAATCTCTGGTACTTCCCGACCCCTGACATGTTGACAACTTAATTCTTTCCTGAGTATTGTGCCGGAGAAAAAATCCCCCGGCAGTACAGGGGAAGCTGGAAGGTAAAAATGTGGCCGTTTCCCCGGCTATAATCCGCCCATTCCAAGGGTTGGGGCTGTTGTTGCAACTGACTGGTGTGTTAAACTGGTAGAAGAAGAAAATAAAAAAGCAGTCGAGTGAAGTAAGAATATTGAACATTACGATGTTAAAAAAGTCAAAGACTTGGTGAACAGATAAAACCATGAGACAAGCATTTAATGCATTCTATCATTGCATCGGACGGGGAGCTGACAGGAGAGAAATCCTAACTTTATTGTATAATCTTAATTTTGATTTTTTTGCTTCAGGGGTCATGGAACCTTTATGGTAGATGGAAATCACCATGCTTCTGTGGCAGGTGTAGTGCAGAGAGTCAACAAATTAATCTGTGTCAAACCTCTGAAGACAAGGTAAGAGCTCCCACCATCTTAGATAAGGCAGTATAATTGTTTTGTATATGTGGGTCTGTGTATGTGGGTAGACAAAAAATGGTTCCTGTTCAATAACTCAAACTTGAATGCTTTGCCCTAGGATCTTCAAACTTTACACAAACCAAGCCACAAAACAGGTTTTTGTGTCATTTGGCATTGATAAGGTGTTACCTTCGTTGGGAACAGTGTCCCGCTTTGCTTATCTGTGGCATAAATTTGCCATTGAAAGTTGAAATGACTTAAAATTTCATTTTTGTATGCATGTTTCTTGTAATGACTCGAAGGGCACTGTGCAAAAACAATAACTCTACCTTCTGTTTTTATTATTTGAGTAATGTTGTAATGTTTCAGGTATAACGGTGAAGTGGGAGACATTGTTGTTGGGAGGATTTTAGAAGTTGGTTTGAAAAGATGGAAAGTGGACACACATTCAAAGCTGGATTCTGTACTGATGCTTTCATCTGTCAACTTACCTGGTGGAGAACTGGTATGTCAACTTTAATTTATAACTATATTATATAGACGGCGACGTACGTAGTAATTGTACATGTAGGTGCAAGTTTCTCATTTTTTCAATCTCATTTAAAAACTAGATGCCATTTTATCACAACCTACCCTTTTGTAAATAAGATGTTCTGTGATACATAAAAGGATCCATTTAAGGCATAAACTGTGCGAAATTAAAATTACTTTCGGTTTCGGAGTGACGATAAAACCTGTATCGTCCGTACAGTAGTGTACTACCCTGTCCAAAAAATCAACATAAAAGGCCACAATGTTTGTAAATTTGTAAGAATAAGCAGTGTTGATAAGTGATTGGGAATTGCCTGATTACCCATATGAGTACAATGTAGACATACATGAGGAAAGTTTAAATGACATAGATTGTGTCAGCATAAATTTCCTTTGAAGACTCAGTTAGTACTAGTTATACTTCTCACCAGCTGTTTTTTAGCAGGAAGATGGAGTTAAACACAAAATACATGTTTATAAAGTGAATTTATTTCAAGGTCTGGGGCTATGGCTAAAACAAAATAAGCACGTTGCGGATACAAATCGACTATGTATTTCGAATCGACTCTTAGAAATTTGATGTCAAGAGTCATTTTGACTCTTGGAATTTTGGGGCCAAGAGTCATGACTCTTGGGTTTTGAAACCTAATGAAAGCCCTGTATATAGACATGTATTTATATTCTTGGTAGACAGGTGGTAGAGTGTGTGATTCAAGTTTGGGAGTATTAACTCCCTGAGATCAATATATCATGTGTATGCCATCATAGCCATGGCGAGATAAGGATTAACAGTAAATTGGAATCATCCAGAGAAAACATAGATTATTGGTCATAAAGTAAATTTTTTGTAGTTTTCCCAACATACATTGTACAATTACTGTAATGGACATCATCAGGATTGAGGTTTCATGCAAGGTCTTGTTTCTCAATTACTGTAAAATCATTAATTTTCGTGGGGGATTAAATTTCGTGGATTTCGTGGTTCTCCACAACCACGAACTTTAGTCCCAACGAACAATGGTCTTGACCCTTGTTTTATTACCTGAAATTCAAGATCCACGAATTCAAGTCCCAACGAAATTGTCTTTTTTACCAAAACCACGAAATTTCGTCCCAACGAAATTAAATGATTTTACAGTAACCTAAAATAAATTGTTATTAACTATGATATCCTTTCTGTAGTGATCTATTTGTACCCCCATACCTTCTTGAACAGGAACATTTTGTGGAAATCTTTATCAATTACTTTCATGTATTAATAAGTGTACTTGTCATTTCTACAGCGTCGACGTTCAGAAGAAGATGAAAAACTCATGAGGCATTACTTGAAGGAAGGAGATCTCATTAGTGTATCCTTTGTATATACAGCATTTGTTATTCATATATAAAGGTCTTCAATTTTTATCCCCCGTCTAAGGCGAAGGGGATATGGTAATGGTAGCAGTCATTCCGTCCGTCAGTCCGTCCGTCCGAACTTCTGTGTGCAACTCCTCCTACATTCAACGAAACTTTCACAGAATAACTGCTATGATGTCTCCCAGCGCATATTGTCAGGATTTTTTTATTCGAACAATTTTGACAGAGTTATTGCCCTTTGTTGTTTTTTGCATATATGTATAAATTCTTCTGTGTGCAACTCCTCTTACATTTCTTAAGGGAATTCAACGAAACTTTCACAGAATAACTGCTATGATGTCCCCCAGCGCATATTGTCAGGATTTTTTTATTCAACCATTTTTGACAGAGTTCTTGCCCTTTGTTGTTTTTGCATATAAATTCTTCTGTGTGCAACTCCTCCTACATTTCTTAAGGGAATTCAACAAAACTTTCACAGAATAACTGCTATGATGTCCCCCAGTGCATTAAGTCAGGATTTTTTCATTCGACCATTTTTGACAGAGTTATTGCCCTTTGTTGTTTTTTGCATAAAAATTCTTCTGTGTGCAACTCCTCCTACATTTCTTAAGGGAATTCGACAAAACTTTCACAGAATAACTGCTATGATGTCCCCCAGCGCATATTGTCATTTTTTTTTATTCGACCATTTTTGACAGAGTAATTGCCCTTTGTTGTTTTTTGCATATAAATTCTTCTGTGTGCAACTCCTCCTACATTTCTTAGGGAATTTGACGAAACTTTCACAGAATAACTGCTATGATGCCCCCCAGCGCATATTGTCAGGACTTTTTCATTCGACCATTTCTGACAGAGTTATTGCCCTTTGTTGTTTTTTACATATAAATTCTTCTGTGTGCAACTCCTCCTTCATTTCTTAAGGGAATTCGAAGAAACTTTCACAGAATAACTGCTATGATGTCCCCCAGCGCATATTGTCAGGATTTTTTTATTTGACCATTTTTGACAGAGTTAATGCCCTTTGTTAATTTTTTGCACATTTCTCATGGAATTTTGTCAAAACTTTTACAGAAGTACAGTTATGAGGTGCACAAGTGGATATCGTCTGGGTTTTTCATTTCGGCCATTTTTGAAAGAATTATGGCCCTTTGTTGATTTTTTACATACGAGGGGTGTTTCATAAATAATGTTACTGCCCCGCGCACGTGCGCTTGGTGCTGAATAAGGTAGAACTGTTAATTGTTTTCGAAAAAGCTATCCTTCATTGACAATATCTTAAAAGATTACAAAAATCTGTCGGTGTATAAAGCCAGGGTATTACTCTATTTAAGGTCCACTAACACACACTGTGGTAAATTCAGTAATGAAGAGATTGACAAAATCATGCGTTGTCCAGTTTTGAATGACCTTTAAATGATGTTTGCATCGTACGATTTTATTGAAACTAGCCATGTGTCTTGAGTAGTATCTGATCCATACTATGCAATGTTTGCGCATGCAAAATCGAACGGGATATCAAGAATAAACTGCATTTTCTAAGAAAAACAAAACCAACCAAAAAACAACCCATTTTTGAAAAAAACACATTTAAAAAAGACTGAATAAAATTTGAGCACATAGGATTATTTCTTTATTTTATACATATTTAGAAAGCTGAAAATATTTTCAGCAACATTCTTAATTGCTACATGCATTATTTGCACATGCGACCACAAAATGTCAACTGTTAAAAGCTACACGATACTTTTCATAGCTTAATTTTAACCATTATTTGCCCCATTGAGAATCTTTAATAAAGCAAAAAAGTTTTCCTGGACTACATCAATAGTTAAAAGTTGTTCATGCTGGTAAAGCATATGTTGTTTTTGATATTTTAAGTTTAACATGAAGCCCAAAAATATAGTGTTATGCTACAATTAATGATAAGTCTATTTAGGCATGTACAGTGGCCTTAACTGGGGTCTATAAAATGCACCATAACTACCTTAATATTTGATCAAAAATCCTGAAAATTTGCTAACTAGCACTAAAAAGTTTGCTTAACATATATCATTTTACAAAACAACAATATTAGACCGCAAATAAATTTTACAGCTATAGTTGCATTATTTATAAAACACCCCTCGTATTAATTAACTTCTGTGTGCAACTGCTCCTACATTTTTTAAGGAATTTTGATGAAACTTTGATTCATTCATTTTTTATGTGTTATGATATTCGGTTGTTTGGACATTATTCCTGTTGGCAACAACAACAATTCAACTGTAGTGGTCATCTTTATGAAGCTTTCGTGATAATATTTGTTGTTTACCTCAATTTTTCCTTGGGCGGGGGATATGGCTGTCAGTGACTGCTTCTTGTGTTGTTTGTTTTAACACATTCAATTATTTTAGATTAACGTGTAAACCCCCATGTGCATTATTGCTATGACAGAAAAAACTCACTTTGAACCTTAACCAATCATTCAGGCTGAGGTGCAGTCTGTATTCAATGACGGGTCATTGTCTCTTCACACACGTTCACTTAAATATGGAAAGGTAAATTGCATATATGTAATTCAGTCAAACCTATGCTAAAGACCACTTGCATGGGTATAGAAATGAGACGGAAGGCAGAAAAATTCACTGGCTATTTGAACATGCTTGCATGATACTTTATGTAATTTTCTTCTTTGTTACTTCAAAAGTGAGATATCAAATTAACTGCCTACTTTTGAAGATTAACTGGCTGCATGTAAACATTTCTACCCCTAACACTTCATTATACCTGCCTAACAAGACCGTCCAAATCTGTCTTCTGTGACAAAACTTGTCCTAAAGAAAAAACCTTGTTTGAAAAGAAAACCCCTCATGAGTCATACTCTTTTGAATGATATTTACCTCTTGTCAGTAATGATCTTGTATTTATGGCATCTTTGACACCTTAGGAGTAATATTTCCATAAAATGGCAATAACTTATTATTGTCTAGGAATCATGGTTAGGTAAATCGACCTCCATATTATAGATATTTGAAAACCAGTTTAAAAAAATTAAAACTCTCTTGTGCATATTTTTATTACAGCTAGGACAAGGTTCACTGTATCAGGTATCACCATCACTCATCAAGCGACGTAAAACTCACTTCCACAATCTACCTTGTGGTGCCACTGTTATACTGGGTAACAATGGTTACGTCTGGGTGTGTACCACCGAGGGAGAACTATCCGAACAAACTGGAGGATACGAACAGAGCTTCGAGGTTAGTACGTACTTTAAAATCATGCAGTTTTTCCAAAAATCACAAGTTATACCTACAATGTACTTTTTTGTTTCCCAAAACAGGAAATACACTGATGTTTTCCCCAAAAATTTAGAGGTTAAGGCCCCTTCCCAAAATGAACAGAAATAGCCCTGCATACATTTATTAACAATAAAATTCAAGAGCTCAAATTACATTTTATCTTAAATTCAGACTCTGAGTCAAGAAAAATCTCAATTTGAGCTGAGATTTCTACTTGAGAATTTTCTAGAAATTGAAGTCTGATTACTATCTGGCAATAGTATATGAACAAAGCTTTGAGGTACATACTTTGATATATTCATATTCCTCTGTGTTATTGTATTTCTTCGATAAAATATATGGAGATATTAGGCCCCTTTCCCCCTCCATTCAGAGAATATATTTTCCCCCTAAAATTTCAAAATTTTCCCCTTGAAGAGTTGCTCAATTTTTGCCCACCTCAATACATGTATAGTAAATTGTCTTTAAATTAATTGAGAATGGGTAGAACGAGTTGACCTCCCATGCTTAAAATACCTCCTATAAACTATCAAACTAGGCATTTAACTTTTAAGGAGGATTTAACAGTCTTGTATAAAGTGGTTAAACAATTAGTGTACCTCTCAGAGTAATCAACAATTCAGTTTGTGTCTCAATGGGTAACTCATGTACTTAACCGTTATTTTCTGATATATTACATACTAATTTAAGGTTCATGTACAAAATTGGACACATTTCTTTCATGAATCAAACCTTTTCAACTAATGCTGTGTATATATACTTAACAACTTTTCTAAGTCCTCATTTTCAATGATTAGTAACTTTTTTGTTATAATAAGTAAAGTGACAAAATTTCTCAAATGAAGTTTATATATGACAGTCAAAATAATCCGTGTCAAAAACTGGCCATATGTCACATGGTTTGTTGGATCTGCGATGCACGTGCGTTTTTCGTTGTTTTGCCTCTAAGCATTTACACATGCATGAAATTTTTCCAAACACTTCGAATTTTGTCCAAAGACTCATCACTTTTGAAAAACATTCGTAAATCAATCGCGCTATAATAATTATGCGTCAGCTGATGTCAGAACCAAGACGTCATGTGACGTTTGTACGATGCAAAGTGTTATTTTCTGCCGACGTGTAAGAAAAAGTACCCAATACATCACTGGTTGATTGATTTTTAACGTAAACGTGTTAATAAGTATATAATGAAAAATTAACTTATTGTTTGTCAGATTTATAATGGTTGCTGTGAGAGAGTTTTGTATTAAAGTGACTTTATGACGTAAAATCGCGCTATTCGCAGACGTGACTGTAATTAGCGTTCAGACATTAAAATCACTGAGACGAAACATTCAACAATGTTCACGACTCGTGTCAATGACCGCAAGTGGAAAAATCAGAAAGCATGTTGGTAATCAAATATAGCAAAATATGTATATGTGACTTTTACCTCCCTTGGTTGATATGTTAAACTTGTTTTAATTTTATAAATGCATATCAAAGTCAATTTTTTGTTATACAATTTTGCAAACATATAATTGACGCGTATTATAGCCAAATTTCATGGAGATACAAACATGGTTGGCAAAGTTATCTATGAAAATATAAGTGAGGACTTAGAAAAGTTGCTAAGTATATGTTAATCATTGGTGTTGTTAAAATGGTTTTTGACTAATTTTCGAGGAGTTTCTGTCAATTTTGTCAAATATTAAAGTAGACCAACTATCGTATTTTTCAACGAAATGGCTCATTCCACCTCATGACTCAGCCAAGTGTTGTATTCAACAAAGTGTCTTGTATAACGTGATGAAACAATTAGTGTACCCCTCAGAGTGGTCAACAGTTTGGTTCTTGTTTTGATGGGTAACTCGTGTACTTTAATGTTGTTAACCTGTATATAGAATAAGGTTCATGTCAGTTGTTCACAGCATGTTTCATAGACCGTGTGAAACAATTAGTTTACCGTAAAATAATTTAATTTCGATGGGACAAATTTCGTGGTTTTGGTAAAAAAGAACATTAATATGTGGATTTGGCATTTTATGTAATAAATACAAGGGTCGAAATCATTGTTTGATGGGATTTTATTTCGTGGTTGAAGGCTAACCACGAAATCCACGAAAATAAACGACCCACGAAAATTAATGGTTTTAGTATGTTGTTCTCAGCATGTTTTATATAATGTATGAACAATTAGTATATCTCTCCCAGACTTCACTAAAGACCTAAGAAATTTACTGGACAGTCGGTCTGGTAGACTGAAATGTTTTACCAGTTCCAGAATTAAAAAACTACCGTAAAACTGAGTGCTTTCACTTCATAATTGCAATAAACAATAAAACATATTAATTATATATATATATGGATGGCTTAGAATTTGAAGGTCGTAAGTGCCACTTACGACCTTTTACGATTCATACATATGTAGAATAAGCATCACAAGGCGTTTCTTATGAGTCCATTTCCATAAAAATCTGAACTTGTCATGTTGACCAAAATGAAGTTGTAAAAGTTTGTTTTACCATAAGTAAAGAGTAAATGTCCGACAGTTTTCCTGTGTTTTCTCAAAATATCGATTTGGTAGTTACGACCTTCTAATAGTAAGCCATCACTAATATGTCATTGACCAGTGTTCCCACTCCTTTTTGAAGCCATCTATGTCGGGGTAATCTTGAACTTTACTGATATTTACTGGTATACATGCTAAACAAGGTACATGCATGTTTGGTCACAGCATGTCATATATAGTGCCCATTATTAAAAAGCATACACTTTTTGACAGAGGCAAACTTATAATTGGTTAAATTATTCAGTATCTGTTTAACAGACGGTGACAATTATAGTAATTTTTGAAACTACAGAACTTTACCAAACAAGTCAAAGATGTGATAGCAATAAAGATGAAGATGTTCTAAATTAAAATAACCATGAGGGCCAAGGGGTTGAATTGTCCGTCTTTTTATGACCGAGTTACCTTTCAAGCCAGGCAAAGAAACATAATGTTTAACATCTAGGCTAGCAAATCAATGTATTGCCTTTACACTTAATTATCAAAACCATTCCTCATTGAATCCTAGTTAACTGAGCATTTGCACATAGAAAATTGTTGGCAAAGTAAAACAAAACAATTAACCAATAAACTTTATTAAAGTCAACTTGAACACCAAACCTTCCATAAAATAACAACGGGGTCACTTTGCAACATCCTATTTTCATAATATGCACACGCAAACTGGCACACTCAACTACTGAGGTCAGGTACGTTATCTTTATTCCAACAAGTCAATACATTCACATAAATGCACTCAAATTCAATATGTATTCATCATTTAATGTAAATATGAATGCCAAATATATTACCCGCAGGTTTTTGTATTTTCTGAGAATTATATGAAAAATATTTGGCATGTACCTAAAGCTACCCGACAGTATTTACAGTATTTTTTAAAGATAATTGTTTGTGAAATAATGCTGGTCATTTCAAGGATCGTGTTTATGTACATCGTCGGTTTAAAATCATATTTGAACATATGAGTTAACAAAACCATCGTTTCCTACAAGAAAAGTATAATTGCCGTGCCAAAATCAAGTATGTGAACAGTATTGATATTTTTAACGTACCTGACCATCATACAAACCCATATAAAATGTAATATAAATTCATAACTGTGATACTTATACACATGTTTCATACATAAATAGTTTACAAATACTATTTGAACTTGAGAAATCTTTAAAAAAAAACAGTAAAACATATTTACAAAAAATGTAACGTACTTGACCAATCTAACGAAAACATTTAGACAGTGTAGTTACAAAAAAGACAGGCATGTCTACATTTTCAAATAACGCTCAGTATGACTTAACTGCTAACATTTAACAAACACGAATAGTTTTGAGTCCTACATAAGTCTATAAGTATTCCTATACATGACTTTAGTGTTCACGTACCTGACACTTTTGGTCAAAACAGTTATTTTCATACAGTTAACTTAACTGGTGTCAAAAAACATGTAATCAGCATCTTCAAGTCTAAACTGCCTTTTGCTTTTGCTACAAGGAGTAGGCTCTTGGATTTCACGCACAAACTGTTCGAATTCAACGTCTTGGATGTCATCAATTAACGGCCACTTAAACAGTTTCAAGTCTCCTTTTCGTCGAGTTTCCTCCATAAATAAAACTTTCGCCTCCTGGTTATCATCATCAACCGTGAGAACTTTCCCGGGGTAGACGATATCATCCCAATTTACAAGATAGTAAGCATCTTTGACTGGTTTGATCAATGTGGATTCATTGGTATCTGTGATTGTGGGCGAATCAATTTCATCTTCGATTTGGGGTGAGACATTTCCGTCTGCACTTATTTCAGGTAAGTTCAGCTTTTGTACTTTGATTCTGGCATTTACCTCATGATCTACGGACTTCCGTTTTAACGAACCTTCACTTGTACTGGCTTCTTTGCTTACATTGCGGGTTTCTGGTAATGTGTCTCTCTTCCAGTGTTGACAGTGTTCGCCTTTCAAACAATCTTTACAGTAACAGGATACCTCTGCTGTATATAACTGATTATCTGCAGCAAATAACGCATGTAACTTCATGGTCCCCGGAACAGGTTTCGGGTTTCTCATCTCAAGTTCTTTTGCTGTAGTATCATACTCCGTTGCACTGTAGAACACATACTCAATGCTTTTCTTCACTTTATCGGCCCAGTGGAAAAAGTCTTTTGCATCCTGGATGGTAACTTTCCCTTGTTTGCACGCTTCCATTGCTTGTCGTTTTGCTACGCCACCCAACCCATCACAAGGGCCCTTGCCGTGACCGGCCTCAAAGTAGTTCCACTTGGCTTCAGTTTCAAAGATCTCAGTATGATGGCAAACTATGTCGAAAATGTACTTGTTTCTATATTGTGATGATGGGCTGTCAGTCCAATAATGGATAATCTTTAACTCAGGTACAAGTGATTTCATGTCTGGGACTAGTTTTTTCAAGATAGTATACACCGCTGTTGAATTGTGGTTTGTGACATCTGAAACGTATATCAAATTCTTGTGCTTCAGTTCTTCATTCTCCCTATAGTAAGCTACTACCGGGTGTAATGTAACTGCCGTGCTATTCCAGTAGGCGCTTTGAACCTCGTCCGCGTTACTGCATGTGAAATTCTCCGCAAAATCCATGTGGATCAATATTTCATTCCTTGGCAAGTCGGCTTTAAGATTTCTAATGGCAGAATATTGCGTCTTCACTCTAGACACATGCAATAGAAAATCTTTGTACTGCAGTTGAGTATGCTTTATAAATTCTTCTTTTGTCATGCAGCTTTTGATTATTTTCATTTTCTTCTTCCCTTCAACATCTACGCGTTTCCACTCTTCAAACTCCACGTCTGAATTGTCCTGTATCTTATTGGTAAGCATATCAGCCATGTCCTGTTCAGATACTTTCTTACTAACCGTTTCTGGATTTGGTGAAATGTCAACACCTACCGAGCGAATGCTTTTTAATTTCATGGCAAAATTCTGATGTTTGCTACATAAGCATGTATTTCTCGTAATCAATTTTGTCAATAGTATGTACTTAGGACGCAGGCGACAAAAAACCGATTTTGATACTTTCATACTTGGATTTTCAGCACAGAATTTTTCATACAAGTTTGACAGATAGTCTGTCAGTACTCGTATCTGCTTCTTTTCACCCTTTACACCTGTGTCGGCCTTCGTACAATCATTCTTCCCCGGCATGTTCACACTGACGTCATCTCGCTCCATAAAGTTCACCACTACCCTTTTAGCTCTTTCTCTTTCCAGGACCTTTCTTCTCCTTGATATAGCATTCAATCCCTTATCGCTGGCCCGTTTCAGTACACTTCTCGATATCCCTGTTTCCTTACTTAGCGTTGAAATACATTTATACTTTTTAAGAATATTTCCACTCACAATATTCGCAACAATGCGTCTCTGCTTCTGAGTTTTGTTCTTCTGATTGGAGAGCTGAACTTCGGCTATCATAGCATTAGCCAGTACTAATTTCCTTTTCACACTGTTAGGGACTTTTTTCGGTGTCAAACCTAGTTCTCGAATTTCAGCGTTGGCTCTGGACTTGGGTGTACTTGTCTGTACATGTTTACTGGTATCGGAACTTGCACTTTCATTATTATATCTATTTTGCTTTGCTATTAGCCTTTCATTTCTCTTGCGTAGCTTTTTGTTCTCTTTTGTTTTTGTTTTCAACTTATCTTCAAGGTTGTGAATAGTTCGTGATGCTGTTCTTAGAGCATTTGAACGTTTGCGCGACCTTTCTCTTGGTTTATGAAAGTCCAATTTGACTGTTAGACCTACAGAGCTTTTATTTGGTTTTATATGTCCCTGTTCTTCAGTTGTTATATCGGTTTGTGTTTCAATACTACATGGCATGTTTTCATTTTTCTGTTGTAATTTTAGTTTCCTTTTTTCTCTGCTGAGTCTTTTCCACAACCGATTTTTCTCTCTAACTTCTTCTTGTTTCTCTGCATTCAATGCTCCTATGGGCTGTTTATACTGGCGTGTTCTTTGCTGTTCCTTCTTCAAATAGTCTTTGTCACTCTTTTTCTTTCGTTCTCTGTACTCTTTTTGGTATTCTGCTCTTGTTTTCCCCATGATTTCACCTGAAAAAGAAAATGTCATGTACGTTAACAAATGTGTCAGGTACGTTAACTAAAAGTTACTGGACATAACTGTTTTATATTTTTACATAATTTAAAATTTCTTTCTCATATATTTTATTTAATATTATGACTGTAATAAAAGCAAATAAAATGCAAAAACAAAATTCAACTTACCACGATGTAGATCGATATAATGCCGGCATTTGTTTTCAGGGTTTAAATCGTTCCCGCTTGGTAAACATTACACGTCATGTGCTTCCTGCGGATGTTATAATTAGGTAGTATGCGCATGTGTAAGATTCTATAATTAGAACTTATATAAACGACCGCTAAAGTGTTAAAACTTGGTTTGTTACACGTTCCTGACATTTAACGTACTTGACAGTGATTAATATATTTTGTATTTAATAACGGATAAACAAAGCCTAGGGGAGTTGTTGTAAGGCTTACTAAAACCCGTTTTTCGGTGTAACATGATGAAGTAAACAGTACAAGTATTCAATAAAAGCATCGTATGTGGAGGCAATTCATCTGTTTAACGTACCTGACAAATTCTAGCGTCTCACCTACAAAACTAGACTTCCTGATTAACCTGTGACGATTTGCTTTAAGGTGAATGTCTTTAGTGTTTTTCCTTACATTTTATCATTATCTTAGATTTTGTAAGATGAAATTGATTTAATTTCTGTAGAAAATGACGTATTTTTCAACACGCGTAAAGACAGTTAACGTTCCTGACCAGTGTTTTTGCGACAGTGGTAGAAAGCTCACCAGCGTATCAAATTCAAAAACATATTCAAAAACATGACTTACTTTATAATTACATCACAATATACGACAGAAAAGACAATGAGCGTTATGTTTTTAAGGTTCAGTTGCTCGTAGCTTGGATGTAAAATTGTGCACTGTGCTGTGCGACAGTCAATTTTGCGGATATTTACGTCTTTCTGCAGTCGAAATTCGTGAGTTTTGAAACAAGCTGTGTAACATGTCAATATAATTCATGTTTGCAATGTTGGTTAGTTGTAAAAACACAATTTTACAAACCCACTAGTACATTTATAAATTAGAAATAACACTACGACACAAATATATAGTAAATGCCCTATTATCTGACATTCAATGTCCTGGTCTTCAAAAACTGTTGCTTATCTGTTCTGCAAGTAGTGTTATATAGCTTGGCAAGTTTGACACGAGCCTGACCTATTGATTAGCATAATTTAGCAGTCATTATATTATCTACATTTATAACACCGATGGTATGTTTTTTTATAATCGGGAGTATCATGAAGTCGCTCAAGATGTAATACAAACACAAATCTTAAATACCAACATTGCACAGTTTGCTTGCGAAAATTGATATATTCAAAGCAAAAATCTTGTAATATATTCTTGCATAAAGGTCAGGCTCAGGTCATAATAGTCAAGCTATTGATGCAAGTAAATGGCAAAAAAAACTCTGTATACTTAATTTTGGTGGGTACTGTATAACATGGGGAAACAATTAGTATCCCAGCACCTCTCAGTGTGATCAACATTTGTATTTAGGTGTCAGACATGTACCTTATATTACATGTACAGGTCAAATAAGCGGTGCCGCTGTTCACTGACATATTAAACATACTGTTACACGCTACCCACAGGATAGCTCTCAGCTCCAACTGTGCTCTCGCTTCGACCTCTTGTCCACTAGTAGATAAACACGCTCGAACAGTATTTTGATGCAGCCAGACGGACAGACAGACGGACGGACAGATGGACGGACAAAGAATGCCACGGGTGACTCAGCAGCAAGGCGAAGTATTAATCAATGGGCAAAGAATAACTCTAATATAAACAAGCCAGATCATAAACACTTGATGACTTTTATTAAAGTAACATGAAGCTTTTAAAAAACAATATTCCAATACTTCAATTAATGCAAATAAAACAGGTAGGTACCAATAAACATGAAAGGGCTGAGTAAGGTGTCGGTGGCTTTAAGTAAAAGGACAAATGTTCAAAACAAGACTGACGCTATAAAGCTGACAGAAAAATTACAAGTAATTTTCTAGCTCAAAATAATCAAAATAAATAGGAATTCACTCTTTCAAATGCACTATTAAGGACAATAAAGATCAAAATTTACTTATTATTATCAGTAGAATATTTTACTGAAAGAATAGGGTATTTATTAAATAAAAAAATGACAATATGCCTGACCTCTAGAAATAATGGCTGCTGAGTGAAGATTCAAACAGTTACATCCCCTTATATACCCAAAAGTTCAAACACTCAAACACTGTTTGAAGTTTGAATCAAACAGATCAAAATATCAAACAAAGGGGCCCAATGTGGGTTTCAAACGCTTTCAAACACCTCAAACAGAAAAATTAAATGAAAGTTCTAACAAGAAAAAAGTATTAACTTCACCTGATTAACCTTACATAAATACAATTAATAAGAATTGCTATGATATAGATCAACAATTAAATAATTTACAAGTTAAAAATAGATTCAAACACCCCCTTAAGGTAGCCTCAATCATAAAAGTAAATAAATTCTTAGAAGGAGAGTATGGTACGATCAATGATGTCATTGATGACGTCATCAAAGTACCATGTGACTGTGATGACATCACACCTAGTCACATGACCAGAACATTAAACAAAATGGCTGACAAAAGCATGTGTGTTGAAAATTGAAGGATTAAAATGCTAAAAAAATGGATTTAATTTAGGAATTAAAAGGAGGTAAGCTATAGCATTACAAAGTTCATACATAGGAGTACTTGCTGAGACTAAACTTTAAGCCTAACAAGGAACTATAAAGGAATACAGTATGAAAACATGGAGTTAAACCAGTGGGTGGGGAAACCCTAAATATTACATTACCCCCTCCTAATCAAGGCAAAGTTCCGACTGCCTTACTTAACATAAAACAAGAGTAGAATAAAACATGACTTACAAAAATACCAAAAAAATCCCAAAGCCTACACAAGATGAACAATTAAGCACAAACAGCTATCAATTAAAATCCAATTAGCAAATACAAAGTTCAATTAACTTGCAACAATATTACGACAGCTCAACAAAGTTTTAGCCTCTAAGGACTAGTTCATTTTAAGTCATGATATGTCAATAAATTTCTACACGGTTCACCACCTCTCATTCCTCCTCCAACCGTCCCTTGCGTCAAACCTTCCTACAGCCCTCCTATCATTCCCTCGACATCTGCCTGTTCTTACGTCCCTCCACACACGCGCTTCTCTCTCATTGCTGCGAGTATCCTGGAGCCTCCAGCTATCATGGTCTGCCCCTACTCTACCCCGCTCCTGGTTCTCTGCCTTCATGTTTTCCTGATTCCCATCTTTTAGTTTGAAGTGATTCTCCCCTGGCTGCTTCTCTACACTCTTTTCGTGGCATACACACCTTTCTTTACTCCGCCTTATCTCCTTAATTTCTCGTTGCAACTCGTCTACTGTTCCTTGTAACTTGTTTATCAGCCCAGCGTTTGCTAATACCTGCTCTCCGACTATAACACCCGACTTCCTTATCATTTCTCCCAACATATCTGTAAATCTCGCGCGGTTCTTCCTCCTTCGCCTGTTTACGCGTGTTGTTCCTGAAGACGATGAGCTAGAACTGGAACTAGAACTCGATGACGAGGTCGAGGTGGATCTCTTCCTCTTGCGTAGCGGCAGCTTCTTGTTCTTACGCGGTTCTTCTCTCTCGCTGGCTTTCTCCTGTTCTCCGACTTCTGATTCCCCTCCTTCTTTTCCGTAGACATTATCTTTTTCCTCCCGGTCCTTCAGATCTCCCTTCATGTCCGCTTGGTCCCCTTCTCCCCTTCGGTCTCCTCCATCCTCTTCTCCTGCTTCTTCCTCAAAGTCTAAGACCAACGAGTCCTCTTCCAGGACAAATTCTGTAGATCTTTCCTTTTCCTTAACAATTCTGAGGTCAAGAGGTGCTTCTACTAACGGTACAGCTACCAATACCTCCCCTTCACTCTCGTCACTTTCACTTTCTTCACCCTTTGACTTGCTATTTCCACTGTCGATGCTAAGGTCCAACGCTGTGACATTCCCTTCCCCTTCTGCCCTCTTCTCTCCTATGTTGGCTCTCTCAATCGCCCTCTCCATGATGCATGCTTTATTTAACGGTAACACCTTACGTGTCCACCATTCGCGACTGTCTTCCTTTGACAGAACCTCTATGTCCCGGTGATCTATCAACCAAGGGTTTGGACTTGTTTCTAAGTAGGTGGACGAGTCTGTAACTTTCAACTCCTCCATTACATACAGGTGTCTAGGATAGTTCGCTGCATGGTGTTCTAGACTTTTCCTAGAGTGGCAATGGAAAAGACATAATCGGCACCAGAACGGCTGTCTGTCATTTGGTACATGCCTCTTGTAAACATGATCCTCTATCCTTTTCTTTGTGTTAATAACCTCGTACTTGCCGTTCTTGACGCAGTGGATACACCTGTAGGTCCGGCCTCTGACGTAGGCAGAATTACTTGTGGACTTGTCCATCATACTGGAAAGAGACAACGAAATAACCAACCATGAATACCCTAGTATATAGTCCAGAAGAGGGGAGAGGTTACGCCACCGACACCATTTAGCATTACTACCCTTTCTTACCGACTTCTATCATGCTGGTAGCACAATGGCTTTGTCCTGAAGAGGTTCAGTCGCGGTCGTTCCGACGAAAAATAAATACGTAGAATCTGTCTGGCGTATTGACATAATTCGCTTTCTCAAGTACGGAATAGTTAACTGTAGATATGCCTGTCGCCGAAAATAATCGAACACCTGCTGTGTGTGTGTCGGAAAATAACGATAGCGTCCGTCATCAGATTTTTACTTTATTTTTTTTAAATGTTTATTTACGTATATTTATAATTCTACAAAGTTGCAAGCTCAACACATTTTTTTTTTTTTTTTTTTTTTTAACAAATAGCATATAACTGCACCTTGCACTTTAAACATCAATTCTTACACTAGGACTGGTTTCTTCAACAATTTAGAGGTGCTGGCCACCCACTTTGGAGGACTATTTCCTTCATAGCGTTTCAGCTTGTTGTGATGCACTACTCTTTCCTGTCCTTCATTATTCAACTGTAACACGAAATTCAATTCAGACCTTTTTTCTCTGATCACATACGGCCCCTCATAAGCCCTCTGTAGCTTGGGTGTTATCCCAACCTTTCGTGTTTCATGTAGGCACCATACAATGTCTCCCAATTGGTACTTGTGGAAACTCAACTTCGAATCATAGATGTCCTTACTACGCTTTGCGTTTACTTCTAGATGCTTTCTTGCCACTTCATGTGCGCGAAGCATTCGATTCTTCAGCTGTTGCACATAATCACTGTACCTGGGAAGTTCCTGTGTTGCTGCGCTTGCATGACCAAACATCAAATCAGCTGGCATCCGAATTTCGCGTCCAATGCCCAATAGATTTGGGGTGAAACCAGTGGTTTCATGTGGTGATGAGCGGTACGCCCCTGTTAGGCAGCCAAGATTGAGATCCCAGTTTTCTTGTTCGCCTACCAGATACGCTCTTATCATATTCAGAAGACTTCGATTAAATCGTTCAACTTGACCGTTGGCTCTCGGGTTACGTGCGCTTGTTCGAGTTTTTCTCATCTGAAGCATGTGGCAGAGATCTTTGAAGAGTTGGCTTTCGAATGTTGTGCCTTGATCGCTATGCAAGGTCAAAGGACATCCCCATCGTGCTATAAATTGATTTAGAATCATGGATGCGCATGTCTCGGCAGTTTGGTCTGGGACAGCTAACACTTCCACATACTTAGTGAAATGGTCTGCTAGTACAAGAATGTATTTGTTGCCTCTAGGAGTCAAAGGAAACGGCCCCATGTAGTCTACTGCTAGAATATCCCATGGAGCGCCTGTCCTGAGAGAACCCATTGGAGCCCTTGGCGTCTTGCATGGCTTCTTATCGGCAGCACATGTGTCGCAACTTCTCACAAATAGGCCAATATCTTCCCGCATTTGAAACCAATGATAGTGCTGAGCGATCTTGGCCTTAGTTTTCTTTGTCCCCATATGACCGGCTGTTATTGAAGTATGCGACTGGAACATTATGGTAGGCTTAAGCTCATGAGGAACTATGAGCTGCATTGATTCTTCTGTGCCAATGGCCGGTTTGAATATTTTATACAGTACGTCGTCTCTCAGGGTCAGCTTTTCCCACAATGCCCAGTAGTACCTAGCTGCGTGACTCTTGTTTCGCACGTCTTCACTCGTCGGCCTAACGTCCTGCTCCAAAGCTGTAATGAGAAACCCAATGTCCGGGTCCCTTCGCTGGTAAGTAGAAACATTCTCTGGTAAACACTCACTGAGCCAGCTGCGGGTCCTTGCTCGAGGACTACTTTTAGTTGGAGTATGCGACAAGGTTTTGGCTAAGTTTTCATCAATGGCTCTGATCTGTTCCAACTTTCTATCTGCTGCAGCCGCGTTTTCCACAGGGAAACACTCATACTGGCCTTTCATCTCTAGCACCATGTTGTCAGCCCTCTGACGGCATTTATGGCAAGGACCACACTTAAGTGGCTCACTCATGTCCACCTGGTCACAACAGCAATCTCGCGGTGTTTCACAGCGAGACAATGCATCACAGTGACCTTGCTTCCCCCCTTGGCGATACTGTATTTGGAAGTCGTATTGGGCAATGATTTCGATCCACCGTGCTATTTTACCACTTGGTTCCTTCAAGCTGAACAGCCAGACGAGGGCTTGATGATCTGTCCTCACAATGAACCGTCGCCCCAGAAGATACTGCCTGAAATACTGAATGAAGTAGATGACGGCCAACAATTCCTTTTCAGTGATGCAATAATTCTTTTCAGCTTTGTTAAGAGCACGACTGGCATACGCAATCACTCTCTCCCTGTCATCTTGCAATTGAGATAGCACACCCCCTATACCTACCCCTGACGCATCAACATCTAAGATGAAGCTACCAGCTTCATTCAAGGGGTATCCCATGACATCTGGACTAATAAGTGCTTTTTTTAAGCAAATGAAAGCGTTCTCACACGAATCACCCCATTTGAATTCTACACCTTTCTTCGTTAGATCTATCAGCGGCCTCGCATGTTTAGCAAAGTTCCTCACAAAACGCCTGTAATAGGAACCAGTAGCCACAAACTGCTTGACCTGCTTGCAATTGGTAGGTCGCGGCCATTGAACAATCTTCGCTATGTTACTAGGATCTGGACGGACTCCATTTTTTGAGACAACATGCCCCAGGAAGACCACTTCGTCCTGAAACATGTTGGATTTTTCCGGCTTCAATTTCAGACCTGCGGACTGAACTCTACTGAGGACTTCATCTACTCTTTGGATATGCTGATCGAAGTCCTTTCCGAATACGATGATGTCGTCAATATACACCAAACAGGTTACCCACTGAAGGCCTTGTAAGGCTAACTCCATCGTGCGTTGAAACGTACTCGCGGCATTGTTAAGACCAAAGGGCATCCTTGTCATTTCATAATGACCGTACTTGCAACAGAAAGCACTTTTTGGTATGTCTTCCTGTTTGAGGGGTATCTGGAAGTATCCACTTGTAAGGTCAAAACTGCTGAAGTGACTTGAACCAGCGACCGCGTCAAGACAATCCTGTACCCTAGGAAGAGGGAAACCGTCTGGCTTTACCAAGTTGTTTACTTTCCTATAATCTACGCAGGGGCGGATAGCGCCGGATTTTTTCCGTACGAGGATAATAGGACTCGCCCATGGAGAGGTGCTCTTGCGAATTATTCCCTTTTGTAGCATATCCTCTATTGCCCTTTTTTCGTCATCCGCATGAGCAAGTGGCACTCTCCTTGGACGTTGCTTGACTGGCGCTGCATCACCGGTGCTGATGGCATGTTCAGCAAGGTGTGTCAAACCTATGTCCCATTCATTTTTGGAAAACGAATGCTGGTATTTGATCAACAGGCTGGCCAGCACTTTCTTCTCATGTACAGTTCTGTTTTTGGTAGATCTATTATGTAGCTCGACAAGATGATCAGGTAAGTTCTCCATAGCCGACTCTGGAAGAGTGACCTTCGGTGAAGTGTCTTCGCTGTTCAAATTTACCCGCCTAACGTTACAAATGTTGTCAGTTTCGTGGCTATCTTCTACATCAGCTATGACCTTGATTACCCTCTCAATTTTCTCAGCTTTTCCTATGTGAGCGTTTTGAAGTAACTTCATTTCTGTAGAAAACGGGTTCAATATACGGACCTTACAAGTGATGCTATTATTGATATTCACCAATGTTGATCCCATCATAAGTTGATAAGTATCCTTGAAGCTCTCGGTGGGTTCAATTTAGAATTCAGCCTGCTTGTCTTCGTCATCTTCTTCCCCCCTAGCGACGTATACTTCCACAACAGCCTCCGATAAACCGGGTATCGCCGCGTCTTCGGCTACCACTACCTTCCGGGCAACACTAGGCTTACCAACTTGGAAACAAGGAATTTCAACGCCTCCTAACACTATCTTGTTCTTACTCAACAAAATGTCGGCTGCTCCGGCTTCGCCTCCCCGCAACACATCATACCCAAGCAGGACGTCATCTTCTATTTCAGCAACCCTTGCTTCCTTGATGACTTCTAGCGTTCCTAGCTTCATTGCGAATTCACCTTTCCCCCAGTCTTTGATCAGAGCTCCTCCGGCACCCTTCAGCATAGCGGTCTTCTTCAGAGCCGGCTTGACATCACTATTAATCTTTTTATAAACTCGCGTAGAAATGACAGTACGTGAAGCCCCTGTGTCTGCGGTGAATACTACGGGTACATTCTCCACATATCCCCTCACGTAGATACCATCATACAGACCCCTTTCCTCTAGAACCTTCAATACTTCCCCTGATTTTGTCTCCCCTATTGTTTCCTGGCCTAACTTCTCTACTGGGACCTCTCTTTGGCCGCAAGAGCTGGTCCATCCCCGTTTAAAGCATTCTTGCTTGCCGACGAACTTGTCGTGGTAGGACTTGGTCCTTTTGCCTTCGTTTTATCTGGACAATCGCGAGCGTAGTGGCCATAATTGTGACAGTTATAGCACTCTACCTGCCTGCGAGCTGGTGCTTTGCTTGGCACCCTTTGCTTGTTTCCCTCTAGCTTGTCCAGTCTCTCTAGTGTCTGAAACATTATTTCATCTCGGTTATCGTCTTTCCCTCTGGTGAGACGCATTTTCTCCTCTGTTTGGTTCCCGTCAGAAGTTCCCTGAGTCCAACCATTGCTCCCTGTTGCCTCACTAACAACCTGTATTTCCCCCTCTGCATCCATATCTCGCTCGTCGCATGCCCTTCTGGTGCTGTCCCGGTTTCTTCGCATATTCCTAGTCTGTACCATGTTCACCGCATAAAACACTGCCTCGTCTACAGTCTCGGGCTCCTTGTGGTACTCGACTTCAAATCTCACGTCGTCGTCCCTCAGACCGTCTAAGAACTTACGTACCAAGTCTTCCTCCCTTGTCTTTCGGTCTCTATAGCCGTGCGCCTTGTCATACAAGAATTTTAAGTCCGCGGCAAAGTCCTCAGCCGTCTCACCTACTTTCTGCGCTCGCCTACTAAATTTTGCCGCGAAAGACCGAGTTGTTTCGATAACACGGTACCGACTGTTCCGCTCGCCTATCAATTCTCTGTAACTCGTCAAAACCGCCGGATGAAGCTGTGAAAATACGAACTGGGCCGCTTGCCCATCGATACGCGGTAACAGCTGATCAAGCTTATCGTCATCGGACCAGTGGTACCTTCGGGCTAACGTCTCGTACCGCGCCAGCCATACCGACCAATCTTCCTTAGCGGTAAAAGGTGACAATTTAAAATTGCCCATATCTACCCGTCGTGGACTATTATATCTACCATTATTAGCCCTAGACATGTTAACAGGACTACCTCCCCTATTAGATCTATCTAGGCCCTGTGACAAACCAATATCAGAACCCCTAGTAGGACCATGACCACCTGCACTGCTTCTATCATACGCCCGATACCGTATATCGCCACTGCCAACCAATTCTCTGACCTGAACTTCACCTCTATGTCGAGATTCATCTTGCTGAGTTCCCCTGCAGCCATGATAATCCCCTTCGGGTGGAGTATCCCACTGACCATTCTGGTTAGCATCTGTAGGACCACTTCTTCTGTATGTTCTGTCCGTAGATCCCTGGGCCTGCTTCAGTGACTTCAGCTCTTGAGCCATATCTCTAAGGCATCCTGTTATATCCCGCAACATGTCAGAAGTGAGTGTCGCATCTACGCGGTTGTCAGGTTCACGTTCACCGACGCTGTGTGCATCTTCGGACCTCACATCATCTTCGCCAGTCTGTAAACTACTTGTCTGCATCTCTGTGTTCCTCTGATTGAAGAATATTGTCTGCTCACTGTCTACTGCTTGAAGGTCATTCATCGTAGCTATCCGGAGTGCTGAGTTCGAATCACTGGATCCGCCTTGAAAATTACGGATCCCACCGCTGCCACCAATAAATGTTACACGCTACCCACAGGATAGCTCTCAGCTCCAACTGTGCTCTCGCTTCGACCTCTTGTCCACTAGTAGATAAACACGCTCGAACAGTATTTTGATGCAGCCAGACGGACAGACAGACGGACGGACAGATGGACGGACAAAGAATGCCACGGGTGACTCAGCAGCAAGGCGAAGTATTAATCAATGGGCAAAGAATAACTCTAATATAAACAAGCCAGATCATAAACACTTGATGACTTTTATTAAAGTAACATGAAGCTTTTAAAAAACAATATTCCAATACTTCAATTAATGCAAATAAAACAGGTAGGTACCAATAAACATGAAAGGGCTGAGTAAGGTGTCGGTGGCTTTAAGTAAAAGGACAAATGTTCAAAACAAGACTGACGCTATAAAGCTGACAGAAAAATTACAAGTAATTTTCTAGCTCAAAATAATCAAAATAAATAGGAATTCACTCTTTCAAATGCACTATTAAGGACAATAAAGATCAAAATTTACTTATTATTATCAGTAGAATATTTTACTGAAAGAATAGGGTATTTATTAAATAAAAAAATGACAATATGCCTGACCTCTAGAAATAATGGCTGCTGAGTGAAGATTCAAACAGTTACTTCCCCTTATATACCCAAAAGTTCAAACACTCAAACACTGTTTGAAGTTTGAATCAAACAGATCAAAATATCAAACAAAGGGGCCCAATGTGGGTTTCAAACGCTTTCAAACACCTCAAACAGAAAAACTAAATGAAAGTTCTAACAAGAAAAAAGTATTAACTTCACCTGATTAACCTTACATAAATACAATTAATAAGAATTGCTATGATATAGATCAACAATTATGCATTTATACCCTAATAAATAATTTACAAGTTAAAAATAGATTCAAACACCCCCTTAAGGTAGCCTCAATCATAAAAGTAAATAAATTCTTAGAAGGAGAGTATGGTACGATCAATGATGTCATTGATGACGTCATCAAAGTACCATGTGACTGTGATGACATCACACCTAGTCACATGACCAGAACATTAAACAAAATGGCTGACAAAAGCATGTGGGTTGAAAATTGAAGGATTAAAATGCTAAAAAAATGGATTTAATTTAGGAATTAAAAGGAGGTAAGCTATAGCATTACAAAGTTCATACATAGGAGTACTTGCTGAGACTAAACTTTAAGCCTAACAAGGAACTATAAAGGAATACAGTATGAAAACATGGAGTTAAACCAGTGGGTGGGGAAACCCTAAATATTACAATACATTCACAGCAAATACAGAGAATTATGTAAAATTGTGAAAAACAGTGGTAGTTCACATGGTTATAAAAACATGTGACATCCATGTTAGTTGCACAATGAACAATCAAAATTTGTTCTCATATTTGAAGTCCCCAATCTGGAACAGTACACTAGTTTAGACAACAATAATTAACATGATGCTAAATTAGGGTCCCATGTTGGAATCTTAGGCCAGGGCACTTGAACATACTGTAAAATCATTTAATTTGGATGGGACGAAATTTTGTGGTTTTGGTAAAAAAGACAATTTGGATAGAACGTAAATTTGTGGATTTGCATTTCAGGCAATAAATACAAGCATCAAAATTATTGTTAGCATTTGATTTCGTGGTTTAATGTGAACCATGAAATCCACAAAATGTAACCCCCCATGAAAATTAATGATTTTACAGTATCTAAAATGCCATGTGTCTTCATGTTCCATAGGAGTTGGGACAAATTACGCAACAGAAACACTATTAATAAGTTATTGAAATAAAGTTTAAATAGCTTGAACTACCCAGTAAGATTGATTTCAGACTCAGATTTGATAAATTCTGTGATACCTTAGGATATTGGTCCCAAGAATATCTGTGTCAAATATATGACCATGTAGTAAATACTTGGTGAAGTACGGTATTTAAATATGATGGTATTTATTGGTATTTCTGTTTTCTTTCTACAGCCGGTTTCTCGAGCTGATCGTGAGGTGGTTGCTAGGTTAGGTAACTGTGTGCAGGCACTGGCTGATCACAAGATGATGCTGTTCGATACCAGTATACTTTACACCTATGAAGCTTCTTTAAAATTTCCGGTGAGTATAAAACCAATGTTATGCCCCTATTTTAATGAGGGGGTAATTTTTTGCTTTGCACATGTTCTCTGTCTGTTGATCAGTTGATAGACAAAATGGTTTCCATAACTTTAAAATCGTTGAAACTCTAATTATTTTTAAGCCCATCTTGTTTGAGGCATTCTTGTTTGCCATGATAAAAACCTTACATTGTGACATCCAGATAAAACTGTCATTATCTAACATTTCAACAAAGTTATAGCCCCTGATTAAGCTAGTTTTTATGTGCATTAGGGCATAGCAATTTTTGCCAAGTTTATTTTTAAGTAAGAGTTATGAAACCTTAAAGAATTCATGACAGTAAACCATTTTACATTTGGCGAATACTATACCTTCCTTCGCGTTTTGTAGATCGTCGCCATATTCACGAATGTATGTTTTGTGTTTTTTAAGTCTCTTGCGATGTCTATATTAATGTTTTGAACACTTTTGCAGCTAATTGTTTCGCAAATTTCTGCCACTCGCGAACTTTGCGTAATAAAATTGTGCGAAAATAATTTCTTGGTTAATAGTATGTGAACAAAAGACGCACCAGGTGTAGATAATCAATGGAAGATTTTCAGATTGCGTTAACATGACGTGTTGTAACACTAAAGTAATTCATTAACTAAAATGTCCCAGTGTGAAGTGATATTACCTTATGAAGTGTTACCAATCATGAAGTTTTTGTCTCATTGTGTTTTCACACATGTACATTTATGATGTCATGAAGTCTGATTATTAGTTTACCATATATGGATGTCCAAACAATGTACTTTGGTAACCATGTACAATGGCTGCCATATATGTTTGGCCCAAAGTCTAGTGATGATCTAATACAATCTTAAGCTTGCCTGTCACAAAGTGACAGGGTTTTGTGACAGGGGTGTTTGTGACCACTATTTTTACCTCAATTCACAACTGCTTGTGTACTTATCTATATAGTGGGTATATTTCAAGGGGTACAATTTTTGCAGTACTTTTGATTCTTTTGAATTCACCGTGTCTTGATTCCAAGCAAACGACCTTGACTGCGAAAATAAAACCTTGATGGTATAAATGAACATTCTGAAGTTTCCACTTATGTAAGTGTCATGGTGTAACTACGTGAAGAATAACTTGGCAATTTAGTCCAACAGTAAATGATATGCTGTATGAAAACCGGCCGTAATGATAAATTGTTTATTAAGATTTGATTTTAATATGGCCACCAACTTATATGTTTTTGTCTTTTAATATTTCAGGTCAAAGATATAATGAAACCAGAAGTAATGACAGAAATGATTGAGTTAGCACGACAGAGACTAGAACGAGATGGAACATGAAGAAACCATAGTTATACATGGACTTATAGTTATAGCAAGGAGAATTTGGCAAGATGCTGACCTTTATGCATATTTGTTTTACAAGGTTCTTGTGTGCAAGCAAACGTGCAGTATAATAATAATAAGAAGAACAATTTTTAAGAGGCTACACAGTTGGGCCAGCCCATTCTTCCCTGTGAGTCTTGAGTATGGGTATTTTAGATTTGTGTTTGTATTAAACATTGAACATCTTCATGATACTCCTGACTGAAGAAAACTTACAATCAGGGTTATAAATATAGGCAAGATATCTGCTGTTAAATTATGCTATTAATAGAAGTCGAGAACCGTGTCAAATTCTCTGGACTATTCAACTTCTGTTTTTGAATGAAATACCATTGAGGTGCAAGGAGCTGACATAACAGACAGTGAGACTAGAGAAGTAGTCTACGAAGTTACCACTTGTTGGATTGTCTTGGACAAATAATAAGTGATTTAGGTTGGTAACTTCGCAGGAAATACGTTTATGGTATCAGGGAAAACTATTCGATTTTGCTGATTTGGGCAAGATGTTTCAAATGCTAAATGTGTAGACCAGAGAGTGGATGGAATATATTAACTACATGTGTATATATTGTTGTAATACATACTTTATGCATATACTGTAAAATCATTTGATTTTGTTGGGATGAAATTTTGTGGTTTTGGTAAAAAAATACCATTTCGATGGGACATTAATTTGTGGATTATATGTTTTAGATAATAAATACAAGGGTCAAAATTATTTTTAAATATGCATGTATAGGAATTAAATCCACGAAATTTAACCCCCCAACAAAAATTAATGGTTTTACAGTCAACAGTTAGCGGATGCTCTAACTGATGAAGCAATGTCCGTCCACTACAGATATTAGGATTTGATAAAAGCTGAATAGGTTTGTGATTTTAAAATTAGGTTTGTCTTTCTTAAGCTGAAATTGTAAAGTACACTGACCTACTTTTCTAGTTGGTCACCTTCAGTTTCCCATACTTTTAACTGTGACCATGTTTTGAAGATATTTTTTGCGCGCATGTGTGACCATGTGTTATAAAAATGACTTAACAATAAATTAATTTATAAAAAATCAAAATTACATGCCAAAGTCTGTATTCAGTCATGCGAACAATTTTGCATTTTCATAAAACTTGATGTGTGCAAAATACCATTAAAGTTATGGTCACAGTAAAAGCTATTGTGGGCTTAAAAAGTAACCCAATTAGAAAAGTGGTGTAGTGTATTTATAAGTATGTAGTGTAGACGCATTATATAAAGGGCTATAATAACTACACAGAAAACAGGAGATATTTGCTGTTCCTTGTGGAGCTGAATTTTTAAACATACTGTTTGTCAAAATATTTAAGTTTTCTCTTATGAAGCTTTGTCAATACCAGCCCTGGTAAGTAACATTGAATGCAAGTTTTAGATTGCCTCTGGCGGTAGTATTTCTTGTTACTGAATAAAAAAATGTTTAATGAGGTTGAATCTAAGCATAAATAAAAGTCATGAATTTTACCAATAAAGTTTCTGTTTTTGTCTCAAAGTAGAGTGTTTTTGCATGTTTATAAGGATCAAACTAAAAATGTAGCCTGTTAGATTTTACAAGCAGTGACAAGCAGGGATTAGAATTTAATTAAGGCGAATTTCTTTGAACCTAATAAATGATCTATTTTCTCTTAAATTCCCTTCATTGTCGGGATTCTAACTAGTCCGGCAGAACTTGCAAGGGACCGTGCAATATCTTCTATACAAAATGTTTTTGCATTTTCATGTTCTCTGGACCATACCATAACAGAATCCGAGTGATGCCACTTTGTCATCATTGAGCAATTCTCAGAATGAGGCCCCAAAGGGGGTATATGGATTTTCATGAATTAATCAGTATAAATACATTATTATTTTATCAAATCTGCATAATAACACACTAAATGTTATTTATAGTATGCCAAATAGTGTGTTTATTCAATATATAAACATTTGCAATAGTAATTTGTGAAAATGAGGCCACACTCGTGGTTTACACCTAAAACGAGGCCCGTTATTAGATAAACAAATGGTTTAAAATAGTACATTATGGATGTTAAACAAATGTTTCATTTTATCAATTATTTGAATGGAATTCAGTGATATTGGTAGGTATAAAGATAGCCTAATATTAAATTAATTTACTTGAGGCCCTGTCATGTTTTAGCGAATGTGACCCCATAGAGGTTTAGTAGGTATTTTTATCAAATTAAATATAGTTAGCTTAAACACATAATATAATGTTCAACAAAAAGTAACGCATATAGTTCATGTTGTAACGTTGCAAAACATCCTAAATGATTTTTATATTTTGCCAAATAATGTGTTTTTCAATTTATTTATAATGTGCTATAGTTAATTGGGAAAATGAGGCCCCACTCGTGGTGTACACCTAAAACTCGACCTGAGTTAAATTAGTAAATGATGCATGCTCACACATTTTTATATTTGAGTATATTTTATATTTAATTGAGTGGCATTCACAAGTGCAAACATGAATCAACAATTAAATTAATTGAATTGAGGCCCTGCTAGGGGTAAATTTAAATGTATATTTTTTATGAAATTCGTCCAAACTATTCGTCCTTATGTCAAGTTATTTCACTAAACCTTACGGAATGCAACTTTAACCGTAACTATTATCGTTAGAAAAGTTCTAATTAAATATTCATGTACTACATTTTGAAAAAGATAAACGAGGCAATGAGGGTGCGCGTCTGTGTTAAACAAACAAAAAGATAAAATGATACATAGCCCATGTTCAATTCAACATTTTATTATATGAAATATGAGACTTACTTAATAGTCAAATCTTAGTAAATTCTCTATATTCACATAAACAACTACATTTTTTGTACATTATAGATTGGAAATGAAATGATGAATTGAGGCCTGTAATGTGTCGTTAAACTCTTTTACATAAGATGTTATACCTTGATATTACCACTTAGAACTAGGCACTTTGCGATGCTTGCAATGCAGGGTTTACGAACGGGGAATGATGAAGAATGATCCTGGGTCCCCGGAAATAGACTTAAGCCTGATTTTCGAATTTTACCACTAACGATGACCGACATGCACCCAGACCATTTGATGAAACGAGCATCTTCCATGTGGGGATTTAGACCAAATATTTGGCTTCAGGGTGTGAAATTAAACCTAAACAAAACCGGGATAAAAACAATGTATAATACCCCTTTGCCCTGAAGGTGCATCAGTGCCAATGACTCTATGTCGCATCCAGTATTATCCTTATAATAATATAGCGCAGTCATTCTGTACATAAGGATAATCACCGCTATCAAGAACAGACATTCAAACCGATTGAGTTCTCACCAAAATGTAGAACATCCAAATGAAGTATTCGCCGCTATCTGGTGCAGCCATTTCAACCAAATATAAATTGTAATATAGTCAAACTCTATTGATTACATATCAGGAGCGACTGTGGTCGTTCCGGCCCGTAATGGATACATGCGACTACGAAGTAGAGCCATTTAAAGGCAAGGGAAACTCTTTCATTAAAGAATAAAGCTATCTAATGCCCAAACATGTACTCACTACCACCAATTTCTGTTATTCAAAGCTGAACAGGGGGCTTAATCATTTAGATCCTCCATCAGCGAGTTATGTCATGTCTACTATGATTATGGCGTACTAACTTTACCAGTAACCAAATAAATCTACACCATCCCCATATGGTACTCACCACCACATAGTATTGCAATTCTCGAATACCCAAAGGGCATGCAATTGCAATACATTCTTGGTGGTGGTGAACAATTCATGGAGGTGCTGTGTACGCAATAACCCCAGGGATACACTAGCCTGGTTCTCACTGTTGATCAATTCTTTAAAGGTTTAGATTTCGGGGATAAAGAGTAAGCTATAATTTTATGACATGGGATGGTTGGTGGTATCGTGTGCCTCTAAGAGCCTGGAACGGCAGCACATAGGGTGGGGAGTATCCTGTGTGGTTTTAAATATATTTATTTGAGGAGTGAGTTTGTATGCCATCTGGCTTGGTATTGTGTGAATTGATGATGCACAGTCTGATTGTTCTACCGGGTACTTGTTAATGCCTTCCTTATAAGGCTCTGAGTAGCTGTGAGAAATCCAAAGCGATCGAAATCACATTAGACAGTGGTCATTTATACATGTAGAGCCAGTGCTGATTTGTTTGGCAGCGGTTAAATCCCGCAAAGTGACTCAAATGTCTGTAGTCAGTGATTATATGAATAACACTTTCAGAATGAAAATGCTGTATGTGGTGGTGATGGAAATACTGGTTAGAAGATAAAAACAACTGACATTGGTGTTAGAGTAATATTTATGAAGCGGTTCATACAACATTATGCTTCCTATGCAGTTAGATAACATGCCTGAATTTATTATTCCTAAACAATAAGTTATTTAATGTGATTGCTAATATGCAAACAAAAGGCTTTTAGTAATTATAGTACTTTTTTGTATATAGAAATGTAAACAGAAATTGTGTGTAATATTAGGTCCAACGTTCTTTTTTGCATATTATGTTCTGCTGTTTCAGTTGAGGGTTGCCTTCTCTGTCTGGTGTATATAACAATTTGATCGAATATTACATATGTAGTAATCACTAGCAAGAATCCATGTCTCCGTTTTCTATTTCTAAAAATGTGGTGTTATATCTTATCTAATCGCCATGTTCCTAGCACATCCTTTATTTATAGTTTTTCACTCTAGCAGGGCCTCATTTCCTCAATTTATTACCGTATGTATTTCAAAATTTAATGCATATATATTTTTTTTATATATTTCATTCACACTTTTATAACTTCAAGCTATCTTATATACTTAAGTGGTTCATGACCAATTTATTTTTAAAGGATACTACATGTATATATCTTTTAAAATTTTCATTTACCCTTATTAGGGCTTTAGTGCCAATAACTAAAGCATTACACCAGCTACGCAAAGCTGTTTAACATATATTTGTATTAGTTATTCGCAAATGAAATATGTGTTTTACACGTACACGTATACTTATCTAATAAATAGTATGTGTAGGCCTAATGACGGGACACATAATAGGTCTCGACCACAAGCGGGCCTCAATTCAACCATTTACTATGGTTAAGGTATATTTTATGCAACGCAATACTTAACACAACATGAAGTACATTTCATGTGTTCTGCGTTACATTTGATTTAATATAATAGATTACATGTGTTTAGGCTGATTATTTAGATAAAACCCTAATGTACCTCTATTTATATTTACCACCTTTGTGGCCTCATTTGCCAAATGATGACAGGGCCTCTAGTAAATTAATTTAATGTTTAGCTATGTTTGTACTTACCAATATCACTGAATTCGATTAATAAAATAGGAATAATGAAACATTTGTTAAACATGCATCATATACTAATATAAGCCATTTGTTTGTCTAATAACGGGCCTCGTATTAGGTATAAACCACGATAGGGGCCTCATTGTCACAAATTACTATTGCAAATGTTTGAACATTGAATAAACACATTTTTTGGCATACTATAAACAATATTTAATGTGTTTTTCTGTACATTTGATAAAGTAATACTGTATTTGCACTGATTAATTCATGAACATTCATATACCCCCTTTGGGGCCTCATTCTGAGAATTGCTCAATGATGACAAGGTGGCATCACTCGGATTCTGTTATGGTTTGGTCCAGAGAACAAGAAAATGCAAAAACATTTTGTATAGAAGACATTGCACGGTTACCCCAAAATATGCTGTTTATCTGCCGGACTAAACATTAACTTTATTTCCCAGGAGTAATAAAATTACGCCAGTAGTTACATTAAAGTGTGTAGATTTGTGTATTTGTTGCAGCATAAATAAAGACATAGTACTTACTAAATTATTTAAGGAATAAAAAGGATAAAATCAAGTTTTGTGTATTTTGTGCATTAAAACAACACTCAAGAATTCTATTCTAAGCAGACAGCTTTCTTCACTAGTCTTATACTTCTGATTCAATTCTCTTCTTTTTTTTTCTTTTTTTGAACCATATAATGTGGTCCGTTTATTCAATAAAATAAACAATATTTACAAAAACATAGAACAAAAGTATGTCAATAAATACAATACATTCATTAAAATATCAACATTGTCTAAGTATATGATTTTCAACCTGATAAAATTTCTATTGACAGTAATTAATCAAAAGGAGCATAGACTGAGTTTCGAGGAAATTCAATTCTCTTAGTGATACATCCTTATCGTTGTTTGTGAACTGTAATCCGCTAGCTGAGAATAATTTGGGAACTGTTTCCTAGATCACTTGTTTGTTGAATGTTTACATGGTGTTAACCGAATGTTCTCATGAAACTGTTACATCCATAATGGTAGCTTCCTAGATCAATGTGCGTACATCAAGATATGTACTTGTTTCATCAAAAAATGTTTTATTATGTCATTAAAAATATCTTTACAATGGAGTTTGTTTGTTTGCCATGGTTTAGTATTACATCAGGGTGGCCACAGACTCTGGAAAACGGGGAAAATGCCCAAAATAAATTCCCTGCAGGGAAAAATCAGGGAATTTCAAAATTGGGCAAAAATCGGGGAATTATCAGGGAATTTTACAAAATTGGAGAAATCAAATAGTCTTGAAATTGATTATTTGCCGTTGGTTTTGGTGAAAAAGTACGAAATGTTAATTTTCAGCTCTCTTCGCTCGCAAAATAAGTTTAATCTAAATAAGCACCTTATCAGGTAGCATCAAAAAGAAATAGTAAGATAAAGTTTGCACCATATCCTAAATTGCCTTTAGGTTTTATGTTAAATAGTAAAACAGCCTTGACGAAACCATGGTCTCAAACACCGCACAAATCATGGAAAATAACCTTTTGGTCAGGGAAAAATCAGGGAATTTCATTTCCTAATTTTTTGTGGCCACCCTGTTACATGTAAATGTAATAAAAAAGTGAAGTTTACCGGTTACATGCCCAAACAATGCCCCACTGAGCATGTTATGGCCTCGGCGATGTGCTCCCAATTTCAATAAATTAGCTTCATGAGGCATCAGGAACAAGGATATCACACCTGTTCTAATGATTACATTGAAGCTTCCTTGAGCCCATGAGAACCCTTTTCCCGATGCTCTCCGGTGTCTATTTAATAAATCGGGAGTGCATGGCCGATGCAAAAATGCACATTGGGACTGAGTCGTTAGTAGATTGAAAAATAAGTTTTTATGCCCGGCATCTTCTAATGCATGAGACATAAATGTGTAGTTCTTGTTCGTCCGTCTATTACAAAATGTTAAAACTCAAATATTTTTGAAGTCCAACAATACATTGCTTTCAAATTTGACATTCTTGTTGGATGATATATACTCTGTAAAATAAGTTTAGCAACACTAATTATAATTTCTTAAAATGCGACTCATTTTGAAAGAAGAATAATAATTAGTTATTTTGATGTTTAAAACAACTTGTTACAATTATGTATACCAACAATGATTTTAATCATCACGTGCTAACTGCTTGTAAATTAACGCCAAAGGACCTAAGGTAGCAACAAAAAAGTCACATAAAATGCCAGCATCACATGTGATACCCATTATGATTCGAGTTCTGCCCTTACGCTTCGTTGAACACTTGAAATCAGTTGTAAACATGCTCTTGTAATAGGAGTGTCCTTTCATTTAATGATGACCGCTCAAGAATATGCAGGTTACTAACGTCATTAAATTGACGTTTTCGTCATTAAGACTACCCAGCATTTGCTTCAATACGTGATACGACCAGTCTACGTGACAGTCGATCAATTGTACGTGTGTATTGGCTACTTGTGATGATTGCTGTGTGTAATTCATGTTGAACAAATCTCTGACTTGACTTTGCTCTAGATTGCGTGCGTCAACGTCACGTCATCATGAGAATGTCGGTACCAAAAATGACCGTAGTTAAACCATTTCCGAATATCAAACATTGTTACACATACTCTATATCGCTGGCTTAGAACCAGAAGGTCGTAACTACAAAATCGATACATTGAGAAAACTGCCTGTAATTTACTCTTTACCTATGGGAAAACACGTTTTTAATACTTCATTTTGGTCAACATGACAATACGCGATGTAGAGGGGAACATGGCGATTGTCTGTGGGATGAAAGCACAAACATCGTTTACAAAACAGTTACAAGAGTGATATAGCCGGACATTCATATGTGAACACTACTCGGAATATAGGGATTAAACATCTTAAACATCCTATCGGTGTATTCATTAAAAAAAAAAGTAGAAAATCAGATCTGACTACATTTCGATGGCTTAGAATTAGAAGGTCGTAACTACCCAATCGATATTTTGAGAAAACACGGAAAAACTGTCTGACATTTACTCTCTACTTATGGTAAAACAAACTTTTACAACTTCAATTCGGTCAACATGACAAGCTCAATTTTTTATGAAAAATGGGCTCATATGAAGCGCCTTGTGATGCTTATTCTCAATACGTATGAATCTTAAAAGGTCGTAAGAGTCACTTACGACCTTCTAATTCTAAGCCATCGATTTGTTGTTTTATTCTGTTATATGTACAAAAGTACGCCCGTGAATGAAGTCGATCTCACGTACTCGCTACCGAACAAATCGGTTCCATCGTAATGCTCTATCCAAACTTCGTCACCCTGGTTACATCGAAATACTGCTGTATTACTGCCTTGTTTGTCATCGTTATCTGTAGTTCGACTCTCAGCTACTGCACTCACCTTAACGAAATTATAACTTTACAAATCAATTTCCCCATGAATCGCGATGGACTGACTATTAGTTAACAAACATGGTAACTTACGAGGGTCATGCAAAAAGTTATTGTCATTGGGCCCGGATTTCTTAAGTGATACGTGTAATCAAAAATATTGTTATTACTAACCTTCGAGGTAATCCCCCTTTACCGAAACACATTTTTGTAAGTGTTTTACTTAGTCTCAAAAAGCGGACAAATAGTCTTCTTTGTGTATATGTTAGAGACACTGGTGTATATGCTGGAGACACGAGTAGTCTTCTTTGTGTATATGTTAGAGACACTGGTGTATATGTTAGAGACACTAGTAGTCTTCTTTGTGTATATGTTAGAGACACTGGTGTATATGCTGGAGACACTAGTAGTCTTCTTTGTGTATATGTTAGAGACACTGGTGTATATGCTGGAGACACTAGTAGTCTTCTTTGTGTATATGTTAGAGACACTGGTGTATATGTTAGAGACACTGGTGTATATGTTAGAGACACTGGTGTATATGTTAGAGACACTGGTGTATATGCTAGAGACACTGGTGTATATGTTAGAGACACTGGTGTATATGTTGGAGATACTGGTGTATATGTTAGAGACACTGGTGTATATGTTAGAGACACTGGTGTATATGTTAGAGACACTGGTGTATATGCTGGAGACACTGGTGTATATGTTAGAGACACTGGTGTATATGTTAGAGACACTGGTGTATATGTTGGAGACACTGGTGTATATGTTAGAGACACTGGTGTATATGTAAGAGACACTGGTGTATATGTTGGAGACACTGGTGTATATGTTAGAGACACTGGTGTACCTGTTGGAGACACTGGTGTATATGTTGGAGACACTGGTGTATATGTTGGAGACACTAATAGATAACGCTACCAAGAGAACTTATGGACTTATATTTATTTGCCTCAGATTTGGAAATAAAAAAAGTCCATTCTTTGCTAGGACGTTTCTTATTGTAAAAACCTAAGACTTTCTTTAGTACAGAGTTCTGATAGAATCGTCCAATGACTGTACGACCAGATGGACAGGGAACTTGAATGACTGGCCGAATCAAAAGAGGTCCAAATGGACCTGTTTGCCCACTCGAATTAACTAATATTGCGTACATCATCTTTTTCTCGCTTCCATTGCTCATCATCAGCCCTTCTCATGTGCACTCAGGTTTCGTCACCTGTAAGCAAGTTAGAAATAACCCTACCATCACAACATTTGTATGTTTTTAAAAGTTCCCGTGTACATTTAAGACATTGTTTCTCTTGTTATAGATGTTTAAACATGACAGACCCTATATTATTAATACCGGTCTGCCATTAAAATGTATTGTGACGGACCCTCAAATATTACACTAGCTGCTAGTTAAAACACGTTCTGTCATATAGTTGTTTATCAGGATCGACTGTCGGATTAAGGTGACCATGGGCGTTGATGTACTGTTGTACTGTTATCATCTTACATATACAGACACCGGGTTTGAAGTTAATTGATAAGAACGTGGGATCTGTTTGAACACAGAAGTCGGTACATCCTGTTAGGGTGAAGATGGTCATATTCCTCGACGATGCTCCAGTGTAGCCATGATAACGTTTTTGTGATAGTATGTTGAACATACTGGGATCATCGGTGTACTTGTTACAAACTGAAAAAAAAATGTAAAAACATAAACTCGACGGAATGCTCCGTTTGTACAGAAGAAACCGTTCATGAACAACGGCTCGTACGATATGTACAATATATATTATTTTTGCCAAAATCACTGGGGTATTGTACTACGGTAATCGGACAGAATTTGAACATTTTAGTGAAGTTCAAAGTAAGGAACTTTCACGTTTTCCAATCACTTTATTCCAAACAAACGGGGTAGCTCATACAGTGAGTCAGTGTCTTAAAATGAACCGGAGATCTCTGAACGGACTGGAGATCTCTGAACGGACTGGGTACCTTTGAACGGACTGGATATAGATATCTTTGAACGGACTGGTTATCTTTGAACGGACTGTGTATCTCTAAACTGGCTATATAGTTTTGAACGGACGGGGCATCTATGAAAAGATGGGATATCCACAAACATGTTATATCAGACACTATCTCATGATGGCTGAAAATTCTCTGAACAGAGTATTTCTAATCAGACAGGGATCTAAACAGACATGTTATCTCAAACTGGATTGGATACTAAAGAACGGGCAGCAAATCTCGGGCCGGATATCTCTAAACGGATAGGATTTCAGAACCAATAGTAAGCCTAGATACCACTTAGCCATTTTAGCATCGGAGATTTTATGCCGATTTAAATAAAAGAGCTCCGGAAGGCATCGAGAACAGAAATTTCACACATTTTCTAATGAAATATGTGGTAAACATGCACACTATATGACGGAGATTGCCTATAGTTAAATACGTGTTATTTTCTAGCCTGTACGATCAGCAACTTACAATGCAAGCGTGTACCATGATATCTTCATACACTTTCGACACTATTGAAGCCAAGAAGACTCTATTCCTGATGTACAGGGTGTTAAAAAAGTTCGTAGACACTTGATTTTGTTCAATAACTCCAAAACCATTCAACATACAGTTTTAAAACTTGGTAGGAATGTAGAACTATATATTCTCTTCATCTTGTGTGAATTAAATGCTACTATCTGCAAGAATGTCTGTGCGTGACGTCATGACACCATCCTTGGTGATTCTGTTAACATCAATTTAAACACGCAGCTTTATCGAAAGGTGATCGCCGCCAATAAGAGTTCAAAACGCAGGTTTTGAGGAGCAATTGGCATATTTGGCCTCCAGAAGTTCAATGTCATTTCTGTTGGTAAAATCGTTACATCTCACTATAGTAAGGACTAATACTTATGAAATACCGCGAATACATCCCTGGCCAGAAGAGGTTACCAGGTGATATTACGAACATGCGTCTCATCCGGTACCAAAATTGGACTAATTTTGTGCAAGATGTTGCCTGTTGCGTACTCCTGCCTGTACCCGATAATACATTTGTGATAATTTTACCACCTTATACTCAAAGAAGAAATACCAGGCAACTCACTCGACCTAAATAAAATTGAAAAACTCAAAAGTATAATGGACTCTCACATTTGCAAAGATCGAGTACCTAACGCTTTGACGTCATTTTGACGTCTTCCTTATTGTGTGTCGTCACGTGAGTCTGTTAAACCCATATCTCATACATCACATGTCAGATCGAATTGAATAAACTTAAAATAAAAAAAGGAGGTCATCGTAGTTACTTATGTGTCAGAAAAATGTGAAAATGTTAATTGAAAATAAAATGACAGATAAACTAAGAATGTCTACGAACTTTTTTAACACCCTGTATATCGATGAAATCGGGAGCACATCGCCTAGGCAAAAATAATCCCTTTGGGACCTTCTTTCTTTCTTCTTTCTTCCATTTAATTTGCAGGGCCCACTCTGGGGCATTATCGCAAATATTAGAGACAGAGCTGAGATACAAGGAATCCGGGTGCGATACCCTAGCTCGTTTCGAATAGATTCCTTGGTTCTTTAACATGCCCGGTGTAAAGCACCGATACACGCGAGACTACCCCTGGGTTACCAACCAGGATCATCTCTAGTTGGGTGGGAAACACTAAATAGCGTTTCTGAAATGACCAAGTGTCCCGGCCGAGAATCGAACCCGGGACCTCTCGATCAGGAGTCTAGCGTCTTAACACTAGACCACCGTGCCACCATATATGCTTAACAGTTTTAACATTCACTGGGGATGACTTAATATCTCGTAACCGTTATATTTATCTCTGAACGGACAATCTCAGGCGGAATATTTGTCAGAATGTGCATAGATACCTTTGATACAAATGCCCTGTGTTTCATCGAAATCGTATCCAAACTTGCAATGACAATATTGGTGTGTACCGTTTCTCTTAATACATCTAGCGTTATCGTCCAAACATACCATACCCATGCACATCTCGCCGACATCAACCGCTACAAAACAAGTATTAATGTTATGGAGTTGATTAGTTTTTACCGGTTTTCAACCAGAGTGAACTATAATGTAATTATGTTTATATACATTTGGCTTCTGAGGCTTGCCATGGTTCAAACAATTTTCAAGCTATGTTGGTAGATATCAAGCCATGTACTTGTGGATACGGACACATAAGGAGATTATTCACGCCAAGTAGTTTTTGGATTTGGATAAAATTGTAGTTGCAATGTAATGGCAACAGAAACATTTCTTAATTACTTGTCAATTTTGTTTAACATAACGAACGAGTACACTAACAGAACAAGATATGTTTATAACAAGGGCGGATCCAGGATTTCCGGTTAGGGGGGCGTAAGAAATTTGCTGGGGTCCAGGGAATAGTCCAGCATGTGCGTAGGAGCGCCTTTAACATTGCAACACTTCATTCATGGAGCATATTTTGGTTATATCTATATATACTGATACTAGTATACAACAACTGAGTTTATGATTCTCTGGCAATTTTGTTATTATGTGGTAACAGGATGTTGATCATTTGACGTAGGGGGGACCGGGGGCATGCTCACCCGGGAAATTTTTCTAAACAATGAATCAATCTGATGCATTCTGGGCGTTCTGAGATACCTTATTTGGTGTTAGTACACAGGACACGTTTTATTATTAAATACAGAACAGTACTTAGATTAATCGTAATGAAGTGTTTGCACAAGTGCCCGATTTTGAGATCTATGCTTTATGTGAAGACGTTTATATTAACCTTTAAGGGCTTTATATCGAATTGACAACCTCTAAAAGTAACATAGGAGGTGGGAGTATTTATAAATAAATAAAAACTTATTGAGTGTATACGTTTTCGCAAAGAACGTGTGTTGACACATTTTCATAGATTGAAGTTACTTTGCGAGTGAATCGAGCAAAAAAATTCTTCAGTAAAAAAGTGATATAAAAATGTTCACGTATGTTATCTGCACTGAATCATAGTTTTACAAAAACTCGATTTACAAAATTAATGATATTAAGAATCTAAGGGTCCGAGGAGGCATGCTCTGAAGGGAAAATTTTCAAAATAAGGGATCAATATGGTGCATTCTGGTGGTCTGAGATACATTATTGGCTAGTAAATAGGACATGCTTCATTACAAAAACAGAATAATTAAAGTCTTTAAAGTGTACAGTGTTTCATTCATTGCAGAGTGATCCAGTATATAGGCGTACAAGTAGCATCATTTGTGTGTGAATGCGTCCCTTCTTTCATACATTAAAGAAATTAAACGAAATTTTCACATTTTAATACTTTTTCACAAAGAATTTAAAGCAAATTACATATAACTGGACTATTTCAGGCAAATAAAAATCGTTACTTTGGAGATTTATGGGGGGGGGGGCGTACGCCGCCCCCCCCCCCCTTGGATCCGCCTATGTATAAGACATAGCAGCCCAATAATAGTTGTAAATGGTAAATGTCACAGTGATTTTGACCGATTGGCCTCATTAATATGATCAAAATGGGTCATTTACAAGGCCGACCTTGTAAAGATTGCAGACCCTGGGACAAAGCGAGTTATTGAACGGAAAGCATTTGTTCCAACAAGGTAAATGACACAGAGACTTTGGCTTTCTGGCCAACCTAAAAGTCAACATGTTCGTCTAATGGTTCTGGCCAACCTAGGCTAAATAGGTCAATAGGTCAAAGCGTTCTTGGGTTGAGCGAAAACAAATTGGTCTACCGACGGACAGGTAGAACGACCGAAGGACATGTACAAAGCAATATACTCCCGTGTCAAATAATAAGGAGGGGGCATAATAATTAGTTAGGGACCTGCTCAGTCCGAGGACTAATAATTCTAAGCAGCCACCATACTGTCCTATAAAGCAGTTGTACCATCGCATCGCACCAACATTGAGTGCTGACATAACCAAAACGGTTCTCAGTGGATATTTGAGTCAATTTGAGCATAATAGGAATATATAAATAAAATTTGATGATGTTTTAGGGGCATAGTATTGGTCCCCCTCATAATAAATGCCAGTGGTTAGTCCAATTCCTATAAAAACATAACGTTTCATACGAAAAATAGGCTGGTATGATGAGCATGGGACATGGTGTATCCTTATGCTTTACTAGAAATACAAAATTATATAAACTTACCAGGAAGACATTCTCCACTGTTATTCCATTGACCTTCAACACACACAGCTTCTCTAGAGCTGACAGAAAACTTGTACCCTTTGTTGCATTTAAAGCGTATTTTGCTGCCAACACCTCGCCTGTTTCCCAACACCGTTCCATTTCCAACGATTGGTACCTCTAAGCATTCTAAAATGTAATATCAACACATGCACACTGTACAGCTATAGGCCTTCGGCTGCATCTATTATGTTATGTAGTATACGCATCTGCAAACCATGGGCAATACTATTTTGATTTCATGTTGGCATAAATGAATGTTTTGCCCTAGTTATGTTAACGATAGCATCGGGTGCTGGGGAGAAGTTTCATAGAATAATTTTTCACAATCAATCTGTTTGTTTTCAGCTTGTATTATATTTACGCATAATGTATAAGATCAATTCATAATCTCCGTACTCTGTACTTGTATTTACCTTTGTTGAGACACGTCCTCATTGTTCTGTCACATGATGTACCATTCAGACAGGAATTATTATTGCACGGTGCCTGGAAATACAAGGTAAGATTTAATTAGAACTGCATTCTAAATATTATAACAGAAGTTGTTTAGATGGGCGGATCCATGATGGTCAGGTAGGGGGCGTAAGAAAATAGCTGGGGGCCAGGGGTCGTTGCAAGGAAAAGCCGTGGTACGGGCCTGGGAAAGCCCCCCCCCCCCCGAAAGATCCTGAAAAAGAGCAATTTGGATACCATTTGAGAGTCATTACTTAAGTACCAGTTAGTACATACAGGGTGTTAAAAAAGTTCGTAGACACTTGATTTTGTTCAATAAATGCAAAACCATTCAACATACAGTTTTAAAACTTTGTAGGAATGTAGAACTATACATTATCTTCATGCTGTGTGAATTAAATGATATTGTCTGCAAGAATATTTGCACTTGACGTCATGACGTCATCCTTAGTAATTTTGTAAACAGCAATTACACATGCAGGTTTATTGAAAGGTGGTGGTGTTGAAAAATTATGAATTTCGCCAAAAGGGCTTAATGTTGTTTTATACTGCATTGCGGGTTATTTAAAAAAAAGAAATATCCAGCATTCTCGGTGGTTCTTGTTGTTTGATTGTTAAGCGAATGCTAAATATAGGCAAGAGGATAGCGCATCGGGAGGTACGCACTCCGGACGTCCTAACGGGATCTGAGCAAGGGGTATAGGATAACTAACAATATTAAATATAAGCGATGTAAAATATATCAGAAATGTTGTAAAAGCACCGACAAATGCTGGAAACGAATTAAGTCATGTTATTGAATGGATTAACCTTCACAAAGACTCAGAAATGGTATTTTCACAAATACCCCACCCACCCGTGTCTGATTGTGAGATAGTATAAGAAAAAACTGGCTTTTGCTCGAAGATTTAAGAGCCTTTTTGAAAATGACTGGACGAAAATTGTCTTCTAAGGTAAGTGTATTTAATATTGGTTCCTATAGCTAAACAAACAAAATTATTTAGTATGGGGATCTTCGGAAGATAACGTTCCATAAGTGATCGACGCCAATAAGATTTCAAAACGCTGGTTTTGGTGAGCAATTGTCATATGTGACCTCAAAAAGTTCAATATCATTTCTGTTGGTAAAATCGTTACATCTGACTATAGTGAGGACTAATACTTTCGAAATACCGCTAAAACTTCCCTGGTCAGAAGAGGTTACCATGGTGATATTAAAAAAATGCGTCTCCTCCGGAACCAAAATTGGACTGATTTTGTGCAGAATGTTGCCTGTTGAGTACCCCAACCAGTACCCGGTAAAACTGTTGTGAAACTGTTTACCACCTTATACCCAAAGAAGAAAGACCAGGCAACTTACTCGACCGAAATAAAATTGAAAACCTCATAAGTATAATGGACTCTCGCATTTGCAAACATCGAGTACCTAAAACTGTGACGTCATTTTGACGTCTTCCACATTTTACGTCGTCACGTGGGTCTATTAAACCCTTGTATATCTCATACGTTACATGTCAGATCGACTTAAATAAGATTAAAATAAACAAAGGATGTCATTGTAGTAACTAATGTGTCATAGAAATATGAAAATGTTATTTGAAAATAAAATGACAGAAAACATACAAATGTCTACGAACTTTTTTAACACCCTGTATATTCTTGAGTCTACGATTATCAAAAGGTAGTTATGGGGGGTCTTACTTTTTATGGCAATTATTGAGCAATATCGAAACTGATGCAAACTAGCTCTCACAATTTAGTTCTCAAATGCAAATCTCTTTCAACTGATATGTGAAACCTATTTTCATAGAATAAAATTAATTTTGCGATTCACATTCTATTCTTTTTCATCAAGATCTAAAGGCAAATTGCGTATAACGAGACTATTTTAGAGACAATTTTTTTTAAAGAATCTTTACTTTGGCGATTTTATGGGGAATACGACGGGTCCACCCCCTTGGACCCGCCTATGGCTTATGTCAGTTATAGTGCCTTTGTAACTTGGTGACAACGCATCTACCGCACACCGAGTTCACTAACAAAATCAACGAGTAACCAACATACATTTTAGGAAGTCTGGAGGGAGTTCAGGTTAGGGAGATTCTACTGTATTCTGGAAGCCCTCTTCAAAGTTCACAATTTGTCAACACCAAAACACCATGCAGTAACATTCTATGTAGTCTATATAAACGCAATATAACCTTCAATCAATATTAAGTCGAAATCACTTTGCCCGAGTTTAGTTGTCCTTGGACTATTTCTACTTGACTGCCATTCTATTTCAATTTCAAGGTATGAAACTATTTGAATGTGCATATAGCAAATTCGATCGTAAATAACAAAACACTCATTATCATCATAACTCTTCATTGAACATGTGTCAAAAGTAAATCAGAACTGTTAATCTATAAAACGTTTTATCGGTTTAAGGGGATGTGGATGACATGTTATGTGTTTGTCTCTTGTGAGGGTAGCTAGGTAATGTCGAGCATAGCCTATGCTGATGTTAGCCAGTGCCGCCGAGTCTTTATGGATTCGAAATATCCATATGATTTGGCAGCTGTTATTTTTTAGGTATTGGTTGTTGACCATCGTAACTCGTAAGTATGTAATACAGTAGAAATTCGTTATCTCGAGGAGTAATCGGGACAGGTAAACGGCTCGAGATACACAGGGTGCTCGAAATAGCAAGATGGCATGTAAAGATCATACAAGCGGGTACAATTTTAAAACTTGTTCGAGATAGACCGGTGCTTGTTTTCGAGTCCTTACACGAGTCCCCGACTACGAGGGAAGGGTGTTGCAAAAGGAGTAAAATCCGTATTAAAGTACCGACGTTATGTACGGGTTGTTATACGATTATGAAAAAATAACATAACCTTGGCCAATCCTAACAGCTCGGCCATTTCTCCGGTAAATACTAGTATATCGCGATGCATAAAGGTGATCAGAACTTACCTTGATCAGACGAATGTCATTCTTCAACACACTGATACAACGGTGCGAAGAATGTATAACCGTTTGTTCTCCCTGTGTGTGGTACAGCTCACATAGAGCCATCGAAGTCTGGTAGTTCATGACAGCACAATGTTCACGTAAAGCACATTCAATCACACAGTCAGACAATGTTTGTCCGAATATCATCTGGAACCTATGCTCACCACTTTCACAATCAAGTCCAAATGTCACGTGGTAACCCAGCTGGACATCAGGCGTACTTACCAGCAAGTGAGTAGCAATATGTTGAAATACCAAAGCACTGATAGCCGCTGTAAAGAGTAACTCCCGCATCTTGCTAGAAACGGAACCACAATTGACATTACGCCAGTGCAGAGATCGCTCCGCCTGGTTGTTTGCCGAATGTTGCTTGCTAAAGGTTTTTAAAGTAAATCCATTGAAACATTGGATTATAAACAAAATTAGCTACAGTTAAATGGTATACACCCTGTAGATTGACAACAGGCGTACTGTTAATTAAAGGAATCACGTTTAGCGTATATATATATATATATATTCTGTCAGACTCAACTGATGATGTCTCTACGCTCTACAAATACATGTACTAAAGTATGTCCATTAGCTTTTTACTCGAGTGTTGACAGATCATTAGGCCACACCAATCGGTTTTTATGTTTGACGTCGTCATGTGCCAAGGTTTTGAAGTCAATTTTCGAAATAAAAAAAAGAATGTTCTCTGTTTTCGTGCTCTATGTGTATTATTCTCTAGTAATTTTGTTATTAAACTGAATTTTCAAACTTATGCGAGCAATAATGACAAGGACTAAGAATACATTTCCTGACTTCTTCCATGTCTTAACACCCTTTTAGCCAGGTATTGCCACTCTGGCGTAAAATGCCACTTTACAGATCCAAATGAGAAAATATTTTTGTAATATCCTGTTGTTTGTTTTATGTGAATAGGTAGCTATGTTTCAGATAGCGAAAAAAGCACATAGGCGATTTAGTATGGCCTTACTGATCTTATTAACCCGATCGTAGGTTTGAAAATTTAAAAAAATCGAGAATTATTGTATGACTGCAGTTCTATACGGATATTGGTTTAAAGAGCCGCTCTACCTACATCATACCTTTCAGGGATATTGGATCGAATGAAATTATGTTCTTCGTTAACTTATAACTTAAATTATTGAATTATATGAAATGGGTTGTGCATCGGAAATGCCCAACTGTCGTTTTAAGTGGTTGAATATCCGATAACGGCAAAACCTGTTCTGAACAGATATGTTAAATGGTACAAATGTATATATATAACGTACTGGATATGTCTAAATATACTTAAAGAGGTGCTCCCTGTAACTTTGATAGTTTAAATCGATTCAGGAATATTACACACTAAATGAGAATCATTTTTGCTTAAACTCCTCAAATTTTAAACCAAAAGCTCCCACTAATTACGAGAAAAGAATGAAAACATATTTCCTTAACGAGACAAAATAGTCAGTAGCTGTTTCCCTTTTACCATAGAATAATAAATCGCTGGAAGCGATACATTATTATTTGTGATTTAAATATACTTTTGACATTATAGAGACATATTTGTGCACACTTTTTTCTGACAATGTATGATAATTGCTAAGTGTTTTGTACATATAGCTCATTTAATGTGATAGTAGAGAAAAATATGCTAGCTATAGGGAATGCCTCTTTAAAACATCATTGTTATCATGTGTCGGTTTTACTCGAAATAGTAGAGCATGTCTCTTTAATGATTTAACTAAAAGGATTATATATATACGGTTGCATTCATCCTATTGAATTTTATACTTTGTTTCTTAAGTGGAATGTGTCATGTATGATAACAGAACAAACATAGTATGGTGTTGCCATACCAAAAAGCTCGGCCATAGATGTAAAACATAATGTTTCAGGTAAATAACTAAATCGATGACAGTTCTGAAAGTCATTTTGCTTGCGACATAGAAAAATGCATGTATACAAATCGCTGGCTTAGAATAAAAAGGTCGAAAGAACAAAATCGATATTTTGAGAAAAGAAGAAAAATCTGAAAACTAACGTTACTCTTTACTTATGGAAAAAAACAACGTTTTGGACTTCTTTTTGGTCAACATGACAAGTTCCGATTTTCATGAAAATAGGCTCATAAGAAGCGCCTTATGGTGTAGATTTTAAATATGCATTAGTCTTATAAGGTGGTACTTACGACCTTCTCTTTCAAAGCCAGCGAAATGTAGGTGTACAAAAAAATGAAACTATAGCCTTCTACCAGTTATATAATTGGCAGGGGTCACTCTGGCTTGCCTTATACATGCACGAGTTATACAAGTCTTGCTGCATCAGGGATAATTATAGACTCTTATTTTGTAAATGCTGAAATATACGCATCACAAAATTGTTTTATAATGTACTTGAAAACTCTAGTCTCAGACGTTCCCAAGTAAATGTTGTGCCCGCCAGGGTCGAGGCGACGAGGAAACAGGGGGAAACTAGACGAATCATCGACTCCTAGTCCTGGTAAATAGACTATAGTCGGGTCTAAGACCCGGGAATTACTACGTGATCACGTGCTCCGATCCAGTGGATTAATACATTAAGCATCGTTTCCAAGTTGGGGAGTTCGGCGTCAGAAAATGAAAATGTTTAACTCCCCCTAGGTCCCTCCCCTAAGTACCACAGACAACGTTTTCACAATAACACACCGTATACTATAGTAGTACATGTATACATACACAGACATAAACAATTATCATGTACCTGTTGTGATACAGGTTTTATAATTTATGGTGAGAATACAAATTCATACCAAGAAGGCCAATGTCCCGATTTAGCATTGTACAATTAACGTACATGGTAAACGTGTTATAGCTGTTAATTAAACAATGGCATGCACGTGCAGATTGGTGGTTTCATTGTTTGTCTGAAGATAATAAAGTAACATTATCACATTCTCCGTAAGTATTACCACCTCTCCATAAAGTTCATTATTGTGAAAACTTGTCAATAAAAAAATTGGCACCAAACATCTTTGACTAACTTTGATTAGCAATACTTGTCAATTTTACTAATAGAAATACATGTCTAACGGCTCAGTTATTTTACACAAAAGGTGAGAAAATCCCACACATTGGTGATTATTTAACCACGGGGAAATGGATGTTTAAGAGTGCAGGCACAAGATATCTGTATCTACTAGAATGCTGTTTTAAATGTTTGTCAAGTTATACAAGATTTGCAGAATATGTGTGTAATATACACGTAAATTGTCATAATTTATCTCATCGTAGGATTCCCACAGTCGGTGCCTCCGTTAATCGCTATGTACAGTCCCGTGCAAAATTAAAGTTCACAAAGCGCAAAAATCACAAAATAATTTGATGAATTTCCTCTGTTAGAAGAACACAACAATTATAAAATAAGAACAATTAGACTATTTTTACTATCATTTAGTAGGATAATCAATTTCTCATAAAACTGGCATGCACTTTTCTCATTTACACAGTCCATTTTCGGTTGCTAAGCAATTCTAGAACACCACTAAAAATCGATGGTTAGTCCACTTGACAATGTTGTCATGGTATTAAACAAAGACAAACTGAAATATTTAAATTAATATTGACTTTAACCACAGTAGATTTAACCTTTAAATAGTTTTAATATGAAGAAAATTGGAGTTCTAATATGAAAATAACAAACATATGAATTTTGTTTTGCTATTCTTTAACTTGAAAATGACAAAATTTACATGGGGGTCAATGGGAACTATATTTTTTGTTATTCAACTTCGAGATTGAATGACTTTACATTTTGCAAACTTGCATTCTAAGAACAAATGAAGTCGATTTTTAAGAATGTCAATTACTCCTTTATATGTCTGTTTGATTAACAAACACAATACTAAATGTGTGTAACCATGGCAACCAAGCTTGTTCCATCAATGAAGTTCTTAAATTGCATAGTAACCAAAATTTTGATAAATGTAAATTATTTTCTGAACAGAATTAAACCATGATTTGACTATTCTATCATATGATACCAAATTATAGTATTCTAGATTTATATTTATTGTTTCATGCAAGTTCAAAATGAAAAAATCTGTCCAATTTTTCATGCATTTTTTACTTTGTGAACTTTAATTTGTCACCTGACTGTGTACATCTCCTTTGTTTGAAATGTCAAGACCTAAACAAGAAATCAAAGCCTTGTGCAGATTATTTCGAACCGGCGCAATTCAATAAGCACCAAGTTGTACCTAATCCATCCAAGCAGAAAGAAACTAGCTCCGCTATTGGTGCCATTTCCAGCCTCTTCAAAAAGTAACAGCTTTTGGGAGAACTACATTAAATAATTTGGTTGGACCATTTCACATTATTGCTCTTACTAAAATTATTTTATAAGAGCAATAATGTGAAATGGTCCAACAACATTATTACATGTTTACTCTTTTTTCCCTTTATGTAACTTTGGCGATTAGGGACCCTGTTGTAAGTATATTCTTATTATGACGTCATCATAAGTAGTGTTAACAAGACATTAGTAACGTCATCTCGATTGTTGATATGCCTAGTTTCATCATACCATAGCCAGTCAATAAGTTGGAACATTTTGAAGCTTATAACTTTCTGAAAACATGAAATATACTATGTAAAATAAGTATAGCAACAATACTAAATCTTTAAAAATCTTAAAGGCGTCAAATTATTTTAATGATAATAATGTTATATTGCATGGAAGTCTTCTCTTTAAACAAAGACAGTTTTATCTCACCGAATAAGTACACATGATATAACTCAGCGCTCAATTAAGGAAAATGGCACCTTAGTAGGGAGGCTGCGTACAGGTTACTTAAATTGTTCCAAATTGATGTTGAATGTGTTAAACGTTGTTCAGTTAATTAAAAACCGGTGAAAAAGTTAGAATAATTGAGAAAGTGAATGCGAGGAGTAGTGACGTAAAATCAACGTCATTGTGCTGTCGGAATGATATAATATGTTGAAACCCTTATTCGGATGGTTTCGCATACTATGTAGTTATTTCAAGTACACCAATCAACACAACGGGGTCATAGCGAGGGTTGGCAACTGTCGGTGCGCCTGTACGCTAAAAAATAATGTCCGGAATTGATTATCACTAACATACATTGACGTCACGACCTGTTTATTGTCGTCACCAAAATTTGCGGAAAAGTTTCCTAGAACATCTAGAGTATGTGTAACAAAGTCTGATACTCGGAAATGGTTTAGATACGGTCATTTTTGGTACCGACGTCCTCACGTTGGTGTGACGTTGACGCACGCATTCGAGAGCAACGTCACGCCAGAGATCCATTCAATATGAATTACACACGACAATCATCTCAAGTATCCATTACACACGTACAATTGATCGGCTGTCATGTAGACGAGGGTGGCACGGTGGTCTAGTGGTAAGACGCTAGACTGCTGATCGAGAGGTCCTGGGTTCGATTCTCGGCCGGGACACTTGGTCATTTCAGAAACGCTATTTAGTGTTTCCCACCCAACTAGAGATGATCCTGGTTGGTAACCCAGGGTAGTCTCGCGTGTATCGGTGCTTTACACCGGGCACGTTAAAGAACCAAGGAATCTATTCGAAACGAGCTAGGGTATCGCACCCGGATTCCTTGTATCTCCTCTGTCTCTAATATTTGCGATAATGCCCCAGAGTGGGCCCTGCAAATTAAATGGAAGAAAGAAAGAGTCGTATCTCGTATTGAAGCAAATGCTGGGAAGTCTTGATGACGAAAACGTCAATTTGATGACGTTAGTAACGTGAATGTTCTGGAGTGATCATCACTAAATAAAGGGGCAATCATATTACGAGAACATGTTTACAACTGATTCCAAGTGTTCAACGAAGCGTAAGGGCAGAAATCGAATCATAATGGGTATCACATGTGTGGCTGGCATTTTCTGTGACTTTTGTGTTGCTAACTTACGTCGGTAACGTCCGTTGACGTTAATTTACAAGCAGTTAACACGTGATCATTAAAATCATTTTTGGTATACATGTTTGCAACATATGGTATTAAACGTCAAAAGAACTATTTATTATTCTTCTTTCAAAATGAGTCGCATATTAAGAAATTATAATCAGTGTTGCTAAACTTATTTTACAGAGTATATTTATGTACACAATTCTCTACCATGCAAATATTCGTCCCAAGCTTCATAATACGACAGTAGCGAAATAAGCACTTGTCCTGGACAACTTCTCAAGTAATCGTTGACTTTGGCAAGTAACATTATATTAGCAGTTATTATGTATAGAGTACTGTAAATCGTTTGATTTCGATGAGACGAAATTTCGTGGTTTTGGTTAAAAGACCATTTCAATGGGACTATAATTCGTGGATTTTGCATTTCAGGTAATAAATACAAGGGTCAAAATTATTATGGGATTTGATTTCATAGGTTAACCACAAAAGCTGTGAAATTTAATCCCTCAAGAAAGTATATATAAATTATGGAAAGTTTTAAATTGTACAAAATTGGCCATTCTTTTTTTTAGTTTCAAATTCTATATTCACAGACTGTGGCTCAAATGTTCTGTACAAATATCAATTTAAACCTTTGTGACCATGGAGATAGGCAACCCGGGGTCAGTGAAAATCAAGGACCAGTAGCATTTTCTTTACAAATTGCACTCTTCCTATAGTTTGCCCAGGATGTGAAAGGCGGTAAAAATTGGAATGAGCCATAAAGGTGAATTACCCAAGTGAGCTCGATTTATCAGTGTTATTTAGTAAGAAATTGACCCTACGTGTTTATCTAAGCAACAGATTTTGAACAACATTTTGCAACAGTAGGCTAAACCGGTCAATGTTTATAAACATCACAATATCCTGGACGCACTATAACTGGGCTAGTGAGGAAATAGTGTCTACCCATATTAGGCAGTGAATATCTTTAAATCTCATATTTTTAAGGGCAATAAATATTGGTTCCAATAAAATTCATGTGATGTTTCATTGAAATCTAACAGATTAAGCTGCTTTCTGGAGAACAATTGCAGACAAACTTTGGGACATCCATCCAGATGCCGTGCACAAAACGTCTCCACTTTGATAATTGACATTGATCGCTCCATCTGAATGTTTTTTGAAGGTTTTCATGCTATTGCATTGGACCATGTGCTTATGATTTACCGTTAAATTGACTTACACAGTATTGATTGAAAACTGGCCTTATGTCAATTTCTAAGTGGGAGACATAATTCGTCAATCGGCCATTATTTATTAAACGCATCTGTATTGAACAACCACCTGTTTCAAAGAGCACAATGTCACAGATCCTCAGCCAACTGCTCAAGACAGGTTAACTGGAACTTCCATTTCACACATACAGCTGATCTGTTTACCATTCATAGCTTGGATAATTTGACCTGATCCTGACCTTGTTGCATGAATTAATTACAAACTTTTTACAATGTAGGTATTCAAGATTTGTGATTGTATTACAGTACACCTTGTGGTATGCTTAATAGAAAACAAACATACAACTAGGGCTGTAACGGTACGCTCACCTCACGATATGATACGTACCGTCAATTTTTCTTACGGTTCGGTATGATACAATATTCTCTAACAGCAGCTTAAATACTATAAGTTTAAGTCGCAATGAATTTGTTGATTCTTTAACAGCCTTTATTATGTGGCTATCAACTATTCTAAATGAATTTCAACAATATGAGGCATATCTTAATACAATTAAAACGAGTGATGCATGGTAATTATACATAATCAGAGGGCTTTCAGACATATTCGTTCTCTGAATATTATTTTGCTCATAAAAAAGCTTATATCGAACCAGAACCGTGCCGAAATTTGCAACTCTTGTACCATGAACCGTGTGAGACTGAAATCCGCAGTCTTTCGTGTACCGCGGTATACCGTTACAGCCCTACATACAACCTAGGTAATAAATTAACAAGATATTAGCTGTCAAGTTATGCAATTTAAAAGTCAGGATCATGTCAAACGTGTACCTCTTCAGAGCAGCCCCTTGTAGAGCGACACCCTTTCAGCAATCAACACCTTCTACTTTCCCTTAGCTTACATTTACCATTAACTCAACCTCTAAAACTGAGGAGCAACAAATGACAGCTAAATATATGCAGCCCCTGAATGGTATTAATTTACTGAGGTTGTACCTGGCTGGAAGGATACCAGCATATCGACGGTGCCAAACCAAAATCCTGTAACTCAATTTTTGCGCGAAAACTTTTTGCAGCATCCGCTAGACGTCCCGCGCATTTCTGTCTAGTAACCATCTTAATAGCCAATCGCGTTACTTCAATTTAGTCAGGTGACAAAATACCACCGGTATAAGAACATGGGGGTTGAGACGAAAACCCCGTAAGTCGATTTTCAGTCGTTTTGGACAATGTGATAATTGTGATTACTGTGAGTCTTTTTGTACATGATGTGCAATTTAAAATCACGTAGGGTGTCATTTTGTTACAAGACGTTGGTATTATTTCAACGGAGTAAATACATTTTTTTCGTCTCCTGAAAAGTTGTCTTTTTGCAGTTGCGGGGTTTTGGTTTGGCACCGACGATATGTTACTAATCCAGAATGAAGAATTCCAAGGGAATATAAACTACACAAACACTCAGGTGACTTTTTTTCTTTGTAATCACCACATGTATAAAAACAAGTAGTTGACTGAGAGTCTATGTATAATTTATCGGTTGGATTTGGCTACTCTCTCCAATTCATCCTTCTTCTTGATAGCATGGGAGTTAGACGAACCCTGAAATAGATTAAAGTGTGAAACAGATTAATATTTGATCTACAAACACAAGACTTCAGAAAGAGAACTCCAGGCATGACAGACTAATTGCGATAAGGTCCAACACATTTTTTGTACAATTTGGTGCACTATCATACATGAAGAAATATAACTATAGACAAGCACAATCTGTACAGGGTGGCCACAGAAAATGAAGAATGAAATTCCCTGATTATCCCCTGATTTTTCCCTGACCAAAAGGTTATTTTCCATGAATAATGCAACGTCTGCGACCATGGTTTAGTAAAGGCTGTTTTATCATTTAACATTAAACCTAAAGGCAATTATATAGGATATGGTGCAAACTTCAGCTTACTATTTGTTTTTGAAACTACATGATAAGGTGTTTATATAGATTAAAGTTATTTTGCGAGCGAAGCGAGCACGAAAATTCATATTTCATACTTTTTCACCAAAACAAACGGCAAATTAACAATTACAAGACTATTTGATTTCTCAAATTTTGTAAAATTCCCTGAATTTTGTCCAATTTTGAAATTCCCTGATTTTTCCCTGCAGGGAATTTATTTTGGGCATTTTCCCTGTTTTCCAGAGTCCGTGGCCACCCTGCTGTAATCGTGAAGAGTTATCTTGCTTGAAGCAATTTCACAGCATGTCATCGATATGTGACCTGAGTTTCACACAATAAAATCGATATACTGGGAAACACTGATCAATAGGACAATACAAGTGGTCAATTGAATTGGTAAAATGAAATTATACTTTTGTGTAATTCAGAGCCAAATTTAAAATCTGGAAAATCATATGCAGCCAACCTTTTTTGAAAAACAAGATGCATTCAACAAAATTGTCTCCATATTAAGATCAGTTTTATAAAGAAATTCCTTGAAAACAGATTTAAATGACCATAACTTTGCCATTTGTCAAATATTTTATCAAAAAACTTTTAATTTTTGTAAAAAACATTGCTCTTTCAGGATCTGTAAGTCCTAAAAATTGACACCCCTAAGAATTATTGAGTTGATTATATCCACGGCTCCCCCACAGCCATAGTGATGTGCGGTTAACGGCTGGGGAAAAGGGCATGTTGTTACCTTCAAGCTTCCCCTGTACTGCCAGGGAAATGATGGGATCTTTTCTCTGAACCGTACCCCAGGGACAATATTTAGTTGTCAGGGGCCAGGGAAATAACAGAGATTTTACCATAAGCTCTGCAGCAGGGAATGGCAACAAAAATCCTCGGCCGTACCCGGGGTAAGGGACTGTGGATGCAACTGACTGCTGCACGACACATATGTAATCCTGTGTTGAGTAAGAATATAAACATACCTTGGCAGCGTTGATAAGTTCATCAGCCAAACATTCAGCAATGGTCTTAATGTTTCTGAATGATGCATCACGAGCACCAGTACATAGAAGCCAGATAGCTTGGTTAACACGTCTCAATGGTGATACATCTACGGCTTGACGTCTCACGGTACCAGCACGACCAATACGTGTAGAATCTTCACGTGGTCCACTGTTGATGATAGCATTTACAAGTACTTGAAGAGGATTCTGAAAAATGAACAAAATTGTGTAACTTCAATGTACTTTTAATAGCTGTGGTTAGATAAATTAAGGATTTCTTCATGTTTGACAATGTCAATGTTTCTAAAAAATTATTCAATTATATATACCGTAGGATTAACTTATTTAACAGCCTTTCTTGGACTGTATCATTACAGTACTACAGGACAATCATTACCTGCCCATGCATCAGTGGATGCCAGGGCATATGAAAAAGAAATTTTTGATAGTGTTTTTCACGGAATGCAGTTAAATTAGCTGAAAGTGACTAAGTAAACGGAAAGAGTATATTTTGCTCCAATGACTGATTTCCGTAGAATTTTTTCCCTATTAATCAGTGGTGTGTAGTTCTTGCTGTTAATACTTAGGAAATACAGACATTCTAAAGAGGTCTGCAGCCGATCAAAACAAAACTCCTACAAACACTTTTGAGTCGACATGGAGTTAGGTGCCAACACTTACAGGGTTGTCATTAGGAGGCGGCAGCAGGCCAATATGACTGCCTCAAATGATATTTGGGCCGCCTCATTTTTACCCCCAGCTGCCTTCCATCTTCAGTGCTCAGGCATCTTGGCCTCCTCAAATGTAAAAAAGCCTCCTACATGAAATACTGGTGAAAACTCTGATTTAGCAGGTTAGATGCCACTCAAAGGTTACCTACCTCTCCTGTGAGAAGATGGATGATCTCGAAGGCATGTTTAAGGATTCGGACGGCCATCAGTTTCTTGCCGTTATTTCTGCCATGCATCATCAATGAATTGACCAGACGTTCAACAATTGGGCACTGTGCCTTACGGAACCTTTTCACCTGATACCTTCCACTGGAATGAGGCAAGTATTTAGCATACTTCTCTTTCACAGCAATGTAATCCTGAAATTAACAGTAAAGCATTAATAGAAGTGTACGGTTATCCAAGTAACAAAAGTTATTGTGAATGATGAGTTCTGGTATGTTTGTAAAATCAATGGCACATTTGGTCTGTCAAGCCTATAAAGTTTAAAATAAGTTGAAAAACCTGAATTTGAGGACACTATTGGCCGTTCGCATACTAAACTTGCTGAAGTTGCTGTTATAAATATGTATCTAAAAATAGACAACAGAAAAACCAGTGTGAGCGACCTAAATATATTACGATAAAATCATCGGTTTGTGCAGTGAGCACATGGAAACAAACAGTTTTCACATAACAATCCTGGACAGCAATCTGCCAAATTGTCCAGGACAAGCAATTGTTGATTTGGGCAACTTTTACAGTCGGGCAAGTAACTTTTGCAGTCAGGCAATTAACTTTTGCAGTCTGGCAGGTAACTTTTGCAGTCGGGCAAGTAACTTTTGCAGCGAGGCAATTAACTTTCGCAGTCTGGCAGGTAACTTTTACAGTCGGGCAAGAAACTTTTGCAGTAATCATGAGTATATATAGGCGGACTTCCCGAAACCGTCGGTCCGACAAAATATCATTTGGTCAGAGTATTTAAACGCTCGAATCAGTCAGACTGTCTGGCAAAAACCAGGAGAGGCATTTCTTAACCGACTCACTTTTTGACAGAGATTAATCCTGCTTCATTCCGATAAATATGTTAACACGTTTTCATTGGCCACAATTTATAGATAATAAAATATAGTGACGTGTTTAACACACGGTAAAACCCAGAAAATGCAACTTTAGCGCGACTTAATAAAAAACTTTGCTTTATTGACAGTTATTCTGTTGAAATCCAATAAATATGTCACGCAATTTCATTAGGTACTATTTATAAATAGTCCAATCGTGGCGCGTTAAACAAATACAATTCGTCGTAACGATCAAAATGGCGTCGCTTAGATTTTTTGAAGGTGCAAATCCAAGCAAAAAACACAAATTGACTGATTGTGAACAATCGGAAAAGAATAGAAAATTTAATGAGAAATGACGGGTTAACAGGGATTGGTTGGTATTCAAAGAGGAAACCTAGGTTTTGTAAAGGTTTTCTGTTTGGTCTGACAGACTTTGGATAATGTCAGACTGACTGTCTGGCACTTTTTCTGAGCTTTCCAGAAGTCTGTATAGGTAAACACTTCAAAGGGTCAGTTATTTATCAAAATACTATAATCAGTATTGAGACTGAAAACTTAGTTGATCTGTCAGAGTTTGTTGACAGGGCTCGACAAATCCACTCGTCCGCTCGTAATTACGAGTAGAAATTCACATCGGACGAGTCGACATACAGCAACGCTCGTCCTGCAGGACGAGTGCAATTTCTAGCAGAAAACAATCAAGTTTCAATAATTAATCTCGCATTAAATTAATCGATTAATGAATGACACTGTTCTTAGTTTAATTGATCGAAACATAATTTTTAGCGTTAAGGCAACGTTTTCGGTTCATCACAGTGCGCAAAATGAATAGTATGAATGAATGTATGGACTAACAAACAAACTCCTTCCATTGGTTTGCGTAATTAAGGACAAAATTTGATGCCAACATAGTGGTCATCACATGAAGAATAAAGTACGTATAGACACAGTGTATTTACCAATCAAGCTGATCAAAAGTTGTCTGCTTCAGAATGGAGAAAGGAGCGGAAATGCGGAATACATTTATATTTTCACAAGTTTATTGACAGTTTGAGACGAGAATCACATCGTTCAAAAACAGATTTCCATATTTTTCTTTGACTGAAAAATATGGGCTAGTTGATTTTGCTGCTGGACGAGTGGTTTTTGAAAAATTTGTCGAGGCCTGGTTGACAGTGCAATAATTACGGTAGATCTATGTTAGTCGGTGATTTATTTCACATTTTTTCAACAATTTGTAATATTTCAAAAATATTTACCGATACCCATTGATGACAGCTAAATTTTATTCTTTCAAAGAATCTCGCAAGTAATTTTACATTTTTATGACAGAGCATTTGTCCACAACCATTTCCGAATCCATTCTTGTTGACTGTAAGGAATCTGGACACCCAGCCCTAACGCCTGGGTTCTTTAATGTGCTTGTGCACTTTTCAACCTGAACCACTTCGCAGACTTCGGTCTGGTGCAACTCGCCTTTCCGTCGGACTGTCTTGTCAGATGATTCTTAATAGTCATGGTACATTTGCAATTTGGTTGCATTTTTACCTGGTCACATTACCGCGCATCTTTTGTAAGGCGTATTTCGATAGGTTGATAAAAAATTTACTAAGTAAGTAGGAACTCTTAGTTCTAAGGTGTAACTGTCTTCATAACTCCACAAGGGAAATAATTAAATGTGGATAAAATTGACTGAATTGGAACCAACCAACATTATTGGTAAATAACCACTGGAGAATAAATTTAAAACTAATGTCAAGGAGACAGTACTAGGAAACAAGGAAAGCCGTCATCTTTTATTGTGTGCACAGGCCCTCGATGCGATTTTATGGTCCTGAAAATACATAAGTAGTAAGAGTAATATTTATTTTCGGACCATAAAATCGCATCGAGGGCCTGTGAATGTGTGTACGTCGCCTTATAAGGGAAATTGGAAATAATGCTTTTAGTTTGATTTTAGTTGAAAAATTAGTTGACAGATTTCCTTTTGGTCAGCCAGTTTTTTCAAGGCTGTCAGATCTCAAGATGTTTGGCAACTATCAGGAAGTGTGACTTCGTTGTGCGGGGGTTTCAGAAATTCCAATGCCCTGGCCGATATTTGAAACAGTAACTTCCTGATTGGAAGTAAAGAACGGTAACCACTCCCTGACATCCATCCATATTCAGACATCAGAAGAGAATACATTCGTTTCGGATACTTACAGTCAAACTGATGTCATTGATGAAAACCTCTTCTGTTGACCATTTTCCAAACAGTTTAATTTCTGGCAGTTCAGCCTGTACCGGCGCGGTTTCGTCCCAGTTCTCCATATTTGAAGCTGAAACGATAATAACCACAAATAAGGACATATAATGTCCAAACAAGGTGCCAAATCACAAGCATGTTGTATAAATTTGCACTAATTTCGGATGAAAATTTTATTCGGACAAGTGAAAAATGAATGGAAATTAACGACATGCTGTTATGACATAACAAAATAGAAGCCGATCGTTGACAAGAAATGTTAAATTAATTGTCTGATAAGCGGACATTGTGTAACACTCACACAGAAGGGAGAAATTAAGGTTTTGAAAAGTTACATTCGCTGAACCTACCGAATCGGTACACGACCGGAAGAAAAGAACGTGTGGGGAGCACATGCTTCCGGTCCAAAGACGGAGACGGGTTCTCAACTATTTTAATAACTGAAATGGCCGAAACGGTCGGATTCGTACGAAACGGTACCACATGGTAATTTTGGTGAAGGCACGGTTCCACGCTCTGGACACGAGGGTCGTGTCCCCCAGTTTGTTACTAAGAAAGGCTTTTTAAAATGGGAAAAAGTAAGTTCAAACAAACAGTTACTTTTTGACTTGTCAACAGAAAAGGAAGTAACAGTCCATATTCCCTCATATTGGGATACATAGTCTGGCTTACATACCCTATGTTTAGAAAAACAACTCCTCAATATACTCTTTTCTCAAGATATTATTTCCCTTTGCACCCTCAAACATAGATAATCAAGCCCAAAATAAAATCTATCGAAAATTGAAAAATGTTATGCTATTTGAATGATAAAATATACTATCTAGTCGGGTGGCCAGACTATGGGATACACTACACTGTATGTATGCAAGTTTGCAGAGCAACACTTTAGCATATAATTTAAACGGGCTCAACTCGTTGATTGGACAAAAATGAGCATTCAAGTGGTTTCTTGTGACAATAACATCGCATGCAACAACTGATGTCACAGGGTCAAATTAACACTGTGCATATATGTTATTTTCATATAAATCATTCATTTTCTTATAAATCATTCTTGTATATCGTCATACCATCACATCATTCATTTTACAGTAACATTCATAACATTAACAATTTACCCTCATCAGGGCCTTACTTTCATATCATGGTTGTGGTCGTGATGCACGGGCTTTGTTTCCTGCCATAACACGTCATCGCACTCTAACAATCAGTCGTGAAGTAAATGGTTTGTGAGGCGGACGTATTGTCATTGTATTTATTGTGTACTTTCAGGTATGGATGTTACTTCATCTTTTCTTTATATTGTCATCATTTATCATCCTCATCTCATTCTTTTGTTATTATGTGTATAAAAAGAGTCGTGAAGTAAATGGTTTGTGAGTCGGACGTATTGTCATTGTATTTATTGTGTACTTTCAGGCTGAAAAGCCACCCTCGGCCACCTGGCCTAAGTCGACAGAATCTGTCATCCCCATTTACAGTATCTTACCAAACAGAATAAGTCTGTATAGGGTAGAACCCGTAACATTGGCGCCCGACGTGGGACTTAGGTCGACTCGAGAAGGTATTGGACGAAGGACGAAAGTCATCCCGGCCGTAGGCCGTAACAGTTGTGTATGTGACGTCATCAGTTTTGGTGTAGAAAACGCATTTATTTTCATCGAGTGTGTGTGACCTAGGGTGTACTAGTGAAGTCCAGCATGAGATCAATTTAAATGACCCTACTCCATTTAAGGATCCTTACAGGCGTATTCCTCCTGGTATGTATGTAGAGGTTAGGGAGCATTTGAAGGAAATGTGAGAAGCAGGTGCCATAAGGGAGTCCGAGAGTCCTTTTTCCTCAAATGTGGTACTGGTTCGTAAGAAAGACAACTCACTACGTTTTTGCATAGATTATAGGAAATTGAATGGCCGTACAGTTAAAGATGCTTATGCTCTTCCAAGGATTGAGGAAACTTTTGATGCCCTGGCAGGTTCAAAATTCTTTTCAAAACTCGACATTCGCTCAGGGTATTGGCAGGTTCCTGTCAAGGAAGAGGATAAGCATAAGACAGCATTTAGTGTTGGACCTCTAGGATTTTATGAGTGTAACAGGATGGCTTTCGGGTTGACCAATGCCCCTGCAACGTTTCAACGGTTAATGGAACGTTGCACGGGTGAACTTCATCTTCGTGATTGTCTCATTTATTTGGACGATATTATTATATTTTCTGATTGTATTGAGTCACACTTTAGTCGTCTGGAAGCTGTTTTTAAACGTCTTGAGTTATATGGGTTAAAACTTAAAGGTTCCAAATGTGAATTTTTCCAGTCTCAGGTACAGTACCTAGGCCATATTGTAAGTGCCCATGGGGTTTAAACTGATCCAGAAAAGATCAGGGTTCTACAAAATTATCCTGTTCCAACTTGTATAAAGGAGCTCCAAAGTTTTTTAGGATTTGCGGGTTACTACCGTCGGTTTATTAAAGATTTCGCGTCTATTGCAAAGCCACTCAATGCTTTACTTGTAGGACACCCGACCAATAAGAAAGACAAGAGTAGACGTAAAGCCACCCCTTGGACATGGTCTGTAGATCAGCAGTCGGCCTTTAACACCTTTATTGAAATGCTCACTTCACCCCCTGTATTGGCATATGCAGATTACAAAAAAACATTTATTTTGAATGTTGATGCTAGTTGTCAGGGTCTTGGTGCAGTATTGTACCAGGAGCATGATGGTGCAGAGAGGGTTATTGCTTATGCGAGTCGGGGTCTTAGACCTGCAGAACGGAATTATCCCGCTCACAAACTTGAATTCTTAGCATTAAAATGGGCTGTGGTTAACAAATTCCATGAATATTTGTACGGTAACCAATTCCAGGTCCGGACTGACAATAACCCGCTCACATATGTTTGTTCTACTGCTAAGCTTGATGCGACTTCCCATAGGTGGTTAGCTTCCTTGTCTACTTACAACTTCTCCTTGTAGTATAGATGTGGCCGGTTAAATGTTGATGCTGACAGTTTGTCTCGTTTGCCACCTCCCCAACCTTTGGAAACCTCAATATTGTTTAATGATGCAATCAAGGCTGTTTGAACTTTCATATGTGTAAGGTTGAAGAGGTTCCCTCAGTTGAATGTGTTTCAATTAGTCAGCATGTTGTCATTGAAAATATCAATGAAACTTTAGATGATGGAGTTCCTTTTAGTGATATTGACTGGAAAAAGGAACAGGCCAACGATTCTACTATTAAGAGAGTTGTCTGTCTGATTTCTTAGGGTCATCGTCTGACCAGTAGGCAGTGTGCCCTGGAAGATGCAGATGTTAGACGTTTTCTGCGTGAGCGTTCATCCCTGTTTGTGAAGGAGGGGATTTTGTATAGGAATGGTTTTGTGAGTGGCCACCCAGTTGTTCAAATTGTTTTACCTGTAGTCTTCCATGATACTGCTTTTATGGGGTTACATGACGATGCTGGTCATCAGGGTAGAGACAGGACCCTTTCATTATTGAAATCCAGATTCTTTTGGCCCGGGATGGATGTTTTTGTTGAAACTCATGTGAGACAGTGTCCCAGGTGTATACGACGCAAGACTGGTTGCAGTCCAGCTGCACCTCTGGTGTCCGTACATACAACCTATCCTATGGAACTGGTGTGTATGGATTTTTTATCTCTCGAGATGTCGGCTGGTGGATATGAAAAGATCTTGGTCATTACTGACCATTTCACTAGATACGCCCAGGCCATACCAACTCGAAACCAAACTGCCCACACTACGGCCAAAATGTTGTTTGAGTCTTTTATTTGTCACTATAGTTTTCCAGCCAGGTTACACAGCGACCAAGGCCGCAATTTTGATGGCGCTGTAATAAAGGAATTGTGTAAGTTGGCAAATATTGAGAAGACCCGCACCACCCCCTATCATCCCCAAGGTAACGGTATGCCTGAACGGTTTTACCAGACCCTTTTGAACATGTTAGGCACCTTGAGTGACCAACAAAAGGCCTCATGGAAGTCCCATGTCCCTTCATTAGTGCATGCCTATAATGCCACCAGACATGAGAGTACTGGTGTTACACCTCATTTTTTAATTTTTTAATGTTTGGTCGACACCCCCGATTAGCAATAGATGCGTTTTTAGGTATTACACCAGACAAGTTGACTAGCAAACGCCAGTCCAATTATGTGTCTGACTTGAAAAGGCGCCTTGACTATGCATACAAAGTAGCTAGCCGTGAGGCCACTAAACAGGCGAAACGTCACAAGAGGCGTTACGATGTCAAGGTAAGGGAGGTGAAATTAGAAAAGGGAGATCGGGTCCTTATCAGGAATGTTGGGTTAAAAGGGAAACACAAGTTAGCAGATAAATGGGATAAAGATACATATGTGGTCATTGACCAGCCCAATAGTGATGTACCTGTTTTTAGGGTGAGAAAGGAATATGGAGGTCGTATTGTGAAAACCCTCCATAGAAATCTTCTGTTACCCTATATGGGTCTTCCCGTTAGGTCAGTGGTTGAGGAGTCTTCCCCTAGGAATCGAAATGTTTGTCCGTCCCTAGATAGCACTGTTGTTGAGCAACCTACAATAATTGGTAATGTTAGTCCATCTTCGGATGCTTCACCAACGGCTGGGAATCGAACCATAGTCTATCAAACGTCCAATGAGAGTACTGACCTCAGTGGGTCCACTCAAAGATATATAATTCCTGCTTTGAGAGACCAACCCCCTTCTTTCACTTCGAGGAAGGCGCCGGTGACAACAAGGCGGTCTGGGCGGACTAGACATCCACCTACATGGATGAACTCAGACTGGGTAAGGTTATAGTTTAGTAATAAGTTTGTTTTCAGGGATAAGTTTGTTTTTTAGTGATAAGTTAGTTTCAGTATTAAGTTTGTTTCCAGGGATAAGTTTGTATTTAGTGCTAAATTACTAGCATGCACACACGTTAAATTGTTTGTTATGGATTTAGATCAGTTGATCTGATCAATGTTTAGCCATTGCTATTCATTGTTTTTGTGGTAAATTTTATACTATAGTGCTTATTATATGTTGGTTGGTGAGAGTATGCAACTACCATATTTTCCCTCCTCAATGATTAATTATGAGTTCTTTTTAATAATGTGTGATTAGCTTAGCTCATGCTAGCTTTCACTGCTTTTTTGTTTTTGTAGTATATTTTATAGTAAAGTCGTAATTCTATGCTGATTGGAGGGAGTATGCCTGACTACCATATTTTCCCTATTCAGTAGTCAATTATGAGTTATGTTTTTATACTGTGTGATAAGCTTTGCTCAGGCTAGCTTTCACTGGTGTTTTTTGTATTAATGTAATGATTACATTTCATTAATGATATTAAATATTATGGGTATTCATTGTGTCCAGTATCATATTATGCTGCATATTGGTCAGATGTCTACACTATTATTAATGTCTTTGGTCAGTTCTGACTTATTAGATGCTTATTATATATTGAGAAGGATAGTATTGATTCATTTGAAACTGTAATTACTATATGTTTTACATTTGTTACAGTGTGGTGTACCGAGTCACTGTAGGGCTTTTCACAGCATACTAGTGATAGTTGTAGATATGTAGTACTGTAATATTTCTTAGTAGTAATGCAGTGTACTTAGTACAAATGTAGTTTTAGTAGTTATTGTTCTATTATTACGAATAGTTTAGAATGTCGGGACGACATTCCCTGTAGAGGGGAAGTATGTCACAGGGTCAAATTAACACTGTGCATATATGTTATTTTCCTATAAATCATTCATTTTCTTATAAATCATTCTTGTATATCGTCATACCATCACATCATTCATTTTACAGTAACATTCATAACATTAACAATTTAACCTCATCAGGGCCTTACTTTCATATCATGGTTGTGGTCGTGATGCACGGGCTTTGTTTCCCGCCATAACACGTCATCGCACTCTAACAATCAGTCGTGAAGTAAATGGTTTGTGAGTCGGACGTATTGTCATTGTATTTATTGTGTACTTTCAGGCTGAAAAGCCACCCTCGGCCACCTGGCCTAAGTCGACAGAATCTGTCATCCCCATTTACAGTATCTTACCAAACAGAATAAGTCTGTATAGGGTAGAACCCGTAACATACTCTTTTCTCAAGATATTATTTCCCTTTGCACCCTCAAACATAGATAATCAAGCCCAAAATAAAATCTATCGAAAATTGAAAAATGTTATGCTATTTGAATGATAAAATATATTATCTAGTCGGGTGGCCAGACTATGGGATACACTACACTGTATGTATGCAAGTTTGCAGAGCAACACTTTAGCATATAATTTAAACGGGCTCAACTCGTTGATTGGACAAAAATGAGCATTCAAGTGGTTTCTTGTGACAATAACATCGCATGCAACAACTGATGACCTGATGAAACATACATTTACAAACCAATTAGATTAATCATTTAATGAGCTTTAATGTGTTTGTTCTACGATGAATTCGATGATTGTGAAGAAATAAGAATTTTCTAAAAATTTAATGAGAATGATGATCAGTGGTAGAAGTCTTACTACAAGACTATTGGTTGGGCCAACAACTCGAAAAAATCAGAGGATAGAACTCAGTATTGTCACTTCCGTAGGTAAATCAGGAGAGTTCGACTTATAATATTTTGAGTAGGGTAGAGTGACTTCCCCAAACTTCAGGGGAGATAGCTCTGTAGTGCAGAGTTACTTCCATTGACAAATCAAGGGAAGCAATTATGTTCGACTTATTTTAAATCGGCAAGAGCCGCAAGAGTAGCTTCCCTTGATTTTGTAGTTTAGAGCTCCTCCCTTTAAAAGTCAGGGGAAGAAACAGTTTTTTTACTGTGTTCAACTAAATTAAAAGTGGTAATAGAACTCTGTGGATCAGCGTTATAGTTCCCATCAGGGAAAACAATTGTTATCGACATGTTTAAGTCGGTCCGAGAGTTTCGTCTGAAAATCTAGGTAGAAAATATACAGCGCACATTTACTTCCCTTGGCAAATCAGGGAAGCAACTGTGTAAGACTTACATTAAGTCGGTAAGAGTGACTTCTCCCGAATTTCAGGGGAGAAAACTCTATAGTTCAGAGTTACTTCACTTGGCAAATCAGAGAAAGCAACAGTGTGTTCGACTTATTTTAAGTAGGTAAGAGTGACTTACCCTGAAATCAGGACAAATAACTCTTTAGTCCAGAGTTACGTCCCTTGATATATCAAAGAGAGTACTCGGTGTTGAAAAAAGCTGGGACGATAAATCCCAATTGAAAGAGTATTTTCCCTTTGAAATAATAAATGATCACAACTGTATACACATAAACAATGTTTTAATTTCTAGAAACCGACTTCCTATAAATGCATATGATGATAACGTTAAAGTACGTTCTTGTTTAATGAATATATATCTAGTTTGCCCATTTCACTGATTATTGGGGACCCTTCTTTATCTGAAAAGGGGAAGTCACTCAGGGAGACTATGAGAGAAGACACAAACGCAGTTACTTCCCTTGTTCCTGGTCTGCTTATACGAATTTTTAATTATTTTTAAAACAAATAAAATAACATTTATTATACACATGAGTGCTTTTAAGGGGTGAAAAAGGTTAGTATGGAGACATGGCTTATACATTGCATGTACATTTCAAAGGGGTAGAGCCACGAATGGTAAAAAATGGGCCCATTTCGAAATCGTGTGAAAATGATAATGTGATATCAATTGTTCAAATGTTTTTCAAAAAAGGCATTTTTTAAAGAAATTGTTATTCAACTGTTGCCATGGCAACGGACTGAATATTTTGTAAAAAAATTGAAAAATTGCTTATATTTTCAAAATCTTTAAAAGGAAAGGAGGTGTGCGTCCATATAATCATACAAAGCAATTATACTGTCATTTGTTACAATTTTTTTCACTTTGGTTGCTATGGTAACAGTTTTAAATAATGTCCAAAACGATTATTTACGAAACCTCATCAGGGTTTTTTCTGCCTAACACTTTACTTGCAGCTGCATATCGCTCGAAATAAATTTGAAGACGTTCCTAAGTATTTTACATTTCAAGTTGTTTTTAAACATTGTAACTGTAACCATAACAACGAAAACAACATTTTGCCGAAATTGTGAAAATTAAATAATTTTTCATATTTTGTAGAAAATAAGTTTTTTTTTCATGAGAGTGTTCATACAGATTCAAAGTAACATTTTGACAGTTGTTTATATTTGGTTACCATGGTAACCTATTTGACAAAATTGGATATTAGGCTTCTGATGGGATTGGTTTAGGCCTTTTAAAGAATCTTCACTATAGCTATTCCATTTTTGATTGAATTTGAACCAATTCATAACAATTACGTAGACATGAGCGATGGCTTCCATTCAAGCTTGTGACCGATATGAATATCTTATGTTGTCCTCTGTGGTTACAGTCATAAACAGTGAGAACAGCAATAAACAATTGCCAATAGGATAGCGTAAGAATGAAAATGGTTTCATTTATGATTTGATTGCAAAGAAACTTGCACATATTTTCAAATTTTCTTCGCCATAAGAATATATTTGAACTCATTATGGATACTTTCTCAACTACAAATAATAAATAACGAGATACACTGGTTTGCTATAATTTATTGCTGGTTAACTTCATAACATTCTGATATGAGTGATGATCAATTTTGTTTATACACATGTACTATAATAATGACACACTTCAAACAAATACAATATAACCTGGTTTATCCGGAACCTGATTCTACCCGAACTATGATTTAACCAGCACTGTTCGTCGGTCCCGGCAAAATGCCACTGTATTTCTATTTGAAGTACCCTGGTTTTAACAGAAACTGTTTTATCCATTATTCGGCATTGTTTCTCAGTCCCGATAGTTGATTGTATATAACTTGTTCGAAGATTACTCCTCCTCACTACTGGCACTAAAGACATGTGAATGGAGTTCTGCATTACAATATTAAACCTGTGGACTTAGCATATTTTGACAGCATCCAGTAGATTCAAGACTCATCAATAAGGAGCAAATCCAAATAGTTCCACCAGCGTCAACGCGTCTGAAAAGAAATAAATAACTTACAAATATTTTTTTTCAAAAATATGACAAGCCACATATTCGTATAAACTTGCAAATTACACAGTTCATCGGCAGGGTAGCGTATGAAATACTTTGATTTTGCAGCACCAATATAACATGTATGATAAAGATATTGGTACGATAAGTAGTGTCTGAGAATTGTTGAGTTAAGTTGGTCAACCAGTTCATTATCAGTTGTCATATCTATACTTTACAGTATAGCAGCGGTCACAATTAGAGCCGTGTTGTCTACATGCTAAAACATACGTAACACGTAGGAATCCGTGCAAGGTTACTGATCAGTGCTATCTTCGGTACATTTTTGGGAGTGCGCGGACACGTTGTAGCACATTTCATGTATGCGTCACTTTCGCTGCAATCGATGTGCGTTAGGCATATGTGTTCATCTTTTTTATATGTGCGACGTGTTCTTTCTACTGACAACATTAAGGACAACGCTTGTTAGAACACTTCTCACTATAATTTGACAAACACCCGGAGATGGATTCATAAATAGAAACTAACAGATGAAACAGAATGATTACCTGTGAGACTGTAACGGAGCACAGTACTCTCCACATAGTTCGCACTTTCTTTGTGTGTTGAAGAACAAAATGGATAACCTGAAAAATATGTGACTTTGTCAATGTCTATATACATTAACAAGTGTTAAACAGCTCGTTCTGTCTTAATTTAAAGCACTTAGCCACATTATTGAGTATTAAATGTGTTTTGCAATTTATACATCTCCGTGGTTCGCAAGCAGCCGACCCGGGTTCAAATACAGATTGAGACACTCATATGCCGTTCCTTATTTCGGCATATAGCTGATTGGCAAATAAAGACTATGCGTAGCAACTGTTTAAACTAAGAATAACTGCAATATCCTAGAGTTAGAGTCTGCTTCAAGTGTATGATCAAAGGTTGAGTCATAACAAATAGTGTATTATTTATAAGGAAAAAATGGTGCTCAAGTCGAGCGCCGAGCTACAAGTGAACGTTTCCATGACGGTTCTGAGTGGCGGTCGATAATAAGGGGGATAACTGAATTATATCTGTTCTCTAAAAAGTGTAGGGATTGTGTCCCTTGGACGACCTTAATATTTCTAAGTCATGACGTCATATATGACGCAATGAATGTCAATACAAGCATCTGGAATGTACTTTCATTTCGAGGTAAACAAACACGATTGAGAGGCAGAATAACATATACCTATTTAGGCTATTATAAAAGAAGCTGTAGTTTGGCCATTCTACCCACTGTACCCAGGAATCTCACAAGCGAATATATCACGTAGGCTAGGCATGGCTAGAACTACACTGTTATGATGTCTCATCGAACTAATGCCGATGTAATAATTGTGTTTGAAAATTATTTAGTCTAGATTGGAGCCAATCATGGATGTCCGTGACACAAAGCACGATCCTAGATAAATCCAACACCATGTACAAACAAACAAACGATGTTTGTAGGCCTACACTTCTGGGTAATTTCAACCTACGTAGATCCCGATATTTAGTATTATTTACAGTGGCAGTGTGATGACAGAAAATATAAACAACAACTTACCTGTTCGTTGTAATTTTAGCACTCGATAACAACCAGATCATACTGCGATCGATGTCGATATTACTACAAAACAATATATTTTAATGCAGTGTTTACAAAAACATGTAATACAGCGACACTCACGCCATCTATAGAAGGGGAGAGAACTATCACTGCATGCAACGGTTAGACTGCACTAAAATAATATTGCGTGGAGAAGGATAAAGTACGATGCGAGTTTTAACCAAATATTATTATTATTTTATACCATTGTACACATGTCCGTTAATTGATTGGAAAATCCGGGAAAAATGGCGCGCGTCTATGACGTCATTTCCTTACGTTGACGTTGCAGAAATTTGATCAAAATTTACGATTTTTTTCGTTTTTGAACTTGGCGGCATTGAAGACCAGCGATGATTTTTATGTATTTGATTGCTTTTATAGTTACAAATCACTGGTATAAATTTAGTCGCTGGTCACCCTTGCCGCCAATACGAAAATGATGCTCAAAGTGGTAAATTTCGTAAAAAAATGCCATTTTTGTTAAAAGTGGGTGGGGTTTGGTGGCCTATATAACAACAACAACTCGTAATTTTCGTAAGTTTTTTATTTTGAATGAAAGTACGATGCTTAATAAACAATAATAGCATAAAAAGCATTATAAAACAAGTACTTCACAATATGGGCAAAAGCGGGGCCGATTTCATGCCTTCCTGGCTCTACCCCTTTATCAAACCAAATTAGTGTGGGCGTATCAATTGACGTTATAAAAGCTGAAACACCCTGGTGTGGAAAACATTTGAAATAAATGAAGTTGTCTCTGACATTTTATACTATAAAAAACCGACCGCCATATTCCACACTCAGAATGATTTCGGGGTGCGATGGCATAGAGGTATGGGTGCTCACTTCAGGATCGGGAGTTCTCGGGCGGGTTGAACCCCCGTCTGAATCGCTGGTTAATTTCTCTGGGCAAGAGGACCGCACTTGCTTAAATCCACCAATATTTAAAGTGGTACCTGTAAGTGCGCCGCTGTCACACACACACACACACATGTGAGAAATAGTCTGAGTCTCTCCCCAGGGAGACTCGAGCACAGGTTTCCTTAGGAGTAGGTAGTCCAATGGTCAGGGGCAGTTAAAATGTCAAGGTGTGCTTGAGCGGCTGAACAAGTTAAAACAACCCTCGAAAATTGGTATTTTTACTTTATTATTAAAATTGGATGTATCCTTACTTGAACAAATGCACACACTGCACAATCACATGAGCTGGCCACACATTATATAGTAACAGTTTCTCCTCAAACAGCACCATGTACTTCGAAAGAGTAGATTTTAATACATGTAATTAAGTGCTGATTAAAAAGTATTTGGACATAATTCAGAGTCCGTCTGTTCTTATAAAATAAAGCAATCCCAGTTCTCTCCCTTGCACCGATCTCGGTAACATGCAGACTTCTAAAACTTGAAAAGCTGCCAAGGGGTCGCGTTTGGTACTCAGCAATTTCGATTTTTGTTTGGACAGTTTTGAGCGGTTGTTCCTAGCACCCCCATCCCCTTCTAAGTAAACCAGACGTCCTGGGTCCGCGCATGTATGACTCACCATATTCGCTTCTTAAAATTTTATCATACAAATAATCGTTTGATGTTTTGCGTTATTCTCTTTATATGCATTTTTAACGTGTGCAGCAATTAGGCTTACCACTTATCGATGCTATTGCGTTTGCAGCTTGAAATAATTCGTCGCGATACGGGCGTATTACAGTTCGTAGATTACTACATGCAATTTCGTGAGATCTGACTTTTGGCGTATTTAAATTATAGTTCCGTACACGTATAAGGAACAAGTACATGTATATAAATAAATAAAGTCAAAAAAATATAAGTACATGTACATGAATAGTTCAATAGAGTCTGATTAATTATTATATGCACTTAATTTCGCAGTTTATTTGATTTATTAATATAACGAAATTTAATCCCTAACTAATATTACTTTCAATAAACTTTGCTCTATTTCGTAGCGACTGTCACGTGATTACCTGAAAGGTACCAGCTGTTACAATTTCACAAATTCATGTAATAATTTTAAGAAAAAGTTTTTTTTCTTAACGTTCATACAATTTTCTTAAAATTTATTTTTAAAAAATCAATACAATGTATTTGCACCGAGTTTGGAAAACAATTGATACAATACGGTAGCTATTCAGAACCACAGGTAACTGTCTACTGATTGAAAACGAATATTATTACCCGGAATAGACCAACTGTTACTATTTCACAAATAATAACACACATTTCTTAAAGGTGAGTTTTTTTCAATGAGTTTTTGTTTTACTATTTTCTCCAAATCAATATCTATTTCAGGTTTGAAAAAAAACCACCACGATATGGGAATTATAGAAAGGAACTTTATATTATGCCCGTTGGTACACAGGCTAAGTTCATAACATGATCCTGAAATAAATTATAATTTGGATTTGAGCGAAACCTTAGTGATCCATCCATATTTTAATAACGTGCATGTATAACGTACATAATGGCTTCAACAACTATGTCTTGATAGATTGCATTTAAAAAAAATCTCTAAGAGAATTCGCGTGGACGCATGGCTTCAAAGACCAATCGTGAAAGTTTGATCCTATTCGTCTGTCTCCGGTGAATTACATGTACTACTAGTATTTGCTACAATGAAGATGTGATCAAAATGACTAAAGGCAAGAAAAATGTTACTAGCCGCTCAGATCAAATTGAAAAAAACTGACCTCATTTTCTCATACCATAACCATCATGAATGAGGGTGTTATACCACTAGACTATAGCGACAGACACGTACAGTACAACCTCTCTAGAGTGGACATCTGTAGATCAAAACCTCCATATAAAAATACATTCCAAATTTCTCTAATCTGATTTTACAACAAATTTAACCTCTGCAGAGCAACAACCTATCTTTAACAACACCTTCCAAATCTCATTAAGCTGCTTGTATTTACTATAAATTTAACAACCTTTGTACAAGGGCCATTACTTGCAATCTTACAAATGCGTTGCTTTACAGAGGTTGCATTGTACATGTATTTGCGTAATTCAGGAGACCACTGACACAGGTCTGATTGTACACATACTCACGATATAGCCTATGAAACATTCTAACAAGGGCGTTAGAGGTCAAACTAATAAGAGGATGCATATCCCATAAATTATTCATTTGAATAATCATAAAATCCCTATAATGGTCTCCAAATACATTTGTTTACACCCATAACATGAATAGTTACAAGTTGTTCTATGTTAACATGCGGTGAGACAGTACGTTATAATGGCCAATTCAAAAGTCCAGATCAAAGGGGGCTAGGGTCGTAGATGAGCTAAAAGGGTCATAGGGGTTATATCGTTCGCAGGTTCTCGCCAGGGGAATTCGCATATTTAGACATGATTTACTGCCGGCCAAGTCTTTGGAGGACAATGCATGTATTTTCCGGCAATTAACAAGTCTTGGTAAATTTAGTGTACCTTAACCTTCATCGAAACTCTTTAATCGTGGAGATAGACGAGAAAAGCGTGAACATTTAAAAATATTTTATTTCTTTGATTTCTTTTATATGTTTGGCCATTAAATGATAAACACAGCCTTCAGTCACCTTAGGTAAACTGTGTTAGAAGATAAGCTATATTCCTACCCAGGGAAAACCTTTACTTCATATAGATAGTTTGAGTAATATGATTGTAACTGTTATAATTATGCTTGTCAATACAGTATAATGTTTAATATTTGTATAATACAATTCTTAAATGGTGTCAGGAGCCCATATCTGAAGCATATCTGAAGCAGAAACTTAAAAAAGGCTGCATGCACAAAAGACAAAAGAGAGTCACACAAACAGTCCACGTCGTCAGAGATATGACCTACAACGAAAGCTTGTTCTTATTACTTGACTTAAGTATATATACAAGGGCAGATGTTAGGCAAACGTACATCATATTGCAACTACATAATTTGACATACAAGGGACTCATATCTCACATGCCAAATTGACGTCTGGCCCTTCAATAAATTTCAAATACACACTTTATTTCTCATACTAACAACCTTGAAATTGCCGCATTCAGCAGACAATGATTTTTCACACAATAGGAGTCAATGTTCTTAGTCAATTGACGACTTTCCTGTCTCAAAAATCACCTGTCTCTATTTTAGGACTTTCATAATTATATAGATTCGTACTCTAACTACCTCGTCCTTAAATTTATATTCGTACTCAAACTATCTCGTCATTTAATTTAAGTTATAAGTGCACGTCATCTGTTGAATAAGTGCTAGTGAACGGGGCTTTAGTTTACGACCAACACTCGCTACTCATGTATTACCATTGTTGTGTAATTTTAGGGGCCATACTGGACCAGAATTACGAGGGGCTGATTTATCTCGTTTTTTCACGTTTTTTGTCAAAAGTGCGAATGTAATAGGACCCCTAAAATTGCTTCCATTTTCCACACATGCACGCGTGAGATTGAACACTCGGGGTTTCCGCTAATGTAGCGCGGCGATTGTGTTGTAATGTACAATTACATTAAAATCTATAAACCATGATATTGAATCTCAAGTATAAATTATCTTCTTTTCGATGGTTTGAATTGCGTCCTCGTGAAAAACGCCGCCCCTCTGTTGAGTAGTTGTATGCGCGTTGTTTATTGCTCATTAAATCTCTTATACAGTATGTATAACTCTTTTCAGAACGGTGATCCGTAATTTTGACTTTGTGTTCAATGATGATGGATACGTTTTAGTATCGTGACGTCACAGTAATGGATAAAATAATCAAGGCATCTGTCACGACATACATTTGTGATCCTGGGCCCGTATTCATAAAGCTCCTAAGGGGGAAATATTCCTTAGGTTGATAATTTGCCTAAGGTTTTATAGGAATTCCCTTAGTTTTATATGATTTCACCTTAGATATCTAAAAGTACATCATTAAGAAGGTTTCAAATATCAAGGGTGAAATCATATAAAACTAAGGGAATTCCTATAAAACCTTAGGTAAATTATCAACCTAAGGAATATTTTTCCCTTAGGAGCTTTATGAATACGGGCCCAGGTTACTAGTCTAAGTATGAATCACATGAACAATTGCAATATTTTTTCTGTATATGAAGTGGTGTTCTTATTATCTTCTTCTTTTTGTTCCTCTTCCTCTTTTCACTTTTTAAAAGCCAAGTATAGTCTTTATTTGACAGTCAGCTTTCTGCTGAAATATTGCAAGCACATATATTTTTGTATATGAGTGCCTCCACCCAGATTTGAACCTCGGTCACCAGATTGGAATGGCAAACGCACTAACCACTTACCTACGGAGGCACACGTGAGCACTATCTCTCTGCAACACCTTCGTACAAGAGACGATATAACAACTACCAGAAATAGACAAGACGTGACAAATTGGACAAGGACTGCAACAATCAATATACACAGAAGAGCAATGGTCACTCATTTCGATACAGTCCTGATACCGGTTGAGTAGCTTGTAGGCCGAGTTCGATTCCTGGTCGCGACCTGGAATATTCTTCCTTTTAAATCAGTGTAGATTTTCTTCCACTGGACAAGTTGTTGGTTCTTTATGGAAGGATACATACTTACGTAAGTTAGGACTGTTATTAATACAGTCCAGGAACACTAGCTTAGGTGAGTTAATCGGCCGGCGTAGATAACCAGGCCTAAAATAAAATATTGTTTGTTTCCCCATCCCCTACCTACCCGATTAAAAAGGGCCCTACCCAAAATATTGTATTGCCCGTATTGACATAATGGTTTTTTTATTAAAAATTGGAAGTGAAAATTATATTGTTTGCCGGCTTCTTTCTTACATGTAACTACCATTAAATTTTAGTTGGTTTTCACCTAAGAGTTAATTCCAACTTGATTTCATAAGGTGTAAGTCTAGAATAATAACTATCATACTGAAACAATTGCAAAAACAAATATTTACCCTACCTACCTACCCATTATAAATCTGCTAAGGTCGGGATGGAAACCAAGAATATTTTAAGCTCGGCCCCATAGGTCACTTAAAAAGAGAAGCGATGAATTAACAACCTTAACTGTCTGTATGTACCACAGTTTTAATCGGCTACATTTGTATTTTCATATGATATCAAATACGTACGCGGCCTATATGACAATTGCATAAAACAATATAAGTTAATGGATGGTTCCCACGCCTGCTGCAAGCAGCCCAGGCTGTACTGTCATATCGCAGGAATCTTCAAGAACGACGGGACCGTAGAATCAAAGTGCTAGCTGGACAGAGGCGCCTGTAGACAGCTGGGTTCGGCAGCGGGTTAGCTTGGGAAACCGACGTAACGCCTTCATGATAAAAGTTCATAAAATATGTATTACAACATTAGTCTGTCATGCCGGTTTTGAGCACAACTGAAGAATAGCTACGGCACATGTAACTCTTGATCCACCTCGTATATAATTCACTGGACGTGTCATAGCAAAAAGACTATGAAAACAAAATAGTACCCGTATTTTTTCTTGCTCGGTCCTTCTCTTCTTCTCTCTCATACCCTGTTAATTAAATAGCGATGGGTAGCCTATAACATTAGCAATAAGTTGTCGAGCCGAGCCAATCATATAAGGAGAGCAAAACATTTTTTTCAAATTTTGATTCAAATTAAATTTGAATATTTTCATCATCAGATACAAATGTACCACACAATATTACTTGTGTATTAATAAACGAGTTTCGACGGCACAGCTGATGTTCTTTGAAGATACACGCACTTTTGTATTATGATAATTTCCTACCAATAGACCGAACTCAAATTATCACCAACTTCAATAAAAGAAAATAACCGTGAATTATAATAACAGGCGTTTTGAAAGTACTGGATTTAAACAAGTACTAGAGCCTTGTTTCTAGGCAACGAGTTGGTGATAATGTCGCATAATCGACACTTCGGGTAGCTACATTTGACAAGTTGGAAATATTGGTATTCAACTCATTTCACAAGATTCTAAACCAGATGTTTTCTGCATTTTCTAAAGAAAATTAAATTCATTAGTAATTACGTTTATTAGTTTGGGTATTAAAGTATGCTCATTAATGGAAATAAAACAGACGTTAATCGGTTGATACAGTCATGTAAATACCAGACAAGGAGGTGCACGGAATTTGGAAACGCAAATTAATTTCAATTTCCAAAATTTTCTGTCTGATTCAATTTCTTATTAATTTTCTATATCGAATTATACGCACAATGTTATAGTCGTTGGTATCACTTGATATCCAATACATTATTTTTTGCACACATTTTAATTCTGTAATTGATCCGGTAAATTATGAATTCAAATTTTGTAACATATACATAACATTTTGTAATATAAAATCTACAGCTGGTACGCGCAGGTATTTCATAAATGATACACCCAATTTCAATATCTCTGCTATATCATTAGAGTTAATAGACTAGTCTGGCTACCCGACTAGATACTAGTACTATATTATATCAATCAATTTAGCTAGATTTTATTCTGGGCTTGATTATCTCCTATGTTTGAGGGTACAAAGGGAAATATTTTGTTATGAGAAAATAGTGGAATTGAGGAGTTGTCTTCATAAACCTAGGGTATATTAGACAGACTATTAACAGACGTGAAACTAATGAAATTTAGCTGGAACTTGTACAAATGTATACGCCACCAGGTGTAAAACAATATTGAATCTTGAAAAAGTTATATAATGCTGCTGCGTGTATGATCGCCGATCGGTTGTATAAATTCAATATGGTGAGAGAAACAAAACAACAGTAGAGGCACAGTCTGTTATATGATCATACCATATGTCATTGTAACCCTCGACGATCAAGTATTTTAATTACCTTTTGTACCCATCCACCTGTATTTTATGGATTATCGAAGCTCTTTTCCACCGATGATGCTTCAGTCATATGGCTGTTTATTTTTTTATTTTTTTTTAATTCCGAGTATAGTCTTTATTTGCAGTCAGCTTTCTGATGAATATAGCAGGCATATAATTATGTAACGTGCGCCGCATCTTGGTCAACAAACCACGCCAATTGAAAAACATGCTCACCCATCGAGGGTGATTTATTGACCTTATATACACCATCTTTTCTTAAATGACGACCCACAGAGTTTCTAATCTGTATATTAGAAATCTAACTCTAAGCATGTGAATCAATTAAACCGAAACCGCTACAATTATGTGCCCCCACCTGGATTTGAACCCGGTCGCCGGATTAGGCGGCAAGCGCGCTATCTACTGAGTTACGGAGACCGCCAAGTCAAATAATCCAAAATTATCATTATCAGTGTAGAAATACCACGTGACTTTAGGCTACAGTGCCAAGATGATATTTGCTTCACATCGAAGACAAAAATAGCAAAATATGTTATTTTATATAATTTAAGAAATATACGTCTCGCTAATGGAAACATTTATATTACTGGCTTTCCACATCATATATAATACTATAATACTATCTCTATCCAAAAATGGATGGTTTTTGCAAACGCCCTGTAAAACTTTTTTTCCCTTCATAGGAACCAGTATAGCAATGAAAAACTTACAGTCATTTATGTTTTCGACGTGAAGCATATTTCGTCTTGGCATTGGAGCCAAAAGTCACGCGGTATTGCTAAATCAATTATTGTCTTTGACTCTTTGTCATATAATTTTTTCACCTATTCACTTTTGATAATCTATTTATTTGAAGATTTTATAATTTATAATTGTCAAAAGCGTTTCCTCGTAAAATAAAGTATTTTTTATCATTTTCTTAACTGGTCGATTTAGTTTTCTTTCTCTATGTTTAGTATGACAATGGTACCATGCTATGAGCATTTCGCCAAATTTTTAATGGCATCATTGTACAACCACGTGTTGGCAAGATTCAACACGTGCTTCTTCTAATTTCTTCCCGTGCATTATGCGTTATGCGTTATGCGTTAAAAGCCCTAAAAGCAATTTCCGACTGTTTGTGGTCCTTAATTGCTATCAACACAGTACTATAGGGACTTGATGAACGAACTGTGATGGTCATTAAGGGCACGGTAATGACATTGACACCCCTACTTCCGGTCCCACAATGCATTTCATTGACTCATTAAGTCATCTCGTGATGTCATAATAGAAACACGATCATCCTGAAGTGGACTCGTTACGTCACTAATTGAAGCTAAATTGAAAACTGATAGTGTTCAAGCAATCTTTATTGTGTAAAGTTGATCTTTAACAAATTTCTGTAGGAGTCTGGAAAGTTCACTTTAATAATGAGCAAGGCATGAATAATGCCCACTTAAAAACAAATTGATCATTCATAAATTATTGTAGACCCGGTGGTCCAAGTCGCAGTGGCTCGACACACAAACCTACAATTATCAAAAAGTGTTTTCCGAGATAAAAACAATACTTATTTATTTTATGCCAATATAGAATCTATAAGCAACTGATTTCTGTTTTTAAAGTATAAATATTTTGTACCACTATATAAGTAAAATGAATGCTTTTCGGAAGAAACTTACAATGTGTCGAAGCCCGGGCCCCAAACTCACCAAGGATTAGTTTTCAAAATCAGGATCAAATATATATCTTTTGAAATTCAATAAATATCTTAAGGTTATAATAATTTATTATAAGCTTGATATTTTTTATACACGTGGATATGTAAAAATCCATCTCTTAGCTCGTTTCGAAGTTTTTCACAACATACTAATATATTAAATAATTAATATAATAAGAATACATGTATGGTAAGAAGGTCTACAAAATCAGCTGTCATTCAAATTACGTATGTGAGTCTAACATAATAATTGGTTATGAAATACAACATTCTGTACAACATGTATGTTAGCCAGATGCCACGTTACATCGATGGCTTAGAACCAGAAGGTCGTAACTACCTCTTACGACCTTATAAGTCTCATACATATTTGAAATCTGCTTCACAATGCGCTTCTTAAGAGCATATTTTCATGAAAATCTAAAATTGTCATGTTGACCAAAATGAAGTTTTAAAAACGTGTTTTCACATAGGTAAAGAGTAAATTACAGACAGTTTTCTCTTGTTTTCTCAATATATCGATTTGGTAGTTACGACCTTCTTGTTCTAAGCCAGCGACATGCTAGAACTAACGACTACCATTAGGTTCTTATTTGTTGCTTCGTATCACTGGAACCAATCTAGTAATTTTCTGTAGCTGTGGCTGCTGACTAACATTCATCGGATAGTTTTTTTCTTGTTTTCTCAAAATATCAATTTTGTACTTACGACCTTCTCACTCTAAGTCAGCGAATTATGTCACGAACATGGACCACAGGGGTTCGACACGTCAACCAACGGATGTGCTGACTGTTTGGGTATTATTATGTTGGCGTTAGTCGATGGTAAGCGTAAGGTCACTGATTTCAGTATATATATACGTAATCATTCCCGACACCTCATTACTGATGATGTCACTTGACAAGTGAATACTTGTCACTGAATGTAGAGAAGTCATACTCACTTTCTAAAGCGTCAAGCAAGGTGAATGGTACTCTCATTTCTTCTGTACTGCATTTTTGTAATTAGATGTCTATGACATGTTGCGATCTCTCGACCTCCAACGCTCCAGCATTCAAACGATCGCCAAGTCAAAGTTTGTACATGACTCGTGGGTCCTAGTATTTGAGATGTTTGAATGTCTTTGGTATTTGGAACAGGTTTGGCTGTTTATCTTGATCTTGTTATAGGTACCCGTACTAGTATCAATATCCGTACGGACTCCGTACGGACATCGTGCGAGTTCAGCAAAATCAACTCGTACGGAGCTCGTAGGGCAAATGTGACCGTAGCATTAATTACTGGTATATTTGCATTATATGTAATTCTATGAAAATGTCATCAAAAAAAGAATAAATAACAAAAAAGCTGGACGATTTAAGTAGCATACTATTATATATAAAATTATATATACATGTATACAATGCTTCCATTGGTTTAGTCTAAATGGAAGAGAAATACCATTGAAATTAATGTTGGCAAATTAGTGTTTGGCAAGTTCGGTCAGCATACATATGCGTTTCCGTCAAAATTTGCTGAAATTGGTGGTGATTAAGGCTCCGTGCATCTACTATCCAGGCCGTACTTGAGTTCTGGAGTTCAGTTTCTTCCCAAGACGGGAAATTCTATAATTCACATCATTTACATTTTTAAGCGCAACTATTAACATATTAACCTGAAAAATAAGGACCAGCTTATAGAGGGCCCTGTAATTTAGTCTCACTGTCCACTCATTATCCGAAGCAGGTAGGCTCGTTAAGACGGATTTTATTTGCGTTTAAACACCAAGTACAGAATCTTTTTACAGATTTGCGTTGCAGAATTATAACTCTCCGCCATGATTTGCACAATTTATGATCCTACATGTATGTTGAAAAGAATTAGGGTTAAAAAGGTAACTTAACTCTTGTTCGGACCCTATCGCGAACGAGTGTCGTTCTGGGATTCAAGAGGAAAGTACAGCGATAACACTCCAAAATTGACAACTCTAGATTTTATAATTGGTAACAGGATGTTTATGGGTATTTTGAACCGTTCAATCGTAGTACAATGTACGCGAATCTTAATTCTGTATTTTCTGGGATTATTATTTTGCGATGAGGCGGGTGATGGTGGGGATTAAGTCCTAACAGCATTACAACCAAATTTAGACTCTGGATCATATAGGCATTACGCTATGCGGGGTAATCAGTTCTGTAAAACTCTCGTTAATGTTAAACTAGCATAATGCACACGTATCCTCAAACAAAGCAATGGCGCTAGGCTAATACCTTTTGAACATTTGGAGTTTAAGTTTTACGACAAGCTCTCTTACGATATCGAAACGATAACAAGGCGAATGCATTTAACTTGAACTGATATAATTTATGGGCAAAGGCATTTCACATGCCGATTATACCAATAAAACTGTATAATCATGACTGACTGTTCGAAGCAGGTAGGTGTGATTCTACATTGTCATTGCATCAAACATAAAAAAGTTAATTGTGAAAGTTAATTGCAGCTTAGCGCTATTCAGATCACATCATGAGTCAAGCCGTCTACTAATTTCATAAAACCTCACACAAATGGTCAAATTACAAAAGCTAACGTTCATGGCCCATATGTTGTTTTAATTAACGACAATATAATGGAATTAAATCGCCATATAGAATGCCCTGTGACAAAGACTGGACTGACTTGTAGAAACACTAGCAGGGTACTCAGTCGTATACTGTTTTATTTCTGACTTTTATTTCCTGACAGACCATCTATCATTTCCATAATGGACCGGGTATGACAGAAGCTCGCCATATGTGCTCGAGGAGTTCTGTCAGCCTCTGTATGTGTGATATGAGACCAAGACGATGGTTATAATGCTATAATATAGTCATTCGTGCCTCACTGTTTATTGCGTCCTTATAACTTTACCGGTAGTTTCCTTTACAGTCCAACGCTGGGGTTTAGAAAATAGCGGGTTTCTATTTTCTAACCCAGTCCAAATCAAAGGTGAAATCAATGAAAAGCGATAACTGCACATGTATACGTTACGTTTAAACTAATACGAAATGCAATACAATTAATTATAGCATGCATTTGTCACAGACCATTGGTGTTGCCGGGTATGACATGTGGGCAAAATTGACGTGTTTTGAAGGAAAAAATAAATGAAATACATGTTAATCTTTCTATTATTATTTTTAAGAACCTATGGTTACAGTGTAAGGGCTTTACCATGGAAATGATTTTGAACAAAGTTGGAAATATAAAAGCATAGCTGTGCGATCAAGTGAAACACGTTTAAGTCGTGAGTACGGAGGCGTCTGAAAATGGACTCGGGAAGGCAAGTACGACACACTGAGGTGTTTGTGTTGTTTGCTGACGGGTGATTATCACTACAGGGGAACAGATTGCCTACTGGACATCTTTGGCTCCTTGTTTGGGCACACGGTGTAATCTGAGGCAAATTTTGTGTTAATTGCTCAATTATTACGCTAGATGTCACTCTTCAACGTGAAGTCAATTTTGGTCAGGTAGTGAAGTGCAGGTGCACGAATGAGGAATCTAGTTAAGTGACGGTAAATTGACCCGCGTCCAGGGGTGAATCTAATTATGTCTACCACTTTACTTGTAAAATAAACTCTTAGTTTATGATGTAAAGTCATGACAGATAATTAAATTTATTGACATACACACCAACCATAAGATATCCATGCCATATTGCCTCCAATTAACACACTATGACGCGTTATAAAAATTCACCACGGGAGCCTGATAGTCCTTATGGACATGTTCTTGCCACACGCAAGAAAAGACGTTTTTGCGTTGTTTTCTTCTACTTTTTTATGTCTTGAATAGACAAAAAACATAGTTAATGGGAGGACATATTATATACCTCGGAATGTTTGTGTTTTGTTCCAGCGTTTTATTACAAATGCTTGGTATGTAAACAAGACTTAACAGGACAATAAATGTTCAGCATGACAATAAGGTCGTGCTCCTAACGATTTTTCCCCTTTGCACGTTAAGGTTAAGCATGTTAGAATTTACTACAAATCGTTTCGACTAATGGTTACCAGTATGCATGTAATTTAGTGTATGTACAATAAATCCTCATAAAATGATAATAAAACAGTTTTTTTGCAAAATGGTCATTTAGTTGACAAACCAGGCGTGTGGTTAGATATTTTGAGAAAATTCTAAGGACTTTAAAACAATAAAATGCATATGTAGGCATATTCTTTTGATTCTAGTGAAATTTGAACCGCGAACGGAGTGACCACGTGGCAAAATGAGCTAAACCATAAAAACTGTCATTACATTTTCAGAATTTACTGAATATTGTCACAGCTCGAACAATCATTTGTAAATGCATTAAATTTCAATAGTTTTACAAAATGGTAAGCCGATGAAAAAGACAAGCAATATGATATTTTGTAAAATGTCTTAGATAATGAATGCAGATTCTTTTAATTCTTTTTACACATTCTGCCGAGTAACTCGATTTGGTTCAGGATCGTTCTATGTGCATCTGTAACCGTTTTTCTGCTTCATGAATGATACTCGCTGTGACTAACACCCCTTGGATCGAACACCGGTCTTCAATATGAATTACAGTGCTACACCAAGAAACCAAATTTAATTCATTTTTTCATTTGGTTATTAGTCTTCAAAATATCATGAAGCTAGGATTTCGAAACTGGTGATTGCTTGATAGTTACAATGTATTCTGTTTGGAATTGATCACTTCAAAACTGCATAAAATTTAAGTTCAACTTGAAAGTTTGTTCAAATCTGGTGTTCAATCGAAACAAGTGACAAAGTGCCGCTTTTGATATTTTGAAGCGATAAACTTCGGAAAGTGTTTTCGTTCTCTGATATCGATTTTTGACTCACGGGCGCACGGCAAAGATCTTTACATCAACAGGTGAGCTGAGATGTTGCCAAATTGATTTTATCGAGAAATTGTGATGTTGCAAACACGTCCAGCTGCTTTTGGAGCTTGCAATGTACAATATTGTCGACAACACGCTATTAACACGAGTTCACGTGCCACTTTGTCCCACATAGGGTGGGGCATGTTTCCGATGCACCATAAACGATTTAACGTGCCATTTTGAGATATGTTTCCGAAGATGCTGAATCAAATGATTCTGCAAAACATGACGATATGTCAAAAGTGTTGAGAGGGAGTTGATGGTACAGTTTGTATTTTCAAACCTACGTTTCTAATTAAATATCTTGCGTATAATTATAACTACATGTATGCACATTCAACCAATCATAAAATTAAGAAGATAATCATGTGCATTAACGGATGACCTAGAGTTATAGGGCGCGCGCTTCGGGATCCAGAGGTCCGGGGTTCAACTTTCGTCTGGACCACTGTTAAATTTCTCTGAGCAACTCTTACCCACAGGGTACACTCCACCAAGGTGTAAACTGGTACCCGTGTGGGTAGTGGCTATTTCTGGGCGCCGCTGCCACACCCTCATGACTCCATATTGCGCGCATCTTTAGTACAGTAAACCTGTATGATTCAAACGAAAATAATTATAAATGATCACGTTGAACGTTATGGTGTTTACAGCAGCTGTATTCCGGCATTTTAAATAGATTAACATCTACACATTTAAATTTAAAAAAGTCCTTCATTTCATTTATAAAATCAATACAGTCATTTACTTAGGCCTTTAACCCTACTGACAAGTTTTGAAGCGTGTAGGGTAGCATAATGCTTTGTAACTGTCCATCCATCCGTCCGCCCGCTTGCATGTCCGCCGCAGAAACCTTTTGCCATGCATCGTACAACAGTTATACCCATTGTTCACTTGCACAAGAGGTGCATGAGATAATTATATAATTATGTGACGCGGTCTCTGTTTTTAAGAGTTATTGCCCTTTGACGTTCACCAAATATTCAAGTACATTTTGCAAGATGGTTAACTCAACAGATGGATTTCTAAAACTGGCGAGCTCAAAGCAGCAATGTAAGGGTGTTCATTTATTCATTTAGTTTTCAATGTATTCATTCTTGTTAATAAAAAAGAATCGTTGCGTTTTAAAAAGATAATAAGCCTCTTGAAGTCTTCACTTGTTTCAAAATAATGCAATAAGTGTTTAATATGATGTAAAAACGGGTCGCGTCATTAAAATCCTTAATGTAAATGAAGCATGTTTATTTATTTGTTATATAATGTATACACAACTATGTAGTATGCGATTTGAAGGGGGTCATCCTCGGTTAGAGAGTTGCCTCTTTGTACACCAGTGGTTTGTAAGTTGGCTAGTGAAGGAGCATAAGCCTAGGTCCCATCGCTGACACTCTTAACATCGGTGATGTACTCCCGGTGGATATGAATGAGTTTTGGAGGGCATCGGGAGCAGGGATTTCACACAATTTCTGATGGATTCCCCGAAGTTTCCTAAAGATCAGAGGACCCCTTTTACCAACTTCTTCCGATGCCTATGCATAACTTCGGGTGTACAATGTACATCGTCGATGCAAAAAATGATCAGTGGTACCTATGCATTAGTTTGTTTACAGTTTCAGGTAAATGCTCAGTGGTACCTAGGTTTAAGTCTGTTCACATTCGGAAATGTATTAACATATGTCTTATATAAGACTTGTTTACAAATCCAATTTCTACCCAAAAGTACCATAAAACTACCTGTTACTAATTATTGTATATGTACCTCTTATCTTGAAAAATATGTCTATGTAACACATAAAAATGCATAATTATGGAAATAAATATTGTTTAAACTAAGTCTGTTCACAGATTCTGGTGAAGTATACGCTGGCGAAGAAGAATGCCAGTGAGAAGGGCGCTATGACAATGCTGTATCCGTATCAAGGACCAGTTTCAGCGGTTAGAGAAAGTGCCATGTAAGCCAGATGCTTTAGACGAGCGTTAATGAGACGAAACGATCGACTAATAGTGTTCAACGCCAATAGCATTACAATGATGACATGTCTTCATGCATAAAATTTACATTCTGATTGCTAAAACGCTTGGTGATACATGTTTAATATGAACGTTTGTTATCAATTGGTTACGGTTGTTGATGCTCATTTAACATATCGGACAGGTAACTGGTATAGCTTGGCCAATTTGACACGAGCCTGACCTCTTGATTAGCATAATTTAGCAGTCGATATATATTGCCTACGTTTACAATAACGACTGTATGTTTTTGCAATCGGGGAGTTTCACAAAGACGCTCGATGTATAGACGTAACGTCAAAAGGTGAGGCACGCAAGTGTAACGTTTTTGACGTCGAACAGCCTTTTGTTAAAAACGTCAGTGTCAGTAATAAGTACGACGGTTAAGAATCCGCACAAAATTAAATTATTAAATTTTAAGTTGCAAATATCTAGATACTACATACACAAAAGGTCGTATGGGCTTTTCAACGGAATCTCTATTCACACTACGAGTAATGTAAAAGGCATCGTTTGTCGGAATTCCCGTCGACGTCATAATTCGAACTAATTTGACGTCGTTGGACATTTTGTAGACGCAAGGAAAAAAATTATATCTTTTTTATTTATAATTCAATCCACTTGAAAATCGCTATGCTTGTTCTACGGAAAAAAAGTATTTTTTTGTTTATTTGTTATTGGAATAACTTTGGATCGACCAAATTTTCAAACGTTTAAAAATTGAACTTTTTTAAAAATTCACTTTTTAACCTATTTTGGACATTTTGTAGACGCAACCTCATCTTCAAGAAAACTTTCGTTTTTTATGGTATCAAAACAATTTTTTAACCAACACATCTACAGAAAAAAAGTATTTTTTTAGTATAAAATTACTCACGTGCACACACACATATTTAAGTTATTCACCTTAAAAGATAGACATTTTAAAATTACGTCACGAAAATACGAAAGTCTCGCTTTTTTGCCGTTGCCCTTTTTCCACTTAATTTTTAAATATTTTGACGGAATCGCACGAAACTAACATGACAGCATGTTTCAAGCATGCTTTAACCGGTGACGGTGTTTCTCTGTGAATCCGTTCTGTATTTATTTTTTTATCATAACTTTTACCTAATCGACCCTGTGTTTTTGTTACAAGTCTCGCTACGTTTTTCGCGAAATAATCTCACAAAATAACGCTTGATGCATTTTACGTTTATTATTTCCATTTATCTGTATACATTATTAAATGCATATTTTATTTCTGCGTTTAATGGTATAATTTACAGTTTGCTAGGCCGAGTAAAGCAATAATTATCGTTGGAAATTGTTCGCTGTTGGTGGCGTTTTCGCGTGTGCCTCACCTTTTGACGTTACGTCATATAAGACAAACACAAATGTGAAATACCGATATCGCACGATTTGCTTGCGGAAATTGATAATTCAAAAAAACACTTAGTAATATATTCTTGCATAAAGGTCAGGCTCAGGTCAAAATAGCCAAGCTATTATACAAATTATGTCGATGATACTATAAATAATTTCATATGCTAGAATAGTTCTAATATGTTAATTACCTTTCATGAATTATTGGCAAATGGGTCACTAAACATGACTGGTTGTTCCACAAATTTTAAAGTAGATCGTATTATAACTGTCATAATCGTATTTTATTGCGGGTTCGTATAATAAATAACAAAAATCTTATTCACTAAAATGTTGCTCAGGAATTATGAAAAACCACCCGGCACTGCTGTACGAAAAAACTTGAAAGTTAAAAACTGTAATGAAAAATTCGCAACCTTATGGTGTCGGAACGGAGTACGAGTATATATTCTATTTAAGTTTTAAAATAAACATAATGTTACTTTATGTATGACTTTTATCTTTGATACAAAGGGTGCTGTTTATTCATGCATGTGTTAATGAACATATGTATACTGTCATAGTGTTATCAAGCATATCATCAGAGATGTAACGTATAACATATCAAATTTACTGGTTTAAGCAATACCTATTATGTATGCGAGACCATCGACAGAAACATCTGCCCCTTGTGTATTTATAAATTGCCTTTCAGAATTCAAAACATACAATTACGCTGCATCTATTATAGACATACTTGGTTGTTTCGACGTCTATGTAAAGTTTGTAAGCAGCTGTACGCCTATCTGCTGAAATTTGTGACTGAAATTTCAAATTTTCAAATTTTTGAAATTTCAAATGTTTAATATATGTAATTATTATAATAATGCAATCTACAATTTAACCAATATGACAGGTGTGCTGTGTACTTACGTCCCTTTGGGGTAGAATTTTATGGTAACTTCAGACGGATCCGTGCTGATTTTAAACCATCTTGTCACCATGGTGTTTGTCTAGGGCAAACATTGTTGGACTTATCGTATCCTAGCAACCGTATTTTAACCAAGAAATTTTCATCTGATAAATATTAAATGAAATATGAAAGTTTTCGTTAATATTGCAGCTTAATGATATTATTATCATCTATTTCATTAAAATTCTGTTCCACCTTGATGGATCTGTCTTTATTTGATTAATCGAGCACATGCATACTGAGACACTTCGGCGATTCTTTTTTGAAATAGTAACTTTTACGAATTTTACCGAAATGTACTGATTTGTCCCGATAGAGAACTATCAGATCACCTCGGATGTTTTGGTAAAAAATAAATCATTTTCTATTTCCGAATTTGTACGGAAATTCCCGAAATGTTTCGATTGTGGGAAAATGGTGAGAAAGCGATGTCCACTATTAATTTTAGTGAAAAGGGCCCGGAAATGATGATTATGAGCGTTTGACCAGACAATGTCTTGGTCAATTGACACTCCCCTTTTTTATGAATTATAAATTTGGTCACTGAGGAATAAAATCACAATGGTGGACATATTTAATGAATATTCGGACACAGCAAAAACTCAATACCATTTCTTTAATGATAAAGTATAAAAGTTTCTAATTCTAACTTCCAACTTTGATATTGAAAAAGAAGTTGGTTATTAGAAATTCAAGGTCACTATCAAAGGGAGTGTACTGGAACACTTAAGATGCTGAGTATAAGCGTACCCATAAAATACGAAAAAGGAAGCGGACTTAAAATCGCCACTAGCACGCAACTGTTCCGTTTTATGGTGAGAAAAAGCGATCTTACGCTTTATAACGGACTGGACGAATTTTGTGACCAATATTTAAAAGCAAATATTCTTTATCCCTACATAATTGGCCAATGACCACTGACATCTGGGGAAGAGACACAAAGTTTGGTGTGAAACAAGGAATTCCGGCGCGCTGTCCTAACTCTTTACCAATACACTAAAGGTTTTTTAATGGTGTGACCGGTATATGTCGCTAAGGCACGCTCAAGAATACAACGAGATTTGCAATTGAACGTTCGAATCCACAGAAGGATACAACCTAACTACCAACCATTTGCGATATAAAGCACATTGTCAAATAAAACCACGACAATAAAACAGAAGCCAAAAGTCAGCATGGGGTACGCTGCGACATAAAAACAGGGGTCATCATTATGTCCCCTAGGGTCCCTGTAATCTTAGGGATCTTTATATCAATCGAATCATCTCATAATTATAATCGATTATAATCGATAGACTGCTGTGTCTATTTCCGATAACTGAAGTCACGAGCATGACATGTAAACATATTACTTCATAATATTGTAAGTTTATGATATTATACTCGCAGTTATCTACAAATCAATAATTATATCGTAATTATTAGATTAGGTCTGTGGTCTGGTACGAGGCTTGACTCCTGATCGAGAGGCCCCGGGTTCGATCCTCAGCCGGGACACTTGGTCATTTCAGAAACGCTATTTAGTGTTTCCCACCCAACTAGAGATGATCCTGGTTGGTAACCAAGGTGTAGTCTCGCGTGCATCGGTGATTTACACCGGGCACGTTAAAGAACCAAGGAATCTATTCGGAACGAGCTAGGGTATCGCACCCGGATTCCTTGTATCTCACCTCTGTCTCTAACATTTGCGAAAATGCCCCAGAGTGGGCCCTACAAATTACATGGAAGAAGAAGAATGTCGGTGCTACTTGCTGATACGAAACCTGCTGATCTACTGATCTACTAGAGTTGTGAGTGAAGTCTGTTCGTCAGTTCAAGCATATTGACTTGTTGAGTTTTAGAAACATAGGGAATATTCTTGTAACCAACAAGCATACATAAGGACATCCTACGGACATGCAAGAAAACCATGTAAATGGCATACGCCAAATGAACGAGTATTTTTCATTAATAATATGTTTTTATCTATGAATTACTAATTCCATACGGACGTCATTATGTACAGTGGGCTGGTTGGCACTCTTACTTGACGCCCAGATTTTAACGATAGCATTCTTGCTTGACGCTCATCATTCACCAGTAAGAATTGCCACGACCATGGTCTAGTGGATTACGTTAGCAGATTGTTTGACGGCTAACAAAGCAATGACATCTCTTGCATAGTCCAAATTGACCAGTACAACACATTCTACGCGTTTGGTGTGTTCAATTCAAATATATGTGATATAACCTTTTTCAACATCTGAATCGTTTTATTAAAAACATCTACTGCTAACTTAAAAACGTCTTGCTTAAGGATATGGGTTGATGTCACAAAATAAACTAACTATATCGTCAAAATACGACGCTTGTAATAGTTATTTTTGATGAATAGGAGGCTGAATTGGCGAGTGTTCGGTTACTTCAACCCATTCGTATTGTATCTTACGACGTTGCATTTTCGTAAAACAACCATTCAAAAATTCAAATATACCTGCATGTGTTACAATTATTGTCCACATCGGTTAGAATGATGCCTGATTTTCTTACAGGTGTTCAGTTTTATTGTGAATATACAATTTCGGGCTTAAAGGGATAATGTTACCAAAATATACCTTAAAGGCACGCGTGAACATTTTACCCACACGCATGGCCAAGCTCATTATATTATATGAATGCAATGCAAATATGAGTAGAGAGTTCACAGGCAACAAATATTAAAATAAATAAATATTTTATTGTTCGAACCATTTACATCGACCGGTCAGTCTTATTTTACGTGGTCATGCGTACACGTGTATTTGCACTATATTATTTATATCAATACAAAACGGCTTTCGATTTTTTTTGTAAATTTAAAAAAACAGACTGCGTTAAATTACTTGTTAAGTTTAACTGATTAGAAGAAATAACACTATTGTATTTTAATTCATTTAAAGGCTTAACCCCCTTAAGGTCGCAGCACGTGGTTGGAGTTTTGCCACTTTAAGTTTCAAGTGCATTTAATTCACACAGTGCGTATTGAAAACCTTACTTTAAAATTACAGACTTATTTTTAAATCTACTCTTAAATGCTATTATTGTGTCACCTGTCGTATTTTAAGTGTTATTGTGGTTTTGAGGTTACAATTTTTATCAGAAATTGAGTCGACAAGGTGCAAAACATGTCGTGTGGCAGTCACGTGATTGATTTAATCTTAGCCAATGGAAAAGCTGGAAATCTACATATGGTGAACGCAACAAGTGAACTAATCTTACGCCCGCCGGCTGCAAATATTTACATATTATCGAATATTTGCTCGAGATGTTGTGTGTCTTGTTACCTGTTGCTTTTGTCGATAGGGGACCGCTACGGCCCCGTTTTAATATTGGCCCTTTTAATTGTCCCGTATAATCCAAATTTATGGACGCTAGAAAAAGCGTTTCATCGAAATTAATACAAGGTTGCGAAATAAATTTACAGCCCATAAAATGATCATCTGACATTTTTTTCTTTTTAATCTTTTTTTTTGAAACAATAATTTGCCTCCGTCATCCAAGAAAAGCTATTACATTGACCTTGATATTCAAATTTGAAATAAATTAACTAGTCCCGGTGCTTCTTTTTTCATTTTGATAAACGACTCATCCCCTTAATTGTTAGTCGCCATATTCCCTTGATGTCTTTGATAATTTTTATGAATATGGTTTTAAATCTGAAACATTATACTGATTGGATCGTAAAGAAACACAAAAGAAATCATGAAAATCTTAAACTTAAGGCACGAATCGCCCATTAGGTAACATGTAGTATTTATTGCCTAACGATGACGAACGCCAGGGCATGAAGTCAATAAAAGCGCTTCTTCAAACGATCCATGTGACGGATATCGAACACTTTTATTGCGTTTTTTAAAATCGCTTTAAAAGTCAAGCAAAATGTTTGAAATTTAATCATTGAGATGGGTTGATATTATGAATATGATTGAACAAACGTTTTATTGAGATTGAATCATTGTAGTAATGTTTGCTGCAAACACTTCAAACGCAATAAATATGACACAATGTAATTTAATACATTAAAAAGGAACATAGTAAGATGCATATTTCTCATATTTTTATAGAACAGAACAGAACAGAACAATAACTTTATTTGCATTTCACAGATTACAAATATTGCATATTTCTGATATTTTATATAGTGTTGCACAAAAGGAACAGTCCTACTTATTTGTGGATGCCAGCATTGGTGTACTACCCACATGTTCCACTCAACCAATGTATAAATTGGTACCCGTGTGGGTAGTGCCTATACCTGGGCGCCACAGATCGATGATTGCCACACAGGAGAGAAAAAGTCATCCCAGGGAGATTCGAATGTAAGTTCCAATGGGTAACCCAAGGATCAGGGAAGTTAATTGTCAAAGGGTGGTTGAAGGGCTAACCAGCTGAAAAAGTCCTCGAAAAGTGGTAACTTGACATACTAGCGCATCATTGATACTTCCTGTTCAGCTAATATACGATACAATAATATCATAATATATTTATCCGGGGTTTTCAATAGTTTTAGGGTAAAAATCGGTAAAAAATGCACTGTCGGACCTGTTTTTCTTGGACTGTTCATCCTAAATAGTACTATCGTTCCCTTCCAAAAGACCCAGAAACTTCTTCTCGTGTGGTGGAAAATCAACAATGTTTTTACTATTGCTTCATTTATCCTAGCCACCGGATATCCCCTAGGTGAGTTTTAGTAGTTTTAGTTTTGTAGGATATTGCATGATACAGAAAATGCCCCAATTCCAGAAACATCCCGGGTTCTTTTACATTCCCGGTGAATAGCATCATTCACGAGACCTAGGTCTAAAGTCTCCTCCGAAAGAATACATTTATTAGTAAATTTAGTTGGTCACCCCTGGAACTCGAATCCACAATCCCGAGACCAGAAGGCTCGTGCTCTGCCGACTTAGCCAAGCAGGCTGACGACAACAAGTAAATGGACCACATGCAGTCGCAGCTTTATAGAAGTATTAAACATTAACTTGACGACAGTAGTTAAAGCAAAACGCATTACTTTGAGACAGCTTTGCTGTGTCCTGGAGTCTACGACCATGTTCCCATGAACCTGTGGACTTAATTGCTTAAGCAAATTAATAATATTCCTGTGAGAAACATTGTCGAGCACCAGACGCCTATAACTTGGAAACGAAAGAAGTCAGGTTTCTATGACTTATACACCGCAATCAAAAATCAAAATGCATTACTTTGAGTAAGCTTGACTGAAAATACAACTTACAACTAGTTAATGACTAAGGCTGAAGCCAGGCGACTATGACTAAGAAACCAAAATCAAAGTTCCTTACTATGAGTAAGCTTGGCTGAAAATGCAACTTGTAAACGAAGGGCTGCAGCCAGACGCCCATGACTAAGTAACCAAATTCGAAGTGACTGAAAATGCATTGAAAACTGCACTACTAGAACGCGGAGCTTAAGCAAGGCGCCTATGACTAAGGGACACGCTTTCATGCTGTATGTTGTTTAAAGAAGTTAGACTGCAGTTGTAGCTAGATCATGAATAGTAAGCGACAGACAGGTTCTATAGAGTCGTTTAAACTTAGATTGTATCAATACATGACCAAAAAAGATGGGCTGAAGAAAACTCTTCAAAAAATGTTTCGTCTTAATAGAAAAACTGATTACTTGTATTGTTGGTCTTTTATATTGTTGTACGTGGTTAATGTAGTATACAAATTGTAATCAATTTCCACTCAAAATTCTGGCCCTTTCTAACCCCTTTTTTACCATCATTTTCACACATGGGTTACCTGTAATGACCAGTGTACGGTAGAAAGATTTAACATTAATCATTAGTTATCTGACCAAGGCGAGATTCTGGCATTTTGTCCACAATAGGACATTTACTTCGATAAAACCACTATCGTTTGGAAAGTCATTTAATATATCAACAGTATCTCTAAATTGCTGGTTTGTGATAGTTGTTTTGACCACAGATATTTATTTTAAGTACACCACTGTCACTTGGAAACGTTTAAAAACAAACAATATCTTAAATTACTCGACGAAATTATACGTTTTCGGTCGCTAATAGCATTTCACTGTCACTTTTAAATCAATTTAAGAAATTTTGTAAAATCTTACGAGCGATATTTTGTTACACGTTAGACCCTCTCCTATTGAAGACATTAAATTTCAATTAATTTCATTGAAACATTCTGTCTATGGTATTGTGTTGACATTGTTACAAAACTGTCCCCTCTTTTAAATCCTCTTAACGACCCCATGTGCAATGATTTAAGGTTGGTAACCTGATAGACGCATCTCTATCTCTGGGAAATACGGTATCCACAGGTTTTTAACTTTATTATAATGTAATACATGTACAAGGTTTCGTCTACCGTCTATGTATGGTATTTTTGGGGTTGTTTTACTAAACAGATGCTTTGGAAAGTATTGTTTTTATTCCTGCAAAGATTAGAAGGGCGTGCATCGGCATCAGGAGCTCAACATTGAAGGGAAGGGGAGGGGACACGGATTCTCTTCTTCCATGCCATACAGCTTAGCAATACCAATGGATACCATCGTGAATGAGGTGCGCTTGTAGGAATATTTATACTTAATATATAAAGTAGTTACGCTATATGCTAATGGCTGGCAACGATAGGTGGCAAATTATGTTTTGACTTATTAAAATTAGGGATCTAACCCACGCTTCTCCCATACACATGTGGTCATGGATACCGCGGTACCACCTAAAATGAGCTTATTCACGAATAATTGCGACAACTGTTCGAAACAGTCACGTCGATGATAAGCATTTAATTACATATGAAGCCTCACATGGTCGTACAGTTATTACCAGGAACACTATGTAATATACTTCCCTGGCTATTACATAGGCCTGTCTAAAATATGAATTGTTTCAGATTTTATGTCAGTAAGGGAGATACCTTCGTCAAATCAAATACTGTATTAGAACTACGTAAATTTGAGCTCAAGATTAAAAGAAAAACAAGTAGAAAAGTCGTTTCGGGAAGCTAGTAATAAGCTTAAGGGTACGATCGTTTTACAGGGTATTAGAATATTGTGTTGTTAGAAAAAGAAACAAACAATGCTTTATGTACTAACATCATGTACTAGTCTAGTTTAATTATGACAGGCGACAGTGACTGTGTTGGACCGTTGGTGGTGGGTGATAACGCAGTTTGCCAAAAACAACTCCATAGTACCACCATCACCAATCAGACAATTTCCTGCGACACAGCCACCATTGAGACCAGCTGGTCAATCTATGAACATAAGATCTAAATTAAGATCTCAAAAACTCATCATTAGAACGGACGATATGAAAGTGGTGGCTACTTAAGCCATAAACCACGAGGAATTAAGATATGACCGTCAGATAGCGCCACCGAGTGCTCTCATTATCAGAATTTATAGTCATAAATGAATATAGTTACTATCCGGCTAAATCCCATATGCAAATAATTAAAACTTAATTATCAGCTATAAACACAAAACGGTATCAGAAATCACACGAGAATTGTTGGAATCTCGTGGCGCACGTGGTGATTATCGCGTTAAGTTGAATAATAATGTAGAAGATTATGAAAATAATTACTCCCGTTTAAGTGGTTGATGTAATTGAATGTTGCAAGTTGACACTATCACTGTCTGAGTATTTGAGTATTAATCCGGGTCCTTTGTTTTATTCGATTATTGTTTCCCGCTTAAATCCTGATGATAACTCTTCAATTGCAGGCGACACTATCATGTCATCTGACGTCACCATATTTGTGGCGCAATTATTGTCTAATCCACTGCAATAGTGACGAATTGTTACGAATATGTTGCAATAACCATTAATATCAAGTTCCATACACTTAATGTTAAAATTGAGACGAATCCCTTTGTATACAGGCCAATTACTTGTTGGCTGCTATGTCAAACAGTGTCGTTCATTGTGATGTTGTGCTTCGATTAACTACGAACAAGCTGTGGAGAAACCAAAAAGCAACATTTCAAACATCAATTAGACAATTGATAGAAACTTTGAAATCAATCATAAAATGACGTGTAGCTTGAATAAAGCAACCATTAGCATCAAGTTAAATTCAATGTTCAATTTTATTCTAGATCCAACTGTCGTTAAGACAAGTTTCCCTGGTTCCACAACATGTTAGTAGTAACGTCACTTGATTTTACGTGTGTATGTAGGCCTACGCATTCTTCTTTTGCCTGATCATCAAAGGATAGTTTTAATTTTAATGTGTAATTCAACACTTTCATGCAAGCTTTTTATTTGAGTATTGCTACTGTAATGTCTTAGTGAACTTAACATAATTGTGGATGGTGCTGTGGTACGGTTAAGTACGATATTGCGGTTATTGTGTGAAACCTCAACAGTATCATTGTATTTGCAAGTTATTTTTATTGCTCCCATTTTAAGACCCTTTTTATTGCATATTGTACAAATAGCTAATAATCATTTTGCACACATATAAGACAAAGCATATAACTTCAGGGCATATTACAGTCAAAACATGGTGACAAAAAGGGCATATAGTTGACAGTAGATATATGGATGTTGTCAATATTTGATTGACATTCGAACATTTAATATTAATTATAGTAAGTTACACTGAATACACAAAACGTAAAGAGGGGCGTCTGGGTTACTACCACTGGACCATTATAGGTCATATAAAACTGTAAGTACTTGACAATAGGCGCAACATTAAAGCCTATGCCCCACTGAACATGTTTGCCTCTGCGATACACATGTAACTATCGTTGAAAAAGAAACAAAAAAATGAAATTGAAAAAAAAATTCTCGAAATACCTAAATTTCGAGAATTTTTTTTCAATTTCAATTTTTTATTTCTTTTTCAACGATACTGTTACCTGTGCTGCGATATACTTCCGACGGAAATAAATGGGTTTCAGGAACGGTTTCCTCTGGTCTAGGGTATGTTTCGTGGAAGTAATTAGACATTTATTGACATTGCGAGGAAATTTGGGAAATTTCAACACATTTTTTTAAAATTTTAATCCTACGTCGTCGATGATGATTTCCTCAGTGGGACATAGACTTGGGTGTCATAAATATCGTAAGTACGCGATAAGCACCAGAATCACTTAATAAGAGGAGGTAGACTCTTATGACCAAGCCCTCGATATTTAGATTTGAAGTATGACATTTTGTAAAGCCATTGATGTTTAGTTACGAAGGATGCAAAGCTTATATGATACTGGAGATACATAATTAATTAATTATTATACATTAGGTCTTTGTACAGTAGAGCTAGACCATTGTTCGAAATGTCATCGTCATTTAGAATGTACAAAATCTCATGGACCACTTGAAGACGACGACGCATTTGACCCTCGCTCTTCTATGAGTGTTGTAGACACCAGGGATTGTATCATAGAAGCTTCTGTAGATGCTGACCGAAAAAAAATGCAAGGTTTCCATCTGTCAAAGCTGTACCAAGGACCACAATGGAAATAAGAGTTTTCTCTTTTTTGTGTAATCCTTGGTGTTGGTGTGCATGACATGGTTATTAATAATCATGCTATAATTTATTTTTAATTATATCCATGTTTGTTTTATTATAACCATGTATATGTACAACCTTTACCGAAATAAATCTATCTCTCTATCTATCTACCATTTCCTATTGGCATTATGACGACCAACAGCTTGTTGAAACGGACTGTACAGTCGGCTAAACGTCTGGGGGAAATTGTACTTAGACTTAATTTAAGAATGTTTTAGATGACTACCGATTTACGACGGTAAGACAATGCTCTATTCAAACACCAGAACAATATATCATTAAAATCGGCTCCTTATAGGTTACCTCACCATAGGAAGATCATTAAATTTAAGTTAAATTGATACCAGAACGACCATTATTTTCACACATGTAGAATAATTTGTTGCATACATAATTGTTTCCATGATAACTTAAAACTGTATCAAGCTGTTTTGGGTTGAATTGGGTGATTTTATCCGATTTCATCCATATTTGTACATCAGATATCAGGAATTTCTCAAACAACCCTCTTGTACTAAATATGGAAATATTTACAAGTATTTTAGAATGTGTTTACAAATGTAGCCTTCTTCTATAATACATGTATTATAATATCCCGCACGTGACTTGGGTCCTTTATTTACCAGATAGGGGCCAGATAGATAACATACCGCGGCCCCTAGTGTGAGAAAGATTATGATTCTAATAGAAACCCATCTTATCACGTGATCTCTACAAAATAGGGGACAATTAAAGGGAGTCAGTTTACACATGTATCATTAGGCACTGGGAGGGGATCTATGACACTTACATCGATAAGGCTTTAATGATAAATAAAGGGCTCATTGCATTCCATGATTCCCATGTCCGAATAAATAGATATCTATCCAAATAAATCTATCCGAGCAAAAAGATATCTATATAAAGACATTATTAAACAAACACAAACACTGAATCTTAATTTGATAAGAACAATATTTTTCAAAATCAGGCAAAAAATCTGATGATTTTTACGCGGATAAAATAGGGGCCATTAGAGTTTTATGTCAATGAATAGTCATTTTATATGTAGATAATAAAGAACCGATGTGTTTAGGTTGATAAAGCTCTTGTCATTAATACTGATATTGTAGATATCGAATGTGATAGCCAGATAGGTTTGTACAAGAGGCGGGGTAGTTGAGCGGACATATAATACCAAACATTTTATAAAGGAGGGGAACAGTGTCACTATATGACAATCTGTATCATACGTTCACAGATTGTAACAAATTTATGACCCTTGAAAGAATTTTGCCCTCAAAACCTCCTAACCTGTTGGACACCATTTTCCAGCCCATCAAAGGCAATAAAAATGTCACAACTGATTTTTGTTATTTTTGTTTCACCTCCTAAATTCTGTCATTGACTTCAAGCCTCTAATAACTCAATGAATAGCTTACAGTACAAATTTTGTTATTTGTATTATATTGTACTCATCTTTCACGATTAATGACAAATGATGTATTTTTATACGTTGTGATAATTATGTGCACCGTACGTGGCCATGTGTCTATATGTACCAAGGATGTTTCGTATTTCTTCTGATAAATACAAATGTAGTATGTTTCGCCGGCTTAGAATGAGAAGGTCTTGCGTATTCCAAGGCACTATATGTGAGCATATTTTCATGAAACTCGGAACTTGTCAAGTTGACCAAACTGAAGTTGAAAAGTCTTCGTTTACCCAAAGACCTAAATTACACAGATTGGACACTCCACTGAAAATTTAGAGACAACGCAAAATAACATGCAGCAGATTCAGTTATTGTGCTTAAAACTTTTTTAGTCGTCCAATTTTAATGGGCATTGTATCATGTTGAAGAGCTAAGTTTCTTTTTCAACATAAAGTAGCTCATTTTTGTCTACCTTTCATAAAATACAGAAAATAAGGATTTGAATGAGGCAAATCAAGTATTTTCTGATAAACTTGAAATTTACATTAATTTGATGAAAATGAGAGTAGGTCTGGCTCTTCGGGGTCTATTGTTTTATTCCTTGGCCTATTTCAATTAATGAGGTATCATTTGAAAGCTGAATAATAAATCTATTGCATAGACTTATTATTTTTTTGTAAGTATATTAGAACTGGAGATATAAGATTTTAAAAAAGAATGAGATTTCGCGAGATTTCAGAGAACTGCCACGAGATATCGTGAGAGTTGGTACATGTTTCCAATCTGTGTAATTTAGGTCTTTGGTTTACCATAAGTAAAGCGTGATTTCTATAAATTTTTTCTTGTTATCTCCAAATAGTCTTTTTGTATCTACGACCTCTTCATTCTAAGATAGATGATGAAGACAATGAAAATAACACTTATAATGATAATGATGCTGTGGTTGCAGCAGCTAAGGTGATTATACTAACCATAATGCTTCAGATTTTGATAGAGATGGTACTTATGATGATGATGACGATGACTTTGACGGCGACTGTAACGATGACCATGATGTTCAGATAATGATGAAAATGATCAAAGTTATGTTGACAATAATCATATAATTGAGCCGTTCTCCAGGAAAGCCATGCATATATTCATGTACATGTACTATAGTTTCAAAATTAAGAAAACTTACTGTATGCAAAACCTAATATTACAAAAAGTATTTATGCTCAGTTTTCTGGACAAAGGTTCAGGTGAATATAGTAGCACTTAGACAGTTTCAACTCTTGCCAGTTTACAATTTCACCACAATGCAGCAAAATTGTGACAGTCAGTTATAAGATGCATCAGGGATTCTATTATTATTAATGGTCTGGATGCATGAAGCAAACGGTACTTGAGAAAGGTTGCAAATATTTTATTCAGACCATGATTGATTGAGAATGGTGTTTACAATTGTTATAACATGAGAACTTCCACAACAGGTATTGATTAACCTCTTGTTAAAGCAATAGTTTGGTCATAAAGGCAGAAAACATGGCTTCAACTGAATAAATTAAATTGAATTAACCCAAAGAAATTAAATGAACCCAAACGGAGTCAAATGAACCTAAAGATGAAGCACCTGTTTTGAATATGGTCAAGAATTGATGATACATGTTATGCAAATAAGGGTCATCCTCATTTGTTTCGTATCTGCGGCCCTTTAACTGGACTGTGAGTAACATGACACCTTAGGGGTATTGAACAAGTGTCAGACAGTGGGTCCGATGATGAAGACAGTCTCCAGGAAACAATGGAAGTTCAAGAGGAGCAAGCGAGAACTCATTTTTTACGTGTTTCAGTTTGGTTGACCAATCTTACAATGCAATTGACAACTATCTCACACTCCTTAGATTTATACAGGAAATACCAAATTCTTAAATTCTTACAAAACTGAGAGACATAAAATAAAGTCATTTTAAAGAAAGGGGGTGGATTTCACCTTCATAACATAAAGGTAGAGCTTCTCATTCAAGTGCTTGCACAAGCAATAAGGTCTTGGGTTTGATCCTATTAAGCCACAACATACAAAATTTATCATAAAACATGGTACTGGTACATCTCACTAGGTTGATGTTAAAGATAACTGATGGTTGGCCTGGTGTCAGCATATTAAATTGTGAATGGATATAGTCTTTATATAACCATTAAATACTGTTGATCAGTTGCAAAAATACAATAGTTTTAGTGAAATTTATGATTTTTGAATCATGACTGTTGACACCACATTCTAAGGTTTCTTGTCTTTGCAGAGTAATTGTGTTATGGAGTAGTGATTACCAAAGTACTCATACCCAAGTACTGGAGTAAAGCCTATTATGCCATGGGGTTGGGCCCGTATCTCTAGACTTTTCACTGGGTTGGGTCAAATAGCATAAATCTGTCTTCAGAGTTTACCACAATCTATCAGTATCAGTAAGACAATGAAATACCAAAATCTGCTGGGATTAAAATATTTCTGAAATTTACAGGTATCAGTTTACTAGTGTCCCCTAAAATCCCCACTTAACCAGAACAGGGGATAAATATAAATATTATAATCCATAAATTATGATGCATATAAACCCTGATTGGACACTTTTCTGTCTTTTGAAGTAGGCGAGATTACCCGGGGAGTTTGTGGTGTGAAATATTGAACAAGTGTGACAATTTCACAGTGGGTACCTTTTGCATGACAATCAAGCCAGACTCAATTATTCTGTCTATTTTATAACAACCTGCGAAACATTATGTAAGATTAGCACCTGGTTAATCATTTTAAATTTTTAATAATGCATGCATAGAAAGTCAATTAAATTTCAATAAGTAGTGAAGAATAAAATTTGTAAACCATAAAACACCCTATAATTTTATGGTTTTTGACTTTTTCACTGTATAGGTTTTTTAATCATCATGTTACTTTATTGTGTTAATTGAATAATAATTAGAATGAAGAAATATTATTACAGTGTGAACGAATCAATCAATATTTTATTATTGATTTTTTAATAATGTATTTTTTGATATTCAGTTCCAATAAAAACACCTTAGGGCAAAAACACATTTAGCAAATTCATGTGGAGATTTTCACGCCATGCAACATTAGGCTTGATTATGGCTAATTGAAAGCTTAGGGTTTGTAACCCAAAAAAATCCAATATATAGAAATTTACAATTAATTGAGAAATTTGAAAATAGTAATTGTGAAACTAAATATGATAGTAACAGCCAATAACATGTGTTGTAAATCTTCAATTAATGTTCTCTCTTCTATAATATAGTTAGTACGCCAAATTAAGGAAAAATTTGTACATGTATTTATCATATAGTACAGCCTCTCATAGTAGAATACCCTATTGGAAGATTAAATCGATGGCTTAGAATGAGAAGGTCGTAACTACCAAATCGATATTTTGAGAAAACACGGAAAAACTGTCTGACATTTACTCTTTACTTATGGTATAACAAACTTTTACAACTTCATTTTGGTCAACATGACAAGTTATGAAAATGGGCTCATAAGAAGCGCCTTGTGATGCTTATTCTAAATATGTATGAATCTTAAAAGATCCTAAGTGGCACTTACGCCTTTCTGATTCTAAGCCATAGAAATATTGGTCCTTGTACATAGGTTGTTACTCTACAGATGTTCAATTTAGAGTAATTTATTTTTTATTATAATAGCTCAGGTAAATTTTGAAGGCACTTTCATAAATGGGTTGCTGCTCTGTAGGGCAACAACCTCTAAATAAAAGCTAATATATACCGCCACCGTGGCCTTGTGGTTAGGGCGTCCGCCTCCGGAGCGGAAGGTCGAAGGTTCGAATCCTGGCGGAAGCTGGGTTAGAACTGATGCGACCGGTTGGTGAGCCGCCAGCTAGTTAAAGAATGGTTACCGTAGGCCCATCTCTGCCAGGCGCCCGGCAATATGAGGAGGGATTTGGGAGGTTCTGTGCGCACGAAAAATAGGTGTCTCATAAGTCAAATTGGCTGGCCCTTTCAATAGGGGTGACACTATAATAAACAAACACTTTACCTTTACCTTTTATTTGCAGCTCACAAAGGGTGTTGCTCTTCCAGTTTAAAGTGTATAGAGCTATATTCTAACAGTCAGTTAATGTAAAAATAATTACTTGCATTGTTTTTAGTATGATACTAGACTACCTTAATTGCAAATTAAAACTTTGGATGGGTTCCGTGTACTTTGATTCAATTGTCGAAATATAGACAATTCTTAAAATTTCATAGGGTGTTCTAGAACACTTTCGTATGAAAATGGACAGTTCGCATGTCCATTAATTCACAGAGAGATTAATAAAAAAAATGAAGCAAAAAATGATCTAATGGATATGAAAGCATAATAATTGTTTTTCAGATTTTGAAACTTTTTTAAGAAATTTCGTCCAATATAGCTCTATACACTTTAAGTACCTCACGGTCAAAAGACAAATGTCTAGCTTCATAAATGCATTTGTTCATGCTAGAACAGAATTTCAGTCTTATCTTAGATCATCTGAGAAAATGTTTGTTGTTCACGCGCTCAATGTTATTTGTTGAAACTAAAAACTATGATAGGAGCGCAAGATAGGACCATGTATCAGTGCCTTGGTGTATTTTAGACAAAGAACATGCACAGTTTGTTTTATGTTGTTTTTGACTTATTGCTCTTACATGCACATCAAAGTAAGTATACAGATATGTCCAGCAAGTTATATTTGTTGTTGAGGAGATAAAAACTAACAAGATCTAGTGTTAGATAGACAGGCCTAGAACCAATCATATCTTTTTACATTAGAAATACACTTAACAAAGTTGACCCCACATTTGTATTTTTCTTGTTTGTCTTTTTATGTTAAAGATACAGAACTGATATGCAAGGTTATTGTATTTTATTAAGGGCGTAGCCTGACATTAAATCAGTATCCGTGAGTTAGTTCTGCATATAATTATACATGTAGTTTAACAGAGGTCATGGTTGAAGTGCCACATCCAGTGCAGTATAACAGTTATCACATGCTTTTCTAGTGCAGTATTAGTTATTGCACACTTACAGTGCATTATTATTTATTGCACACTTACAGTGCAGTATTATTTATTGCACACTTACAGTGCAGTATTATTTATTGCACACTTACAGTGCAGTATTATTTATTGCACACTTACAGTGCAGTATTAGTTATTGCACACTTTTACAATGCAGTATTACGGTTATTGCGCTTGTATCTGCCGTAACTAACTGTTTCTATGATATAAATGTTACAACGTTGTGTGTATGTGTAAGATTCTACATTCTTTTGCTGAATTCTACTTTTATGATCATATGACAATAAAATTGTTTGCTCATGTATGTGACAATAAATAATACATTTTATGAGTGAATTAAAACCTTTTGATGCAAACATAGATGTCCGTTGTTTATTTCGATGCAGACAGTCACTGTCTTTGGTCTTTAATTTCTTCCCTGTCAGCCACCAATTTTGAGGGAATATGATATGCCAAGCATAGTCTTTATTTACCAGTCAGCCCTCTGGTGAAATATGACATGCATATATATGAGTGCCTCCACCCGGATATGAACCTTGGTCGCCAGATTAGACGGCAAGTGAGTGCATGAACTACTTTCTCAGCTACAGAGGTGCAATTATCTTCAAACTTTGAAGGGATAGATGCCAGTGATGTGACCTGTATGTACTTATCCATAAAACCTCAATAATATGACCACCCTTCAGGCTATTAGTAAGTTTGCTTTTATATTAAAGTTGAATTAAGAATATGCAACAGGGATTTGTTTTTTCTTTCGTTATTAAGGTTGCATTAACTTGAAAAGCTTGTATGTAATATCAATTTTCACACGGACCCTTATTTTATCAATGAGTTATAACCATAATATTACACAACCTGTGTCCAAGGGTGGTCTTAGTTTTGAGGTTTTACTGTACATGATGTGTTTGTTTGTTTTCAAGGAGTAGTGTTCTGTTCTTCTAACAGTTTCCTAGGCCTGCATGTCAAAATGATATCCTCTCAATGATCAACTGGGTACTGTTTTATCATAGTACTTACGGAAATCTTAAAACTTACGCTCAAATTTAAATTCCTGATAATGCTTCTTCATCTAAAATTGGGGGATAGATTTAGTTCATAACCATTCACAGATTTGTTAACTATTGATATTACATATTGCTTGATCAAACGTGTTAATAGTAAACACATTATAAAGACTTTAAAGTTTATGGTGATCATAAAACTAAATGCTTTGATAAAACAGTACCCTGTTGCATGTGTTAACATGTGTTGTATGATCATTTGATATGAGCAACATGCCACCTCATCATGGCGTCCGCCTTGGAAGTGGTAAGTCAAAGGCTTTGAATCCTGGCAGAAAATGTTTTACAACTGATGTGATCAGTTGTTGAGTCAGCATGTTACAAATTATGGTTTAATACTGTATGCTCATCTCTGCCAGGCTTCAAGTAATACGAGAAGGCATTCAAGACATGAAAGATCAGTGTCGCATAAGTCAAACTTGACTGACCCTTTTTAAAGGGATGACACTATAATAAACAGACTTTACCTTTTTATAAACACAAACATAAAGAAAACAAAATTCAGAAATTCTTTCAGTATCATTTATAGCGCATTTATTGCATAGAATACAAAGTAAATGCATCAAAACAAGCACACAAAACAAGTAACAGAAAGATACAGAATGTAACAAAAGATCAGAGAATGTAACAGAAAGAGGGAAATGTAACAGAAAGGGAGAAATGTAACATGGGACTTAAGTAAGATAGTTGGATGCGAAATAAACACTCAAAAGTATGAGAGACCTTTTGAGGGTTTAGGGATCTCTAGGGGTCAGAAGCTATATATATACAAGGGTCAAGATGAAATAGTTGCTATTAGTAGTTAGAACATAGCACATATTATACTGGTTTTTATATACAAATGTACATGTTGATGCATAAAACAACAAAAGGAACCATCTGATGCTTGTCAGCAAGCAGGTTCAATCTCATGCCAGAAGCTGCCATAAAATGTATATGCTTATAAAAAGTCTGAATACCCGTCCTTCCAATGGTGGAACAGGGTACTAAGTGTAAAATTTCCTCTAAAAAGTTAAAAAGTAACATGCATACTTTTACATTAGAAAAAGTAAACACAGTACAAAAATTGAGCTAATATGAACACAAACTTGGCATAAAAATGAACAAAAAATACTTAATGTTGAATGAACACAATATTGGTAATAAATAAACAAAAAAATAATATTGCAAATAAAAAATACTGGCACAGCCTCAAGAGTAAATTTCATTGAATATAAAATGTCTCAAAAAAATATATAATTATGTATATTTCATACATAACACCAACAATTCAATCATTCAATATCTCTTCATAGTTTATCAACTTAGTTCTCAAGTTTATTTCAACTCAATGTGAATCTATAGAAACACGGGTCTTATGCCTGTACATTCAGGTCTATAAAGTTTCTTGTGAATCAACAAAGTTATAACACTTCAAAGTGACTTGTTCATATTAAATCATAGTTCACTTCACACATGTGAGTTTGAATACAGTGGCTTGATAATAAGTTTCTAGCCATAGGTTTTTCTTTACTCATTGTTGAATGTATTTCAATGTCAAATCATTTCACATTACACAACAACTGAGACAAAACATAGCTTGTTCATAGTTTCTCGCCACTATTACTTTTTCTTTACTTCTTTAGTAAAAAAAGTCATTTTTTCATCACTAACAAAACATAGTTACTGAGTTTCAGTATGAACAACTTTGGGACTCCTTTATATGTTTATATAATGATAGCTGATGCCGAACTACTCGACACATCACTGGTACTACTATAGTAGTCCATGGACCCTCTCACAGCAAACACACGCTGTTCAACCAGACTTTTCCATGCGAGTTTCTGCTCCGTAGATGGCGCTCGGAAATTCAGTTTCCTTTTCCCAGAATGCCCGGATTCTGACAATCGTGATGTACAGTACAGAACGAATTCAGTACCATGTTGACGTTGAGCATCCATTGCGGCGATGTCCTGTAAGTATGTAGGTTCTTGGATAACTCTGAGATAACCATCGGCCTCTCGTACGGTTTGAAGAATCATGTCGGTAAACAAGTACAAGTGTACTTTAATCCATTGACGACCTTCCCATTTAAACATATCTCCGGAGAATATCAAATGTCGGTCATCTTGACAGAGTTGAAACACCTGAAAAATAGATAAATGAAAATTAAGAATAAGTAAAACAATACATACTATTATAGACAGCCAAAGGATTCAATGAATACTTTTCAATATGATATAATTAAACCTAATTGTAAACTCCAGTATAGCTAAGAATTATTCAAATTTGGTATAAATTGTTGAAATCTGACAATTTTCATTAAAACTTTGCATAAACTGGTTAAGACAAGAACAAGGTGATGGCACTTATGGGTGTGAAAAAAATATCTTCGAAACTTAAGAACACTCAGTTTGGTACTAAATGTGATTTTTTAGAAAAAAAAATATGAATGAAAATCGTCAACTTACCGGCACATTTGAGGAGAAGACGAGTCTGTCTTGTATTTTCATGACTTCATGGTCGACAGCTTTACTGGTCTGATACATATGACCTTGACCTTTAGATGATGAACTACTACAGGATGTGGAGGACTTGGACTTCATACTGCATGTAAAACTCGCCTTGGAATCTCGAGAATTCAACGAGCTCAGACTCTGAACTCGTTCACAGCTGTAGTTGTTGATATTGGTAGAGCATTCCTGTAGACCTTCTACGACTTGTTTCAGACAGTTATAATCTGGACTGTCTGTAGACGTGTTACTGAATACTTCGTGGGTAACTTTGTATAGTTCTTTGATATGTTGGACAGGTCGGTATATGAATGTACTGATGCTTGGTTGTGAGCCCTCTAGTGGTGGATCTCGGACAAATCGTACAAAATCTTCCGATCGTCTCAACTCTGATAGTAGCTGGTTGGCAACACTGATACCCTTCGCGTAGAGGTCGTAGGCTTGACACAACATGTGTACCTTGGACTGATAGATGAGACCGATGGATTGGATAAAACTGTGGTTTTCACTGATGCCCGACGTGTCGGTATCTTCCTCTGACACAAATGATGACGGGGCATTGTCATGCATCTGTTTGACATGGTATTCAGAAATGGTGACCAACTGAAAATACACAATGAAAACACAATAAGTAAAACATTTAAACATATTCTTTAATTAAAACAAATAAATCATGACACTATATCACAACACAAGAAATTATAAGCAGTAACAATTAACTCCATTTTTATTATCGTTTTAGAAATTGGAAAAGAAGTCCATGAATAACAAGATGAAATTGAATTGTCCTATCTGTTAGTAATGAATTTTATAAAATTTGAAATTTCATCTCTTAATTCAGCAAGGCTTATAAATATCAATGATTTTAATATCACTAATTAAATGCAAATTTAGGATTTTTTTTTCAAAATGCCCAAATTGCTTTATTTCTACTGAAATAAGGCAGGCATATATAAATATGTAAGGAATTTTACCTTTTCAATATTTTGGAACAATGCAGCATGTTGTGAGTGGCTGAGGATACAGTGTCGGAGTGGACGGGAATATCTCTGCATACCAGAGTGCATGATGTCAATAAAATCTAACTCTAGACTCAACAATCGGTGGATGGCTTCCTGCTTACGTACTTCACATGTTTGTACAGTCTGTAAGAAGAGAAAATAAACATATAAATAAATATTCAATATAATCATAAATATTTGATCCAATGAAAAACATAAATTTTTTTGTTGAATTATACTTGTCCCTAAAATTAACCTATAGCCTACAGACCTATTATAATTTACTTAGTCTTAAAGCAAATAAGTTCAAATCGAATTTCTACATAAAATGAGTAAAACTTAAATTAATAAATTGATTTGAAAATCAGGAACAATTGTCAATTACATAGGCTAGATGACTAAAACACAATCCTTGGACACTAAAAATCATGAAATAATTTAATAAAGATTTTTAAAATATTACTCAACAAGCATCTCAAAGTGAGGCTAACTTACCCTATGACCTCTGGCTAGCAACGGAAGTGGTGTACTGGTTGCTAAGGAAGCTATGTGAGGGTTGAGTGGATACAGGGTCTGATCTTCGATCGAGAATTCATTTTCTTTGTCGTCATCGTCATCATTTATCGTGTACATCTGTGGTACGGTGTGGTCCAGACTTTCACGATTTGTTAGGTCGTTGTCGTAGTTACACATCTCAGAACGAGTTGCTTGGTTGGTATTGGATAGACAGACTGTGTTTTCTAACTGCTCGTAAGTTATTGGGCGTTGTCGGTGAAGCTCAAGGACCATTGAGTTACTACTGTGTCTGTAAAACAAAGAGATTTATATAAATACTGCTTAATTTGCAAGGTCAATGATACTAGGTTTGGACAAAAAACTACTAAAATTGAAATGATAAACAGCAATAAATTAATTTCATTGTGGTGTTGCTATACCACACACTCGCAGCATTCATTAAGACTTAGTTTCTTGACCAATTCTACCATTGTTTCTAGTTTTGAAAGTTATAAGTAAGTGTGTGTGTGGGGGGGGGGGCACAAAAAGTTAAGCAGAAACAATTTCTATAAATATTACTTTTTTCAATTCTGGAAATAATGATAATGAATTATAAAATAGGTACACAAACTTACTTGATAAGTTTAGCTACACTTGTAGCGGTGGATCGTGATACGTTCTGTTTGTTGAGTCGTACAATGATATCCCCAGGTTGAAGCCCAGCAGCCTCGGCGGGTGACAAACCATCAACACGACCAACTCGTACTGGACATGCCTCGATGACGGAAAACCCGAAACCATTCTTTCCTCTATGTAGTGTCAAGCTCAAGGATTCGGTACCCCAAAGGTCTTTGTTCACTGATGGTATATAAGAGTGATCTGCAAAAAGAAATGACAACAACTGTTAATAAAGTTAAATTCAAAATCTAAATTTTCAGTATTTAAAATACAGAAATTCCAACTTTTTTTTCTGGGAAGCTGGTCTATGGAAAAACATGTAATAAAGAAGAGGACAGTATACTTCTAGTTTAACCCTCAGAATTTTATTGTGAAAGACATTTTTCTTAATAGCTTTAGTTGCGCCACGTTGCCATTAGCCGATCGATTTTTTGCTCACAGGTAGATCATACTAGCTGAGGCCATGATCAGAGAACCATGTAAATGTAAAAGACATTTGAGTAAATCTCAGACTTACTTCTCAGTTTAAGTTGTGGTCGTTGTCTATGTGAGACTTGTAGATGTTTCTTACGACCAATATCTTCAGTTAGAAGGTAATACCATCCATTCACTTCCTTCTTTGGGTTGGTTAAATGTCGGATACCGAACGACATACAGCCGAGAAATTCATTCACACTGAAAAAACAAAGGACATATTGCAATGTAAAATAAAGGAGGCCAGTATGCATTTTTACTTCTAGGAAAATTGTTAGCGTGATTGTCGCCTAATTTGGCGGGCTGGTTTCAAATCCAGGTGAAGGCATCAACATGCCTGTTATATTTCAGCAGAAAGCTGACTGGCTATGCTTGGTGCTATCTAACCTAACATAGGTGCTACTTTCTGCCAGGGAGATGTCAAGCAGTGCAGCTACCTTATCAGATAGAGATTTAGTAGGGTGCCCCTTCAACACAGATATGCAAATTGGGTTTTAATGATATTGGCTTAATGTAAATTAGTCTGTCTTAAACATATCATGTAGCTCTAATCTACATTATCAAAAGCTCAATGACAGTTTAACCTTCCAACGGAGCCTAATACTTATATATTATATACTAGTAAGCCCTAACATAAACACAGCCCCTTACATACAAATAACCCCCAAATCATAGTAAATGATATTCCAACCAAGACCCCTTGATAAAAGTCTTAATTTCTGATTAAAATCTCAAATCTGTATCAACAAATTAATTGCTCAATAAACAACACACAATCTCAAATTATTACATCATTCAATTTTCACTTTTCAAAACAACCCCTCCTTTTTACACATAGTTTGGCTAGATTTGATATACAGTAAGCTTGTATTAATCTAATGAAATAAAAAGTTGCCATAGAAACAGGGACATTTTTCTCAAATCCCTAAATTTTCGAGAGATTAGTAATCTTGACTTCTGACTACCTATATGCACAGTGACAGTATGGTACTACCCCTATATGTCAAACAAGGGTTTTGCTTATCACCAAAACTTAAGCCAAGGGTCCAGTATATACAATAATGCACAAATAAACTGACACCCAAACAGTATAATATAGCCGAGATACAGTTGTTTAAACTGGGCAGACACTAAGTTGACAGATCTAACAGTTGTACAATACAGGTTTATTTACAATAAATAACAGATTGACGTTGAAGGAACAGCAAATATTGTTAATTCTCACAAAATGCCTTTATCTTCCCTGTACACTAATCATACAGTAAACAAACACAAAATCAGTGTGTAAGAATTTAAGTTTGACATTTACCTAAATATCTAATTAGTTCTGATATATTTCCATAGGTACTGACTTAGCACAGAATTTAAGCAGGAAGTTTCAGCAGAAGTTCATCAAATTTAACACAATTTGAAATGTAATTGATTTTAAAGTCAATGAAATTTAGCTCAATTTAAACTTATGCTTCATTTAATGGCAATTATTTGTTCTGAACTATTCAGGATATATGCATGACATACTGGCAGGAGGGATGTTACATGTTTCTATGCCATTCCAATAATGCAAATCATGCAATGCCGGTTGCTGTTTTGAATTATCAATTATGTCACTAATGCTATCAGGGTCAATCTTACGGCAACAAACTGTATGAGGTAATCTATACCAATCTATGCCTATGTTACACAACAGCCTCCCCATGTTTTACCCCACCATACAAATCACCACCAGAAAGAAATTTCCAGAAATCTCCACAGATCTCAGCAGATAACACCCCTCCCTACTCTCAATCCAATCAAATTATAGGAAACCATGTCATACTGACAGACCAGACATCAGAAACCATTCAACCCCCTTACCCAATAACCCTACAGTTGCTCAAAACTCCCTAATTAGATTAATAATCTGAAAATCACATAATCTATCAAATCTGCCAGACAGACACTGAAACCATTGATCCATATATTTTATACGACCCTCTTCCTAATCATCAAGAAATCCCCTACTATTTATACGGCCCTCATGATAATCACCTAGAAAATCCTCCTATTAATTAATTATCTTTACTGATTAATACCCACTGCTCAGTGGTCTGTATATCACTGTACTAACTACTCTAACAGTTGGTTTGTGATCATAAAAACTGTGAAATACAAACTTGGACCCAGTCTACCTATACTTATAACCATAAAATTAGAGGTCATCCAAATGGGAAACAGTATTGGCCAATCATAAACCTTCTCAACAGTAAGGTTTATCAAAGATGGTAAAACAATATGGTCTAGACCCTGAGTGCATGTTGAGCATGAGTTTTATGGCTTCTGTCTGGTCAGTCAGTGGGTTTCAATATTGTCTGGTCAGAGGGGCTTCCGTCTGGACAAGTGGTCAGGCAATCAAGACAAAACTGCTATTGATTGTTAAAACAAACTGCCCACAATGGTCAATCAGTCTTGAGATACCAAACTGACCCCATCTCTTGATAAGTAGGGCACAGAAATAATAATCCTTGATTGAAATTAAGAAAACATGAGCTCATAAACTTTTGGTGGATGTCTGATGATTGGTAACTTTCATGCCTTGGATGTATTCATTTCAATTCAATTTATTGGCATATAAACACATAGTAAACAAAGAAAACCTCAATAATAAGAGCACATAATTTGGTATCCTTAAAAACCTTATTCAGTCACACAAAAAAACCACACAAGAAAATCTGGTCCAAATTAATTTTGAAATGGTCTAATTATTGAGGTGGTCTTCAAATTGAGTTTTATGGTAAATAAAATATTGTATATGATAACTCACCTAGCGGATGTGTCTCGGTGCCAGACAGAGATCATTAATCGTTTACTGTGATCCTCCTCATTTAATTCACTGAAAAATAAATATACTCAATATAACAATGTTTGTATACAAACAATGGTCGGACGCCACAAATTCAAATTTAACCAAAAAGTTGAATCACCTGTATTTGTAAAGCTCTTTAAAATGTCAGGACATTCATTGTTTTCAGTTTGATTATAAAATTAAACAAGATACTTCAAATCCATGACCCCTAGATTATGAAATGACATGACCCCTTAAAAATATAATTCAAGGACTTGTCCCCTTTTAACATTTTCATTCCTTTTACTATTTTAGGGACAAGCAATGTAGTAAATACCTGTACATTTTCAGAAAACAATGGGGTTAAACATTATGACTACAAAGTTTTGGTATCAGCTCAGAGATCAATTTATGGATGAATGCATATACTGACTGGTCCACTAAGATCCCTATCAGCTAGTTTATCAACATGCAACATTAATAACACATGTCCACCAATCAACATGCTTCATTTATCAATCCCTCACTCATCAAGAAAAGTCCAAAATATTTTCATTGAATGCAAGACATTAACAAAAGATTTGAGGCAAAAATTAAGAAATTTCAGAATTTTTTATTTTATTTATTTTTGTTCTTATTTTTTTCTGATTTCTGATAAGTGACTTTTTGTGCATTTCATTCTAACAGTTACAGCTTGTAGGGGCTTATGCACAGAGCCCCTTTAATCCCCTTATTCTAAGTGTAGCCATCATCAGATTTTCTATTCTATGATAAGGGGTCTCTGTCCACACTTCAGATGGGGCAGATTACATTGATCTTATCAAGCTAACTACTTCCAGATTGCTGCAATTACTTGAAAATCACCATAAAACTGACCCACTATACTGACCAACTGACCACTAGGAAATTACCAAGACTGGACATAAGCCCTCTTCACAGACTCACTGATATTAAAATATACTCGAAACCGACTTAAATCTCATAAAAATTGGCAGTTCACAAGTAATTGTAAAATTTTACAACTCACCAACATGATAACTCAAGCTCATCAAATCATAAAACGTTCCAACTAATTTTAGTCTTACAATTTTACAAACCAATTCAAGTTCAATTTAAGATAACAAGTTTAGGGATGAATATTGACAAGTGGATCGTTTTGCTTCAAAGTGAGCTGAAGTTTGATGTAACATGTAGACAGTAGTCTGTTTTGATTTTAATTTTCCCAAACATTTCTCAATTATCAGTACATAGTCTTAATTTATGAACACCTGGTCTTAATTCACCAATAAATCAAGATAAAAACTCAAGACTTCACTCAGACTTAAGACTTTTGATCAGTAACAGTAATTTTCATGCTCAAAGTGTTGTAAATTATTAGATTATAACAAAAATTGGCATAAGCACTGAGTAGGTAATAGCAACAATACAGACACAATTTCAATGAATTGGTTGCAATTGAAATGTTCCAATATGTACAAACTTTAAGTCTAAGTCTGAGTTTCAAGTCTTAGGATAATGAAAGAGATACTTACAAGGAGAATTTCTCATCATATAGTGGGTTATTTGAGTCTTGAACAACTTCAGTTCGACATTTTGGTTTCTTCCCATCATCCGGTAGTAAACTCAGCTGTTAAAGAAAAATAACAACATTTATTACAAACTCATTACAAAATAATAGACACAAATAATTACAACAGTGTGTTGTTTCAGGGAAATGATTATTAAATTTAGAAGACTTTCCACATTATAAAACAATAAATGACAAAATTGAGATTTTTCAGATTTTTTGGTGTTCATTGCTAACAATGTAATAATGTGTGTTGAGTATTAAAAATCTCCAATTTCAGCTACTTGAAGAGCTTGCTGCTATGAAAAATACAATTTAACGTTTTTAATTTTGCAATTCTAAGGAACTCTGAAAAAAGTTTTTTCCTTAAAACAATATTACTAATCTAAGCATCTGGTGTGTCACATATAGTACACCGCATTGCGCAATCACTAATTAAGAAAGATATTCTAATTACCTTAACGAATGAGTCACATGTGCTTTTCCATTTGGTAGATAATTGTCTCCCCTGTACGACATGTACAGTGAGTAAACCGAAGTTCATGTAAGCAGAAACCTTTAACTGACCTGAAAATATAGAAAATATTCATTTTATTAAAAAATTCATAAAAAGATACTTTTTATAAATAAATGTACACAATAAACTGATTTGTAGTGAATATCACATTTAACTATACACCAAATTCAATGTTACAAGTAATGATATTCAGAAATATGATTTGATAAAAGCAAAATTTTCATACTTGAAAATATAATCATATTTCCAAAAAAATGTGTATACCTCTTTGATAAATCATTTTGAAGGCTTCCAATAACACTTTTACTTATAATTTAACCAATATAATAAATTATTCATGTATATAAGTATGTTCTAATAGAGTAATAATTGATAAAGTTTCACATTTATTAAGAACAGAACAGAACAGAACAGAACAGATAGTTTATTAAGACTTGTACATTGTACATCGTCTTTGAACACATTAATTATATACAACATCAAAGGTATGGCATATATACATAGTAAACAATATAGCAACTACAGTATATCATAAAGGAAAAACAATACAAAGAAAAAAACAACAACGGAGAATGCAAAAAAAAAACAATACAAAGAAAAAAACAACAACGGAGAATGAACATGTATTTTTAGCGTTCTACTGTTATAAGTGCATTTCTGATACCAAGGGCTTCTTTTACAAATTTAGATAGTTTAATAAGTTCTACTTTATCACTTGAAGTTAAAAGCTGTATAAATTTGTGCATTGATGGATGTCTGTAGTAATAGACTTTGATATATTTTTTTCTAATATCGGAATAGCAGTTGCAAATACAAATAAAATGAAACTCATCTTCAATGTCTAAAGTGTTACAACATAAACAGTATCTTTCTTCACGAACAATGTGATTTCTGTTGTAACGACCAGTTTGAATTCGAAGCGGAAGACTACTCAGCCTAAGACCACAAAAATAAAATCTAAAACACCTAGGTAATATATTCAAATAGCTTTCATATTCGTGATAACATTTAACATTTTTATACATACTTAATACAGAGCTGTTTTGCAAACTAGCATACCATTCTTGCTTAACAGAATCAATAATACGACATTTAAATTCGCTCAAGAACAAATTCTTGTGTATACCACTATAATTGTCAAAAACATGTGAAAACCCATAATCGTTTAAAAGTTTTCTAACATTTGTAACCCAGTTTTTACAACCATTGATACTATCTTTTAAAGCATGATTATACACAGTTTTTAATATTATATTGTCAGTATCAGTTATTTTCAACCAGTACTTAATTATTTTAACAAATCTGTTAACATATAGTGGGTATCTTCCCAGTTCACCATAAACACTAGCATTACATGTATTTGGTCTAACTTTCAACAATTTTTTGCAAAACTTTAAATGAATTCTTTCGATTTCTTTAGATTTAGAATAGCCCCAAATTTCGCTTGAATAATTCAGAGTAGATGAAACAAACGCATCAAACAACTGTAATAATGTTTTAGGATTTAAATCGAATTCTTTACATTTATGTAACAGTATATTCATTGATTTCAGTGCTTTACCAACTAAATGTTCTTGGTTTAGTGCAAAATTCCCAGTATAGTTAAAAACAGTACCAAGATAATTAAAATCATTAACTACGTCTATGGGTTGGCCATTATATGTCCAATGTTCATTGGCTAATAGTCCACCCCTTTTACGAAATACCATGATTTTAGTTTTTGAAGTATTTACTTTAAGTCCCCATGTATTACAGTAAGTATATAAAAGGTCTAAATGTTTCTGGATCTCTTCCGGCGTTTTACCCATAATGGCCATATCATCTGCAAAAAGTAAAAGTATTAAAACAATATCATCAAATAGAAGCAATACTTTGACAGTCTATTAACACCTAACACCATATGAAGGCTGCACTCAAGAATTAATTCTTTTGAATAAATTATGCAAATAAACAAGTTGCAGTATTTCATGCAGAAAATAAGGTGTATCTTAAACACCCAATAATTGTACCTTGATTGGGGGGCACTTTTACACTTCCTGAGCAATTTATGTTTTATCAGAGTGTCACCAGGTTAATATCTATAGAGAGGAAATCATTTCACACTTTTCAGCCATATTGGCCCTTACAGTCACGAAGTCTGCCTATAATTAACTAAGTTTGCCTATTACTGATTAAGAGTGATAAGTTTGAACAAACTTTCATTTTTGAGTAATGATATTTTTACAAACAAGGGTAAAAGTTAGTAATTCAGCCAGTATATTACTATTCAGTTCTATTCTGTTCTGCTCAGTTCTATTCAACACTCTTGATTGACAGAAACGTTATCAGATTTAGTCAGATGACAGGTGATTTATTTTCTGTCAATGTTATATTGACAGGTAACTTGTTTTATTGATTACAAACTGAAGACTTCAATTTCTTCTTTGTAGACAATGAAAATATTGGTCTAGTTTCCCTAATGTTTGTCAACATTATGTAATATACAATAGTATAGTACCCCCCAATTTAGATTTGTACACAGCAAATATATAGAACAATATATCAATCTAAATACCAAATAATATAAAGTGCTTTTATACAAAAATATTACCTAATTTATACAAAATTTAGCAAATCAGGGTAATTTGCCATTTATAACGATTCAAAAAATATTAATTTTGCGGTCCCTTAATTTTGTGAAACATGGTTAAAAGGATTCTTATGACAATGTATAAATTGTTTGCTCAATAAAAGCAAAGAATATAAAATGATTTGCTTCATAAAACTGGGGTTTGACCAAACACCCTTGTTAAGTATCAAAACACCTTATATAAACATCACAATAGCCCCTAAATAGGGGAATAAATAGTTTAAGTGCTTACAGCATAACTTTAAAGTATTTGCTTCTATTGAAGATTGATAATGGGGCCAATTTGGTTATAAACTATATAATTACAGGTGGGAAATCCCCTACCAAGACGAAGAATAGGGGCCAGTTATTGGACACAAGCCCCTGTAAATTAAACAGAAGCCAAGCTCCCTATGAGGGGGCTTAGGATGAAAGGGCACCTGGCAATAGATAGCTTATTAAATAAGATGTATTACATTATACCTACATATGATATGAACATAAAAATAATAGAATACACAAAATACATACTTATATATAATATGTAACAAAATAAGATTAATGTCATATCCTTAAATACATTATTATAACACATAATAATTAAGATTTAGTCATTAAATAATTTTAGATTAATTTTAGTTTTAATTAGTAAATTTTATATGAATGTATCATAAGAATATAATACAACATTATATAATAATGTGTAAAATATAAGATGCAAAACCTTTTAGGCAAAATAAATATGTTAGTTAGTATTTTTAGCATACTATTAAGTTAGTATTTAATGTTTTAGTAATACAATGCAAAATATAAATTATTAGAAGTATAAAATTATATTGATTTGTGTATACCTTGCCGTAACATTGAAACCTTGCTGTACATGCTATCCCCGGATTCTGAACTTGAGTCTTTTAAAATCATATTGTCTAATACAGTTTAACTAATCCCTGACCAGAGTTGTTTCTGACCACACGGTTAATGTCCAGTAAGCAAATTCTAACTAAAGTCCAAATTACACCAGTAGCATTATTTCAATCAAATCCAGTCTATCACAGACTTTGGCAATTAACAAAAGTGTCACTCTATTAATTAATCTGAGAGTAATTAACATCCAATTAATAAGGCACACTCCAACTGTGAATGAAGTGTCACAAACTTCTTCAGTTAATTGTCTACCGTCTATTGTTAATTAACACCAAGTGTCACTTTTCAATGTATATATCTAACTGTCTTGAACACTTCCTAAATTCAGTATAATGTTCATAAATAATGTCACTACAAAATTCAATTATGCAAATGACATATGATTATAAATTAAAATATTAAATTGTTTAAATAAATTCACAATTTTATAATAAAATCCTGGGATAAAATATTCAACGACTTCTCCCTACGATATTACAATCTCAACTAAGGTTTACAACAAGTCCCTCTAGACATATATAACACCTGCACTGATTGGAGCAATCAGAACAGAAAGCTGGCTTCTCATTGGTCAATATTGTTTAACAATAGTCAACAAGCAAGCCATGTGGTTTTGTAGAAGGGAGAGGGTATTTTAGAGATTGTAGATTGATCAGATCAGAAAATAACTGATCCCTCTGTCTGATAACTACATAGAAAACTTTCACCAGCAGATTATAGGAATAGATGAATTTAAGTCGCACTTGTGACACAAATTTTATCATTAACTATGACACATTAACTACTTGAAATACAATGAAATCTATTATGATTTAATTACTTCACTTTGGAATAGGTGGCACATGGTTCAATATTGATAATTATGCTGACACCTCCTATCTTGGTATCTTACAGGAAAAACTCATAATTAACTAACACTAAACATGAAAGCGTAAATATTTCATTAGATCATGAATTTGTGACACTGAATCATGATTTTCATCCGGGTTTTTTTTGCTCACATACTATACATGATACAGTAGCTTTGTTGTAACATCCAAGTATTTTGTCCACATCAAATAACTTTGGTATCAGTTACAAAGGTTTATGTTACAGCTATTAAAGTACTTAAAATTGACATAGATATTATACATATCATTTTATTTTTCTTTGATTGTAAGAGTGTCTTAATATTTTTAATGTTCACTAATGACTTCTGTGAGGGTAACAGTGTTACTAGACAAAATGGCAAAGAGACACAAATGTTCAGAAAAAATAATTGACTTGCAGTGTATTTAAAGCCAGATTTTAATTTGGTAACCTTTGAAGGTTCATAAGGATTTATTTTTATGAGCTGTATGTACCTATTCACTGGAGAACATCAAATGCCCTCACTAAAGAGGTTTCCAACACATCATTGAATAATGTGTGACAAACTTAATATAACACATTTGTAAATTGAGGGCTCAGTGCAAAACTATGGTTAGATGCATCTATAAATTGATGCAGTTACCATAGTTTTGCACTGAGTGCTAGAAATATGTTTTATGAACAGGTCATGAACTCCCCCTATTTGCTAGAACCATTACATTAACCAGGCCAGTAGTTTTATTTGATAAATAAATTTTGTAACAATTTACTTTGCTACCCTATAGAAAAAAACACTGGGAATCCCACTGGGATGAGACTGGGATCCCACCGGGAAAATTGGTCGGGATCCCACTGGGATGAGAGGCGGGATCCCACCGGGAAAATTGGTTGGGATCCCGGTGGTCGGCAGTGTTGATTTTTTACCCTCAAAATCTTGTGCAATTTAACAAAACACGGTTAGTTCTTTGGTATTTCTTACCTTGTCACATGGTCAGATACCATGTTAGAACAATTAAAGGCAAGAACTCACCAGTTGCTGATAATGTTCAAGCTACAGATGAATCAGCTTGTTTCAAATAATGTCAGGTAATATTTGATTTCTTATAGGAAAGCTTAATTAATATTTTGTTGTAATTATGAATTTTTTATTATGTCAAACTAATTAATAAATCTTTCTATTTTTATAATAATAATGATATATTACTTTGCTAACATTTATTTTAAAAGTGTTTTTTGGGACTTTAAAAAAATATATATAATTTTTGTTAAAGGGAGATAATATAAAAGTGTTAGACAATAACATGAGATCCCACTGGGATGAGAGGTGGGATCCCACTGGGATGAGAGGCGGGATCCCACCGGGAAAATTGGTCAGGATCCCGGTGGTCGGCAGTGTTGATTTTTTACCCTCAAAATCTTGTGCAATTTAACAAAACACGGTTAGTTCTTTGGTATTTCTTACCTTGTCACATGGTCAGATACCATGTTAGAACAATTAAAGGCAAGAACTCACCAGTCAAACTAATTCATAAATCTTTCTATTTTTATAATAATAATGATATATTACTTTGCTAACATTTATTTAAAAAGTGTTTTTTGGGACTTTAAAAAAATATATATAATTTTTGTTAAAGGGAGATAATATAAAAGTGTGAGACAATAACATGGTTGACCATAGTCGACCATGGTCAAGTGGTCAACCACGGTTGAAAACACTGACCATGTTAGACCATGGTCAAGCTTCAGTTTGTCTTTTCTCACCATGGTCAAACGGTTTATAAAACATTTTTCTAGCTCAAACTCTAAAAAAGTGCAAGTTGGCTAAAAGGAAAAAACAACAGTCAACAAAAATAAGTTCAGTCTAAAATACTATTCAGGTGGGATCCCACCGGGAAATGTACTTGGAAATCCCGGTAGGTTATTACCGGGATCCCACTGGGATGAATTTCCATCCCACTGGGATGAATTTCCATCCCACTGAAATGACAACATCCCACCGGGATTAAGTCATCCCACTGGGATCCCACTGGGATCCCACTGGGATCCCAGTTCAATTTTCTGTGGGGTAGATATGATTTAAAACAAGTTCTTTATAATATAAGTAGAGATACTGAGTCTGCCTAACATCACATTTGAGAGAACCTAATAAAATAGGCTATAGTAGTTGACCATGACCTACTGGAGCTCCAGATTTAAAATTATACACTAATGGTGGCGGCTGTATAAGTATTTGCCATATAGGTCTACTAAATAATTATAGAATTAGCATCTGATATAAAACAGTATTCAAACGGCTTATAAGACAGATAGCCATAGCCTGCTTATGATTCAGGGGACAACATACACATGTGTAAAATTTAACAGTGGACAAAATACATTAAACAATTAATAAAATATGGATGACATGTTACATGTGTATAGTAAATTTACTTTAAAATTCACATTTGTCAAATACAACAGTCTGATGTAAGATGATAAGCTCCTGGCTGGCTAATAAATAGTTATAATAATAAAATATTACATAATCACTTACAACACACAATCATAGAACAGAAATCAGAAAACAATAATGGAAACTTTTTTTAAAAACAACAGTTTGGACTATTTGATTTTTAATACTATAAAGTTTCACAAAAAGTGTCACATTTGGGAAACCCAAGAATTGTGTTATACAGTTAAGTACTGTTTATGATTATTATATTTTGTACAATATTATTACCATGTGAACAATTGCTAATAAACGGGGTTACCCAAATGGGTCCTCAAATAGAATAAAATATTACATAGTTTTAGAATTCAGCCCATGAAATTTTATTCTAATACAAATACATAAATATGTGAATAATGTATTTTCTAATATTCTACATGAAACTCAGATTATAGGGTCAGTTCCAGCAACAACTTCTTTAACACTTGCTACTAGAAGAATATGCTACAATTTTTATCTAGATCTGGTATAATCATGTCAAGTGTCATATTGTACAATAAAATAATATCAATAATCAATATCTAATAATCACTCACTTTTCTCAAGTGCCATATTTAAAAGATAACATAATTAACTATATGATTTTTTCATGATATCTCATTATCTAGTTTAATCAGGAATAAATAGGAAGTGCCTTGTTTGTGGGAGGGGTAGACGAATATACATGTCATGTTTCCATATATAATATTACTGCTTAACTTTATCATCACAATCATTCAACTTACTTTAAAAAATGAAATTTAAATTATTGAAATTACAATACAATTATAATACACAGGGGCCCGTTTCATAGACATTCTCTTAGCTAAGATACACAATTTCTGACCATTATTGAGAGTAAGCTGTGTAAGCTCATATAATTTTGTAAAGTTCAAATAATTATAAATGACCCCGATGATTGCTTAAAATTGCATATGAAAAAGTTGAATCTTAGCAAAGATGTGTCTATATTATATTAAGAACCCAAAGACTACCAATTGGACTTGAATACCACATTAGCTTTTGAATACCATTAGCTTTTTGCACCATTTTCAGAAATTTTGATGATTGAAATCAACTGAACGCCAATATTAAGTTACAGAATGTATTAAAACCTATTCACAGATTTGTGACCATGGCTTATAAAAGCATGGCAGAGTAAGAGCAGAAGCAGAGCAGTGCATTTAGAGCAAAAGGTGAGGAGGGCAGGGCCAAGTATGACAGGGCAAAAGCAGTGCAGGACACATTTCAGAAAATGCTTGAAAACAGACCAGTAAAGCAATAAAGTGTTATCAGGAACCTAACCATACCACCCTAACTGTGCCATGTAACATTGATCACCAGGATACAGAATATTACCATGATCACATATTGCTCAGATTTCAATCTAATCTCGAAAATCTGTACAAAATTCCAAACAATTAAAGGATCTAATTTACACATGTATCATTAGGGGCTGGGAGGGGGATCTATGACACTTATTTTTGATAAGGATTTAGTCATTTTTACTGGGATAAATAAAGGGGTCAGTCGAGTGGCCCCTATCAATGAATTGTCATATTTTAATTGGGAAGATCAGATGGAGTTTTTGATACCGCAATAGATCAGTACTGGCTTGTATGGTTACAATGTAAAACTGGATGTAACAAAAGGACTGGGAGGACGATTGTGTCATAAGTTGGATGGATTTATAACACTAAGGGGCTGGTCATGGTGTTAGGGGCCGACCATGAAATATTTATGACTTCACAAAATAGCTGTTAAAATATATTGTTGCATCCAATATCCAATACATTCCTGAATCTAGTCATTTTGATGTAAATTAAAAGTTTTAATAATGTAACACTGGCTATAATATTTGTTACTCCATAATTATAAGTTGCAGAATCAATAAAATATGCATAAATGATTGACAGGACATAGCCATAATAATATGAATTGCATGAAAAAGCGTCAAAGTAACTGAGTTACTGCTGTAACCGCTATGAGGATCAAAGTACTGAAAGTACTGACAGGCTGGCGAACTGCTAAGGAACAATAGTGGTTTTCTAAGTCGAAAGAGAGGGAAGTGCTGGACTTAACAAAAAAAAAATATAAAAAATTTGGAGCCGCCGTGATTCGATCGCTGGACCTTAGCATCAGAAAATTACTAAGCGAGTTGCTCAACCACTCGACCACGATCTCGTTGGAGAGTGTTGACCTAAATAATTTAACATAATAAAATCATTGATGCGCTGAGCTATATCGCGTTCGTAACGCGTAGTAATAATTAACAACGCCTTTAAACACCTTTTCTTTTAATTTCATACAATTTCCTTCCATTTCAAGAAGAAACTAATATATTACAATCGAACAGAATAAATGAAACAAGGAAAGTTGAATGTTCTTATCTTGCAAAACTGATTAATGAGGAGGAACTATTTGCATTGAGTGTATAGATTTGTCAGTTTCGGGAGTAAATTCATCTTAGTGGATTTCATTTTTTAGGATTGTAATAGTCTGGCGCGAAATCGCCAGCCTAAAAATGATGTCGGTTTTTATTGGTGTTTAAGACTATTTCTTAAAAATTTGTCTGTCATGTACATGGACTATTCCCCTATTAAATCAGTTGTCCCAGACAACATAATTATTCTAACCAATACTAACTATGTTACCTTTCCACAAAAAACAAGGTACTCCTCCACTTGCGGAGAAAAATCAACATTGTTGCAGAAAATGAGAATTCAAAGTTCACTTTTTGACTAAAAAAGAAAATATCTGATTTCTTTCGAAATAAATTTATTAGGATTTTTACTGTCAGCCCTTAATGTGTCAAATTGACAATAAAGAAATATTTAAGTATGATTTACATCGTTAGTTCATGGTCTAGCAGTACATGGTCTATCGGATCATAAACCATCAATAAGCAATACTATAATGTGAGCATATATAACCCAAGGGATACATTTATTTATAAAAAAATATTTTAAAAGGTCTCTAAAGAAACATTTTTTTCTGGTTCCCCTGTTACAGTCTGGCTACCCGACTAGATAATAAGAATCAAACAGCATAACTTTTAAAACAATTTAGCAGACTTCCCAATAGCCGTCGGACCAGTAGCCGTCGGACCAGTCCGACAGTTTAGCTCTTGGTCTGGTGCATCAGATCTTTTCGTCGGCGACTATCGGGAAGTCTGATTTAGCTAGATGTTATTCGGGGCTTGATCTCCTATGTTTGAGGGTGCAAAGGGAAATAATTTCATGAGAAAAGGGTAGATTGATGAGTTGTCTATAAAAACATAGGGTATGTTAGACAGACTTATATAGTCCCCCTGGTACAATTAGCCATAGAAAAGGTTACATAAGACGGGAAGAAAAACAATTTGTCTGAATCTACTTGGTCCCAAAACACTTACTCCAACCCCTTAAACATTTACTCCATTCGGCAACCAACACTAACGACTAATTTGCTTTCCTGCAAGCAATTTGTGACAACTTTTAACTCAACAATTATGTTTCACCCTTTTTTAAATGAGCACAAAACATTAGCAACCAACAATTTTTTAGGCTTTTTGCTTATTAACATAATTCAATACATACTTTGGCTACATTTATTCATAAATCAATGATAGAATATTAAAATACAATACTATGTATCAGAAACAGAGCTGTATCACACTGTTTAATGTTCTTCTGTCAATTTACCATTAAAATTCACCATTTTGTATATAAAATCATAAAATACTATAATATTTATAACTGTACATACTGGCTCAATGCCGATAACTGTCAGACATTAAAACATACAAGTAATGATATTGACGAATAATCTGACAGGTTTGACAATGTTGGACTAAGCACGGACTAGTACCGAAGCTAGCACTCAGATGAAAATGACTTTGTACATTGTCCGGTCCAGAAAGAATTCCCACGACCCGGCATGGAAGAAGTCCTCAATTTGTGACTCAGGAGTAACACAAGGGTATAAACCAAGGGTATAATATTATTCATGAGGAACTAAATGGATATCAATATATTAAGGGCTTTAATAGTTTAACTGTTTATATCGGCAGATAAGGCATTCCCGACTACATTTTAAAATACTTTTGGTGATGCATGCAGGGTAAAGTAATGTTCACAGTCTCCCAAACTGACTAATGGTTGAACTTCAATCTTACTATAGATGCAAAACCTCATTAACTAGGAGGCGGTACATGCCACCCAATGGTGACAGTTTCAATAAGAGGACCAAGTGAATATTTGTGCATACAGGTCATTGAAACTATCAAGAATGTTACTTTGTAAACATTTGAGATCGCGAGATCTCGTCCGATTGGTCAAGATTGTCACGAGTGTGGTCTCACCATGGCATGTACCACATCAAACAGACCAGCAGACAATGACCATTAAGCCAAAATGACCAGTACCAATCGCTTAGAGTGACCACTAGAATGACCACTTGACCTAATATACCAAACATGATATACAAAAGAGCAATGACCACTTTAAGGCTTAAAACACCCTCAATTCAATTCCATTGACCATTTTGAAAAAAACAAACTAAAATGATTATTTCAGTCAATTTGATTAAGCATTGGACCATTTTGAGGCTTAAAACACCCTTCAATTCTATCCATCAACCATTTAAAAAAATTAAAATGGTTATTTCAGTTGATTTGATCAAGCATTTGTTGGTTAAGTAAGTTGTACATAAGGGCTCTATCCCTTTACGGATAGACCAACGCGGAACTTCGGAAGCCCCTAAAATCTGTTGGACCTTGATAATCGGAAAAGGGGATTTACAAGAAAAGCTGCCATATCCTTCAGAAAGGTGTATGTAGAACAGTGACTACCAGGGTAAATAAATCCACTAACCAGTGAAATGATGAAATAATGAGACCTGTACAGATACCAGTAACAATGTATTACATAAAGATGAAAGGAAGTTATATGCTATATTGATTAAGGGGATTGCAACTTATCAATGATAGGGAGAAAATCGGTGGGAAAATATTTCAGTACATTTAAACACTGGCTATGTTATGTATCATAGTGGTCAATATTTAAGTCTGACCTCTTGGTAACACTTAGTAGGGATCCTGCCAGGCTCATGTAGACTATTCTCGGTGTCATTAGGATTTAACTCAGTTTCAGTAAAATTGTGCTGACTAGGCTGTTTTGAATTTAATCTTACATACAGGCAGCACACTTTCAAACCAAAGCAATAAAGTACCCGTAATTAAAACCTATCATATTTATAAGAGGGACATTTCCCTGGCTTAGAATGAGAAGGTCGTTAGTACTTAGATCTTACAACTTTATAAGACTGATAAGATATTTAAAATCAGCATCACAAGGCACTTCTTAAGAGCCTATTTATAATCATGAAAATCGGAACTTGTCATGTTAACCAAAATTGTCAACATGAAGTCAAACCAGCTTGATTTACTATAAATAAAGAGTAATTAATTTTTGGACAGTTTTTTCTAGTTTTCTAAAAATATTGATTTTGTACTTACAACCTTCTCATTCTAAGCCATCAATTTAAAAGTCGTAAATCGGCATATTTTTTGGTGGTCTGATAGACAATGATCTCAAAAACTGCAAATTTAGGTTATATAAACTCCTGGATTTCTTTGGATTCAGAGCACCGACTGTGTAAGCACAGATAATTACATTAGCAGGAAAAAGGAAGTCAGATTCCAATACAAAATGCATTCCATGAAGTCAGGGGCGTATAAAAAATGATAAAATTATTAATACACACAAACCCCATCACAATTTCTATTAAAAGGTTAAAAGATAATCACAAATCAGATCTGGAAGGCTTCATAAGCATTGAACAAAAACAGCCGAGCATGAAACAACACAACAGTGCTGCTGTCAAATTTTGAGTCTGATTGGCTTAGAATTGATTATTTTATAACAACAATAAGCTACAGAATTTGTCAAGCATACACAAGTAATTTAAGAAGAACTTGAAACAAGTATGACCTTGGGAGTGCTCCACTTGCTTCACTATTTAACATAACTTTAACATTAGCATCATTTTTCATCTCGAGTGCAGGCTCTGTTGTTTTCAGCTTCGATTATTCTTAACTGTTAACCGAACAAAGCCCAGCGTCACATCCTAGAGAGGCTGACTAAATTGAATCAAAACATACAGAAGGGTCATTTATAATCAGCCTACCGAAAAAGGGCCCGGCCTACCAATGAAGCCTACCAAAAAAGGGCTGAAAAAATTCAATTAAGTATCGAAAATATTGAAAAAACAATCTGAATAGTTTTTCCTGTAACCCAACCATCCCACACTGAACAGCATTGAATTACTGTAAAAACATCTTCATTTCGAGTTGTGTTGAGCCATTTTTGTGAACATTTCAAATGTTTAAGTCAAATTTGGCATCATCAATTTTCACTGTATCAATAAATGGTCAGTCGACATTCAAATTATAATTTGAGTAATATGATATTAAATTTGATCAGATCCTTTGAATTTAAATTCTGAAGATAAATTATGAATATCGAAAAATATACTTTCACAAATTAAACCAATTTTACAGTACATTGAATTTATTAACAGATGACCCAAACATGGTGTCACATGACCCCTAAAATTACTCCACACACACTTCCTGACCATAAAAGCTAATTAATTAAATAATTAAACCAGAAATCTGCCATATAAAGAGAAGCCTGTACAATACAACACAAATACAACACAATGAAGCAATAAATTATAAGAAATAAAATTAATATGTCCAGATTTAGATCTTAACCATCAAACATTCTATTTCTGATCACACATCAAACATTTTATTGCCATGAAATTTTCTAATTCTTCATTTAAATGATACTTTCGATCAATAAATGGACACAAAGGTTGTACTACTGCTGGTAATAATATCAATGATTCCCCCCTTTATACCATACAAGGCATTAGAATTAATTAGAACAAATCTAATTTGAAGTCCCCTAAATATACCAGCAATACTTTGCAAATGAAACAACCATACAAGTCTGAGAGAGTCGTCATTGCAAAATGAATACCAAACTCGTCTCCATGCAATAAAATATATATTTTCTAGAATTGGATTATCAATATGACATTTGGCCATTTCAACTGGGCTGTTCTGTGGAGTATCTCAAAGTCTGGTCCCCAGTCTAATATTATAGTAACTACTTCAATACTGCAATTGTATCATTAGAGAAGGGAACCATACTATATACCTGAGTGTAGGACAAAATCCCGGGTGGACAGAATACCGGCCCCTCATTTTTGACAGGGTAGACATAATCCTGTCCATGTTTTTTACAGGGTGGACAAAATCCCCACCCTATAAATTTCAGGGTGGACATAATACCCATCATGACTATATATATATTATAATATAGTTGATAGTATGCATGTTAAACAAGAGGGTCCAAAGGGCCCTGGGTCGCTCACCTGTTTGGCCTAGTGACCTAGATTTTGGCCCAAATGACACAGTATCTAACTTGACCTAGATTTTATAGAGATAAACATTGTGACCAAGTTTCATAAAGATAGAGTCAAAATTGTGACCTCTAGTGTGTTCACAAGATTTTTCAATGATTTGGCCTCGTGACCTAGTTTTTGACCCAAGATGACCCAATATCGAACTTGGCCTAAATTTTATAATGATGATCATTGTGATCAAGTTTCATAAAGATAAGGTCAAAATTGTGACCTCTAGTGTGTTCACAAGCTTTTTCAATGATTTGGCCTCGTGACCTAGTTTTTGACTCCGGATGACCCAATATCGAACTTGACCAAAATTTTATAGTGATGATCAGTGTGATCAAGTTTCATAAAGATTAGGCTCAAATTGTGACCTCTAGTGTGTTCACAAGCTTTTTCAATGATTTGGCCTTCAAAGGCTTGTGACCTAGTTTTTGACCCCGTATGACCCAATATCGAACTTGACGTAGATTTTATAGAGATGATCATTGTGATCAATTTTCATAAAGATTAGTCTCAAATTGTGACCTCTAGTGTGTTCACAAGCTTTCTCAATGATTTGGCCTTGTGACCTAGTTTTTGACCCCAGATGACCCAATATCGAACTTGACCTAGATTTTATAGAGATGATCATTGCGATCAATTTTCATAAAGATTAGTCACAAATTGTGACCTCTAATGTGTTCACAAGGTTTTCCTTTGATTTGACCTAGTGACCTAGTTTTTGACCCCAGATGACCCAATATCGAACTTGACCTAGATTTTATGGAGATGATCATTGTGATCAAGTTTCATAATGATCAGGCTAAATTTGTGACCTCTATTGTGTTCACAAGCAATTGTGAACGGACGGAGGACGGACGAAGAGCGATCACAAAAGCTCACCTTGTCACTTTGTGACAGGTGAGCTAATAAAAAAATTAACCTTTATTGTAACATAATCATAGAGAAGTTCCTTACAAAATAACACAATCACACAATAATCGTTAACAATGCAAGCAATAACCCTCTACATAAGTCAAAGTCATGATGGGTATTATATCCACCCTGAAATTTTTAGGGTGGGGATTTTGTCCACCCTGTAAAAAACATGGACAGGATTATGTCCACCCTGTCAAAAATGAGGGGCCGGTATAATTCTGTCCACCCCGGATTTACAGTTACTATTAATTATAATTTCAATTAGGCAACCACCTGTTTCAATTAAATCTCAATTATCCATGTAAACATAAATATACTTGTATTAAACAACCATCTCCTTAATGCAACCATGCAACTCTGATATGTCCACCTGCAAAAGCTGCTTGACAGACACTGTAAATTACTACATGTTTGTGTGATATTCATTTTGCAAACTTTATTTAACACAAAATAAAAGACTTAAATATTTGCAAGATCGAAGGTGCCGGGATAGGTTTTCATGTTCTGATGATATTTGCAAGAAAGTCAATTTGCGGAAAAAAATCTTTGTTGATACTATGGAGTAATGGGTTAAAATGGTTTAACTTAGTCTAGGTTAAAAGACTCACCTTTCCACACTTCATCTATAGGCAGCAAACTTTCCTGTATGATGGAATTATTGAAGCTGAATATTTCACCCAGCACGGGGGTGGGTGGGGCGTGCATGGGGGTGGGTGGGGTGTGTAGTATAGCCACAGACATGTTGATATGTCCCACGGTAACATCCAATGTATCTCTTATTATTCCTTAATGGTACATGTATCACACCACATTTATTTTTTAATAATCCTTTATGTAGTTTAAACCAGGTAACATGTTTCACAAGTTCGGAGATTTTAATCCATGAATTGTTTAACAGTAACTGTGGTCACAATGCCAAAGCTGGTACGCAATTAAACACCGCTATATTTTATAATTCAAAGTAACACAGTTTTTTCAAAATTTCACATTAACAGTAAAATGATAGGTAAATTTTGCTTCTCTCAAATTTCTCAAAAACATCTCTCGAAAAATGGTTTCATTTTTTGACAGAAAATATCAAAATTAATCCCAGGTACACATCGTTGACCACTTCTAATTTTCCTATCAAATTACTTTTTATCACTTTAATATCTCTATTCGTTGACACCCTAGAGAATTTTTGTTTGTTTCCGAACTTAATGCAAGCCGTAAGTTCATCCAAAACTGAAATATGGTGAGTACCGGTATCAAGATTTGATACAAATTAATATATCAAATATGTCAGCAGGCATGCGTTAAATGTCTTTTCTACAAAAAACGTTTTTTTTACTCAAATGACAACACTTTATCCATGCTATTATCCTGAACAAGAGTTTAAATCCAATTAATGCATGCACAAGTACTTTCCTCGCTGGCGTCTACAGTACTACACGTATTTCGAGAGTTTGGTAGTATTTATCCCAATAAGTTCAGTCAACCATAAAGTATTGAAGTCGCTGAACCTCGCACGTGGTGCGTGACAATTTCTGTTAATCTATGAAACGACGTACACTTTCGATCTTGACACATTACAAAGATTTAAGAAGTCGTACAAAATAGAAAAATCCCAATAATTTTAGGATTATCATGTTCCAGCTACTAAACTACAGAGGGGCTATTGGATGGACTAAATCATGCATTAAATTTAGCCAGACATGTGTCACAATGTAAAACCAAGGTTAACGTTCAATAAAATCCCATGTTTAAACAATTTGAAAACATCAAAGACGGTCCTACCAAAAATGGATGAACTGAATACACTGAATACAGGGTGTATGATACTCATTCCTTCGCTAGATACCGAAGGATTACAGGGCGAGGGTAAAAGTTGTCATCATCAACGTGAACAATGAACGGTAAAACTATGTACCTCATTATAAGACCACCTCAACAATACTGTATCACTTCATCGATTTCTATGATCTTGAATATACACAGTTTTAGGGAAACATAATAAACGTTTTCCACAAAAAATAGGATCTTTTTCAGCAGTTGAGTAATTTTTCCCAACATCCTGTGGAATCTTTGGAGATTTGACAACACTTTCAAGCCTTCTTCTTTTCCAATGTGTCATAGCTGACATCATTTTTTCCCTAAGACTAGCATCCATGGAAATTGGTATAGAAAGAAAGTACTTACGGCTTACCTAGTTTTTCAATTTTAGGGCTTACCTAGTTTTTCAATTTTAGGGCTTACCTAGTTTTTCAATTTTAGGGCTTACCTAGTTTTTCAATTTTGAAAGATTTTGTCTTGGATTGGTAGCCTTGAGTGATGTCAAAGACGCAGGATATTGTTACATTGTGTAACAAAGTTTTGGATCTTTGATTTCTCTAATGTACTCATGTATATCTTACGTATATTCATTCTGTTTGATATAAAGTAAACAATAATTAATCTTATTTGGGTATTAAAATAAGTATAAACTTAATAATTATTGCAACAAGATAAAAACACAATTTTTCTGTTTTCCTATTTATATAATTCAAACTTTTAAAATCTGTAAGGTTTGGATGTGGGCAGTACTGATCAACATTTTACTATCTTTCCTATACATTGGCACTGTTACAAACTATAAGCAATGTGACATTATGTGACTAGTTCAATAGATTTTAAAAATATCATCAAAAGTATCAATTCTTCAAAAGTTTCAGTAAAGTTCACATTCAAAGCTAGTCACCCAATGATTATTTTATTTCAAATGAAGAAAATAAAAATTAGGCCAAAATAATTTTTTTTTGATTATGATGTCTGCGACTTTTCTACTTCCCAAACCTTTTGGTTTCATTGAAACAATTGCACTATCAATGATGAACTTAAAAATCAAAATGATCATAGAAAGGAAACAAGCCTAAATCAACCATCTCTTTCTTTAAGAAATATTCCGAAGATTTTGGAAATTGTTTAACAATGGCTTTTTTCAATTTCAATGAATAAAATTGAAATTATGGACAATAAATTAATTTCAATACAATAGCATTCCTATAATACGGTTTTTTATTGCAGTTTTAACGTTCCACAAGCTGTTTCGTTTTTGTTAAAAGTATTGATCTCGTTTTCTGTTTCTACTAAAAGCCGCATTATAAATTTAACACAGGTAATTTAGGTCATGATACAATTTAATTATTCAAGATATTTTATGATGCCTAATAGGCAGTGTAACATGTGTCATCAACGCAGCTTTAAACAGTCTTGCCTTAACTTGAATTCATGTAATAAAAGACTAAATGCATTGAAAATTAGCCACAATTTATGCATAATTTTTAAATGCATTGAAAATTAGCCACAATTTATGCATAATTTGTAGTTAAGTAATGAAATTTAAGCTGATTTTATACCTTTGATCAGTCATGTGCAAAACTGATGCAATAGTTATTGTTACATTATAGATCCTTATTTTCACAAATTGCACAATTCTGCAAATTATTTTTATGTTAAAAAACTTATCTAGATTCCAAAAGGAAGAAACATTGCAGAAATGGGACAAACAGATGATATTTACGACTTAGAATAATTTGAAAAATATTTTATAAACATTTACGTAGCTTGTTTCATGAACTTTTGTAAAAGTCCTCATTATTAGGCTTCATTTTTGGTAATGCTATCATAGAACTTTTTGAAAGTAACATGTGTTACGCTTGATTTTGGTTGCTGTCTTAGAACTTTTATGAACAGCCCTGATGTGAGAGCAGCAGCATGGCTCTTGGTGTCAGTCTTAAATAACTTTTGTTGCATGTCTTTAACATGAGTTAATTAATAATTGGCTAAATTGAATTTTTGTTTGTTTTGTTATAAGACTGTTTTTGTACCGACCCCTTTAACAGTTACATGCCCACTTCGGTATAGTCAGAAATAACAGAAAATTATTCTTCACTAACAAAAAAATTAAACTGAACCAACAATGCAATGATGATTCACATTGATTCGTAACCTAATCTCTATTACCGAGACGCAGCTGTCAAAAGACTGTGTCAAATTTTCCAGTAATACAAATAACCGAAACAAAACAGTACCCCAGTAAGGTGACAGAATTCTTGGCCTGGAGCTAATACCCTACAAATGAGCACAGCAAGATTCCGTTCGAAATTCAACATTTCAATGGTGATTTGTTTTTTTGTGTGTGCCACCATTGAACGAATATTATATTATAAATTTGTATGATTGTAGTAGAGTTAAGGATTCATTTGGTTTTAAAGCAATTTGTACAAAAAGTAATAAGTTGATGCTGGTCAACAATGGCCCAAGACACTTAATTGTAAAAGCATCGTCTGACTTACTTTAATTAACAGTATTTAAAACTATTAAATTCTACCCTATAGAAAAAATCACTGGGAATCCCACTGGGATGAGGGTGGATCCCACCGGGAAAATTGGTCGGGATCCCGCCTCTCATGTGGGGTGGGATCCCACTGGGATGAGAGGCAGGATCCCACCGGGAAAATTGGTCGGGATCTCGGTGGTCGGCAGTGTTGATTTTTTACCCTCAAAATATTGTGCAATTTAACAAAACACGGTTAGTTCTTTGGTATTTCTTACCTAAATGTCACATGGTCAGATACCATGTTAGAACAATTAAAGGCAAGAACTCACCAGTTGCTGATAATGTTCAAGCTACAGATGAATCAGCTTGTTTTAAATAATGTCAGGTAATATTTGATTTCTTATAGGAAAGCTTAATTAATATTTTGTTGTAATTATGAATTTTTTATTATGTCAAACTAATTCATAAATCTTTCTATTTTTATAATAATAATGATATATTACTTTGCTAACATTTATTTTAAAAGTGTTTTTTGGGACTTTAAAAAAATATATATAATTTTTGTTAAAGGGAGATAATATAAAAGTGTGAGACAATAACATGGTTGACCATAGTCGACCATGGTCAATGGTCAACCACGGTTGAAAACACTGACCATGTTAGACCATGGTCAAGCTTCAGTTTGTCTTTTCTCACCATGGTCAAACGGTTTATAAAACATTTTTCTAGCTCAAACTCTAAAAAAAATGCAAGTTGGCTAAAAGGAAAAAACAACAGTCAACAAAAATAAGTTCAGTCTAAAATACTATTCAGGTGGGATCCCACCGGGAAATGTACTTTGAAATCCCGGGATCTCCGGGATCCCACTGGGATGAATTTCCATCCCACTGGGATGAATTTCCATCCCACTGAAATGACAACATCCCACCGGGATTAAGTCATCCCACTGGGATCCCGCTGGGATCCCAGTTCAATTTTCTGTGGGGTAACCAATTATATATGCATTACACTTTAACTTAACGAACCAGCCATTATTTTCATTACACCAGAAATGTATTAAAAAAGTCCCAAAAGACTTGTTTACAAATCCAATTCCTAGGCTAGCTATCTATTTAAAATTTACCATAAAACTACCTGTTATTAATGATTGTACATGTACATGTACGTCTTTTCTTCAAGAATTCTTGTGAATTTGTCTATGTATCACATAAAAATGCATATCTATGAAAATAAATATTTTTTAAACTAAAACTATCACAAACTGCAGGTGGATAGTCTGGCCTTATTTCATGAATTCAATTGAATCATTATGTTTCCAAAATTTGGGAAAACTTTTCTATCATTCCATGATCTAAAACCCTAAAAATATTGATCTTTCAAATTCTGACATATCATTTTGAAATAGCTTTTTGTTGTTTCATTCAAATTCAAACATAAAGTAATTTGATCAATTTTCACCATTATTAGTGCCAAAAACCATGTCTCAGATGTGGCCAGGCATCCATACTATTTGAGAGAGATTCTTGGTATTCAATGATTCAAAGGCTCGTCATTTTACAATAGTTTTCAATATTTTTGTCATTGAAGGAATTTTATACTCGGATATTTGTTAGAAAATTGGTAATTAGTAAATAATTGAAGTTATTATGAATATTTGATTACAAATTTCCTGATATTTCTAATTATATCAAGCTACTTAAATAGGGCCTATAATAGCTGTGTCTAGCAATATGTGTCCCACAAAAAAGAATATTATATTTAACCGGTATTGTTCCCAAAACAACGGTAATTTACGACAGCTGGTTTTGAAGGGGTCTTCCATTTTTGTCCGTTGACCTGGACAAAGCAAGGACCAACCAAAGGGGCTACAATATGCCTCTCATTACTGAATCGCTGAAGTCATTAAAAGGGGATCTCGTATCCATGAGGATAGATAAACAACCCCAGGGTGAAATATAAACACAGCTAATGATTCAAATGGTCATTATGACGAGACCGAAAAAAATCTGAATGACAATTAACCAAAACAAAATTGAACAAAATATGAAAACTTTTGAAGACAGCATCTGTTATGTTCTAGGGTACTTCAAAGCTTCAATAATTACTGTCCTATAGTAGGAACATCCTCAAAGTTCTGTAACAATGTTAGCACAACTAGCATCTAATTTCAGTTCTTAACTTTTTATATTACACAAAATCAGAGGTATCTATACTCTCTGACAAAATGACAGACTTCATTTGATTTAATGGAGAAAATATTTAAAAGGGAAGTAACTGCAGTTGTTTTAGGACAAGGCTAAAGTCCAACCAGACAGTTAAAAACTTGGATTTTTGTTCAAAGGAAAAAACTGAATAAACAGTAAGCCAACAGCCTCAAAGTATCTGAATATAACACCTGAATATATAACCAGTAAGGAAACCTGGAGTATTCTCCCAATTGCAGGGAAATACATGCGGCCCAAAACATAAGTAAAAATGTTTCAACAAATTAAGATGCTTTGAATACAAGCCAGGGTCACCCCTGCGAAAAGTTTAAGAACTGTTCTAAAAAATGAACATTACATGGCAGTTCTAGAACCTGAAAATTCTTGAACTTTACACAGAAGTTCTTGAACTGTTTTAGAACTGATTCATGAACTGGTTCAAGAATTTATGCTTAGTTCTTGAACCAGGCTGTTCATGAATTTAAAGTTCATGAACTGTTCTGAACTGTTTTAATCAAGGATTATTTCAAGAACAGTAACTGTTCTTGAACACTAATGGCATGAAGTGTTCAAGAACTGTTCTTGAGTCAGACAAATGTGTTGAAAGTATGAACAGTAAATATATTATCTTTATAATGAATGCCTCATGATGCTTCAAAGTAAAATAGAATGATATTATGTTCATGTTCCCAGAGGTTTCAAATAGTGAAAATAGCTGAAAGATGATCAACTTGCCTGTCAACTTAGCTTAATAGTTCAGCTATTATTTGTAGAACCTCATGTTAAACGCACACCACCCACTTGCTATTTGTTTTCCTATATTTTAAGTTTGCACCACTATTCTTATGAGCAAGGTATTAGTCACACAAGATACTTATACACTTAACATGCTAAACTATGCAACTTACCTGTTATAAGATTGCTTATTTAGATGAAAACAACCACTCAATGTTTCAAACAACTGAGCACATGTCATACTGGCAGCCATTTTGAAAATCTGTGATGTCATCAATAATTGTGCACATAGTCATGTTCTTGAACAGTTCATGAACAGTTCAAGAATAGGTGGTCTAGTTCAAGAACAGCTAAGATTCTAGAACCAAGGTTCAAGAACTGTTGGTCTAGTTCAAGAACTCACAATGTTCTGGAACTATGGTTCTAGAACGATGTTACTAGTTCAAGAACAGGTCTTAAAGTTTTTTGAAATTTCTTGAATGTTCTAGAACTTACTCAAGGTTCTAGATCATTTTTCGCAGGGGCAGTATTTATAAAGCATCTAAGTAGAAAACTTATTATTAATCAGCTTGATAAGACACTCAAGATGACTTATTGTTACATATTTACATGCATTATGAAGAGAGCTAAATTATAGCTAAGAAAAAAAATATTGCTCATTCTTAAATTTGCTGCAGGAAAAATGCTCATAATGCAATGAAGTTGTCGACTTAAGTCAAAACATTTAAGTTTTCCACTCAGATGCTTATTATCAGGGGTGTCAACAAAGCCACATTCAAAATCAGGAAAATTGTATGTGGTCAACCATTTTTGCCAAATAAGAGGCCTATAACAACTTTGTTTTCATATTTCAAAACTTCAAAACAGACTAAATTGATCATAATTTTGCCATTTCTCAATATATTTTCTTCAAATAAGTCTATTTTGGTCAGGAATCATGACTCTGTCAGGATGTTTAAATCCGGAATTCCAAATTAATCAGGACCATTGACACCCCTGTATTATAAATGGACCACTTTAAGCTTAGAAAGCAGTGTACGATGATGATTATTCTTCTCTGAAATTCATAAATCAACTTCATTACAATAATTTGTTGATTGTTCAAATTAAATTCATCATATGGTCATAAAATTATAATTAACAGCAATAAAATATTGAGGAGAAATTTTGGTACGGTAACTGACTTTTGTTATCATTACTATCTGCAGGTTCAAGCTTGGCTATTAGACAGTAATTGCTAAAATAATTTCTAAAAAAATTATAAAAAGCCATCTGCCGAAAAGAAATTTTAATATGAACGCCAATGTTTGTTTATATAAATTCTCCTAAAAAATAAAGAGAAGTTTTATACAGAAAAAAAATTCACCACACATGTTGGCATTTTTATAAGTCAGGGCTAATTTAATTGATACTAAATACATTCAATAAATGAGAATAATAATATTATGTTAAAGGAACCTAAGTTTAATATTGCAAAAAAACCACCAAATTTAGGTTCAGGAAAAATTTTACGTCCCCTATTCGAAAATATAAGACCTGTGCTTTAACTTGTTGCATCACCAAAGTCAACAAAGCTGTAGAATCAATTACACAAAACAAGCCGTCTCATTGGTTAATACCAACATCAGTAGCGTGTGCCACTTTTTATTTAAAGAAAAAAACCATTTGAAATTCAGATGAGGTTTTATTAGCAGTTATCACCGCTTGAACTAAACTACAATAAATTTAAATTGCATACAGGTGATTATGGGGTAAAAAAGTCAGTAGCATATTGTGAACAAGCTAACCGTAACAGTTACGTAATCATACATAGAATGAACGTAAATTTCACACTCAGTTTGACCCTCAAACATTTCTCGGTTGCAGCTGCTTTTAAACAGAAGGTGGTGAAGAAACTGTCTCCATACTTGTTGCTACATTGATTGACTGACAGGTGTTTGTGTAGAACAATTAGTACACAAGTCACTCATTTGAGCATCCATTGAGCAACATACGGAGTTTGGACGAAAATTATGGAAAATATTTGTGACATGCTGTTTATACAATAACTGTCATTGACATTGCGCCTATTACCTCCCTGTTGAGAAAAAGTGACACATTTTGTAACGTAAAAGAAGAACCGACCGAAGCTTATTAGCATGCAGTTTTTTCTGGGATTCGGACCGGTACATAGAAATCTCTTTAAATAACAATAGCAATGTCTCTCAAGCATGCCACATACTCAACAACAGCTTTGCCATATTTAAATGTTTGTATTATTTTATTTTGTAAATGGTCAATTGACTTGTGATATATATATATATTTTTGAATTTTCTAAGTATACAAAGAAAATCTGAATGCCAGTCTACAATTTGGTTTAGGGAAAAGACCTGTGTATAAGACTGTCCTCGGAACCCATAGGCTTAGTATCGTGACCTTAAAAGACTTCAACAGTTTTGGAACGTGCGATTGTTCACGTGTGAAAGGCACTCATAGTACTAATTGCCTTATAATTGTTTATTAGTTTTACATGGATCTAATTCTTCCAAAGCCTGTTGTTGCATTTCATTACACAGTCTGTTAGTTCAAAAATGTTGTCAATACTTGATTCTGAGGTCTTATCATGTGTCTCTGTCTTTTTGACATTGTGGGTCTCATAATGATTATCTAGACAAACCAAATCATGACATAAGGTGCAGCCGTGCAGGTGAAATGATTTCAACAGGTAACACATGCCTTCTACGAGTCAGTGAACGTATACACATCTTTTAGGCAATTAAATTCCAATTTGTTCAAATGCACATCTTTTCTGTAATTAATTTCCAATTTATTTAAAATTGATTGTTTATTGTTCTTCTTGATCAGGATTTGATGATGAAAATTAATCATCCAGACAGCTAGCGCTGCGACATCAATAATTATATTCATTATTATTACAAAACCACACACACACACACACACCTGGGTACTGTTTTATCAAAGCACTTATGGAAATCTTAAAACTTTCAAAATTGATAAATTCTTGATGATAATTAACAATTATACAATTATAATATACACCTTGTAGTAAATGAGTCTGCGATATGAACAATTATTCAGTTAATAAACTGCAACCAGTATATTTCCATTGAATATTTTACATAGTTATATTATATGAACATTATAAATACAAAGAATTAAAATTTGATCATCAGTTTAAAATTTTCCATGTAAGTGCTTTGATTAAACAGCTCCCAGAAACAATAATTGGAGTATTGTGCTACAGGCTTTCAACATGAACACTATGGGTACACAAATAAACAGTGTAAGTAAAAAATTCTTTCGAGTTAACAATTAAAAACAATTGAATTTTTAATTCGTTCGCGAAACTTTTGACGCTCAGTATATTTAAAATTCATGCGCTGAAATCATGAAATAACCTATTAAAAATATTTGTTTTCAATTGCAAAACTGAATTATCAAACTCATAGCATTACACATTTAAAACATTAGACATCAACCTAATGATTGTTTCGTGATCCCGTGAGCAATGCATCAGAGCCATGACTACGAATCTCAACGACTATTGCAATCACAATCTTTCATTGCACATTCAAAGTGTTAATTTCACAAGTAAAGTGCTAAATGTCAAATATTTATAACACTTAATTATAGATTATGGAAAGACATGATGTTCGCATGAGACAATATGAAACTGAGAACCAATGGTTGGTGTATATGCCAATATCTTTAATTACATGTCATGAATTTGCATCATAAACTAAGAGTTTATTTTACAAGTAAAGTAATGAACATATCCAGTCTCCCTACTTCATCTAATTACAATCACCACTGGACATCGGTCACTTTATCGGCCCTTTTAACTAGAATCCTCGTTCGTGCACCTGCACTTCACTACCTGACCAAAATTGACTTCACGATGAAGAGTGACATCTAGCGTAATAATTGAGCAATTAACACAAAACTTGCCTCAGATTACACTGTGTGCCCAAACAAGGAGCCCAAGATGTCCAGTAGGCAATCTGTTCCCCTGTTGGGATAATCACCCGTCATCAAACAACACAAACACCCAAGTCCCCAATATACATGTATCATTATCTGAGAGGTTACCCGGATAAAATCAGAGCCCCATCAGAGCCCAAACAAGAGCGGGCTACTCTATTAGAAACGAAACACTGTAATCCCTTTGCATACAATGCATCACTCGATAGTCCTGAATGTCGCCAGTGTATGCACAATGCATAAACTCCAACAACGTATTATTACACAGTTTCATGCAATTACCTTCCCAGCGACTCCTTATAGAGACATTGTTAAGGCAGTTTGGGACATTCAATTTGGGTGTTTTGCATTGCATTTGATTATCATATAAAGAATACTCATTAGGGGCCTGCGGAATAAAAGAAACCTGTACAACTTTGCACAAAACACCAAATTTTCAAGATTTGATTTTGTCAAAATACGGAAAAACAGTTAATTGTTAAACTGACCTTTGATCAATCCTTGTATTTTTTTTAGGAACTTTTTTTGTAAAAACTTAACAATATAAGGCACACAGTTGAAAACCAAAAATGGAAAACAAATAAATTTTATATAATTTGCAATATTTAACTGATTTTGAAATTTCCTATGCCTTGAGATGTTCAATGATATTGAAAGAATGTCATTAATAAACTAATTAAAAAAATAAGGAATCAGTAAATGAGAAAATAACTGTTCACAAAATCATTCATTTCTTGATTTCATGGCGACTTTCTTTTGTTAATCTTGTAAACAGTTAAACTGTTACAGACTGAATAGTACATCATTTGTTTTTAAAGAAAACATTTTAAGGACAGGGCAGCATGAAATATAGGGGACATGAAAGAATGAAATCGGAATAATAAATTAGGAATTTATAGTAGTCTGGTCTTAAATTTACCAGTATATTCTATTTTTCGATATGTAAATGAATCATGCAGGAACCTGGAAAGGATGAGCGAGGGCCGCATGTGAGAAAATCTAAAAATATCAATCTTCTACATTTTAGCTAAATTACAAGGCAGCGGCTAAATAGGATGCATAAATTAAGCGTAAAACCAATTTTATATGTAAATTAGATAGAAATCAATTTTACAAGTTAATCAGAAACTGAAGGCATGTATGGGAATACAATATACTGATACAGCATTATACAGAATCCGATGGTGTTAATGAAATTGTACACATTGAGTAAAGAAGAACTTGACATGCTATGAAGTGGAACTCTTAAGGTCAGCGAACGAGAGGTAGACGGTTTGATTCCCAGTTCCAACAGGTCATAACCTCCCATGAAAATTTGTCTAGGAATATGATACTTTTGGTCGTTTTTATCTTTTATTTACATATTTTTACTTGTAGACTTAGCCAAAAAGTCACATGGCATGACCACCCTGCACTAAGGTTTGACTAAAAGTCCTAAAAAAAATTACAAAATTAATGACAGTTTGCAGATAGACAAAATTTTATGTTCAGAATTTATTGGTATCACACACTCACTGACCAGTCAAGTTTTCCCAGCCTCAAGCATCTTAATCTTCCCCCACTGTCTCCCCTCATAGGACATTAACTGTAACTTATATTTATCATTTTCTATTGATTTTAATTGAAATGGACTGCTGGAATGCTGCGAAATCACCATCAAACTTGGTGAACATCCATTTACACCAAAACAAACAATTCACTTAGCAGATCAGATATCATTGTTCTAACAGACACCATGTAAAAACTCATACCTGTCACTACCAGCATGCAAATAAATTATAATTGAAGTAAGAAGATATTCCCAGAAAATATTGGTACAAATTACTGAGTTGAAACACACCCTCCAAACACTATTTTTTTTTCAAGAATGAGACCAAGAGAAACAAGTCAGCACCACCTTGCGGGTGCAGACGCTCATCTGATATCTGTCACTGTCAAAAGGCAGACAACCTTAGCATGAAGAAGAACAGAGTTATGTGTCCTGCTTTACAGAGTAAGGTATTGATGGTGAATAAGTAATAAGTTATCTTTCAAAATGTAGATCATAGCAATGAGTCTTGCTTGACATGGGTAGGTATTGATGGTGAACAAGTGTTGCAAGTTTCAAAGCAATAGCCCACATAGTGTATGAGAAAAGTGGACCGAAACACAAAACTTAACCAATGCATTTTATTTTCTAAGTCCAAAAAGGGGCAATAATTCTCAAAAATTGCAGATCAGAGTTACGGGTCTTGCTTCACAGGCTCAGGTATTGATGGTGAACAAGTGTTGCAAGTTTCAAAGCAATAGCTTTGATAGTTTATGAAAAATGTTTACCTAAACACAAAACTTAACCATGCAACGCTGACGCCGACGATGATCAGTGATGACAATAACTCATCTTTTTTTTCAAAAATCAGATGAACTAAAAAGCAAATATTTAACAAGATTGGGTTCAATGTACGCTAATGAGGCAGTGGAAACCAAATTGACCACAAAAAAACCCAAAGCAAAATCAATCAGGGGCCATAATTCTTTAAAAATGTTGGATAATGTGACAATATATGTGAGGTGTTTATGATGGTGAACAAGTATGCCAAGTTTGAAATCAATGCCTTGACGATCCTCAATAAAATATTTGAGTTTCAATAACTTGAAAGGAATGGTAAACATTTTCGGAAAAAAACGAAGGAAAAAGTGTCAGTATGTTACTACTCCTCTTGTGATTATGAATAACTATGCCAAGTTTCAAGTGGATTATCTTTGATAGTCTTTGAGAGAATGACTGTGACAATAAACTTAACCAACGCACCCACAACAATATAGTAGCACAACTTCCCCCCCCCCCCCCCCCGGAAAAGTTGAGCTAAAAACCAGGACTGGTTCTGTAGCTTACTGCACAGCCTGGTCCTATTGAAGCAATCAATGAAAGTAAAAGTATCATCATTACTAACATAAAGAAAACCAATTACTTCAATTTTCAAAGGTGTCCTGAGGGCCAGAGCTAAAGTGGGCAGTCAGAAATAAGGGGGCCATTAAACAATATTATGTCTTTGCAAGCTCCCTATAACACCTTCAAATGTTTATCATAATGGCTTATAATTCAAACTTCATTGAATCTGATAATGAAAACAACAGATTGTGAAAACTATAAAATGCTGCAACTTTTCATCACCATAGTGATAAAACTGAGAAAAACCTTCTGTTTAAGCCATATATTGATGCACATGCATGAATTGTCATTCACCCATTTCACCCATCAAATCTTAACAATTTTATGGAGTCTTGAGTTTTACTGGAAATTCTTGAATTCAACTTCAATAAAATTCCATGGAGCAGGCTGCTTGTCATCATTGACTGTATGCCCATGACAGTTTTATTTTATCTCCTGGCCATAAAATACCGGTCAGTATAAAAGATTGACCATCCATCTCCATGTGGTCAGTTTTAAACAAAATTACTTTAACAGATGCTACATCTGAATGCCCCATTTCTTGAAGAAATGATAAAAAATCCTTCGGTAAGAAGTACTTCATATTCTTGCCCAACAATCCAAAGTAATTCTTCAAGTTGGTTAAGTGAACCTCATCGAAAAACAAATTAAGCTGGACAAAACAAACATTACATGGGCAATCTATCTTTCATGGCAATTTGATTTCCGCCAAGACCCAACTTTTCAAATCGAGACCTAATTTGAAAACTCACTCAGTGTGAAATACAAATACAATTAATCACAGCTGACAGAAGTAAAATGAAGCAAGGCAATGATATTGATTCGACTGAAACATCAAACTTTTAAATTCTTTGTTCAAGAATAACAACCCACCTAAACAAATACAGGACACTAACTGGGAACTAACAGAAATCATCCATTTGTCTTTTTTTATCTAACCAAACAGCATAATTAATGTATTAATTTATAAATTTATCTAAAGTGTTCTGAAATTATAAATAAATTTTGATGTTAATCCAGGAAGATTTGAACTAAGAACAAACCACCCAAACATTAAAAATCTATTCAAAGTTGAAATTTATATTAATCACCCAAGGATGGTCTAATAAATTTTAAAACAAGAATAAATCACCCCATTAAAATAAAAAAAAATAGACTCATATTAATCACTTTCAATGATGCCTACAAAGAGAACACGCCCATTTAGACTTGACCATTGTGAATGAGAAAATTCGAACTTCCCACCTTGATTAGGACTATAGGATTCACACACTCTAGACCCTTTGACCACTGTACAGTACCTCGGAACAATTATTGATTGATTCCAAACAATTGGGCATGAAAAAAGTATCACGAGTATAATTAATATCATATACTAGTCAATGTCGTAAAAACCTAACACATGCTTTTGGTTTTGATTTTTTTATTACTCTAAACCTTCTAGAACAAATTTGAGTGAATCATGAAATTCCTGTTGGGTTCTATCGACATGATTATGGTCAAGTCATAGGGAAAATGCATTAAGACAGGGTGATTTAACATCTGTGTAAACCAATTTTGAAACATTTAACTGCAAAGGCTGTTCAAGATACTCAGCAGAGTGACCATGCCCTAACAATGATCAATTTGATCTGTATTGCAGGTACAAAACTGTTTTGTTCATGTCATATACTTTTGCCTTGTACTCATATTTGTTCCTCATCTACATCAGTTGATGTGCACCAGAACATCAGATTTTCCAATGATATCATAATAAGGTTTATAACCAAGATCTACTTGAGTAAAACAAGGTTGTCCAGTGTCTCTCATCAAACTGCCAAAAAGCTATTACAAATCACTTCAGATCCACCCTTATCCTGGTTACAATGACCTTGACCTTATAATCACAGCTTCTCCGATACTCTTTGACCTTAGCAACCAACGACCCCAGTTCAGGTCATCACTAATCAAGCCAAATAAAATTTATTGCCCAAAATGAATAGATTTGAACCCAAATTCAACATTGGACTCAATTGTTGAAAACTTTGTATGCTTCTAATGTCAATTCATAGGTAAATACAGCACTTGATTAATTGTGTGGAACAAAAGGCCCCTTTTAGCTAAATTACCATGTAGAATCAGCAAAGGGATCATATTGTCACCCCTAATAGATCCCTACAAGATGTTTATGGGGTTAGCATGTATAGAGCAAGGGTGTCAAATAAGGGTTGTTAGAAAAGGTACAAATTGATTTAGAGTGTGATAACGCACAGTTAAAGTGACAATTAGAAAGAACCCAGTGTCCCCTTCAATCCCTGTTATATGATGTATGGACACAGTTCTACACCTCATGATGGTGATTTGTTAAACCTTTGAAATAGGGATGTCATTGAGGAGCCGAACCTCAGGGCAAGTAAAACATGATTTTTAGACATGTTGGACAAAGTATCGCAAGGAGAGGTGGCTTAATTTTAGTCCTGTAAAATAACGGACACTAGCTTAATTATAGGAGTAAAACTCCTACTATGCTTATGTTACAAAGCTGTAAGACTTATTGGATGGTATGATTTGTCATTCTTCAAGTTGCAATTCTTGTGCCCACATGTTTGAAGGGCCAAATTTTGACAGGGGAATTACAAAGACAACCCTGGTTTTCATTGCCTTAGCAATTAAATATAGAAAAGGAATAGGGAAAAGGCTCTATGTAGCGCTTTGCTTAAGAAATGGACACCAGTAGTAATGCTGTAGCATTGTTATTAATAAGGAAAACCACAAGAGATTTTCTAACAAATGCATGTAGCATTATAGACCTACCCCTTGGATCTCTTCAAACAAATTATTTCACATTTTCTCTTCTTTAAAAAAGATTTCAAAAGAAAATGGAACACCCATATGCACACTGAGTCAATCTGTACATCTGCACAATCTGTTCCGTAGCAGGAACATTAGACCAAATGGCTCAAAAAGCAACCATGCAACTCTCCAGACATTCAAAGAATCAAGGCATGTGTCCTCAAAACAACATAAAAGCACCAAACAGACTCTGACAAGCTTGACCAAGCCTAAGACTACATGATAAATGATTTAATTAATTTCATCGGTTTTCTTTTTATCTTCAAATCTGTCCAAGGAACATAATCAATAAATCACCCTTAATTAACAATGTGGACTCGAAGCGCTGGTCACTTTTACCAGGGACTTTGAGTAGAATCACTTCCTTCCACCGCCAGAACTTGATAAATGAGATTTGATGCAATAAATATCCTGGCTATTATCAGAGGGTCCTGTCTAATGTAACATAAGGGATAAATCAAGCTAATTTGGCCAAACATGAAACTAGGGGTGGGCTGTGTTATGTATTATAGGGACAAGTATAATAACCCTATGAATCTTTTATTTCTTTTTTTCAGGGGGGGGAGAAAAGGGTCAATTTGATCAAAATGTTCATAATGAAACCAAAGCCAATTGGAAAACATCATTTGAAATCACATTCATTGAATTCATGTGTTGGTCTTTAAGTGTTTTTTATATTAACAATTTTATAGAAATTAGGGTCCAGACCGAACTAGTCACTGGTGTGTTTTTTGTAGCCAGAATCTTTTATTAATATTAAATTCATAATAATGAAAACCCTTTTTCAATACCAGGCCAATGGATGTTGGTTTGTTTAGAACAGAGCTAGCAAATTGTGTGCCTTTCTTGCTGTTGTTAATGTTGGGTTCAGCCTTCCCTGTCATATTTGTTGATTAATATCCTTTTTCATTTATTGAAATTCTGAGGTAAATCAAGGTAATCAAGATTTTTAACATATACATAGGTCTGTCGACAAAGTGGTGAAATTGATATGAAGTGAAATATCATATCAAAAGTATCAAACATACCCTTGTGGCAATGTATAACATCAGCAATGAGGTGTCCATCAGCAATGAGGTGTCCAGAGTGATTAATATAAGTTTGAAAAACTTGTGTCGCAAAAAACCTCACATAAATGTTTAGTAAAAACTTAAGTAACAAACTTCAGCAGTGTCATGAAGGTATAAAGAATCTTTGGCAAACTCGACAACAATCTGACCAGTGTGTGCATTTGTTGCATTTGTTTACCTTTCACACCACGGAGTCTCCATCGCTTGTGTGTACACAGTACATCTGTTAGACCGAAATCTGTAATTGGGTAGACAAGCAACAAGCGCAAACAAAATCAGAAGGGCCGAATTCCCTAAACATTATAAACTGTCAACAAATCACAAGAAAGGGATTAATAAGAAAGGAAAACACTCATTTAATGACATCAATAGACTCAGATAGAAAGTAACTTCTTAAATTAGAAAAACAAATACACTTATTTCTTGGTTGTTCGAACAATGCAAATACAAGTGTAAGTGGCTCACCTGTTTCAATTAAAAAATGAAAAATTCAAATTTTGACCATACAATCTTGAGAAAATGTTACAAGCTGACACTCATGTTTAAACCACAATGCATTTAATAGGCTGAATAGAACAACCAGGTGGGTCAACCAATGGTCACAATATTAAAATAAAATTCAAGAACTCAAAAAAAATTAGAATTTCACCATTCTATGAACAATTCACCCATTATTACAGTAAATGTTACTGCATGGTTAAATTCATGCAAGGATCCAAGCGATATTTTTCAAATGCCCATTTATTTTTTTTTAAATGATCGCATATTTTTTATGATTATTAAATGCAAATTTATCGATGACGATGGCGTATAATGAGAGTTTTCATATTGTTACAGCAAGCTTTTTGTGGAACCTGATTAACCCACATCTGAATCGTGTGCAAAAAATTATCACATTCAGTTATTTTCCATTAACCAACTGTATTTTTTTACTGCTTTTTTGTCTCTAGTGCTCATTGTTCGTATGCATACTGAAGTGAAAATCAAGAATTATCATGTAGAAAAATCTGGAAATGAATCTGAGGCTCAGCAAAAATCTGAAAATGAACCAAACACAGCCATCTGAATATTAACATAAACCAATGAAAATTGTTCATCAAAGGGTAGTTCTTGATTGAAATTGTCAAGAAATACTTGATAGAATCATATTCCTGTCTTGTCAAAGTCCAAGTACAATAGCATTTGTTACTGGATCTCCACATTTATAAAGGAAGGCATTTCTAATCTGTCCTGCCCGATGATTTACATGTCCATAAATTAAGCATAAAATATTCCATAAACACCGAGCAGGGATATCTTAATTAACATGATAATAAGGGAGCTAATATATCAACCTTAATGCCTCATGGTGGGAGAAATTTTCTGTTATCGGAAATAATTTCGGAATAATGGAATTTCAGCAGACACAGGAATTCTATGAAAGAATTTAAATTAATTACCATCAAGAGTTAATTAGTGTTAATGCATTCATCCATAAATTTCATTTTTAATTGGTTTCTTATTGTAAGTGAATGACAAAGGTCTGCAAGAACAGATGAACAGACTCTCGCAGAACATGGAACTTGAAATACAAATTGCTGCAAATTTTGGTTAATATTAAAATTTTCCAAGTTCAAGATCATTTCAGTTTTGAGAGACAATGAAGAAATTGTAAATGAAATTTAATTTATAATAGACTTGCGGACTTAACATTTGAAGGAACTTAATACAGAAATTATAATTGGGGTTAATATTTTGAATTTCAATTTGCAAGACAATGAAAAAAGGAATTTATTGTAAATCAATGTGATTTTAAGTAATTTTAAAGAGAACAATGGGTACACACTGAAAATTCAGATCGTCAATTTAGTAATTTTTTATACATTCCTGCTTTACATTTTGGCAAACCCTGTTTAAATTTCATTTGACTTTTTCCAGCAAAAATATTTATAAAAACAAAAAGGCTTTGAAGGGCATGTAATATTTCTAAAAGTTCAATTCACATTATCTCTGATGAAAATTTTCATAAGCAAAAAATATTTATTTTTTTCAGAATAATTTTCAGAAATGGTTGTATAGCCTATAGATATCATATAAAGGTTTGTGTTAGTTTTGGTACTGTTGCAATATAATAATTGAGTACTTGAGTAGTTATACATGTTTATAGTTTACCCTACTTCTTTGTCCAATCAAAAGCCAGGGATTTTCAAATTTTGAGACTATTTATTCATTTATTTTTGCAATGGGCATAATGACTATTTAGTAAATCTGTCTATTAGGACAATTTTGCTGATTCCAAAAATGGAAAACTAGACTCGCCTACCCTCATTATTTTACTGTTAATCTATCAGCCATCATAAAAGGAATTTTGTGCAATTTCACTCGTATTATCCCATAAATGGACATGCTATTGTTTGTGTACAAAGGGTCACTAAAAGTGGGCGGGTAAACTATAAACCGGTTATAGATCACATATTAAAATTATAAACAAATTAGTACTGCGGTTGCTAGCGCTCCCTTGCACTAATTTGTTTATAAATCTAATATATGATCTATAACCTATACATATAACTCTTGAGCCAAATGACAACAATGATTTAGAACAGGAAGACATTGAGACAACTGGAGAACATTAAGACAATGTCTCCATGTTGAAGTTGTCTAGTCATTACTATATACTGTAAAATCATTAATTTTCGTGGGGGATTAAATTTTGTGGATTTCGTTGTTCATCTTTAACAATGGAATCAAATCCCATCAAACATTAATTTTTACTCTTGTATTTATTACCTGAAATTTATGCAAAATCCACAAATTAATGTCCTATCGAAATGGTCATTTTTACCAAAACCATTAAGTTGTGTCCCATCAAAATTAAATGATTTTACAGTACCTGAACAACTTGTTTATCTGTTACATAATGTCCCAGATGGTCTTTATAGTAGAAAGTACACAATAAATAATTCTGCTTTATTTCATCTAGACAGATATTGTCCTCTTATCAAGTAGCAGCCCCATTATAATATAATCGGACACCAAGGTCTGATGATTACCATCTTATAGAAGTGCTTATTTAGAGGTCACTTTAGGGATCTCTTGAGTTAGGGGCTTATCTTATAAATCTTGTAATCAAGTAGCAGCCCCATTATAACATAATTGGACACCAAGGTCCCATGACTCCCATCTTCAGGAAGCGCTTATTTAGGGGACACTTCAGGGATCTCTCAAGTTAGGGGCTTATCATGTGCATCTGGAGATGGTCTATTTAAATGACCTAACACCAATTACAGAACAGGTCAATGATAAGATACAACATCCCACCACCAGTGGAGCTATCTTAGAGGAGTCCTGCAGATATATTTCCAAGCAAAATTATACGATTAGGGGCCCAGTAATTAAAAGTAATTGAAAGTGGGGGTTAAATGAAGCTATCTTGGACACCTATGGATATGTTTCCAAGCAAACTTACAAGATTAGCGGTGCGGTAATTAAAAGTAATTGAAAGTGGGGTTAAATGAAGCTATCTTGGACACCTACAGATAATGTTTCCAAGTAAATATACAAGATTAGGGGTGCCGGTAATTGAAAGTCAACTGAACCAGGGGTTAAATGTTTACTTTAGGGACACCTAATGGTGTCACTATCCACAGATTATCATGTAATCAGATCAATAATGTCAACACAACCAGCAGTAAGTTCCTCCATGGTAATCATTATAACTTGACCAGATTTAGTAGGCACTCCGGACAATTCCCCCCCCCCCCCCCGTGTATATTTCGGACGAAGTCGGTGCAAAAATAAACAAATATTTTCGATAAGTACCGACTACGCTTACGGAAAATAATACATGCTTCTGAAGTGAGTGCCTACTAAATCTGGTCAAGCTATACATAAGATCGATCACCCCCCCACGATCTCCTCTTGAATATATCAAAATTAAGATAAATGTCACTACAAATATTGCTATGTGTTGTTTGGTTAATTTTCATGGGAGTATGTTCTCACAATTAGCATTATAAGTCGAAAACATTATTCTTAGATCATTTCCGTAAAATTTAATGAGTTCGATCTTCAGATTTATCGTAAAATTCAGACTCTGATTTTGGCAAAAACAATACCTGTCAACTGTTGGGGGTTTGGATGGTTCATTCCATGATTGATTCAACATTTCTGTACGGCTTTGGATTGTCTATGGTCTACAGTATTATCTTGGGACTTTTCAGCTTTTTTCACAGGCTCAGCAGAAACTTGGACTTTCAGCAGTTCAGTTTCATTTTTTTGTTCAGTTGTGTCTTGGGCATTGAAAACAAAAACCCCTCTCATTTTTTAAAGTAATTTTAAGATAAAATTTAAACTTGTTTTTATTCAATTTAGAAATGTCTAAACCAAAGTATAGCTAGGACTGTATATTCATAAGACTATTGAATTAGAAGTTAATTCATTCAGGATGGACTACCAGCAAGCGAAGGTGTCTGGCAATTTTACTATTTGTACATGTTAATATATGATAATATTCTGTTTATTCTTACTGGTCAGCTGAGCTAATGTTAAGCCCCTGGTGGTCTGGAACTGACCACTGTCCTGGTACAAACAGACCAGGGACTATGTAACTAGATACCATCAGGGAATGGGAACTCTAGTTATTATTACCAAGAACCTGTTATTTGAGCCACACCAATTACAGATCAATTTATATGCTAAACTTGATTTCTCCACAGGGGCTTGGGGAAATTATCAAATTAAAACTTTTTCTACCTACTCCCTTGGACTGGTGGATAAGAGAAAAAGAGGTTGAAGGTTCAATCTCAGAAGGGGGTTAAATTATAGTTATATATTGTATGCTTCAAGTATGGCTAATAATATTAAAGATTAGGGAAATATCAGAAAGTTAAATGTGCTGAGACTCAAAGAGTCAGGAAGTAAAGAAGGGTGCCTGACTAGTGACTATAAATAAAATTATAACATTAAACTTTTTGCTGCATTGTGATGCTTTTTATTTCCAACCACCATAATGCCATAAGCCTAAGTATTATATAGCCAATATGGTAACCCAAAGAGGTTATGTCAAAACTTTAAACTGATGCGTTTCTGACAAGATTCAGACAAGATCACCATAAAAACCAATTAATCCACCCTTCTATCTTTTCCTGTCTTGTCACTAATTGGTAACATTAAAATAATTGAATTTTCATAGTTCAACACAAGTATTAAACTCAACCTGTTGCAAAGATGTTTTAAATTACCCCATTCAGCTGGAGTGCTGAGCCAGAGATGGTCAGGAGTGGTTAATTGACAATGACCAGTGTCCAACTGGTGTCAGAACTGACCTCAGGTCAGCTGGGTGTGACCAATGCATTAGTTTGACGTGTCCGAAAGGGTTGAAATTTATATGCCGAGCATAGCCTTTATGTGCTTTATTTCTACTGAAACATGGCAGGCATATATATGTGTACCTCCACCCGGATTTGAACCCGGGTCGCCAGATTAGACGGCAAGCCACTTGCCACTGAGCTACGGAGGCACATTTATATAAACAAGAAAGTTACTAAAGTTCCTAACAAGATTATTTACAATAAGTGGGATATTAATTTGAAGAATTCAAACAATATTTGAGGCTTCAGTGAACAAAATCATTTCACTGTTGGCTGACTTGCACAAACCATAGATGTGATTGGCATACAATACTTGGTAATATGCTTATGGCCACAGATTCAATACAGTACAAACTCTGTATAGGCACACCCTTAATTGAAAGCTGGAAAAAGTGGTTGTTGTAAAGAGGTGGTTGTTCTGCACAGGTTAAGATTTTTAAAAAATCAGAAAATATGTGTTTAGGGTAATTTTGAAGGTGTTTTGATAATAGAGAGGTTGCAGCTCTTCAGAGGGCCACTCTGGAGCGTTTTAACAGTTACTGTAATAATACTATAATTAATAGCAATTTGTCCCTTTGGTGCAACAAGGTTGTATCTTACTATATACTATATAGAGATATATATACAACCTTGTGGCGCCAAAGGGACACATTTTGCATGTGAAATCTGGGACCCATCACAAGACAGTAACAACTTCTGTCTGTGAGCTGTTACCTGGACAAATTTATGTATATTGTACACAGCATTGATATGCTGCAGGATCTTTTAATCTACCAAATGGCAAAACAGTCATGATGCTTATGATAAAAGACAAATAAATTCCAATTTCTTACAATATTGCAACAAAATTTGAACATACATTCAGCAAAAAATGCATCTATCAACCCCAAGAGCAGTTAAACCAACCAAGGTCCCCAGCTCATTAGAGGGGACATTCTTAACTCCTTTGACCCTATCAGATCCCTAATTGACAAGCTAACCCCATAGGGAGCTGATATTATACCAGGGCCCAGTAAAAGGTGAAGGGTATGGGTCAGATGAAATTGAAAGTGTCGGAATCAGAGAAAGCCCATACTGGTATCAATCTGTCATTGCTATGGGTTTACATTGTAACAGCTACCTCATGCTATTAAGACCCATTAACCTTTTTTCCTAATAATAGTTATAAAAGAAATACAAATTTAGTCAAATTTGTCACAGAAACGGAGTCCAATAGTTCACAAATGACACTGTATATAGACCCCCTGTATCCTGACAATTCAGGCCGGTAAAGGAAGCAAAATAGTTCACCTTTGTGGTCAGTCACTCAGTGAATGGACAATGAGCATGACAAGTTTGAAAACTCTCTAGAAAAATAGTCAGTAATTGGGTACTGGACTTTAATCAATACCTGTTCTTATACCAACAATGTACAAAATGGTACCAACAGACAGATTTCAAATTTGATGAATTGAGATTTTAATTTCAAATAATACACTTTTTTGAAGAGATTAGATAATTTCAACTAATTTTTTTGAAGAATTTATAATTTCAAATTTTGCATATACTTTTTTGAAGAAAGCTGATAATTATAGCTTGGCCGCATTAACATGAGTCTGACCTATTGATTACCATAATTTAACAGTCGATATAGTGTCTACGTTTACAACACCGATTGTATGTTTTCATAATCGGGGAGCATCACGATGACGCTCGAGATGTAATACAAACACAAATCTTAAATGCCGATATTGCATGATTTGCTTGCGGAAATTAATTTATTCAAAGCAAGGGTCTTGTAATATATTCTTGAATAAAGGTCAGGCTCAGGTCAATACAGCCAAGCTATACAAATACGGTAAGCCTTTTGTTCAAAGCATGCTAGTACCACAGGTAACTATATCATCCATAAAGATGGGGTTTTACAGGCCCCTTCCCCTCAGGACAATTCTTTTAAATCATGCAATTTTCCCCTAAAATCCAATTTACATGAATTTTTTTCTTCCCTTTTGCAAAAAGTATCTGTTAATTTTTCCCAGATTTAAAGAAAATGACCTTTTCCTACCATTGAAAAAAGCCCTGTTAATGGATTTTTTTTTGCTTTTTTGTTATCAATGATGCAGTTACCTGTGGCATGTACAACACTGACTATGTTGTTATTAATAAATTGTTAGTGGTTATATTTGTTAGAACTATATATCAAAAATGTACACTAACCTTGACTTTGAAGTACAGCAGGATCAACATATTGCGCCTTTTCGCTTTTGTCCGACTTGTCTGTGTTACTGTTACTCTCAGACTTCTCTGTTTTTGATGAACCACCGATACTGCTCCCGCCAACATGACCAGTGGTTACACCCGGGTATACCTCATCCGGCTTCAGAGGAATACATGTAGAAGGGACCACACCTTCAGCAACAGGTGGTAACAATGTTTGTGGTCGGTGGGCTTGAACTGACGCAAGCCATCCAGTGAGTCGACTATGCTTACTATGACCTTGAGGTCCAAGGTCACTGTTGTGTCGAGTCAACGTTTTCCTTCTCAAGTCAGTTGGTCCTGAAACCATTTTCTGTCCGAATCGGGTTTCACTAACAGTTTGTCTTAGTTTCGGAGGTTCTTTTTTGGTACCCGGCATTATCATCCCCTCAGTACCAGCTGGTCGCCCACCTAGACTTATACCAGATAAACACCTTCTAAGATTAGTCTTTTCATTCATCATCATTGAGCCAAGTGCATTATTATCGTCAGTCGAAGCTGCAAGTTTATGTTCATTTTCCTCTGCAGGAGGCATTGGTGTGCTATTATGTAAAGGTCTATCAGGTAATGGTCCAGTCAGGCCGAAGCCTTTATATTCAATCAGCGTACAAGTTTCTATGTCCGAATTCTTAACAAAGTCTTTCTTCGCAACACCACCATTAACCTCAGAAGCATCTTCTGATGCCACACCAACTGTCAGTCCAGGTCCCATATACTCCTTAAACTTCTCCTTTCTCACACCCTTATTTTTTCTCTTCTCACGTTTTGACTCACGGTTTCTCTGGAAGGTTTGATCGCTGAATGAATGCCTTCTCACTACTTTACTATGCTTCATTCTGAGATCCTTATTTTCATCCACGGTGTCTGCACTAACGCCAATGTTTTCTCCTCTTTTCTGATCAAATTCGTAGACTTTTTGTTTGTTTTCAGTATGAAGGGTTTCACCAGCGTGCATGATATTCATGTCTCGTACTTTCAGACCCTGATATGGTTTAAGTAACGGAGTCGATGTCAACAGTGGCAGAGAATTTCTGGCACCATCACTCGGCAAACCATCCACAGATGGTTTGAATGAATTCAGAGCTGGCAGTTGATATGAATCGACGCTACATTTATCCTCAATACTGCGAACACCTAACTTTGGTGGTAAGGGAGTAGATGAACACAATGGGTCAGCTTGTCCATGACTTGTAGTTCTTGTTAACTCTACTTCAGTATTGTTCAAACGATCAGCAGTGATTATAGTACTGTCTACATTGCCAAACCCATTATAACAATCTCTCTCCTCTGCTATGTCATACAAGTAATGACTATTCACAACATTCTCAATAGTTTCAAATGTACAGAAATAATTTGTTGTTTCCTCGTCTACTTCAGCCCCGTCTGCACCAATATCACTGTCGCTGTCGTCATCGACAACAGAGAAATATCTCCCGGTCTCCTCCAAAACTTCAGCTCCATCTCCACTAGTTCTACCAATATCATTATTGCACAACCAAGCATCAGTGTTAGATTCAGCGCCAATGTTATTATAATCCTTCTTTCCTTTTTGATCCATCAGTTCACCTTTACCAACACTCTCTGGACTAGTAACAGTAATGATTACATTAGCATAAACATGTTCATTTGATTCGTTAATCTCATTTGGTAGATTATCTTGTTGAAGATCTGTTCCACTTAAAACTATGGATTTATCACTTTCTGATGCACCTGAAATCTCTAGTCGTCCTTCACAACACTGTTCCGATTCATCAATTATAGTTCTATCAGAGTTATTCATTTCATCAACTTCAATATCACCTAAAGTATCTTCAACACTCATCATATCGTCAGTTACAGAATGCGTATCATCTAAACTTTCTTTAACACTTATCGTATCATCAGTCATGGTAATAATATCACCTAACCTTCTGTCAACACTATCAACAATTACTGTATTCATCGAATCAGCACTATTAAGTCTTGTATCTTCAACTTCAGTTTTTATACTTTGACCAGATTCCATTTGTTTGACTATTGCACTAACCTTAACACCAGAGCATATCTGGTTCACCTCATGCCTTCTTTTCTGAAGCCAGTTATGTATTTCATCACATTCATTCATACCAGTGGACGACTCTTTTACATTTAACTGCATGAGTGTAGATTCATATGGTGTAACAATGTCTTGTGCTTCACCTTGTAGTATTTCACCAGTTTCCTTATGAAACTCAGCAGAACATTTCATTACACCATTATGCACATTGTCTGCACTTTCTGCAACATTTTCATCCATTTTCACTAACATTGCAGTAGCATTAGAACTATAGATCTTTACATTGTCTCGTTCTTGATTATGACTAGATTCACTAATACCTTTATGAACATCAGCAATCTCATTAAATAGTTGACTATCACTAAATACTGGCAGCTCACTGGCTGACTCACCACTGTTAATATCTACACCAAGAGAATTATGTTCAAGTTCCATATCACTACTTACTAGACTATTAAGTAATGTTTCAACGTGACTGTCAACATCGTGACTTATATGTGCCATGGCAACATCAGGACCTACATTTGTAGTGGCAGCATCAGGACCTGCACCAACCTTATTATTGGCTGCCTTGCTGTCAGTGACGACATTTGGACCAATACCAGGAGTGTCAGTATCGTCATTGCATTCAAGGCGTAGTTTCTTACATGGACTGATTAGGTTGTTTAGTTCCTCCATTACTTCTAAGTTTGTGCTAAGGTATCACATAGTCAATACCTGAAAGAAGAGAAAGTGTAGAACTATATAAGACAAGAAACAGAAATTTGATGGACCCATCAAGGTTTTAGTGTAAGGTCTATAGTATGGGCCTGTTGCAAGCGATGTCAGGTAACCCATACCTTCAATATTAAATTGAATGCGAGATTATATAAACGGAATGAAGGAATTCGGTAGCACTAATTATTTAGGAAACGGACACCAGTTTAACTTAGCTACACCATAGGTACCCTTCACTTTAAAATTTCTGTACATACATTACTGTAATGAAATCAGACTGACTTAATACCCAGTAATTAGCATACACATATCATTCAGAAGTATGCAAATCAAAGTTTCAACTCTGAAACTGTATTTATCAATATAAACAAAGAAGGAAAATTCAGGAACCTGAAATCAAACCGACTTGAGTTACATCCACTATTAGAACAAGCAATAGTAATACTATAATAGAAACACCTATTAAAGCCATATGATGGAATTGTCTGATAATATTTTTTCCACAACTTCAGCAGTATGAATTTCATGAGCCAGGTCATAGTATTAAAAAGCTCATAACAATTAAGGTCAATTACAGTGGCAAGTGCTCCAATTATCATCGACAATATCTACAGGTGGGTAATGTCAGAAATAATGAAGCTTTACCTTTCAACCATTCCCCAATCAATATATACTCTTAAATTTCCATATAAATGTGTCCACAAGATTCACTTAGTAAATGTGAAGAAAATTGCCAAGTTTTACGAAATTTGAATGAGTACAAAAAAAGTTATGACAAAAAAGGAGGTAAAAAATGTCATGAGTGTAACAAATTTCCGTGACATTTTTAAAAAATCTTGTTTTGTAATACTTACTTAGAAAATTCAAGGTCATCAATCATGAAAATTGCAATTATTTTGCATTGTGGAATATGTTGGCTTTTACTACATATCCATTTCCATGTTCAGATAGTTATAAATAAGATTTAACCGACATGATTATAAAGTTGCTGCTTCGGGAAAAACACCTAAATTTTGCTTTGCATTTTTACTAATATCACAATTTCTTCTAATATATGAACAAGTTAATACTTTGCATGTTTCAAACATTGTCTTTCATGTATCTTCTATATAGAAACGTTGATATATTTTATGTTGGACTATCGTTGTCGAGTAGGGGACTTATAACATAATTGTACATGAAAGTGTCATGAGTGTAACATTTTGAGTTTGACATACTATGTTGAAATCACACAACTTTTTATACAACTTTCAGCTTTCTGACATTGTAGTTTGTATCACAGAGATGCTATCAGTAACAATTATTCATGCTTTTACCCAGTATATATTTTTCTAACATGGTCTTAGGTTATGTCATGAGTGAAACGCTGAATTTGAAGTTTTGTGTTGTTTCTTTATTCCTGTCTACCGTTTATACTTTTTCGATTAGCATTTCATGTTCTGTATTTTTTATCAGACGAGGTATGGGAATTTAATTAATTCATGATAAAAACATGATTAAATGATATATAATTATTTTATTTGGCACTTTTAAATAAAAATTCCCATTATCACAACAAAAATCCGAGAAAAAATGAGATTTTTTAAAAAAGATTTCCCATTGGTGTAACTGGGTTGGTAAAACGTTGTTCAGTGTACATAAAAACGCACATGGAAACTGAAAGTGTTACATTTTTTCTCCGTCATGATGTCATTTCTTAGTCTATTCATAAGTGTTTCACTCATGACATTGTTTTATAATTTCTGTGTTTGCTAAAATTTAAACTTCTTTAAGGCTGCAAATTTTAACATTTAACTACAACAAGATGGTTGAAGTAAGATATACAGACTTTCTACCATTCAAAAGTCAAAATATCACCAATAGCCAAACTTCTATAGATATGAAAGTGTAACACTGCTCCCATGGACCAAATCTAATTACTTATTCAGTATTCACTAACAATTTAACGTCTATATATAACACAACCGTACATAAAAATCAAACCTTTAATTTAAAGATAACAGAAAATGAAATTCACTGAAGATTCCGTGAATTTTCTCCGACTGAAAGGGGATTTCTACTGACTATTCAAGTTGTTCGCAACTTAGATACACCTGAATATATGACATTCGACCTCGCCTTACGATCGTACCTTCATTGCGAAACTCATTATTGGTATGTATGATGTATCTTACAATTCATGCATGTTGCTAACAGTATCATGAAGAAATATCTATTCTATAAAGGCATGAGAAGAAGCTACCAGTAGAATATAATCATGTGCTTTGCATTTTGATTAAAAATACCTGACAATTCCCTGATTTTTGCCCAATTTTGAAATAGTTTAATGTTTTCCTGAATGGATTTGTTGACAAGATTTTCCAATGGAAGAGATGGTTATAAAACTCATACAGGTATGCCCCATGGCAGCCCAATAGTCTCAAATGGTAAATGACACAATGACCTTGACCTTTGATCTACTGACCTCAAACTACATAGGGATAATCCTCTAGCTGACCAAACTGTTAAGTTTAATGATTCTAGAACAAAGCGTTCTTGAGTTATTGACCAAACACACTTGGTCTAAATATGGTACGAATAGGTCTAATAGACCTTGATCTTTGACCTACTGACCTTAAAATAATTAGGAGTCTTCTAGTGTTGCTAGCCAACCTCCATTGAAAGTTTGAATATCCTAGGTCAAATCAGTCTTGGGTATTTGAACGGAAACCATTTGGTCTATTTACGGACATACAGCTAGAGACAGACATACAGACCGTCAGACATGATCAAATCAGTACATTTATAAACCCTCATCAAAGATGGGGGGGCATACAATAGTAACCATACTTTTAGATTTTTTCTGAGACTGTGGCAACCCTGACAATGTACAAGAACCAACAACTGAATATTCATTTTAATTTGATCAGCAGGTCGATCACCAATAGCCAAATTGGTGAATGCATGCCTGGATAAATATAATATCATCAACATCAACCATACAAGTCACGCTTTCTAATACACTAGCACATAACAGGAATCTCCAAAAACTCTCAACATTATTTTAACCACGTTAATTTAAAGTGACACTGTCTTTGAAATACTATAAAGTAACTTTACATACAAAACTATAACTGCTAAAAAAACAAGCCATCAAAGTTACAGCATCTACCAACAAAATTTGACCCAGAACCCAACGGTCAAACAAGTGTTTTAAAGTGCTGACGACATCATGTCATTGATGACATCACAACTGCAATTTATTACATCTCCGGTAGGCAATTTATGACTCCACAAAATGAATAGGTGTTGACAAAACACAACTTATGGTATAAATGCAATAAACTAAACCTTTGGTAAGAATACTAAATATACCAGTTAAAAAGTTAGAATGAAACAATCATAATTACATACAGTATTTTGCTACATATTTTAACTCACGCTAAGCATATGAACACATTCTACAGTTCAAATGAGCTTTGAATTAAAACATGTATGCATCAATACTTTGTTCTTATCGAAATATTGTTAAATGCCAACAATATTAAGATTGGGCATATATAATATTTTGACATATTATGCATGTAAAGATTCCAGTACAAAATGTCGGAAATCAAATTAAAATGTTTGATTACTAAATGATGTCTTAATTAATACCATTTTTGCATATTTCATATTTTGAGTGTACCGGTTACATGCTTACAAAGTAAGTTTCAAAGTTTATAAATAAATGTAGTTAAATTATTTTTAACATTGGATATTTAAAATCAGTATAAAAGCTGTCAATACATGTAGGAAAGAACGTTAAGATTACATCAAATTATTGATTTATATCATAACTATACAAAAATGTATGTAATTGTTACCCTGGTTATTTGAATTAGCGCAGTGCACAATTTTATGTTTCTTACTTGTTATAAAATGACAATTTGACTATGTAAATCGATTCTAAAACTTATTTAATATTTGTAATGATTTTTTACAACAAAACAATGGTCAATGACAGTGGTTCATATAAGTTTTCGAAAAGTCTGAAGTTTAACTTTATTGTGTCATGAGTGTAACATTTTTTTTAATCTTTAAAGATTAAATTTGACTCGCTGTCATTTTCTTTTGAAAACTAGCAGTATTTAGAAAATTTCAATACCTGTTCAGTAATCATCAATAAAGGTTGTTACAAGTTAATATTAATTTTGTGTAAAAAAATGTGTCTTCAGGGAAAAAGTTTGTGAGTATAACCAAAATATCAGGGTCATAAAAGACACAAATCTCCATTTTTTTCTCAAACAATAACTTAAATCGATGTAAAAATGACATTTGTAGGAACCTTAATACAATTTTAGTCGAAATACACCGTAACTACATAATAACGGGCTTTGACCAAGTTCTTAACTTGATTACATTGTTTCCAGATATTTTGAATTTTTTATGAATTAGTTTAAAGTAAATTGTAAATAATTAAAAACGTGCATGTTTATCACAAAACCATATTATCGTACATAAACTGCAAATACTATCCATTTGCTTGGAACAAAAAATTATTGACTCATTTCATTTTGAAAATTTTCACTTCATGTCATTCTTGGCTTCATTATTTCTGACATTACCCAGGTAACACAATGGGAACTAAAACTGACAAGACAAACAGCGGAAAAATGTTAAGTCGGGCAATGTTAAGTCGGGCCCTTTAGTTGGCACAGTAAGATCACAGGTAACTGTATCGTTGAAAAAAAATTGTTTGTTTTTTTAAATTAAAATTTTCTTTTTTACAATTTGAAAACGAAAAAATTTTTTTACATTTTTTATTTACAAATTTTCTAAAAAAAATATTTTTTCGTTTTCAAATTGTCTTTATCAATGACACTGTTACCTGTGAGTAAGATGGGTAAGAAAAAACCAAGCCAGTAACAATACAGATAATGTAAGCTATCAGTATCCAGTTACACAGGACATTGTCAATGACAACAGGTACTAGTAACAAAATGTATCAATTTGCTAAATAGAAAACATCCTATTCAAAATCACATGTTCCGGTCTACTAAGCTAATGTGCGCCAATTAACAAATTGGAAACAGTAGCAAGTACCCTAACACAATTAAACTGTAACAATATACAAGATGAAAGAAGAAGGGCTATCAATACATGTAATATGTAGAAAGATTTATATCCAAGACAAGAAAGGGCAACAACATATCACTGAATTGTCTCTCAAATTCATGAGATTTATTGATAGTTTTTATGGACAGGATGTGTGTCCTGATGACTTGATTGTTATTGCAAGGGTTAGACAGAGGCATAATGCCGAATCCCGATAGTAAGTTGCAAGTCTATTACGGGTGCCATATTAGCACACACCCCCTACCGTACACCAAAACTCAGCTGTTTCAAACATTGTTCTATTGCTAAAGTTTGGCAGTAAAAAGTTTATTCTTTTCAGGGTAGCAAACACAGACTCTAGGGTATTAGTGAATTGTAGGACTTCTGTAAGTGAAACTGAATTCAACTTGGCTGATTTTAGCAATGTTCCCACAGAGGTTCATTAGTTTCTTCACAGTACTGTACCCTATCATACATAAAGTCTTGGGTAAATGTTAAAAAAAAAAAATTACTGAAAACTGCTTTTCAATATACTGAAAAAAAAATTTTCATTTAAAAATTACATATACTGTAAAATCATTAATTTTCGTGGGGGATTAAATTTCATGGATTTCGTGGTTCATCACAACCACGAACTTTTATCCCAACGAACATGAATTTTGACCCTTGTTTTATTACCTGAAATGCAAAATCCACGAATTCAAGTCCCAACGAAATTGTCTTTTTTACCAAAACCACGAAATTTCGTCCCAACGAAATTAAATGATTTTACAGTAGTGCATACTTTTCTAAAATACTGACTATTTAGACTAAAAATGTTAACCCCTGCATGTACTCACAAAACAGATTTACCAAATCTAGCAATGCCTGCATAGCCCCAGCAACATCCAATTACCAACCAACCAAGTCAGCTTCAATTTTATGAAGCAAATTCTGAAACCTATTCAAGAAGTTAGAAGGAGGGGAGCAAAAAACATCTTCAGAAAAAAAGCATTTTTTGCCGAGTCGTGACAAGGGCCTGAGGAACTATTTTAATTATAATGTATGAACGAAGATGAAACCTTTTGCCTAAAACCATGAAATTCTTCAAACATTTCATGCAAGCATCTCAATGACGCTGACATGCTCACAATGCCAAAGAGGCTTGAATTCGAATTCAATACCCAACCTCCAAAATTCAATACGTCAAGATCAATCTTAATAGCATAAAACTGATCCAACGGTCCAATAAAACCATTGTAAGGCTTATTGCCAACATGAAATATTGCTTCTGGTCATTCAATTCATGGTAACATAGTAAGGAAATCTGACCGCTGTCACTTTTCTCATGGGAGAGTCATACCAAAAGCTGTAGGGCTAAGATTTTATACAAAAGATGAACAGATATGTACCCGGGTTTAAATAATAGTATAGTGGGTGCTATTAAACACAAGGAATTTACGATTTGGCACTTACATGTTTTTACATCCTGCTAACAATTTAAGTAACAAAGTGAAATTTTCCAGATTTAATCTTATTATTAGTTTTTTACTGAAATTAGTGGGTATTATTCTCAAGGCCCCTAAAACTCTTAAAAGGGGGTGGAGAATGCCATGCATGGCCCTTACTTAATGATAGGGAACATTGCTATTATAAATAGGTGTGAAAGTAAAATTATCGCTTTCAAACAACGTTGCATGATTAAATACTATGATAAGAACTAAACGCAATCAGAATACCCATTGACCCCTAAATAAATGTAAAAAGTAACATTAACTAACAATTAAACATTGTACCGAGACCCTTGTTTAAGTAAATCAGAATTTAGATGTTAAATGAAATTAGCCACTCAGTACATAAAAACAAAACAGATAAAATCAAAGGGTATTCAAGTAGAAATAGCCGTAGTGATCACTGGGAATTTGTTAAGTGTACTTTATTATACAGGAAAACTGGTGTTCAAGAGATCTAATCGGAATGTAACAATGTCATCAGCTTCAAATAAAATTTAAACAGTAACCATTTGTGACATATTTCAAATTCTGGTTAAAACTTTTCCCAGAGTTTGAATATTTCTCTTTAATAGAGTAAATAAATGCCTAATGCAAGGGTTGACACTAACTATTTTTGGTCACCGGTCCAACAGTAAAAAAGCGTGAATTTTTTTAAGAAAACAGCTACTGGTCCATCAAGATTTTCACTGGGCCAGGGACAAGTGTTAGTGTTGAGCCCTGTAACGAGTATAAGCAGAGCTACAGATAAGCTGCATATTGGGGTAATTACCCAATTAATTTTCTTAAAACCCAATACATTTTGAGAGCAGGGAGCAATGACAATCTGAAAACCCCAAAAAGATGATATAGTCCAGAGCTACAGATAAGGTTTCAGTACATTTGGTATTTTACCCACCAATTTCAATTTTGATTGAGTTTTGACAAATTTTATTTGGGTATTTAATCAAACTCATTGGGTAAATGATCTTTTATGTACTTGTTTTCACTATTTCATCCCTTTCTTTTTGGGTATTCATATTTTCATTGCTTTTTCTTACTCCCTCCTCTCTAAATTTATTGTTGTTCTTTTAAAGAAAATTAATTGTTTAATTACCCCTATATGCAGCTTATCTGTAGCTCTGTATAGTGAAAACCAGTACTTAAAATATCATTTACCATATGAGTTTGATGAAATACCCAAAGAAAATTTGTCAAAACCCAATCAAAATTGACACTGGGGGTAAAATACCCAATGGACTAAAACCATATCGGTAGCCCTAGTGTAAGCAAAACTTGCCACCTTTAATACTGGGACAGAAATTCAATCAGTTCAGTCAAACTTAATGTTTATGCCCTATGCCTTGTCCATAATAACTAGCTAAGTCCCTCAACTTGAATGTTTTATAACAAACAGACAAACAAACAAATGAATGAAGGAACCAATGGACAGGTGAATGAATTACTCAATGCCTCCATATCAGTAAGATACCATGCCATAATTTTTTGGTTAAAAATGCAATTTCTGTCTGGACATGGTAATTTTTTGGTAAACATCCTCATAAATCCTAACAATTTTGGAGAAAGATCATAAATATTATTGTATTACAAGTCAAACATTTTATAATACAAGGGAGACTATTCAGAGAAAATAATCCAGAACATCAAGTGTCAACTACGATTATTGTCTCCCTTCTATTCTATCACTTGATGGACTAAGGGATACAACTCTTGCAAGATTAGAAAATATCGAAGGGAAACTACACCAACATGACTGTTTTAACATTGACTTTTTGCAGTTACTTCCCTTTATTCAACCAGCCTTGACTTTTTACTGAAGTTTGAATTTTCACAATATGGTAAATATAGCTTAGTTGTAACAGAAGTATAGTTTATTTAGTCTTAAAAATGATATAACAAAAGTCCTTCTGAGACACATTGCCTAATCCTATGGTTAACGGATTTAAAAACGTGACACTGGGATAAGTCGATTTGTACCAGAATATGAAATAATATGTTTTATTATTATACACGGTCTTGAAGATTAACTTAACGCGGACATTTTGATACCCAAATGTTTGAAATCGGATAAGTAATAATGGAATTAATGATATGAAAAGGACATTAGCTTAGAAAATGAAAGTCACAGGTTTATTGAGAAAATTGGATCAACGCTCAATATGACCAACCTGTATTGATGCCGAATATATTTGTAAGAAAGGCGAAATAAATAATGTAACCACAATTTCAATGGTAGCATATGAACATAGATGACTTATCACATGATTACAATATCAACGTAACAAAATAAAGTAACGAAACTCCTTCGCATTTAGCCGCAGACAACATCACTTTGGTAAATAATTCTACGCTAATAATTACCATCTGGCAAAAAAGTGTGACTTTCATTTTCTGGAGCGAAGTCTTTATTATGCATTGTTTTATTCAATACAGATTGGATTTTTATAATCGAGGTACCACAATGTCAACATTAAGTTCACCTTTACGATGGTACATAATAAGTTAAGAAATATTTTTGTTTTCCATGAAAATCAGCATTACCCCCACTGTCGCGTTTTTGAATCTGTCAAGTATAAAATGAGTACATGTCTGTTTCAGGCGCAATTTAGTAAACATGATCCTGACACCTTATCATTAAAGGTCCAGAATATCTTTTTCTTGCTATGTCTTGAGATATTTTATTTAATCACTTTTATTTATGTCACAAGCCATTGCAGGAATGATAAACTCCAGAGGAAAATGGTCATTCTTGATTGAGGAGATCTCCTGCACAATATGCCCTCTACCCTGGAACAGTACACTCTATCACTACACTATGGATTCAGGTTTTCATATTTGCTGCCAGCCAGATGATTATCACAATAATTATGATTAAGGTGAGAAAAACCCTATTTTAAGTTTAAAGTTATAAAATAATCGGAACATCAACATGTTAACAAAGGTCAAATTCAATCAGGCTGAGTATTGCTGATCTGATACACCATGGTATCAATGATCTTAAACAGAAAATTGTAAGATCTTATTTCACAATTTAGGTGTACCAATAATAAAGTTCAACTAATAGCCCTACTTTACACCAACAGGATAATTACTTAATTTTTATCTATAATTGGTATCTAAGATACAAAAATAATACATTATGACATGTACTGGTGATTGGGTAAACAGACAATGGTGAACTTGATATACTGTAATTTAAAATCATTTAATTTCGATGGGACAAAATTTCGCAGTTTTGGTTAAAAAAAAAGACCACAGATGGGACCTTAATTCGTGGATTTTGCATTTCAGGTTATAAATCCAAGAGCCACAATTATTGTTTGATGGGATTAAATTTCGAGGTTGAAGTGAACCACAAAATTTAATCCCCCAAGAAAATAAATGATTTTACAGAATTGCTATAGAATAGCTTAGAAATCAGAAACCATAGCAACTGATTACCAAATACAGACCAAGACTTAGTTAAGCTAGCAATTTACACTTTAATATGAAATTTTCTGATCAATTGGAATATAAATTAAACTGGTGTAACCAGGGGATAATAACCAAAAGTCATTGGTTAGGCTTGCAAAATCGTCATTGATATGCAGCCATAGTTTTACTTACTAACTTAGGCTTGCCCCTCCACCTTCCTCAGTATGGGCCACCATTAGTAGTCCATTTTAACATTGACAACAATGCAGGGGTGTCAACAGAGCCAATTTAAAATCAAGAAAATCATAAGCTGTCAACCATTTTTGACAACACGAGGCCTTCAATCAAGATTTTTCCATATTTAAATCAGTTTGTATTAAATAATTCCTTTAAAACAGATTAAATTGACAATAAATTCACTATTTCTCGGGATATTTTCATCAAATAACTTTTATTTTGGTCAGAAATCATGGCCCTTTCATGAAATATTAATCCAGAATAATCGGAACATTGACAAACTAGGATATAGTGATAGTTTTCAGGGGTTCTACTGAGGCATAATGTCCAATCCAGGAAAGGCGTCGCACGTCTGCTTCGAAAAACACTAGCTAACATCCCTTAAACTAGTACAGGCCTCGACAAATTTTTCAAAAGCCACTCGTCCTGCAGCAAAATCAACTCGCCCGTATTTTTCAGTCAAAGAAAAAATCTGGAAATCTGTTTTTGAACGATGTGATTCTCGTCTCAAACTGTCAATAAAATTGTGAAAATACAAATGTGTTCCATATTTCTGCTCCTTAAGCAGACAACTTTTGATCAGCTTGATTGGTAAATACACTGTGTCTATACGAACTTTATTCTTCACGTTATGACCACTATGTTGGCATCAAATTTTGTCCTTAATAACGCAAACCGATGGAGGGAGTTGGTTTGTTAATCCATTCATTCATACATAATATTCATTTTGCGCACTGTGACGAACCGAAAACGTCGCTTTAACGTTAAAAAATTATGTTTCGATCGATTAAACTAAGAACAGTGTCATTCATTAATCGAGCATAACCGGGGAATTCCCGTGACGTCACAGCGCACTCATGTTTTGATTTTTCCAACTTTCGTTTTTGACTGACAGATGATCTGGCGTTTGTATCGAATACGAGATGGTTTTTTTTATCGAATTATCTTGTTTAATGCGCGATTAATTATTGAAACTTGATTGTTTTCTGCCAGAAATTGCGCTCGTCCTGCAGGACGAGCGTTGCTGGATGTTGACTCGTCCGATGTGAATTTCTACTCGTAATTACGAGCGGACGAGTGGATTTGTCGAGCCCTGTAGTACCAGGTACTAGGTCTCAAACATTGTTTTATTATCAACATCGAGTGTTATGGAACTTCAAATGATTATGATAATAACTTTGTCAAATATTTGGATATTTCCATCAAATAACTTATATATTGAGCAGACGGAATAGTCCTTCTTATGCAGTAAATCCAGATTTAAAGATTAATCCAGAATTATAGAACCCCTCTGCATACATGCCAAACCTCCTGCATCACGTGTGAGTCTCATGCATTTGAGACTCTACTCCTGCATGATCTGAGGCAAATTGAGCAAATCTAACGCATTTCTTGGACATACTGGAACCTGACATGTTTAGTTAAAATTTTGAAAATGATAACAAATATTAGCTCAAATTGTTCCATGGGGCAAGCATGGTATTGCCATACAAGCAAAATCTTACCAAACTTCATTAATTTAGGTTTAAAGTTTGAGCAAGGGAAATCTCCTGCATTTTAATGAAATCTCCGCATTTTCTATTCAAATCTCACGCAAAGGGGTTTGCAAAATTTTGCATGTATAGCTAGTTTGCGATAGAAAAAAATCGTGTTTTTTAAAGATTTCTGAAAATCTATTCATCAGATTTTGGTAAAAAATTACACAGAACTACAATCACTTCCTACCTAGTCTCATTTTGAATTTCATAAGTTTTACTCACCGATTAAAAGACATTTATTCTTTATTACATATTGAAATTACATGCGTATTTACAGTTTAACGCAGGGAGGTAATCTGGTATTCCATTGATGATTTACTATCAATTATTTAACCGTTACAATCCGTGATCAGCGGGATTGAGATTGCTGTTATAAAGACAAGACTTAGGAGGCCCTTGTGATTCGGTTTATTTAGGTGTGTCGCTTGTAAGCAATGTACAGCAATAACATGTACTTCGTCATGTTCACAGACGGGCCTCGCATGTGTTAAATTAAGTAGATTGCAAATACGTAAATATACCGTTATGCGTATCACGTGACCATAAATTGGCTGTTGCAAGTATCAAGTCTTCTAACTTGATTTTTCATACAAAACTACAAAAATGTTACATAGAACTCATGAACAAAACTTTTTTAACTCATTTCTGATCTTGCTGAAATTTCAGTGTGTATTAGGTAGATATATTCCATTTATTCGTGCAAAATTTCATACTTGTAGGTGTAGCAATTACAGAAAAATATTTAAAAAACACGATTTTTTTCTATCGCAAACTAGCTATACCTATGTATTTTATATCTATTGATTACTTGATTAGTATCAATTCTGCATTATTAGCACAACTTTTGTACAAAACCATGTTGATCGTCATTCGTGGTTGAAATTTTTTCAATATTAATACTCAGTTTTTATTCACATGGTGTACATGAATGATCATTAAAATTGTCAATTGATGCTCTGATAATATATACAAGCATCAAGATTCCCACTATATATTATAAGACAGGTTATCCAGCCTTATTTCGATGTGAATTAAAAAGTCTACGAAATTGAACGAAGTCAACAAACCCATTTACAAGAAATTTTCACTCGGTTCAAGTCACTTAACTTTTTTTCAATAACAAGGTCCGATTTATTGAGCCTTAACAATTATATGGTAATTTATAGAGCACGATTTATACACATATTGGTATAAGATTTTATCAGTACTAAAAAAACTGGTTGCCTGAACAACAAAAAAGGGGCTAAATTTTCCTTTAATGATGAAGGTCCCAGGGGTCATTCACAAACAACAATTGAATGAGACTATCAGAAAATCATAATGAAAACAAACCATACAGAATAAAAAGTTAAAAGTCAAGTACGATCAATTAGTGGCCCCTGATAGAGGAGAGGAATTAAGAGATCAAAAATGTTTCAATCAAATAACAATTACAAAATTTATAGTCCACCGTTACCATAGCAACACAATTTGTACTTAAATAAATGTATGAATGAAATAAATCTATCATTAGCAAATAAACTACTGACAAATTATAATACACATTTTACTGTAAAATTTACTGGTAAAAAAGACAATTTCGTTGGCACTTGAATTTGTGGATTTTGCATTTCAGGTAATAGAACAAGGGTCAAAATTAATGTTTGTTGGGATTAAAGTTCGTGGTTGTGGTGAACCACGAAATCAACGAAATTTAATTCCCACGAAAATGATTTTACAGTATAAGAGGGTTTTTCCTTATTCAACAGACAGTCACACCAGACGACTTCCAAAAGGAATTCATTTTTTATCATGCAGTTTTCCCCAAAAAAATCTTTGACTGCATCTTAGCTGTTAGAAGATTTGATCCCCCCACAATGTTGCTAAATCTCAAATTAAAGGGCCAGTGCCCTTTTTCCATAACATCTTAGAGAAAGGTCCTAGGATGTGATTAAAACAGTTCAAAGTACCATGAATTTAGCCAATGACCCAATGTACAGTCATTTACCTCAAACCTTCAAGGCCAAATAGAAAAATATAATATTGTGCATCTACCATTCTACAAATGTAGTAACTCTAAATTATCTAACATGCAATATTCTTTTAACCTACTCTAATCATTTCACTGACATTTGCTCGATATAAATACTGGATGTTGATTTTCCCGACTCCAGTGCATAAAATCAGAAAACCTAATATTATATATGTAACCTTACTCTACTGTTTCTGCATGTTACAAGAACCACAACATAAATTAGTTTTGACCTAATCCATGCATACAAAACATGAACCTACCATGAACTGTATCCACACTGTGAGAATGAAGCACTTGCTGCTTAAGCCAACAGTAAATTAATACATGTTTCCTTAATGAAATTTCAAGAGTTTATATACTGCATGGTCAGGTCATATTCACAACTCCAGCAAAGACTTCAAGACAAGAGCAGACTACCAGTAATTTTAAACAGGCAGAAAATCAAGTTTTGTTAGCGGTGCAATAGTACAGCAGGGTTTTCACTAGGATTTCATGTAGGAGGCTTTTTGTACATTTGAGGAGGCCAAGGTGTCCGAGCGCTGAAGTTGGAAGCCAACTGAGGGTAATTTAAATTTGAGGCGGCCCAAATATCATTTGAGGCAGTCAGATTGGCCTCCTGCCCGCTTCCTAATGACAACCCTGACTGGGCATCTAAAAGAGCCAATGTGTCCATTCGGAACAAGCTAAGGCAGCACACCCGGGCTCCTTGTCTGAAACAGCACTATATAATTCTGCCTGTTCTGTTGAAGTTGATGGTAATTGCCAGACCAACTAGGCAGGCAGCGCTTCCTCTCCTTTTATAACAGGGGCCATTTACATGCCACTTCTCGTCAGGAAAATTCTTTTAGATCATGCTGTTTTCCCCAAATATCCAATTTACATCAAGTTTTTTCTTCCCACTGTTACTTTTTCCCAAATTTAAAGAAAAGGCCCCTTCTCCTACAGTTGAAAAAAGCCCTGGCAGGGATATAACCGAATGACAAACTTGCCAAGCACTAGACACAAAAAAAGAAATGAACAAATGCAGATATTAGCAGTTCCGGAAATACACACATATAAAACAAGCCATTTATTCTAGTCTGTATAACAAGGCTCCGGACAGTAATGGATATAAATACCAGTTGTTTCTGGTTACAACTAGTCCGAAAAATATTATAACCACTTTAGTAAATTGGTGTATGTCATAGCCTCGGTCATATCAGCCACAATGACATACACACATTCATGTCCAGACAGAGTAATAAAGATACAAAGTTCAGATAAATGGTTTTTACTTGGTTAGTTGCCTGTAGCAAACTGACAATTTAGCTGCAAAATGCACAGTAAAGTTTTCATTGAAAACCTCTTCAAATGGTACAATTTGCATTAATATGTGCACCCAGAAATGATGTTTTAATATCAGATTGTTTTGATATATGTATAGTGATTATTTACTATAGTATAGATCTACATCAGATCTAGATCAGGGGTGTATTAGCAGTCTTCACGAAAAACTTTTTAAAGTACTAGCCAGTCGGGCTACCAACAAGGCAGAACTTACTAGCCCGAGAAGAAATTTACTAGTCAGACCATTAAATTATTAAAATTATTTTAAATTTTCACTAGACTTTCGGATTAGTCACCAGAGACAAATCACTAGCCCGACCCAGTTTTTACTAGCCTCGGGCTTCGGGCTAGTGGCCAAATTCGAAGACTGGTATTAGGAGGCGGCAGGAGGCCCAGTTGACTGTCTCAAATGATATTTGGGCCGTCTCAAATGTACACCCAGATGCCTTACACATTCAGTGCTCAGGCACATTGGCCTCCTCAAATGTACAAAAAGTCTCCTACATGAAATGCTAGTGAAAACCCTGTACATGATGTGAAACGTTAAAGGGGACTTTATCCAGAAAGTTTTTGGATAGGCAAATGGGGTTGAAATTCGGCCAAAAAACCGATAGACTGATAGTCCTGACTGACCTGTACCAGTGTACTTGAATGGACAAAGGCTGTTAATAAACATATTCACTTAAATTGCATTTAAAGCTAGTTCTCATTCTCTGAACTATATTGACCAACTAACAACTTTCTCCTGTCTAAAGCAACTATGACTGTGAGGGCTAAGAGCCTGATGACTAGCTTGTGTAATTATTTTAACCAGCTAAATTGGGGGATTAGTAACACACTTCATACAGTTTGAACTATTTGATACCATCCCACAATCAAACAAATCAATATCACCAACACAACTTAGCAACTTCATTAGACATTGTGTCAATCAAGATTTCAAATTGCCAATAATAACAAGTTCCTGTGACCAAACAGTTTTAGTACCATCTACTCATACTCATACAGTCTGTTCAAAGTTCAATGAGAACGGTGATAAACACTAGCTCATGTTTACATTCTGTTCAAAGTTAAATGATAACGCTGTAACCAAACCATCATCGATGGTGAGAAACCTTGGTGCAATGTTGGATTCACATTTGGGCATGGATAAACATGTAAACTCTGTTTCAAGGTCGTGTTTCATGCAGATCCGACAAATAGGTCAAATCAGACAATATTTGACTGTTGATGCAACAAAATCCCTGATTAATTCTTTAGTAACATCGAGACTAGATTACTGCAATTCATTATTATGTGGCACCCCGAAAATCATTCTGAATAAACTACAAATTATTCAAAATACAGCTGCCCGCCTCATCACACGGACACCGCGTTACAATCACATCACTCCTGTACTAAAGGATCTTCACTGGCTGCCTGTACAGTACAGAGTAGAGTACAAGGTTTTGACTCATGTTTTCAAAGCACTACATGGAAAATCGCCTGGCTTCATCAGAAGTATGTTGGAAGTATATACTCCACAAAGACAGCTAAGGTCTCAAAATGATTCTGTTCTTCTAGTTGTGCCAAGGACGAGGACTGTGACCTACGGTGACCGATGTTTCACAGCTGCTGCACCGAAACTCTGGAATGCACTGCCAACAGCGCTCAGAGACAGTAAAACACTCCCGTCCTTCAAGAAAGCCCTGAAAACGCATTATTTTACTATAGCTTATTCATGCTGAAGTTCATGGTTAAGTAGACGCCCGTCTACTGGGTTAAGTAGAGCCCCGTTTCAAAGTGTGGTAAGGTCTAGAAGAAAGTATGTTATTTCTTCGACCTTTATGGTAAGGTCTAGAAGAAAGTATGTTATTTCTTCGACCTTTATGGTAAGGTCTTGAAGAAAGTATGTTATTTCTTCGACCTTTGTAACTCATATGATGATAGTAACTTTATGTCATCTGTGAGTCATCCCCCTTTTAAAGGAAGTATCACTATTCCTTTAAGGGTTAAGGACATGTGGTAATGGTACTTGACGTTATCCTTGTCCTAGTTGAGGTTTACATTCAGTTAATACCCCTACAGATAATCAAATCGTTGTACACCACTATCTTATTGTAGCAAAGTATTTCTATATGCCATGTCTCCTAAGTTTAATATAGCATTTCGTTTCGGCAATATGATACGATATGATGGGAGACTAAATAGCGTTGATAAAAATGTTTTTGTATATTTTATGTACATTGTATATTGTTTTAAACATGTATTAGTCGGGACTGTACAGCACTTTTGAACGTGTGTATACATGAAAAAAGGGCTATATAAATATGGTATAATATAAAAACTAGCTCATGTATACATTCTGTCCAAAGTTAAATGATAACGGTTATAAATACTAGCTCATGTATACATTCTGTTCAAAGTTAAATGATAACAGTTATAAAAACTAGCTCATGTATACATTCTGTCCAAAGTTAAATGATAACGGTTATAAATACTAGCTCATGTATACATTCTGTTCAAAGTTAAATGATAACAGTTATAAAAACTAGCTCATGTATACATTCTATTCAAAGTTAAATGATAACGGTTATAAACACTAGCTCATGTATACATTCTGTTCAAAGTTCAATGATAACGGTTATAAACACTAGCTCATGTATACATTCTGTTCAAAGTTCAATGATAACGGTTATAAACACTAGCTCATGTATACAGTCTGTTCAAAGTTAAATGATAACGGTTATAAACACCAGCTCATGTATACATTCTGTTCAAAGTTCAATGATAACGGTTATAAACACTAGCTCATGTATACATTCTGTTCAAAGTTAAATGATAACGGTTATAAAAACTAGCTCATGTATACAGTCTGTTCAAAGTTAAATGATAACGGTTATAAACACCAGCTCATGTATACAGTCTGTTCAAAGTTAAATGATAACGGTTATAAACACCAGCTCATGTATACATACTATTCAAAGTTAAATTATAACGGTTATAAACATCAGCTCATCCGTCAGGTAAACTTCGTTTATCTAGGTTTAACTGGGTGTAACTAAATTAATGTTCTGTATTCCCAGCTTTTCTTACGTTTGGGATTGTTCCCTTATTAGTTTATGTATATGACTTATGAAATTGGTAAGATAAGATAATCTTTATTTAACGTCGGTAATGTTTAACATAATAACATAAGTTTGAAGCTTGTATCCGACATAAACATTGATTATCCAATAACATACAAACAAGCAATCTATAAAATAAAATAAGATTAAACATATTACAGACAGTATCACATTCAAACGCTCATTATAATATAGATAGGTAAAAATTTGACTACTCCAGGAAAGACATGGGTACAAACTAAAACATATTAAAGAATGTTACACAAAACTTATCGATATACAGTAGTAGCATATAATTTTCATAATAAAACTCAATTAAAGTAGTAAACACTAGAAGTCAAAGCTACAGATAAGGTTTTCGTCAATTGGGTATTTTACCCCCCATTTTCAATTTTGATTCGGTTTTGAAAATTTTTAGTTGGGTATTTAATCAAACTCATTGGGTAAATCATCTTTTATGTACTGTTTTCCACTATGTGTCATCCTTTTATTTTGGGGTATTTCAGATTGTCATTGCTTTTTCTTACTCCCTACTCTCAAAATCTATTGGGTTTTTAAGAAATTAATTGGGTAATTACCCCAATACGCAGCTTATCTGTAGCTCTGCTAGAAGCCTTTAGAGACGGGACAACTGGTCAGGCATATAAATATAGTTTATATTTGTTTCCTGTGACATGCTAAAAAAGATGGGTTAGTAGGTACTGTAGAGATATTTTTTTGTTACTATTTTTTTGGAAAGATCTTATTATGCAGCCCAATCTCTTTTTTTTTCGGCCCCAGAAGGGTAACGCCATTTATTTTCCCCGTCCAATGGTTTATGGGGGTCGGAGAATCATCCCCCACAAACCTTACAACATTGCATATTATATATATAAAACGAACAAAGCAAATAGAAATCGTACTATAAATGAATATACTTATCTACTTAAAGTCCCAATAAGGTTTAAAATCGTAGTATTTTCTATCTACAAAGACTATTGAAATATTGGGATATTAAATTATACTAAAAATGGTGCAGAAGGGACCCACATCTGACATCGAGTCGCTGTTCCTTCTATGAGAAATAATCAACTGAAAACGCTATTTAGTATTTTGTCCTCCGTACAAAATACTCAATAGTGTTTACGTTTAAATTTTACGAACGATTCCGAAGATTTCGTCAATGATCGGAAGTATACGCACAAAACCCGGTACACCGGTATCTGCCGGTACCCTGTTGTAGGCCTATATTGTATAGTATATTGCGTGGGGTATTGTATTCTTAGTACGACTGACACCTAATTGAATTGTTAGGTATAATCAAAGACCTAAATTACAATGTAATTTAGGTCTTTGGTATAATCCAACTAAAGGATAAGTGTATAAGTGTGAATGAATATATAGCACTTAATATAATCATGGAATTATAAAGACAAGCACATTAACTCCATGATATATAACGTATTGCTGGCTTAGAATGAGAAGGTCGTAAGTGCCATATTTGAAATCTATATCAAAAGGCGCTTCTTATGAGCCTATTTTCATGAAAGCTTGTTAACCATAAGTAAAGAGTAATTTGTCAGATAGATTTTCTTATTTTCTCAAAATATGATTTTGTAGATACGATCTTTTCATTCTAAGGACAAACAAAAACATCTAGCTTTTTAGCTCACCTGAGCACAAAGTGCTCAAGGTGAGTTATTGTGATCACTTACCGTCCGTCGTCCGTCCGTACGTCTGTATGTCCGCCCGTCCGTCCGTCCGTCTGTCCACACTTTCAAACGACATCTCCTCTGAAACCATTTGGCCAATTTTGATGAAATTTTGCCAGGATGTACGTGGCATTGGGGGATTTAGTAATTGTTCAAATTATGGCCCTGGGGTCAAAATTGGCCCCGCCGCGGGGGTCACCGTTTTACATAGACTTATATAGGGAAAACATATAAAAATCTTCTTCTCTAAAACTACAATGCCTAGAGCTTTGATATTTGGTATGTAGCATCATCTAGTGGCCCCTACCAAGATTGTTCAAATTATGCCACTGGGGTCAAAATTGGCCCCGCCCCAGGGGTCACCAGTTTTACATAGACTTATATAGTGAAGACATATAAAAATCTTCTTCTCTAAAACTACAATGCCTAGAGCTTTGATATATGGTATGTAGCAGCATCTATTGTTCCCCTACCAAGATTGTTCAAATTATGCCCATGGGGTCAAAATTGACCCCGCCCCGGGGGTCACCAGTTTCAATATTTACGCTCTACCTTTGTTAGTCTAAATTGTGCAGGGTTTCATTTATAATCAGGTGAGCGATATAGGGCCATCATGGCCCTCTTGTTTATATTTTACTAGTATTACAGATTATGTTGTATCAGACAATAAACAAACTGTAGCTTGCTACAATTAAATACATATGCATAGGAAAATTTGAGGGCGTTTGGATATAACATATATTTTAATTTTCCATTCATATGACCATGTTTGTGCGTTTTATATTGATATTAAAAGAAAAGGCCACCTCTTTGACCTTCATAATGATTGAAATGTGTTTATGAAAATTAAATAACTCACAACATTCGTGTATACATATTGAACGTGCAGATTTACATACTAACAAGTAAACAATTATTATTTTATTGTATGAAAATATAAATCTAATAATTATCGGAGAAATTAACACATCTGTACACAGCCATTCGCACTATCTATATTGCATACGCATAGTAAATTCCCCGCCTCTGGCATCTTTCAATTATACAATAGCATGATTAATGTCAATATACAAGGCAATATACAACGTGATTAGGGCTACTATATACGATACCGGAAGGTACTGTTAGATACCGGGTTATAGCGTACGCCCTACGTTATCAATAGGTGTGCTATCCATCCATTGGTTATAAGAAACTGGCGAAAAATTCTCGGTAGTCTCCGGAAAGTTACGGAGATGCTGTTAAATGCCGTATTGTAAACAAACCGGGCTCGTTATGCCACTCTTCAAGGGAAGATTATTTCACATATATGGCAGTAAGAGCGTGTTTTAATAGCTTGATGTGTTAATTATGTATCAGTCTTCAAATCAGTAACAAAGATTTGTGTTTTCTATCTATAGAAAATATGTCGTTCCGGAACCTTATTGTGGCTTTAAATTTGATATTTGGGGGTAATAAAAGTATTTGGGACCTTTTTCGTCAAAGAGTGACGAGTAGAGAGAAGAAAAAAAATGTTGTCAGAGATGTTGATTGTTTTGATAATCTCTATCATATAATTAATAGTTAAAGTGTATAGAGCTATATTCTAACAGTCATTCAATGTCAAAATAATTACTTGCATCGTTTTTAGTATGATACTAGACTACCTTAGTTGCAAATTAAAACTTTGGATTGGTTCCGTGTACTTTGATTCAATCGTCAAAAAATAGACGATTCTTATAGTATCATAGGGTGTTCTAGAACACTTTCGTATGAAAAAGGACAGTTTGCATGTCAAATAAATCACAGAGAGAGTTTCTGTCAAAACTGAAGCGAAAAATCACCTAATGAATACAAAAGCATAATTGTTTTTCAGTTTTTGAAACTTTTATAAAAAATATCTTCCAATATAGCTCTATACACTTTAAATGATGAAACACGAATAAATTAAAAAAATTGTTGTCCACAAAACAAAAACATCCTAATCTGACGAAATTGATGTTATACATTGGTGATGTCAATAAAAAATTTGGAAAGACCAGGGAGTAAATTAAGAGAGTCTGTAGGTTTACAGGGAACAAGCATATATTCTTCAGGCCTCACTGGTTTTCAAGCCAGTTTGTTTTACAGAGCAACTTGCATAATTATATGAGCTCAGCTTCTACACTGAAATATTGATATAAAAAAAATATTACAAACTTGAGGCAAAAGCTGTTAACTTAATTAAGGCAAACTTCTTAGGCACTTCACTCAATATAAAAATGCAGACTGTTGGATTATAATCATGCATAAAACATCTAAGATAGCTTTGTGCGTAACTTCTAACGTTGTGATTCACTTAGTGAAACTTCTGATCAACTGAGCGTGAAACATTCACAGTTCTAATGTACTGTATCTTTATTGTATTCTGATTTATATGTTATTGTCCACGGTATCTTTATTTTTATCGTAGTTCAAGTTATTTTATATCCTACAACAACTTTCAGTGTTCATTACCTAACAATAAACAAATATTCAACTTTGTCTCCCTTACTGAAATTATTTTATGACTTGCCTCCCTTTGTATACAATAAGCACAATGAATTGTGTCCCTTTCTAAAATTTCATGACTTTTTACAAAAAAAAATTATGTGGCCGGTTAAAAAGGCAATTCAGCGGGCCGGAGAAACTAAAATATTTTCAGGCCTTATAATGGCCTTTTTGTACAACTTAAAATAGTCAAGTTCTACAGCTTGGACAGCCAATTTAGCAGTGTTGTCAACAGGGCTAAATATAAAATCAGGAAAATCATAAGCAGTCTACCATGCTGGCCAACCAAATGTCTTTCAACAACAGTGTTTCCATATTCAACTAGGTTTTTATTCAGAAATTCCTTCAAAACGGATTAAAATGACCAAACCTTTGCCATTTCTCAAGATATTCTCAACAAATAACTTTAATTTTGGTCAGAAATATCATGGCTCTTTCAGGATCTGTAAATCTAAAATTCCGGATTTATCTGGAAGATTAACCCCCCCCCCCCCCCCCCCGACAACTTGAATAGCCAATTAAGCAACGGTCAATTGAATTAAAACCACAGGGAAGGGCTGGGATTTTTAATTTCGTTTTTTCAAAACTCAGGTAAATTTGTAATATTCCTTTTAGTATACCCCCAGGGCCACCCAGCAGGTAAAACCTGTATTTGTCTGACAGTCCCTACCCTAAACCAGTGAAATAGTCATGGCTAAAATTGTAAACTAAGGTAGGCTTGTCTCGCTTGGTTAAGTTGGTACCGGTCAAATAGTTTCCAGGTTAAGCAAAGATTATTGATATTATACAATAAATCAATACAATAACTGTTCTTGTTTGGTTGCTGAACAAGAAAAATCTGCTGAGCAGCTCCAAGTCGAAACCAATTTGGATAACACACAGGGGTTCTACAGAGGTATCATGTATCATGCGGCTATCATGCCCAATCCAGAATTTCAGACGCAAGTGTGTTTCAGGCGCATTTAGCAAGCATCCCAACGCAATACTTAATACAATAACATGTATAAAGTTATAAATAATTAGATCTAAGTCTAAGACAGAACTTACCCTAACATTCAGCAGGGTTCAACATGCTGTCTATTCTTTCTAATGACCATTGGTTTTCATACACATAAAGTACACTATCACTCTGAAATTGAGAAAAATGTAACTGGTTAATATCTATATTTGAATTGCTCACATCAGATCAATCAGCAAATAGGATTTATAATAAGTAATTAGGAATTGCAAGCAATACATAAGTCCCCTATCTGATTTTCAGTGTTTCTGTTGCCATGGCAACCTCAAGTTTTGTCTGAATCAAACTTTTAGACATGCATGACTGACTGACTAGCATGGTAAACCTACAGTCCCTTTCGGTTGAAAACCAGTAGGGGACTAATAATAACAGATCAGTTCTCGCCATTTTACAAGTATTGAATTACAAAAGATGTGTGTAAAACATGTATGCCCCCTGGCATCCATGAAGTCGGAAATGGGAAAGGTCACTGTGACCTAGACTTTTTTACCTACTGACATCAAAATCAATCAGGGTCAATCTACTGTGGACAACCACCTTGTAAAGTTTAAAGATCTAAGGTTGTTCTTGAGTTATTGAGTCACAGTGACCTTGACCTTTGATCTAAAGATCAATAGCGGCCATCTACTGTGGCTGACCAATCTCCACGTAAAATTCAAAGAGCCTATGGCAAAGCGTTCTTGAGTTATTCAACTGAAACTATTTGGTCTACCGACAGACCGACCTATCGACAGACATGTGCAAAGCAATACCCCCTCATAAAAGATGTCAGTCTTCGACTTTAACAGGTTGCCCGAAGTCCGGGACAAGTAAATTGCCGTTCGGACAAGTCAAATTCAAAAGAACAACTCCCGAACAGACAAGTGAAAATTTCGGCGTGTAACAGGCAAAACGGCAGTTAGTTATTCCAATTATCCAGACTGGTCCGTTGTATCACAATCAGGATCTCAACAGACGCTTATCATTATATAGCTCACGCCGTACTAACAAGCGTTTACCGATCGGACACAAGTCTATTACCTATTTTCGCGACCGAAAAAAAAATATTCTAAATTACGATATTGTCGTTTTTCATCTATGACAGACGATCGTCCTTTGTTGAAGCATGAAAACTTTTTAATCTGCAGCCCTGGCAAACAATTACCGCATTTTCACGCTTCAATCAAGGACGGTAGACTATCTGTTTACACAAAATCGTTCGTTCAACTGTCTTTTCTGTTTAAACAACATTGTATTTTCGAGTATTTACCAGAGCAGTCACTGTAACTGTATCGTAGTTTTAATAGAGTGAGATTTGACTCAATTATTAACACTTATAAACTTAAAATGTTGTTTTGATATTATTAATTTTGAACTATGGCTTTTGTGTCTTTCAAAACCCACTACTGTACTCATGTTGTAGCAATGTTTTTTTAAAATTCATGTATATTATTCTACATTGAACATTTGACTCCTATTTATTCGGGCAAGTGAAATGCATATGGGACAAGTAAGTTTTAGATGTTGTCTGTCCGAATGGACAAGTGATTTTGAAAGCTTAGCGTGAAGACTGAAATGTGGGGGTTGGGGGATAATTAGCACTAGAAAAACAACAGTATCAATAAAGTTACACATACGAGCATCAATAGTTGAAAGAACCCGTGAAAATCAATTCATGAAGGACCAGAAGCTGTTTAAAGCTAGTTCTACTGCCTTTTAAAGGCACTTTTCCCTTTTACTTTTGGGTTGTCAAACCCACGCCAGGGGACAGCCGCTGGTAATATCCCTAGTATATCCCCAGTCCCTGACAATTAAATGTTGTCCTACTCCTAGGAGTATTGGTTCCGAGATTTCCCCGGCAGTGCAGGTGAATCTGGAAGGTAATGGCCGCTACCCTAGTTCTAGCCCGGTATCTGAGTTTTAGCGGTCTTTTAATAGCTCACCATAGCAAAGTGTAATTTGCAAACTAAACCACCTATTCTGTATTTAACAGCTAACATGGTCATAGTAACGCTTATTTCATTCATAAACTACAAAAACATCATTAAATATACCTTTACACAACCGATATTAGATAAAACGTTTTTCTGACAGCCGCCGCGAATCAATTTCAGTTGACCCCATTTTGGTAATCTTAAGAAGACGCACGTGTCTTAGACGAAATAATTAATCTGTACAGAGTAGTCATTCTTGATTATTGTTCCAGATTTAATGTTCCGGATACCGGGTTTTAGCCACTTTTTTCGTCTAATAAAAATTCGCCATATTGTTGTTTGTCAACATTCTGGAAATTTCAGTAATTTGGCAGTGGAAGTGAAACTGGATTAATTTGTGCATCAGTGAGGTTAGTGTTCTTGCAAATATTGGTATTGAACGATAGGAAAGGTATAAATTATGAATATGAAGGCATGTGTGGTGTGCTTTAACTGTTTATTGAATTTAAATGCTCTAAATCGGTCACCAAACAGCGACAAAGAATCGTGTCGCAAAAAGCTAAAGACATCTAAGAAGGCTGGATTAGCACCCTAGTTTGTGAAACATAGTGGAGCATACCGTGAAGCAAACCCAGGGTCTAACATAAGCACTAGCCGTTACCCCAGCTATCCACTGCCCATCCCCCAGAGTTGGGGTGTGTGGATACAACTGACTGGTGAAAAGACCTACTATACATGAAATTTAGGTATTTGATTAAAAGTTAACACATTATTTTAACAGTAAAATAAACAGTCAGTGGCAGAGTGAAAATTGCTAAATTTCAGATTTATTTAGAAATAAAACAAACTTGACAGCCCTGTCAAAAACTTCAGCTCGTCTAAAGATTGTGTTTAACAGCGATTTTTTTCCTTCTTTGATTGGTACCGGTAAACGGACCCGTTCCCAATCGAAAATAACGACCATTTTTCCCAATTTTCAATGAAAAAAATCCCAATTTGAAAAGACCGTTGTCTGATCATGATATTAAAATATATACAAATGAACATCGTATTCAATTTATTTGTTGTTTTCGGACCCGTTTTCACACGATACTTACTTGTACGAGGTATTCCGATTGAATCTACGCTTGATTTATGACACTCGTGTCTATCGTTATTTTAACCGAACAGGCATACCACGCGTGTTGGTGTTACTCGATTATTCTCGAACGCAATATTTTTAATCAAGCGTGCCGCATGTCGTAAAGTATAACGATCGTATTATGAGTCACAATAGTAAATATTACGTCAAGAAGCTGCGGACGAAGGAACCGGGTTACAAAGGCCTGGATGCCTTTGGATTTCGACCGCAATGTAAGTCAACCAGCATTGAATCACAAACAACGGAGTCGGAAGTTGAACAGGGGTAGGGCAGGGTATATTCAGCCTTTTTGTTCTTGGAGCAATCACAGACCTAATAATAATAAAAATAAAATAAAATAATATAGTAGTGTTGTGATTAAAATAAAAATACAAAGTTTGAAACATGATATTATCAGGGGTTTCAATGGACCCGAGGACCCGAGTCCGGACCCGGGAGATTTCCAAAAGACGCAGAAAGGTCCCGGCGTATTTCAAGCCTATGCGTCACTCCGGACCCGGAGGATTTTTCCTTTGTCAGTCCATTAAATTATCGCACGTTTCCTGTCATAAAACTGTAAATATTAGCGTGTAAACAATCACTGGACGCTTGAGTAATCGCTATCAATCAACGCATGATCGCAATCGATGAACGCTTGGATGGGGACCCGGATGCGTGACGAAATCCACGAGTCGGTCAGAAGCCAATGATTGTCGGCGGAAGGCGTGGCTTGAATAAATTACATAGTAAAATTCCCAAGGTCGTCGTAGGTGATGTAAACACGAGGCGGGACTTATATGCAGATTGACAGACAGTAAATTGTTTATGTAGATTTCGCGGAAGGTGTTATAATTGGCATTAATTGGTGTTTAATTGTATGCGTTGATTGTGACACGCACGTGTCGTCTGGATAGAGAATTAAAAGAACCGCCGATGCGTTTGACCCGTCGATTTCAAAAAGCCACCGGACGGTCATTTTAATTGATAATTAATTAATTGTAAGTGCCCGGATCGATAATAAAACAAAACAAATTCGTATAGATCGCGATTTTATATTTAGACTCGTGTGTTCAATAACGTAGTCACAGTCACACGATAAGTTTGTATAAGTTACCAAAATATCCCAATTTGATATTATTTTGCCACCAGTAGTGACGAAAACCAAAATTATAATGTCACTTTCGAATGTCATATGTTTTCGCGATATTGGCGTATCGTTCAGAAAACGAAAGTAGAACTAAGTTACTAAATGGTATTTTAATCCATTAAGAAGTTTATAAATACACGCAGATACGTGTATTAGTATATTGTTTTTGGTATCATGAATCTATATTAGCCTCACAACCCTGTTCAAGACTACCACTTTTGTAGCCTACTTTAAATATAAAGCCATTATTTGGCTAAATTTATGTACATATTAACATTTATTTGACATTAAATAAAACAACAACACATTTTATTAATAAACTTTGTTCATGTTACTTAGCAAGAGCTGCATAATTAATCGTATTAACCATTAATTTAGACAGGCATGTTCGGGAAAGGACTCCCGGGTTTCAGAAAAGGACCCTCCAAAATTTTGAGTGAAGGGTCCTGGGACCCTCGGGTTTTCAGGTCTAGTGAAACCCCTGTATTATATCAACAGCTTGTTTGTTATAAATTCCCAATTTAGTCAAAAACGACGCGATTTTTCCCAATTGGACCGGACCCGGACCCTTTCCCAAAATAGCAAAAAAAATCGCTGTTTAATTTATGAAATATCCAACACTGCTACTGAATATTATTTATAACATATGTTAACAATACATTTTGCAACATTATTTTGTGAATCAGTGCTAATGTTATGTGATTTCGCGACCGTATTATTATTTTTAAATTACACCTGTATTCTAATTAGTGGCAAGTGTCCAATTATGTAATATGTTGCGGTGACTATTCAATTCAAATGTCTACATTATACAGCGCAGCTGCTCACTTAAGTAGATTTCTATATACGTAAACATACAGTGTAGTTGACAGGTCACCAAAGCGTGACTTTACACACGACTCGACACGCGCCCCTTTGTTTACAAATCTACAAGGACCGACTTGCGATCAATTAGCAAAATTAAACATGCACCTACCTTATGCATTCTTCGTATAGCTGTGAATATGTCAACTTTGCACAGATTAACTGTTAATTAGCAAGAATATCTTCGTAAGTCACAATTTTATCGGCTTAAACCCGAAACGTGTGAAATAGCCAGTTGAACAACGCGCCGTTTATTTGACGTTATGAGCGCCATCTAGCGGGAAGCTTACTAACACCTGTCGACCAAGAGAGATAACTCGTTGACTGCGTGTTTTCGCTACTCAAGAGCCTCTCGAAAGATAGTAGCCTACAGTAGAAAGTAGGCCATGCAAAGTTTATTTTTTTGTACCCCATGAAGAAATCAATGTGCAAAAACGAATTACATATTTATATAGACACGTTTTACTGTTTTAATTTTTTGTTCGGGTATTTCGCGAGGTCGTGCAGGTAAATTACAATTAAAATAATCAAAGACCTAAATTAGGTCTTTGAAATAATACATAATGAAATAGGTGGTAAAACCACATTGATAAATAATAAAATGAAAACAAATTTAATAATATTTTTTTTGTAAATCTGGAAAATAGACAGACCGGTTTTCATAATAATAGCAGTATCTTCTCTATAATTATATAGATCTAGTTAGTAATATAGAATCGCTGATAATAGTAAATAGTAGGCCTATTATACCTAGTTGAAGGCCTAGATCTATAACGTTACTTGTTTGTCATTCAGCTGATATTTGTGTGTAAAATATATAGCCTACATGTAGATCTAGAAGCTCGTGTGTTTATTCCCATTTTGTGACAAAAATCATAATCAACGATGCAGTTGTGCCTGAGTATTTTTTTTTAAATCGACTAGGTATCTGGGCTTATGATATATAGGCGTAGACTCTTTAGAATATTAAAAGTAAATTATGTTATGTAGATTTCAGATATATTGAATCTCATGCGCTAATATATTCTATCATATTCACGCTTTCAAAATTATTGTATTATTTACTATTTACTTGGGTCGCGCACAAATTCTTCAAATAAATACAATTTTAAGTCCTACGTACCAATTGTTCATTTATAAAATTTCTATATCACGAAAACGACACTCCAATTAGTGGCGATGTGTCCGCGTCGATTATAAGTCACAAAACGCACTTGTATTAAATCCAAACCGTTACAATATGCGTATAGTCCAACCACGAAGCCAGGTGACAAACCTATATGACGGTAATCGAGCTAATCCAGGATCACAACAGGTTAAGTGATAGGTAAACAATAAGAAACAGCAGCTCCCTATGCGATTGCGCGCTTCGGGATCGAGAGGTTCATGGCTCAACCCGTCTGGACCATTGGTTAATTTCTCTGAGCAAGAATAACCCGCATGCTCCACTCCAACAAGGTGCAAATTGGTACTTGTGAGGGCAGTGTCTATCCTGGACGCCGCAGATCGATGTTTGCTGCCACACCTACGGGAGAGAAATTTCCTTACCAGGGAGACACGAACCGGTAGGTTTCCATAGGTAGCCCAATGTCCAAGGGAAGTTAAAATGTCAAAGGGTGCTTTCAGAGCGACTTAACAGCGGAAAAGAGCTTTAGAAAATTGGTAACTGAACTTTTTTATTTTGCTTATTAATGTTTTAGTAATACGGCGTTTCCTGATGAATATCATAGACTACATGACACATTTTCTCACGTGACTTGTCGGTCCTCCACTGTAACTCGACTCACACTCTTGAAAAGTGTACAGGTGTTTATATTATATGTGTCACGGTTTAGGCGTTTCTCTTAAACTTGCAAATACGAGACACATGCGCACATATATACTCGCATATCACTGGCTTGGGATATGAAAGTCGTAAGGAGTACTTACTGGGCTTATCAGACTGATACATATTTAAAATCACCATCACAGGGCGCTTCTAATGAGCCAATTTTCATGGCAATCGGAACTTGTCTTGTTGACCAAACTGGAGTTGAGACAGCTTGAGACTACTTGTTCAGACAGTTTTTTTCTTGTTTTCCCAAAATATCGATTTATTTACTTTCGACCTTCTCATTATATAGGCTAGTAAGAAAAAATCTGTAGCGGCCTTAATAAAGAAGTTTAATCAACCAGCAAGATTACAGAACGGGACCGGTATCTTTTTAATCTACAAGGGTTAGGCTTTCATATTCTGCTGTCCGAGAAACTCTAAACATGTCTTGTTGCCATGGTAACGAAGATTACATTGGGTCTCTGCGAAAATCAAATTATTCGTCGAAGTGAGAAAATTTGGAATTACTACCCACTAAAAGTAAACGTAAGCAAATTAATATCATTTTCTTGCAACATTTGTCAATGCTATAGATTTATAACATATTTCCAACCCTTTTTCATATTTGTACGTTCACATCCATTGTCAATTACGTTACACGTGCGTAAATGATGTTTACCCGTATAATAAATACATTATATCATGTGTGGTATTCCAAATTGGTCAAACTAATTCACTAAAACTATATAATGTTAGGAAGGAAGGTGGTCATTTATCGGATTGCTTTAACTTTGTGTTAATAATGTGTAGTTTACGTTACAATTGCTATAAATTGTTACCAGATATAGCAGATATGGTCAATTTCAAGTCGAATTGATGAATGGCGGTAATGAAATTGTTTTGCTGAAAACAAAATATATTAGGCAAATGACATCTATTCGCTATATTAAAGTTTGATTTTATCATACTGATACCAATCAAGTAACTGTATCAGGTACAAGTAACGTTAAATACCTAGTATTTTCGTCAATGTAACATACATGTGCAGACAATCACAAACCTAATGGTCTGGTAAAAATTGACTAAAAATTCAAGGGGTTTGCTATGAATGGCAACAAGAGATGTTATATACCAAAATGTTTGGGAAGGTCTGCTAATTAAAAATAGTCGGGTGTCTTTCACGAAACAATATAGCGTTTTGCTTAATACAAGATGGCGTCCAAGATGGCCGCCATATATTATAATTCACGAATACGTACATCGATCTACGAAAGTATTATCTAATGTGATTTTCATTTATGTATTAACTGAGAGGAATTTGCCTGGATATTATTCATTTGATGACGAACATTAACTGGACATGCTGTACTGACCACTCAAAGGTCAAGGTCAATGTCATTTCAAGGACGAATCTTGAAAAATAGCTGAACATGGATATTTTCTCTCTAACTTTCATGTTTTAGCAAATATTTTGAATTCAAGTTGGCATTAAATCTGATAAAATAGTTTGTTAGAATATATTACTAAATGGTTAGTTCAGTTTTCAATTCAAAATAATAAAAATTCTAAGTTTTCTAATATAAAGTTGTCATTCTAATGGTACATGCATAAATATGTGTTTGTATTATCAAACTCGTATCTACTCTATGATGCACAGTTAATGAACTTGAAACACAAGTTCAAGGTCACGTCAAGGTCAAATTATGAAAAGTAGTGGTAAAATGGATATTTCACATTTCTTTGCATGTTTTAGCAGATCATCTTGTGTTCAAGTTGGTATCTAAAGCCATTAAATACTTTGTAGGTAGATATACTGTATTTATTAGTTCAATTTGTGATTTCAAATATAAAAACAACTGACAGTATTATGCTTGAACATCTTGGCCGAGGTGGTGTTTTTAGATAGCTGCTTCAATTATTTAAAATTCTAAGTTTTTAAATATAAAGTTGCCGTTGTATTGGTATACTTAAATGTTCGTATAAACCTTATTCGTGTAAACTTTTACATGTACTCTAAATCGATGTGAAAATGGCCACTCAATGTCAATGTCATTTCAATGTCGATATGGGACATTATTGTTATTGTTAACTGCTAGAATACATGTATATTAGAAGTTTTATGGTGAATACCTGGATTCTTTTGCAATACTAAAAGTTGAAAGCTCTATGTCCTTCAAGATAAAAAAATACCCTAAATAGAATAATTACAAAAAACTAACGTATATTCATACTAACGGTTTGGGTGCGTTCTTTGTCGCTGGATTTCGCGGTTTTGTTTCTTGTTTTTGGTATTAAAACTAGGTCAAGTCGCAGCAACGCCTCATTTGGTCAGTTGCGGTCACCAATTTTGGCATAACTTTGTTGAAACTAGGTTATACAACTCTTTTAGGAACTCTCAAGTCGGAACTTTGGCTTTGTACACTAGGTTATATGTGAGCATTGTTTAGTGTCTTTGTGTTACTTGTATTTGCTGTTGTTTATGTTTTCTGTACTTGGCTGGTTAAGTTGAGTGCGATCTTCCCTGTCTAATTTCATCATTTCCTTTTTTAAAACCTTGGCTAATATTTCCATATTTGTCAGTGATGTTTGCGTAACATACCTTCTGTATTAAGAATTTCGTCCGTTAGGGCACTTTAGCCAATCAGAGACTAGTAAATTAGTAGTCTCGAATGGAGAACCACAGCTTTATGAAACCATATATCAAGGTATATACTAATCTATTAAGGTGGATTGGGAAGCAAGTTTTGAATCATGACTACCCCAAACCACATTGTTCGCTGTATCCAATAGTGATGAGTACCTTGTATGATCTAATACTGCTGAACTCAGTGGTTGTGAGCTCAAGTACACGCAGTACCCCTCTGTACCCGGCATGGCTGTATGTAGTGATTTATAGTCACCTTTATGGTCTGATAGTACCATACTTGTGGTTATAAGTGCCAATTTGGGGCTAATATGGCTGTGATTGGTAATGGCGGTAACCCGTAAGACCTGGTATGGCTGTATTTGGTTGTTTTGGGAAACCATTAGGGAATACTGTATTGGCTGTATTCTAGTATTTAGAGCCCTATAGGAATGGTTTTAATGGTCCATTAAGTACTATATTAGATATGAACTGTATGCATGTTCTTAGATCCTGAAATAGGTGTACTCGGTGGTGATTAGAACTAATTCAGGCTGGTTTTAGGGTATTCTGTCTTGATTAATACCACATAGGGTTAGGAAAGACTTGATGTGAGAGCATTTTACAGCTCAGTTTGGCTAAAATAATTGATAATAGGAACCCAATGAAATTGGATGGCAGCACTCTTTGATAGTAAGTAGACTCTGGAATTCCTAGAATCTATTTTTGAGCATGCCCTTATAGCACTAGAGAATGAAAGTGTACTTTTCATAACAATGTAAAACAATGTTTTATATACCCTGGTCATGTTGAAATTGTATAACTATCTTCTCCCCGAAGTATCGAGACAACTTTCTTTGTAGAATTTTGAAGGATTATGAAAAGTGTATGACCATCTTTCACATAAAACTGCATTTTACAGTTCGTTCATTGTTAAGGCCGCTGCTGTGTGCAATGTTTCTGTAATGTCATCCACAAAAGCGGTGGTCACAACTAGACGTACGAGCAAGTCCGTGATGTTTGTGTTGAAAACGCAGATGGCACGTAGAAATCCGTACGTTCCGAGTACTAACTCCGTACGTTTTGTGAGTCCGCAGACACGACGCGGAATCTTTGGGTATAAAATGCTCCCGCTGCGCCCTATCTGCGTTCGGTTTTCGTATTCGTCCACGTACGTGCAGCATGTATGCCTTCTATTGTTAATTAAGCACATACGGACAACGCTTTTGAGTAGTACGTGCAAGTACGATTATCTGACAAATGCACGGGGATAGTACGCTGTAAGTACGTTGGACTTGCCATATGCGCAACGTACGCAAGGTCAGGGGAAACCGTACGCGTGTTTTGTGTCGACGTACTTGCTCCGTACTTTTGAAGAAAAAAGTGGCCGTAGCCTCTCAAATACGTACGTGCTAAAACACGCAGGTCGGTGACCAGGCCTTAAGCTACTTAAATCTTTTTCGATAGTGTCAGAAATCTCAAACATAGCATGATTGCCAGTGTTATTAGGCATGGTTTCATGTTCCGATAGGTGTTTGGCTATTAGTAGGCACATATGTATTGTGCACTGTGTAGCCCATAAAACACGTACCATAATACGGAGCTCTTCTGACAAACGTTTGTTCAGTATCACGAAACAGTTGACACGTAGGAATACGTACGGGGTCAGTACGGCCGCCGTACATTTTTTGGAGCACGCAGACACGACGCCGTCCTTTTCATGTGTGCAGATCATTCGCTGCGTTCGACCTGCGTTCTGTCAACGTGTTCTTTCACGTTCGTTCGATGCGCGTGCAACGTGCGTGCCACTTACTGCCAACTTACTGCCAACGTACAACGCAATACAACGTAGCGACCGCCGGTAATTAAACCAGAAAGTTCATATAAGTATCCAAAATAACATAATTTGATATTTCAGACGTTATTGGCTACCAGAATTATGTTATTTCCTATTGTCATATATTTTCGCGACCTTATTTTGCCTATTTTGTAAATCGAAAGTAGCATAACTGTACTTAACCCATCCTTGACTGATTCCCCTTAAATTCACGAGGACATGTTTTAATAATTATTTTATCGTGTATTTAGCTCTACAAACGGAAGACAACATTAATACAATAACGTACATCTCTAATACAATACAAAATAGAACATTTTCCGCGTCTTAGTCATTTTCAAAGTTTTTTTACTCAAAAGATATAAAACATATACTAATTTTACATTTTCATATGATGAAGTAATAACTAGATTTTATCAAAATGTATAGTTACTTTGGTTATTTTAGATAATAAGTTAAGTATGCTCATTTTATCAAAAATGCACGTGCATCACGTTTTCGTGTAAATACATTAGTAAGGAAAATAAAACTGCTTGATAAATATTTCTACATACATATAAATAAAATTTACAAAGTTTCATCAACATATCTCATCTTATTCACGAGATATGACGTTTTTAGTTTTCCAGACTTCGACTTTGCACCCGTTTCCATGGCAACGCAACACATTTGGAAGTCCTCGGACAGATGTTTTGGAATACACTTACTGAGACCTTTCATAATATATAACTTTCCATCTGTAATATTGCTGGTTGATTAAATTTTTTGAGAACTTGATTTTTTACCTGCCTAATAAGCCAGCGATATATGGTTAGATTGCCTCAATTGACTCAACGTATCGCTAGCATAGAATGACAAGGTCGTAAGTACAAAATCTGTATTTAGAAACTGTCAAAAAATTACTCTTTACTTACGGAAAACAAGCTGTTTCAACTTCAGTTTGGTCCCGATTTTCATGACAGTACTTGGCTCATAAGAAGCACCTTGCAACATGTGATGCTGATTTTAATCATGTACTTACGACTTCTCATTCTAAACCAGCGATATACATGTCGATTTTTTTTTATTTCGTAGTCTTTTCTGAACCTTATTTCATAAAATGTATTTCGTAACCTTTTCTGAACCTTATTTTATAAAATGATAACGGAATGTCAAAAAAACTGGTTTGCGTGGAGTTACTCGAACGTTATTGTAGTTGTTGTTATGCCTTGCTTGGCACATAATAAGAATTTACATTTATTATATTAAGGTTTTATTCTTTGCCAGCGCCAGTACATAATATAGTTTGCAAAATACGTTCAATAGTTTGATATGATATGGCATTTAAACCACGTATCGTTGAACACGTATAGACAATTTGTTTTAAAGCATTCACTTGTATTGTGTGTCATACTAAAGAACGTAAATTGATACGAATTGTTAAAGGTTCATTTCTTTTCATACAAGTTTGGTCTTCATGTACTAATTTTGTGGACTTTTTGTTCACAAACTAGATCTATACATACATTTGTGTACATATGTTGGACCACCAATGTCACGTAAGATGTCAGCGTCATTGGATTTATCTCATGTATCTAGTCCGGATGCGGTAATTACTTTACTTTACTTTACTTTACCTTACCTTACCATACCTTACCTTACCTTACCTTACCTTACCTTACCTTACCTTACTTACCTTACCTTACCTTACCTTACCTTACCTTACCTTACTTTACTTTACTTTACTTTACTTTACTTTACTTTCTTCATGCTTACAGATTTTACTCGACTTAAGGATAATGTCAACCAATCAGATTACAGCATATTAAACCTAAAGTCAGTAACACGTGATATGATTGGTTATCCTTATTCTCCAATTGTATAAAATCAATATTGAAAACAATCCCTGGTGCCTAATGCATTATTAACTGAGGTGTTGAATTTTCTCTTTTCGCTTAACAGGCGTATCCGAGTCATTCTTTTAAAAAAAAAATCAATTTGATGGCCGTCCCTCCTACAGTGTAAGTACTCCTAATTGCATTTAGAAGGCATGTTTTAATTCGCTATTACATGTATTTTTTCTTAACGACTCGCTATGTTTGTTACATATTGTAGGTCTGCGTGATACCATGGCATAGAATAATAATAAAAACTAGTCTAGTTGGCTCATGTGTTAAATACAGCAAAGCAATTTATGTTTATACTGGAACAGGACGTTACAGAGACGAGTTGCTGCCCCTGTGGGAGGGAAGGTAGAAAAGTGGACGCCACAAAATTCTGCCAGGACTGTAATGAACATTTGTGTGAAAAATGTGTCCACGACCATAAGAAATTCGTTGTAACGATATCGCATCGTATTGTAGGTAAGTCGATAGTTAATTGCTACTCATGAGAGTCATCAAGTTAGTAAAGTATTTCACTATAAAAACCCGATACAGGTATTCTCGTTCAACCAGCGTATCATTTCTAAAAATATCTTCCGAAAAAAAGTCCGTGAAATTGACTAACCACTGATGTATGAAGTATGGATACAGGTTTCTAGCTTACAATTGAATTCTTTTACCTACATTTTGTATTTGTATGATTCTTTGTATGATCTTGGACAGCTGTCTTACCAATGTTTCGTTATTGTTTGACTTGTCACTCTAACAAGTATTTGTTTCTAGCTAAAGTTATGAAATGTTCATTTAGAGTAAATTGCCATTGCGTCACTCTACACTCAACCGCTTTAAAAACGCACCACTATTGAAAATATTCAAATTTTGTCAAAACACATTTTTTTGCCTAAATTGATAGTTTACAGGGTTTGTTCAGTTTATAAGCTTGACCTAATTAAAGAAAACGATTTTTTTTCATTCGGAATACCCCGCCCGGAAAACCTTTTTGATTTTGCATGTTTTGCGCGTGCAGCTCGATCGCGTCGACCTTTGTGATCGATAAAAACTTTAAACTGTACGCTGTTGGTTTACACATTGAAAAAACAACATAAACAATATTTGCTATTGATATTTTTATGCTGCGAATATCTCGAATATTTGTTCTCGATGATTGTGCCTTCGCTTCCAACTGAAAACAGCCTCGGTGCCTTAGCATGGCGGGTCAGTTGCCACCATACAATGATTGTGGGCTTAGAACATCGATTCCTAGCGAATGGCATAGTCAAAGACCGACCTTGATGAAACCAGCTAAAGGTATTGAGCCCGAGCTAGGAGGAAACATGACACAGGTTGTGTCACTCTAATTGGTTCTGCATGGCTGCACACAGTGTCGAAAGAATGCAGGGTGTCAATCAACAAGCCAAAAGTACATTATTACATTTTCATAACTATTTCTTTCATAATTGTCAATAAAAAGGAAAATTATTTTAGTACATTTTTTAATGTTTTCTACCGTTTAGAGGCTAAAGTCCCAATTTTTTGTCTTCAAACTCCTTCATAAGGTTGAATTGAGGTGTCATAGAAGCACCACGGGATATATCCTGACAGTCTGACGCTCATAACCAAGACTTCAAGTTAAGAAAAGGCTTGAATCCTTTTTAGGCTCACATTATGCGCATATCTGAACAGCACTCGGTCGTATAGTATTAGCCAAACAGCCATAGCCAAATAACATTTATAATTCAAGTTAAGCTTTGCTTGAATGGTGGGAAACATCACGTCGTTCATAAATCTATCCTATTACGTAATTTATGTTATGCTTTTGGAGGAGATACCACGTGCATGCATCTATGTAGCGGGCTCTTATACTTGCTTTTGAAATTGTGACTTTCACTTTCATGGGTCTCAGTGTTATCTATATCATAATTTCTTTTAAACTCGTAATAATGGCTTGAAAATCACACACCTCGTTGAATATGGACTGAAGATTATTAATCTGAAAATAAATAACCATAAATTGACGTTTTCATCACTAAAACCGATATTTTATATGTGGTGCGTTTTTAAAGCGGTTGAGTGTATTATTAATCTAACTTGACAATTAATGTTACTACATACTGTTACAGGTAAACAAAAGCCACCAAGTGTTACACCCAGACAGAAACTTACCGACAAATGTACTCATCACGAGGGTAAACTGTTGGAATTATTTTGTACGGATCATGACGAACTATGTTGTAGTGTGTGCGTCGCCGTGGGTCATAGGTCATGTGCTGACGTTGTCTATATACCACAGGCAGCCAATGGTGTTGAAAGTAGTCTGGAACTATTAGAGGTACTTTGTTCTTTTATCTGATAATCTTAAATTGCAACTAATGGTGTTAAAAGCAGGCTCGAACATTTAGAGGTACTGTTTGCCTTCATTTTACAACATTTAAATGCAGCTAATGGTGTTGAAAGCAGTCCGGAACTTTTGGAGGTAGTATTAGCCTTTATTTGATAATATTCAAGTGCAACCAATGGTGTAGAAAATAGTCCGGAACTTTGACATGTAGTATGTGTCTTTTTTTGACAATATTTAACTGCAGCTAATGGTGTTGAAAGTAGTCCGGAACTTTTAGAGGTAGTATTAGCCTTTATTTGATAAGATTCAACTGCAGCCAGGTAACATTATGACGTGTACTAGTTGTTTAGTTGCATTTTCCTCTTTCTGTTGCACCATATTATCACACATTGGTTGCTTTTATTCCTTTAAATTAGTTGAATATTATCTATAGTTATTAGTTCAAAAATCAAATATAGGGTGATATAATGGACAACTTTAAAGAGCTTTTTGACAGCTGAATTTCCTACAATCGTAGGACAAATAAAGAAAAATGAGAATGTTGTAGACACAATTATTTCTTAAATTCTTGAACAAATCTTGACAACTTTTACCTCATGATAAACATGTCATCACTCAGGTTAAAGATGAGATAATGAAGGTGAAGACAGACGTGGATGAGTTACGTACCAGGCGTGAGGAAAACCAACAACTGATTCAACAACAGAGAGAAGACATCATTAATTCTATCTTGGACATGCGCATTCGCATCACTGATATTCTAGATAAACTGGAACGCATTGCAAGAAATGAACTTGAGAAACGGTGAGTGTGGGTCAAATTACTGTTCAGAATTTATTACTTTCTTACTTACATAGAATCCTTTGGAAGATTTGTGATAGTGTCAGGTTAATGACAGATACATGTGAATTGCGTTGATATATATGTCGTCTACCAATATTTGGTTAGGTAGCATTGGTCAATACATTCATATTGCCTTCTAAATCAGATGCAACCGTTGTATTGATTTAAAACATGTTGCAAAAAGTTATGAGGAAATTGGACAGAGAACGTAGCACACAACTCAACCAGTCAAGCAAAGAAAACAGAGACAATACAAAATAACACAATTACACGGAGCAATGCCCATACGTTACCTAACGAAATAATGAAAAGCCTGTTGTAAAAGAGCAGGATGACCTAATTTCTCAAGGGAATGACAAACAACGACAATACCAAGCGACCGAAAGCAACGCAAGATCCGATCTTGTTCTCCAAAACCAGAGTTTTTACGTAGCATGTCTTTTGTCGGCCTTTGTATGAGAATGTTGTGTTGTCTCTATGTAGATACGACGGTGTCATTACAAAGATTGATGCCGATGTTAAAACATGCGAAGATGTAGCGTACACTTTGGAAGGACTAAATACGAAAATTGAAACAACTACAGACAACGAACCGGAACTGTTTGTTACCATGAAGAAAGCAAAGAAAAGCATGGAAGAAGGTATACATTTAAGTATCAACACATTTCTTCCCTTACAGTCGGTGCATTTTGAATGTCACAATTTGCATCGGTCACGTAGACGACATCAAAGCAAAAATCATTGTAACATGATTGTAATTCAAAACCTTACGTTTTAAAAAAAGGTAATTACTAATCTGAAGAAGGCTTCGGTCGAAACTTCAATAGTATGTTAATTCAATAAAAAGTATGTGTTGTTGTTGAATTTTCAATCATTAAAACCTTACGTTAGCATATTTAAATATCCAAAACAATAATTAATCGTGTCGCTGTCAATCAAAAACGACAATCAAAATAAAAAGACCCAATAAAATCGCATGGAATTTATTCTGTTTTTTTATAGAGTTTATATGGGTTATGATAAGTTACATGTATATTGATGGCGACACTTTTAGACCCTTGGATTGTTACTTTAAACCCCTAACACAGTGTTGGCACATATATAAATGTACTCCATGTAGAGCAGGGGCCTTATTTACTAACGTTGTGAGTGCCAGACTAAAATGAGTATACATCCTCGGTGTGTAACAACAAATAATCAGAACAAACACTTTCATGGGTAAATCTAAAAGAAAAGAAATGGCAGCGATTATAAATACATGCACTGTCAATTTTAAGTCTCAGTCTGTGTTTCAGTATTTCAATGTTGTTGCATAAGGTCCTAGTCGTTGACAATATGTCTAAAAATCACGGAAAGGGACGATTATTGTTCATATAGTATTTACATAATTGACAAAATGAAGTCAAATTGCGATTACTTCTGGAAAGTCCTCGTACATATACTTCAGGTAAAGCAGTTGTTGACAGTATCTCTAGAAATCTCGGCAAGGAAAGGTTGTTGTTTATGGCAGACCGAACATTAGAGAACTTATTGAATAGTCTGGAGACTCTTGGACAGTTTGGAGAGGACACGCACGTTTATAAAGTCCAGTTTGAGGGAGAATACAACACCAGTTTGTCCTCAGGTATATAACTTAGATGTTTTAATTCCCTTTTATTAGTTCATTGCTTTGGATGAAAAGTATCGGTGCTTGTATTCAAAGTTCGTCCGTTTTCCGTTTATCTTGTCTTTGTGGTACTCAATTGTGTTACTTGCATCCGATTAGTGTTGACATTTTTGTCCCAATACATGAACTAGGCTTGTACCTTTCAGTACAGTATAAATCACTTTTTCTTTTATATAGGTAAACATCACTATAAAATTTGCCATTTACAAACGACGCTTCTGATCTAGAATCAGACTTTGTACTGGCTTTAAAGAACGGTTCCCTTGTGTCCCATTTTGATTTTGTAATTTAATTAAGTTCTTACAAATGATGGTTTGTATATTTGTTTGCTTATTATGTTTGTGTTGAGCAGCTTTTCATTGCAATATGCAAATAGCCCCCCGCTTGGGCTTATCCCTATGTTATCCACAGCCAACGTCTTCTGGTCGATATGCAAGTGTTTTTTTTATACATTTCTATGAAGGGAAATACCAACTTAGTAGTACTATATAATTCTATTGATTAGATCATGGATCGAGTGAAGACAACACTGGATCAGTCTCACTGCCAGACGGGAAGGTGATCTTGACGAATGCTCATCATAAAAGGTTGAAACTTCTATCGTCAAGCTATAAGGTGATGGACCATGTCGACTTACCAGGAAAACCGTATGATGTCTGCTTGGCAAGTCCTATTGAAGTTATTGCGAGTCTACGAGAAGAAAAACAACTTCAGTTCATATCGATAGAGAAGAAGATGAAAGTATCACGGCTGATGAAGATCGGGGTTTCCTGTTACGGTGTGGCTTGTCAAAATGGTGAAGTCTTTGTCGCCTGTGTGGGTGGACAGTATGAGAACCGTCCAATGCTTCGTGTCTACAATATGTCTGGTCGTCTGCTGCGCGTGTTTGAGAAAGGAACAGACGGGTTACCCATATTTTCGTCAACAAGAAATATCGTACTTAGTCCAGATGGTACGATGATTCATGTGAGTGACCGAGAATATGGAGTTATCACGGTCGGCTTGTTTGGTGCCATGATTTCTCAGTATAAAAGTGCACACTTGGATTCGCCTCGTGGTATTACCGTAGATGAAGACGGTAATGTGATAGTCTGTGGACAGAGTTCACACAATATGGTACAACTGAACGCCGCGGGTGAAGAGGTGGGTGTTTTAATGAAAGATCGATCAAAACTGTACCGACCACAATCAGTTGTTTACATCAGGAAAGGTCCTAGGTCATTTCTATTGGTTACCTTTTTGAAGTCCAAATTCGTCAAAGTCTATGCTCTGGCATGAAGATTTAAAGATTGAATGTATTTTTGTGTGTAATATTTTACATTATTTAACAATTCTTGAACTGTATAAGGCTAAGTTATTTTGATATGGTAAACATTTTGTATATTGACCTCGAGACTTGGACGTTTTACATAATAGTTTTTACTCGGTCATACACAGTTTATTTCAGAGATTCCATTGACCATATACCAATGACAATGGTACGGTATCATAGATGATTGTGAAGAAGGATAGTTGTTTTGTTGAAACTATTGATCTGACTGGTGGTCACTGTACTATTATTGATTGATTTCATTATTTTATGAAATAAGGGGAAATATTGTTGTCACACGAGCGTTGAACTCAATAATTGTTGGTGTCGGTGTTATACTAATATTGAAATGTGGGTACATTCATGGGGTTATTTATAACTTTATTTGATCCATTTATACTTGCTCTTCATCTTGACCTTGGCCTTGCACAAAGACACGTTACTATGTTACGTTTGTCTCAAACTTAACTGCCACTTAAAACATGGGTAGTATGGGTACCACCCAACATGTTTTCAAACTCCATATATATTCTGCTTGGATACTTTGCATTCGTGTTTACTGCCTTTACTTTCAACTTAAAACATTGTCTAGCTTCGGTACTATCCCTCATGTTTTCAAACTCCATAAAGATATTGCTTGGGTGACATACACTCGTGTTTATATGCACTTGTGTTTAGCCTTATGACCCCAACCCTTCCATGGAGAAGAATTGAATAAGACCAAGTGTCTTTCGGTCTAATCCCCTTTTCCTTATATTTGTGTTATTTTGTACTGTTAATTGTATGTATACTGTAATATATTTGGGAAAATAAATATGTTTAAACAAACCCTTCCAAGGAGTCAAATACAGTCATCATGCATACATGCTGCACTATACATGCCTTGTACTGAGATCTAGGATAAGTGGACTGCACTGGTCGAGTGGTCTTGTATTATCTGTACTTAGGTTACTCTCTTTATTTGTTTATAAGGTGGCGGGGATATTGTTGTAAGATTGACGGTAATGTGTTATAAGATGGACGGGAATTTGTTATACGATGGACGGGAATTTGTTATAAGGTGGACGGGAATTTGTTATACGATGGACGAGAATTTGTTATCTTTAAGATGGACGGGAATTTGTTATAGGATGGCAGGACATTGATATAAGATGGCGAGTATTTGGTCTAAGATGGACGGGGCTTCGTTATTAGCTGGTGTGACATTGATATAAGATGGTCGGTACCTTGCTATAAGATGTACGGGACTTTGTTATAAGATGGTGTGGCATTGATATCAGATGAGCACGAAATTGTTATAAGATGGCGTGGCATTGATATCAGATTGAGCACGAAATTGTTATAAGATGGCGTGGCATTGATATCAGATGAGCACGAAATTGTTATAAGATGGTGTGGCATTGATATCAGATGAGCACGAAATTGTTATAAGATGGTGTGGCATTGATATCAGATGAGCACGAAATTGTTATAAGATGGCGTGGCATTAATATTAGATGAGCATGAAATTGTTACAAGATGGCAGGACATTGATATCAGATGGCGGGACATTACTATTAGATGGCGCGAAATTGTTATTAAGATGGTGTGGCATTGATATCAGATGAGCATGAAATTGTTACAAGATGGCGGGACATTGATATCAGATGGCGGGACATTACTATTAGATGGCGCGAAATTGTTATTAAGATGGTGTGGCATTGATATCAGATGAGCATGAAATTGTTATAAGATGGCGGGACATTGGTATCAGATGAGCACGAAATTGTTATAAGATGGCGGGACATTGATATTAGATGAGCACGAAATTGTTACAAGATGGCGGGACATTAGTATCAGATGAGCACGAAATTGTTATAAGATGGCGGGACATTGGTATGAAATAGACGGTGACCGTTTGTACAATAGACGGTAACTTGTTATAAAATTAATTGGAACTTGTTATATGATGGACGGGAACTTGTTATATGATGGACGGAAACTTGTTATATGATGGACGTGAACTTGTTATATGATGGACGTGAACTTGTTATAATATGGACGTGAACTTGTTATCTGATGAACGGAAACTTGTTATATGATGGACGGGACTTCTTATATGATGGATGGGACTTGTTATCAGATGAACGGGAACTTGTTATATGATGGACGGGACTTGTTATCAGATGAACGGGAACTTGTTATATGATGGACGGGAATTTGTTATAAAGTGGACGGGAATTTGTTATATGATGGACGGGAACTTGTTATAAGATGGACGGGAACTTGTTATATGATAGACGGGAACTTGTTATAAAATGGACGGGAACTTGTTATAAGATGGACGGGACTTGTTATATGATGGACGTGACTTGTTATCAGATGAACGGGAACTTGTTATTTGATTGGCGGGTTTGAACAAGAGGAGACTGTATCATTTGGTTAATGGAGTAAGAGGAGATAGCACAGATAATCAGACAGTAAAATTTCTTATTTTTTTACGATTGTATACAGTAAATTTGAAGCAAATGTATACAAGTACAACATGTAGTCATATATTACAAATAGGAACAATGGAAATTTATAAATTTTAAATGTGAAAATAAAACATAAGTGAGAATTCCACAGATTGTTTATTCATTTTTTATTTATTAATGTGCCTTCCAAAGTGTCACATACCCATGAGGACATTACTAATAATATATACATAGTCGACAGGGTAAATACGAACATATATATTATGTTTATATAAAAAGAAAACATAGACATTAGCGTAACATATATACATATTGTTGCCTTGAAAAAAAACTACAAAAATGTATACATAAAAGAAAAGATAGACATTAGCATATCTCTGATTATTATTAATTATTAGTATTACATTCTCATGCAAGGGAATATTTACATTGTCGATGTATCTATACATTAACTTGCTTGTAAAACTTTCTACAAATGTCAGTTGACAAACATACGTAACAATGCAGACACTATTTCACGGGTAGACAAACCTTAAAGAGGTAACAATGATGTGTTAAAAAGTAGATTTATATGTATGTATCTAGCAATAACAAAGATGAAGTGTCATTGCAAACCATATCGTGTACTTTCATTTGGCGAGTTTAAGATCCAACCTATGAACTCACTCTCGCAGAGTTTGAGGGGTTTAAGACCCTGTCACACAGTGACGAGTTCGTGCTACGAGTTGTCACGAGTTGTAACTCGCCACAAATCGTCCAGTGTCCCGTAAATATTGTACGTATGTCGTTCATTGTCGCAGAGATGTCTTCCCATGTCGCCAGTACTCGCCAGTTTGAAATTCTCGCCGCTTCTCGCCGAAGTTGACTTCTCGTACATATGCCGAGGAACTGTCGAAACAATCGCACTCACTGTCGCACACATCTCGTTGACATGTCGCCCCTTGTCGTAGCATGTCGCCAAATAAGTCGTTCCTGTGACAAAGCACGAGTTTGTGGCGAGTTGGGGAGACTTGTCTACGATATCTGTGCGACATGCGGCGAGATCACACGACACCCTACGCCATCACCCCGACACAAGACATACAGACTCGTACATACTCGTCGATACTCGTACAAATCCCGAGAACATGTCTCCAATTGTCAAACAGATGTCATACACATATCGTATATATCTCGGTTAAACTCGTGTTATTATCGTACTCATGTCGTGTAAATGTCGAAGAGAACTCGAACAAATGTCGCCTTGAAGACCGTCCTGGACCATCTCGCACACATTTAGGCGAGTTATAACTCGCCACTACTCGTACAGATCTCGAAACTCGAAATCGACACTGTATGACATGGTCTTTATCGATAGTCTACTTGTGACAATATAACTTATCCGAAAGATATTAATAATGTAATACAAAAAATGTACATTTATTATTACAAATGTATATTATTTGATCTAATTTGACTATGCATTTTTACCCTTTGAAGTTGATTAGTTTCAAATATACCGCTCTAAGACTTATTGTTAGCAGTGGCAAGCATTGAGGCTACAACTAAATCGCCAATAATAAGACCGCATTTATAACAGGCGAACACTGTTCGTCATGATGATTGGTTTAAAGATACAAAATGTCGATCATAAGTAAAATTTGCAACTTATGAGCTTGAATTCGTGAAAATGATCTACTCTTCTGATCATCCTTTGTATTGATATAGGAGTTTAAGTTTTCTGAAATACATCAGAACATTGTAACAGAAAGAACGATAACACTATATGTATATACTGTGAAACATTACAGAGTTAACTCGCTTTAAATAGAACACTGCATGAAACCGAAACTAGGAATTTAGGGGAATTTCCAAGATGACGTCCCAATGGTCGGCCATTTGTAAAACGATGAAGATTTTATTGTCGTGAGATTCACCAAGACTCGCAAGGTAATGTGTTTATTATTACACTGTTAGACGTCTATATATTATAAGTACATCTTGGGAATTTTATTTTTAAAAATATTTTATTTTTGTTACTTCGATCAATTTTAGAATCTTCACAGCCTACGTACGATAATAATGTAACTTGGGTGGGGTATTGTTGATAAATATCAAGTCGATATAAAAGTCGGAACAGAGTATTTATTAAAATACACAGAACAACCTAAAACAATACGAGCCAGGCTCTGCGATTTTCTCCCTTATCACATATTTTTTCGATTTTTTTATTTTCGCATTTTCTGATAATTCAATCCTTCCTGATCATAGAAATGTAAATTATTTTAATGAGGGTTGACCAAAAAGTGGTAAAATATTTTAAAGATTTTAAAATGTATGTACAAAACAAATTTTCACTAAAATGTGTATCTGACGATATAGTAAAACTGAACGTATTTAATAATCTTTTACGGGATTATGATTAACAGAACATTAATCAATACTTAGTGCCAAGTGTTCACTTGAATAACTACATTATGCTCTTTCAGTTAAGAGATGGTCAAGTTTTGAAAGATTTAATTCTGTTGTCATGGAAACAAAAAGTCAAATAGTGGGATTATTTGATATCTAAGCGGAAAATCTTTTTAATCGGCCAAATCTATACTTACATCATCTAACGATAGCAGTATTAAATTATATACATTTGAATAATTATTTTTCCAATGATGGTTGACCAAACAATGCTGAAGTTGATAGGCAAACGTGCGTGTAGAAAACAATATGATCCTTCGACGAAATTTGTAGATCTCTATATTTAATCAAAGATGTTGATTGAAGTTTAATTGATGTTGGTGTATTTATTAAAGCATAAAGTATAATAGTAAATATTTAATGTATATTCCATTGCTTTCCAAGTACATATGCTATCAAAGTTAATCTGTATATTCCGTTGCCATGGAAACCAAAAAATAAGATCAATCGTTGAATTGTTACTTATCCTCAACATTTTGAATACTGTCAAGTAAAGTATAAAATTAAGCATGAAATAGCATTTACATAAGGAATTTTCTTCTATTTTAGGCTATTTGATATGTATACAATTATAGTAGACATAATTGGCATCGAGCACAGGAAAACGTCCCTTACGACATCACGACGCTAACGTCATAAAAAGCGCCACTAGACCGCGCGTACTAAACGTTAAAAACAATCAACGTCTATGTTTATATTAATTATTTTATTCAATAATTTACTGTTTCGCTGAAAAGACGAAACATATAGCTGCTAGCAGGATGGACAATTCATTGCGATAACTAATTAAAAAATATCAGATTAGAATCATGCTTCTGGATGTAGATCTAAACACATATTTTATTTAATTAAAAAATTGTTGTCTTCAGGCAAATTATTTAAATGCGCGGTATCGGTTTAGCCGTTCCTGTCCGGCACTTCAAACTTTGTAGAGTAACATTTGTTTCCGGTTAGGGGGGGGGGGCGTAAGAAATTTGCTGGAGTCCAGGGCATAGTCCTGCATAGGCGTAGGAGCGTCTTTAACATTACAACACTTCATTCATGGAAGCGTATTTTGGTTATATCTACATACTGATATATAACAACTGAGTTTATGATTCTCTGGCAATTTGGTTATTACATGGTAACTGGAAGTTGATCATTTGAAATAGGGGGGACCGGGGGCATGCTCCCCTGGCAAAAAATTCTAAACAATGGATCAATCTGATGCATTCTGGGCGTTCTGAGATACCTTATTTGGTGTTTAACAGAAAAGTGCCCGATTTTGAAATCTATGCTTAATGTGAACTAGTTTATGTTAACCTTTAAGGGCTTTATATCTAATTGACAACCTCTAAAAGTAATATAGGAGGTGGGAGTATCTAAAATATGAAAACTATTTATGAAGTGTATACGTTTTCGCAAAGAACGTGTTGACACATTTTCCTAGATTGAAGTGACTTTGCGAAAATAAAAATGTTCACGTATGTCATATGCACTGAATCATAGTTTTACAAAAACTCGCTTTACAAAATTAATGATATTTAGCCTGTTATTGCTATTGTGAAAAACAATTTATGAATAGAATATTGAGCAGGTTCGCTGTCATTTCTTTCAAAATGGAGACTATTACATCGATAATTAACCAAATAAAGATAGATCTGTGCACGCACAAGGTTTAGTATACAAATTCACCAGACAAGTAATCGATTAAAAGGAGTATAATTGTAGGCCTAAGGTACAACATTTGTATGTACCGGGTATGCATGCTTTAGTCAAATAACAGTCTTTAACTGCATTGTCATTGACATGTCACTGTGCAATTATTAAATGAAAAGATTTAAAAATTTGAAAATTTGAAAACCGATGAATAACAAGATTAAATCAATACACGTACCAGGCCTGCTTTTTAGTAATTTTGTGGTTTGAATAACAAGTAGAATATTTCATGTGAAATTTAAGTAGAGCTGGATCATATAACTTAATAATAATAAATTGTTTGACATTGATATAAATACCTTCATCTAGTCAGGTATATACCGGTAATCACGTTTTTAAGTGCAGGTATTTTAAAGTTTTGCTGCACAATAACGTAATTCATACAGAATAATGACTGCCACATGTGTTGATCCATTAGGGAGTTTGTGTATGTCTCGGTTGCAAACAATACGAGACTCACTGACCATAATTCGATTCAGAGTGCATTTGGTCATCTTGCAACATACGAGGGTACACTAATTATGCCAGAAACTTGTTCGATATTTGTAGCATAGATTGATAAATACAACATTATTAGCCTAGATCTACTACGAATACTTTTTTCTAACCGCATTGACCTGAGACTCCGAGCTTACGCCCCGTTATCACTGCCCAGGTTCAGGTCCCGGTACATCCCGGTGAAGTAAAGCCAGTATACCGGGATGATCCGGGACGCTTTTGTTACAAAAATAAATTGCATTCCAATATACCCGATGTTACCCCGGTGTACCGCCGGTGTGAAAGTTTATTCAATTAGGCCGGAGTTGCTACGGTTATTCCCGGTTTCAGTACAGTGTCGTTACGGTGAAAGTCGGCAGCGCCCCAAAAAGGTCCGGTTTGATCCATGTTGATGCCGGTGATTTTATAGTGACAGCTGGAGGTGTCCCGGCGATCGTCGGAGTTGCCCCGTTATACCATGGCTGTGTCCCGGTGACATGCCGTTGTTACCTGGTTGTCACAGGAGATCATTTATAAACTAGGGAAAAGGTGCAAACTGCATCAGTTCTCACTAGGTTGCCAATTACCTACGATAACGTCATGGTAATTAATTAATAAAAACTTAACAAGAGGGCCTGAAAGGCCCTTGGTCGTTCACCTGTTGCACATTGGTCTAAGTATCAGTACAACCTACATTCTGACCTTATTTCATGAAGATTGAATCAAAACAGGTGACCCCTGGAGTGAACACAATGTTTTTCTTAGATTTGACCGAGTGACGTAGTTTTTGACCCCACATGACCCAGTTTCAAACTTGGCCTAGATTTCATTAAGAACAACATTCTGACCAAGTTTCATGATGATTGGATAAAAACCACGACCTCTGGAGTGAACACAAGGTTTTTATAAGATTTGACCTAGTGACCTAGTTTTTGACCCCACATGACCCAATTTCAAACTTGGCCTAGATTTTATAGAGAACAACATTTTGATGAAGTTTCATTAAGATTGGATCAAAACTGTTTTCGCTCTAGAGTGTACACAAGCCAACTGTTGACGGACGACGACGGAAGACGGACGGACGGAAGTTCTCACTGACTTGACATTGTGGGGTTTTCTTTTGTTCATCCTTTTGTTTGTAAAACCCCATAAGCAACATTTTGCACCCCGTAAGCAACGGAATGAATAGAATCTAAATATAGCCTATTGTTCCACACCTCACAACTACAAGTGGGTGAGTACGGACGGACGGCGGACGAAGAGTGATCACAAAAGCTCACCTTGTCACTATGTGACAGGTGAGCTAAAAAGCCAGCTAAGAAATGCGTGTCGGTAGAGCTTGAGAGGTCAGAATTCAACATGAACTTCGCCGTCTTTAACTGTGACGGAACCGGAAATCTGCCAGTCATAACCATGAAAGCGCCTCCATTTTCCGTGAACAGCTGGTGCTAATTCGGTCCATAATGTTGTGCGGACGGACGTAGGTTATGTACGCCGTTCATAACATGCACTCAGCTTGCATTCTAGTAGTCTATATCACACCGATACGTCACGGTTTATCACGGTAGACATACGGTAGAGATACGATCGTTCCCGGTGGTGTCCCGAAAGCCCCGATTGTGTCCCGTTTATCCCCGGATTAAGCCGGTCCTCGATATCTGCCCGGTGGTCCCGGTGACTCCCGCTTGTATTTTAACACAACCGGTGCTGTTAGCCGGTGCATCTCGGTTTTCCCGGTTCGCCCCGGTGCTGTTACGGTTGCCTTCCGGTTTGACACGTTTCGCCCCAATGAGTCCCGGGGCTCTACCGGGATGTCAAAGCGGAACAATAAGAACGGGGATTTATAGGGTTAGCAATACTGCACATGAAACAATGTTTGAAAACTTATGTTATTAACTTATTATCAAACTTCTCCTTTATTTACACCAACGGTTCCAAATATATGTTTCAGATAAGATAAACTTTCTGAAATTCTTAGAAGCAGTATTTTCATACCTCGAGTGAAGTTACAAACAGTGCATTCTAAGCAGTCTAGATGTTAATTTCGTAACAAATTGTTTAATACTGATTTATCAGAAACAATATGAAAAGTTAAAACTCAATGTATCTTCAATAATACAGAATGTTAGTAGCACTTATACTGGAAGACTAAACAGCATAAATATAGTTACTATGACTGTTTTCACAGAGTTGGCCGGATTGGCGTATAATTTTGGTTAGATTTTTAAATCATACAATCTTGAGAGCAAAGTGTATACTCTGTGGTTGCTAGGCAACGAAACTACATGGGCGTGTCGAGAAATGCAGAGCTATGATGAAACCGTAACAATTATTTCAATCATCATAACATTTTCGAATTTGTTTACAAAAGTAAACGGACGTTTTTCGCTACAATGAAATGACGCTGTTGATATTTACAACGTTGAGGTCGCGACGTTTTCAAGTGCAAAAAAGGACGCACTATGCATCATACATAAATGGTCATAACTAGAGAAATAGGCAATATATAACCATCAAATAAATTTCTTAACAAAGTAACATGTTATGTGCGTTAGATTATGTAAAAAAATATTTTTGTATTTTTTTTGTCGTAAGGGACATTTTCCTGCGCTCGACGCCAATTATATGTGATTGCTGTATTATTCAAAAATTTCTAAAGGTCTCTCATGTTTATTATAATGAAGAATAACATTTTCCTGCTAATGTACGCTGAACGCTGATTTCTGTCATTTGACCATTACCTCAGAATAATTAGTATATTGATCACTGAAACAATGGGTATACAAGACATCATGCGTGCACATGTTAATGTTGAAATACAGTGTTTGTTAGCATGGTGACACTGGTGTTACATTAGAGTATAACTATACTGTGTCACGTACATTTTGATATAGGTTTGGCTGTAAGTTTTTTCCGACCATGCAAATTTATTAATGCTGATTGTCTCTTGATGGCACTAACTGGTATGATACAATCATGCAAAATTTGAACAAATCAATTGAGCACATTTACCAATAGATTGCTTATAAACAATTTCAGTTGATTGCTGACATGACCGTTGATTTTGAACAAAACAAAGTCGAAATTGCCTAACAAATTGCTCTTCGTAACGTCTGCCATTGAATTAGCCCTTGGTACAATTGGAATCTTCCAGTTTATCATGAAAAGTTTTCCTGTTTACCTAGCAAACGCCGTGACAGCATGACTTTGATTACTTCCGAATTAACGTTAGCTTTGACGTCACTTACGACGTCATTTACGGAAAATAACGTCACTTGCGATAAGGCAGAATTACCAAAAGAACAAATTATGATATTATTACAGTTCTGAAATATAATTTACAGTTATACATAAGATGTTAAAGTTTGAACGGAACAACAATTCAAACAACAATTCCACGCGATCTTAAATGAGATCAATTCAATTAATTAGGTAATAAATAAATAAACTACCTATCAGGACCGATAGAAATACTTTGCTTGTAAAAGTAAAATAATTATGACTAAGTAGTAGATCTAGAAGAGATTCAGTACAAATAGTGGTAAATGTACAACTGACTCCTTCAATAGTCAGGGAAGGAGTGCCAGTAAGAGGTTAGAGAAAAGATTAAGGCGGGAAGAATGGACATGCATGGGAACACACAAACACACAATCACCAAACATACCGGTTTTACAACTTTCACTCAACCAGCTCATTCATGCCGTACAATACTCACACATTCCAATCTAATCATGCTCTCATAGTATATACACACAATATACACACATACAGTTAGGCAAATAAAGCCATAACATAAACACCACACGGACTAGACATGACAAAGACACACAAAGTTACCAGGGTTACACATTCCCTCCCTCTAAGGAAATGGCTCCTGACATTTCAATAAATATAAACATATACGGTATAAATATCACTTAAATAGACATATACATGTAATATGATAATAACTAAACACTGACAGTTCATATTTGAATTAAACTTCACTGAAAATAGCCATTGACTATCTTCTACAAAAATGAAACATCAAATTGAATGCAATACTGCATTAATAAATCACTCACTATATAAAAGTAATAAAATTTTTTTGCCAACTTCCTACAGAACAGGTTATACACAAACTATAGTAAAAACATAATTGTATACTGTAAACCTAGAAACTTTCGCGGCGAGAAATTTTCGCGTTTTGCTGATCGTCGGCATATTCGCGGCGACTTTCTTTCGCGTTTTTAAGTCTTTCGCGAACACCGCGAAAACTAAGTCACATAGTGACAAATTTATTGATATTACAACCTTTCACATACTAAGTACATTGATCGTAACGTATATAATTGCTTCATGATAATACTTATCACCTAAGGATACAGTAATCCTCTTACAAGGTAATACTATTATTGATTTTATTTATCAATTGCTTATAAAGGCTACAAAATTTATGCTCGTACACGGGCGGTTAGTGCATTGATACGCATTCATGGTGAACAGTACATTACGATTTATTTCAATAAACTTATAACATCGAGGTACAAAACTGTACAAATATCTATTGTTTCTCTACTTGGTGTCGATTGTTACCTATTGTATTATTAACAAAAGATTATAAACTACGCTGGTCGTGTTGTATAGGATAGAACACGAGTAAGTGTTGGGTATGAAAACTAAATCGAGTTTGCGAGATTTTATGTTTTCATACCCAACACTTACGAGAGATCTATCTGTCTTAGACCACAGTTAAAAATGTTAGTTTCTCAGATACAATTTGCACAATAATCAACTACTTAATACTATGATTAATACTTAGTAAACACAATATCACCAAATCGTTTACATTAGCCATTCATAAAATAAAATCAACGAATGTTTGGTGCACGGGCATTTTGTGTTTTCGTTGGTAACATTCCATTGGTCAACTTTCTATCTGTATCGTACATATTTTACATATCTTTTTTAAAGCAAGTGTACATGCATGTGCTTTTAAAAACAAGTACAATGTAGTGGAATTTGATTTACTTGATGAAACTACTACATCGATGGCTTAAAATAAGAAGGTCGTAACTACTACTTACGACCTTATAAGACTCATGCATATTTGAAATCTGCTTTACAATGCGCTTCTTATGAGCCTATTTTCATGAAAACCTACAATTGTCATGTTGACCAAAATGAAGTTTTAAAAACTTGTTTTCCTATAGTTAAAGAGTAAATTACAAACAGTTTTCTCTTGCATGCATGATGTTTTCGGTTTTGTAGTTACGACCTTCTCATTCTAAGCCATCGACATGTAGTATGTTTTTGGAGTTTGAGGACGTAACCGCGGTTACGCAAATCAAGCATCTTCCATCCTGAGACCTTTTAGTCAAAGATCTGAATGAAAATCAAAGGTTTAAGGACGTGCAACCGCATTCAGAACAGCGTCTGCCGAAAGATACCAGAAAGCAACATTCTTGGACATGTTCAGCATACGAGCAAGATGCACAATGACGCAATTCTAAGATATTACCAGGACTACATTTTCATCATTTAAATGTACAGGGTATTCGTCTATATGAAAACAATTTTGACGAACAAGCAATAATGGCACGTAGTGGGCATAGAAGCACTGCTGTGTATTATTATAAACAACCGTTAGAGGCACTGCAGTGTAACTTATCATCCAAACTACAAACTCCATCGAAGACGCCTCCATCTCCCCAGTCTACAGCTAGACTAGTCGTCTCGGCAACGGTTATCAAGGCCGAGTCTGCTGGCTTGCCAGACCCAAATGCTATTGTGATAGAAGTACCTGACTGTATATCTGCTATTATTGGTGTTCAAAGGCGGCAGAAAGATGTCGATTACACTGTAAAATCACCAGTCAAAACATTTGTGTTAGCAGCAGTAAAATGTAAAAATGTTATTTCACTGCAAGTTTCTTTTTCATTCGGGGCATACCGATTTTGTAAAAAAGCAGAAAACTCTTATGTTATAACTGAATAGTTCATTAATTAACCATGATTTAATATTTTTTTAGATATACTTAACTGCTTAAATTGTATTTAAGTGCATGTAAATGTTTTATAATCGATACTATTGTAATTCTTACTGCTTCAGCAATAGATTATTCTGTATTTTAATGATACTTTACTCTAGTTACACAAAATATAGATATAAAGTAACAATTTTAAGTCATTGAAAACGCCGCTTCATCCTCTTTAAACTCTATGTTCGGTGTTTGTAGTAGATATATGCATGTATAGTGATTGTTAATGCTTAACTTCACTGTTACAATCACACTTGTCGATGGATTGTGTTTACAATAAAGCTATAAATTCCTGACTTGATGGATTACTTTGCTTGGCCTAAATAGTACTGGATAAATAAATGTAAGTTTATATACAACACTTTTTCTATATACCACAGAAAAGTGTTGTATAAAAAAATTTATGGGATTTATTCAACACTTTTTCTGCTCGTTGATTGGTCAGTTACAGTAAGCTGTGGTCTAATTACAGTTTTATTGACATGAAGTGACAATCATAGCTTTTTATACACACACTCCGTGTACTAGTATTGTAAGTGATTTTTCAAACTAATTTAAGCTAGTGTGTTTTTATAATTGTAACCTAAGCAAAAATCGCTTTAATCCCATGGTCGCTGGGCAATTAAAAAATATATAAATCGTTTAGTCATACATTTCTTTATTGAAAAAATGAAACATCAAATTGAATGCAATACTGCATTAATAAATCACTCACTATCTAAAGTAATAAAAAAATTGCCAACTTCCTTCAGTGCAGGAAATACACAAACTATAGTAAAAACAGAATTGTATACTAGTAAGCAAACTGCGCTCACAATAACTGAAAACAACTCCATCAACCTAGACTAATCAGTATGACCAGAATAAGTATAACTACACTGGCAATAAAGCAATAAGGCTAATTAAATTAAACAAATTCCTGTAAAGGAATACCTTACAAATTAAACCTCGCTAGATAAACCAGATAACTACCTATAAATCCACAAAAGGTACATAATATGTAGAATAACCCAGTAATTGTTAAACAGCGAAAAGTACAATAAAACTGTGAAACGGTGGTATACAGTAAACGGAATAAAGGGGTGGTTCACTATAGAACTCACGAAGAGAACATTAGCAATGAATAGAGAACTGAATAACCAGCAATAAATGTAGTGAATAATAGAACACAGAACAATTTAATGCAGAACAGACGCCTTATAACAGACAGAACCTAAACCTGAACTTAAAATTTCTCCGAATTCACTGTAGCCGAAATAGGGGTAACCCATTCCCCATACCTATCTGGAGCTACTCGTCTGACTCACCAGAGGTGGGGAGGTGCTTTCAGTAACAGAGGTAACTTCGTTACTGAACTCCCTTCTAATAGAGGGCACTTTAGTCAGGGACGGAGTAGTACTTAAATTCTGAGTGTCAGCACTTCGGCTCAGAAAGGTAGATCTCAAGGTCTGTGAAGGCCTGATATCCTCTGAACTAGGAGGCTGCACGGTAGAATCAAGTAGGATAGGCAGGGGTTGAGGTTTTCTCAGAGGGGGCGGTATATAAACACCTGACCTATCATCATCAGATTCAGAGTACTGGTGCTGTTGCCCTCGGAAAGAGGGGGGTTAGGTACCACACTGCTGGGTTTAGAGGGCGGTCTCTTGCGAGAGCTCCCCCCAATATTGGGTGTAACTTCCTCAACAGATGAGGTGAAGGGCAGCAACATATTCCGGTGCAGGGTCCTAACAGGTCCCTTTTTACCAACTTGGAGCACTTTGTACATCGGAACATCCGGATTTGGCATGGATATGACAGTAAAAACATCCTGTTCCCACCTGTCGGTCAACTTGTTGGTACCTTTTAGGCCAACTTTCCGGACCAGCACTCGGTCTCCAACCTGAAGACCAGAGTGTCTAACACGAACATCATAGTTTAATTTGTTCTTGGCTTCCTCGGCGGCCTTGCGATATGCATACTGTTGGCGCTGGTGGAGTTTAGATGCATAGTTGGAAAGGGAACCTAAATGTTCCTCAGAGGGATCAGTTCCCAGATATGCATCTAAGGGAAGTCGGGGATGCCAGCCAAACATAAGAAAGATACCCAATGCAATCATTCTTGGTCGCATTGTAAGCCTGGACAAAGGGGGCGATGTAAGACTTCCAGTCTGCCTTTTGGTGGGTTTCCAGTGTACCCAGCATTTTCAAGCGAGTCTGATTCCATCTCTCCGCCTGACCATTACCCATAGGGTGGTATGGTGTTGTCCTTGACTTTCTGATACTCGCAATCCTACATAGCTCCTTAATGGTGGAACTTAGAAAGTTCCGCCCTTGGTCGCTATGTAGCTGCTCTGGGAACCAATAATATCGAAAGTAAGCTTCGTATAGCGCCTTAGCAGTAGTCACAGCTGTCTGGTTGCGGCAAGGAATAGCTTGCGCCAACCGAGTGAAATGGTCTACTATTGCGAGAATATTTTCGATACCACCTTTACTTGGTTCGAGCTTCAGAAAGTCAATGGACACCAATTCCATTGGCCTGGTGGTTAGAATAGGAACAATCTCTGCAAATGGCTTGCCAACTGGAGTTTTCCTCCTTATGCACCGGCCGCACTGTTCTACCCAGCCTGTTATGTCTTTTTCAAGACCAGGCCAGAAAAAACGTTGTTTGACCAGCCACAGGGTTTTGTCTTTCCCTTGGTGTCCAGCATCTTCATGGACCCCCTGAATGGCAATCTGCCTATGTGACATGGGAAGGACCAACTGCTTAACTGTTTGGCCATCCAAAGTAGCTGTTCGGTACAGAATTCCATTCTCGATAAAGAGACGGTTAGCCTCTCGAATGAACTTCTGTACCGGTAGAGACTCAGTAGAGGTGTTCTTACCCCCCTTCAGAGAACCGCTACCAAGGAGGTCAATAACTCGGGCAATGGTGCTATCAGCACTATGCTCATTAACCCAATTAATTTTGGCCATAGCCTCAGAAACTAACCGTTCCTCAGTGGCCATCTGAGGAGAAACAGTTTCGGAGATAGTACTGACCAAACGAGCACATATTATTGCACCTTGAAAGATGGCTTTGAGCTCATCCTGAAATATGTGGCGACGACTCAAACCGTCAGCGTCAGCATTAAGCTTTCCGCTACGATATTCCAATGTGAAATTGTAATTGGATAGCTCAGCAATCCACCTATGCTGAGTAGCATCCAGCTTAGCAGTGGTTGTCACATAGGTTAAGGGGTTGTTATCAGTGATAACTTTGAAATCATGACCATACAAGTACATGTAGTCATGAAATTTGTCTGTGACACTCCATTTCAGTGCCAAGAATTCAAACTTGTGGGCGGGGTAGTTACGTTCACTGGGGCGTAAACAACGGCTGGCATATGCAATAACCTTCTCCCTGCCATCCTGATTTTGAGGAGAACAGCCCCCGGATCAGAACCACTTGCATCAGTATGCAAAATAAATGGCAGGGAGTAGTCAGCATAGCCACAAATAGGGGAAGAGGTCAGTTTGGGCTTAATCAGATCAAAGGCAGACTGTTGGACTTCAGTCCGAACCCATTTAGCAGGGTTTTTTGCCTTTTTCTTGGACTTTTTGGTTTTCTGATTAAGTCCGTGACCTTGAAGAAGGTCATTCAGTGGTTGCACAATTTGCGCATAATTAGGAACAAACTTCCTATAGTAACCACTGAAGCATAAAAACTGCCTCAGGGTCTTGATATTAAAAGGGGTAGGCGAATCTTTTACGGTGGAGATTTCGCTTGAATCAGTAGCAATGCCTTCAGAGGAAACAATGTGACCCAAATAGTTAACAGATGATTTAAAAAAACTTACATTTGGAAGGTTTGACCTTAAGGTTGTGGTCATTCAACCGTTGAAATACAGATATCAATCGAGAAATGTGTTCCTCGAAAGTAAAAGAGAAGATCAGGATGTCGTCTAAAAAGATCAGACACTCCTGAAGGTGCATGTCACCCATACACTTCTCCATCATACGCTGGAAAGTGGCAGGGGCATTGGTGAGTCCGAAACCCATCTTGTTCCACTCATAAAACCCCAATCCCTGACCAGCATAAAAAGCAGTGTAGGGCTTATCCTCCTCTTCTACCTCATCTGCCAATAAGCAGATTGTAAATCCATTTTTGAAAAGATATGAGATCCCGATAAAACATATATGGTATCGTCAAACCTAGGAAGCATGTAGGCATCCTTCCTAGATCGACTATTCAGTTTACGCCAGTCTATACAGAAACGAAGGGCACCAGAAGATTTTCTAACAAGAACTACATACATTTTGTAGGAAGAGAAGGGAGATTCTGATTCCCGGATAACACCAGCATCTAACATTTCCTTGCCTTGATATGTTGACGTACTTCCTCATAAAAAGCAGTAGGAATACGCCTATAGGGTTCCTTGAAAGGGGTGATGTCATCTAAAACAATATGGTGTTTGGCCAAGTTTGTAGTGCCAATATCCTATGTACAAAACACACCCTTCCAATTACCCAGAACTTAATAAAAACGAAGGGTTTGCTCTAGAGTAAGATTCGAAGTATCGATAGAAATATCATCAGGCGTCTGTTCCTGAGAAACGAAGGAGGAAATATCATAAATAACCTTAGCCTGAGAAACATGGCAAATATCCGACTTGGGTTTAAAAGAAATAGTATTAACAGTCATATTACAAATACGTACTGGAATCTTGGCTGAAGAAGTATTATGAAGTTTGACAACACGCGGGCAAACCGTATAACCTTCAAAAGAGTCAAGAGACTCAGTGACCATACTAGTAATACCTGCATTAATGTTACGAACCATACCATTGATCGTAACACTCTCATATGGTGGCACGGAAATAACCTTCTTCCCACACACATTGACAGGATATGTTTGGGAAGTCAAACCCTCAAACGCTAACTGCCATTCCGAAGGTATATCATCATCATCAGGGCACTGTTTTATCAAAGCATTTACGCTAGCGTAAACCAAAGATTTCCTAAAATATTGCGTACGTCGATAATGTTTGCGTAAGTGCGTTTTACAAAGATATTTTAGTTCACATTGTGTCGTAAGTTTTAGCTTATTTCTACGACAAGGCTGGGCAACCCTAAATGGCAAATATGTACGTAAGTGAAGAGTTTTTAACACGCACTGATGATTTTTGACCGTCGCATGTTATTTTAGACCGTCGTTTGTTGTTTTAGACCGTCACTTGTTGTTTTAGGCGTGATTAATCATCAAATCTTGACGCATATTTATTCATTCTGGTACCCGTTATATTTGTTCTATTGGTTATATTGTGTCCCGAATTACGTTCAATCTTCAATATTTTCTGCGTAAATGTATGCGAGTACTTGCGATCGTATAGTAAAACACACTTACGAGTTTGCGTAAGGTAGATAAATTTGCGTAAATATACGCGACATTTACGCATTGTTAGTAAAACAGTGCCCAGGAGTCTGGTCTAAAAACAATTTACACCGACGAATACATTGGTACCAACAATAACAGGACACGACTGATTAAAAGCATTGTCTGGTACAACCAACATTGGGACATCTAATTTAAAACTTGACAGGAAGGGGGCTGAAATGTTGACTTCAATGTAACCAGAGTATTGCATTGAAGAATCATCCGCAACAGACAAATTTAGACCTAATGAATCCAAAGATTTTAAAGGAATACCCTGATTTAAGGAAAGATAAACATAATTGCTTATAGTTGTGACCATGGAACCATGGAGTCCAACATACATTTAAATTTCTCATCATTGATGACCACAGAATGCTCATTGGATGAACCAATGAGGCGGTCTACCAATGGTTCTGGACTACACATGGGGGCATTAAACACTTCACCGCCCTCTGTTCCGCCCACAACAGAGGAGAATACTAGTTTAACGAAGCATTAGAGTTTTGGTAGCCAGACCTATCGCGACGCCGACCTCTGTACCCCGAGAAACCACTGGCACCTTGATTCTGGGTACCAGAACCCGAATTTCCCACACAAAAGTTCTTCGAGCGAAGAAAGAAAGTTTAGCTTCCATAGTGGAGAACCGAGTATTAAATTTGTCTTCCAAAGACTTGAGGCTGAAATCAGCCACAACAGGGGTGTGTTTGGTAGTTTTAACAGAAGAAGTAATAGAAGTACCAGAAGAAATGAGAGAGCCAGGTGAAGATGAACCGAGAGAAGAAACAGAAATCATCTCTCCAACTTGCGAATTTCTCTCAAGAGCATATTATAATCAGACATAGAATCATATTTATGTCTGGTCTGTAACCGCAACATGTCCGAATGTAACCCGGTCCAGAACTTATGTCGTAACAAATCGTTACGAGCTAAGCCTGGTAGCTGACCTTGATCGATAATAGACTGGAGGAGAGATTCCAGTCTACAAGCATAAGCCGTGACCGACTCTGAAAAACTCAGCAATCAGGTCTTCAGGGATGGACGCCTCTGCAAACATGACATCCAACTTGGTCATAATGTCATTCACAGTCGCCAACTGACCAAGTGGAACTATCATTATACGGGCCGTTCCCCTCAACGAACCACGCATGACCTGAAGAATTTGAGCCTCATAAAAATCAGAATGAGACAACAGACACTGAATCGCATTCTGCCAAACAGTATAGTTGGGAAGGAGTTGATGTCATCACAGGTCTGGATACGGGTAAGCTGAATCTTGGAGTTGAGGGCTGGGCTGGTCCTGCAGTGAATGAGGACGGGGCAGACGTAACTCCTTGTCGGATCCCTTGTAAAAAAATTGACAAAAGGGGCTTACCTATATCAGGGGGTGGCTGAGTGGGGACGTTAGTGGAAGGCGTTTCTTTAGGAATGAGGTTGAAATGGTTCTGTATATACTTCATAACATCTTCCATTTCTGTATTGGGGTTGGAAGATGATGCAAAAGGTGATGCAGAAGTAAGAGGATCCATAATAATACAATATGTAATTAAACAAAGTAGGCGAAAACTGTATGTGAATTTGTATGTGAGAGAAAATGCCGCGAAAAATAACCGAATATGTTTATATATAAATATCGCGATGTATCTCCCGTACAAAAAAATAGAATTTCAGTTACTTTCACTTTTAAAACTAAAAGTGAATAACTGAAATTTAAACTACAAATCTACCTAAATACAGAGAACGATTACATAGAATTAACTATAATCCACCAAACTAAAACAGAGCTTCTATAAATTCACAATGGGGCTGTTTCAGACAGGCTGCTGATAAGCGGAAGTGGAAAATAAGAGGTATACAAGCTATTCTACACATCGCTCACAGCAGAGTTTAAGAGGGTTTTACAACATAACGGCTGGTCAATAATCCGTTGTTAAAATATAATTAAATAATTTATTACCATGAAATGATTCTACAGGATGGTGGAACATTTAAATTTACAGATATTTGACACAATAAATATATCATATTAAGCCTTGAAGCTTTAAATACTTGATCTTTTCAACAATATAATTTAGACTGAACTGGTATGATAATTAGCACATTTTGGGTTAAATATATATGTGTTCTATTTTTATAGCGCTTAATTCAGCATAGTTACTTTATAAACTTAATATTAATAAAAAAAATGAAAGTGGTTATCACTGAAATAATCGCAAATTGCAATTAAACAAAGGGCTGATAACCCAAACTGAAAGAGCAAGTCCCTACCACACGTTTGAAAAAATGCAAGTTGACAATTTGAAAGGCGGGATTGTATTGCACTGGTTTTGGGTGGAGCTGTTAGCGGTTTTATTTACCTTCCTCGTGACCCTTAGTGACAGAGATTTAAACGGGATCCGCAAAAGTAAAAGAACCATCACTTCTCCTAGGTTTGGGGACCGAGCTTTCAATTGACTGGTGCATTATCAATTTTGGAAAATAACAGTTACTCCTATATCTGTATAGATCCTTATCTTCATAGTTTATACATTCTAAGGACATCATAAATCAAATGGTTGAACTTGACAATGAATATTTTGAGGTTAAGATTGTGTTTTATATACTTAAAATATTAACATAGTGAATCACTCCTGATACAAACGCTAGTACCACAATGTATGTACAGTTTATTTTTAAGGTTTTAGGCTGTTGGCCCAATTGAATCACATATAAAAGTAATTACCAGCAATAATTTTCAAGCAATTAAAAATATGTTACATTTTTTTGTACTTTATTGTCTTCAAGTAGACTCCCATACTATGATTCTGGCACTCCTGTTAGAATATCTTCCAGGATCAATTTCAAGTTTATATGAATACATGTATAACGAGCACAAAAATAGAAATAATAAAAAAAGAAACAAACAAAAGAGATCAAAACTAAATTAACATTACTTGCTATTCAGTCCCTTTTTATATTATAAGTGGTCAGTATTAAGTATGGCCTCAGCTAAAGGCACTTGTGTAAGCAATTGCACTCTTCTGTAATACAGATGTTGTATATATATAAAGTTACAAGTAACACAGTATGTCAAAATATATGTCCATAGTACAAATAATATTGTATACAATACAAATGTATCGTATTTGTTATGAATTAAAGGAAAATAAGCATTTAAGTTAAAGTTAAATGATGATGAACATGTAATATGTTAACAATAGTATCATAGTTTACTATCTTAAACATAATTTGTATTGTGTTTACTATCATCTCAGACTGAATATTTTAATAATGATTCAGATATAACTGGACATTCAATATATTCGTAGACAATCATTCTCATTTTATTATATTCATGTTTAAATAATAATTTCTCATATCATTATTAACATTTATCTATTACCTACCGTAGATATAAATTCATCTATACTTAGGCAACATAGTAACATGTCATGAGCCGTTGTATTACCATAGTAACGCGCTACCACCCCGACCTACGTAACGTACCCTTTTAACTAGTTCAACCAGTGATCAATTCCGAACTGTTTAATTTACATTCCCATATATTTGCCAGATTATTGCAAGATATTAGCATAATATTTTGTGAAATTATTAAGTTGTTTGTACGTTTGAGTTTGAATTGAGAAGTATTTGATCTATGTCTGTCACGTTTTCATTTACGTCAAAATACCGATGAATTTACGCAAGGAAATTCATGCAACTATTAAATCGTGCACTTGTCTTGGAAGTGCACAACAAACACACATAAGTTGCTTATGAGAGCAAACGGAGCACATGCAGTATTTAGTGTCCCAGTGTTTTAGTGACAAAATCAAATTCCTGAAGAGCAGCATGGTATTAAAAATGATACAGAGACCGAACGAAATTTGCAAACGTGGGGATATTTAAGGAAACGCCAGTCAAAATGTGCGAGGCGTTTCAACTTAGCATAAAACTACTGCTTCTAGCTTAATTGTTAACTTTGAATACATAACATGTTGAGGTAGATCTATTTAACAATTTATAACTTAAACAGTTACGTTTAATTCAATGTGAATGACATAATTCAGCTTCGGGTTTACCACTTGAGAAATAGCAAAACGTCAATAACGTCGCTGACGTCAGAATATATTTGCGTTGTGTGGTGGTTGCGGTAAGGTGATAGTTTTGTTTTAGCCATATTTACTTTAAAAATTCGTCGTTTCGTACACAATTTTCTGCACTTGTGTCAGAAAGGCTGTAGTTTAGTGTGATATAATAATTTATTCTCTGTGTCAATGTGCATTAAAATGACGAGTCCAGTCCAAGAATTTATTGAATGACCCTCGTAGTATGTCAGATTACCTTACCTGTAAAGTGAAATATACCACTAAAAAGCACCCATATTGCAAAGGAGAATTTGATACTAAGTTTAATGTATACATATTAAATTTTCTTAGACTGAAGTACTAATTAGTTTATTCTTCAAAACAAACCCTTAATTCGTTAATTAGATAAGGTAAGCAGATTGAATACTACACATTCTCCATCTATAATTCAATGTAAACCTGCTATACAGAGAGATCGCTAGCATACATTGTATACCTCTTATTTGACAAGGGCGGTGCAGAGATAACTCTGCTGGATTATTTGAAAACTGCCTCATTACAATCCTTCAAATAAATACTGACCACTAAAATCAAGTGCTCTACAGTATTTACAACACTCACAAATGTAGGTCACACCGTGGGAAAGTTTACAGTCCAATGGAATCAAAATAAACTCTAAGTACACACAGCAGTCACTATAGATAAACCATGTTTTTTGAGCCGTGACAGAATATCACATTTTCCAGTCATGGTATGTGAATATACCTGCTTTTGGGCCATGTATGGAACGCCTTAAATGTCTTATATTAGCAAACAGTTCGATATTATGTTTGTTTTTAGTCCAGTCATTTTAACTTTTAACCTCAAACTAATTGCAAAACAAACAGTTTTGTGTTTATATGGTGCGTAAAGATATCCTTAGCAATGTACAAAATGTTTTAATTGAATAATTATGGGACTTTTTGAGATATTTACAAATATATTGAATTGTCACATCTTTTCGCGATATTTGTCACTTTTGATGTAAATGGATCTTGACTTGTACCAGTTACTTATTATACATCGTGCTTAGAGGTCGCAATTTTGGTCTGATTTTTTTTAAACTTGGCAGCATTGATCATCGGAAGCTAATCTAGGCAAAATGGAATTTTGAGTCAACCGGAGCCAAAATCTAGGTCACTAGGTCAAAACATAGAAAAAACAAGATATAGTCACCAGGGGTCGCAAAATTCAACCTTACACTTGTGAAGTTTAGTCAGAATGATCACCTCACAAAAATCAAGGTCATGTATAAAATTGGATTAACTTGGGTTAAAAACTAGGTCACTAGGCCAAATTATAGAACAAATCTTTAAAAGGCGCCCTTTTTACCTTATCGTTATGAAACCATGTCACATGGATCATGAAGACGAAATGTAGGTCAAATTCAATATTTACTTTTCACGAGTTAAAACTAGGTCACTAGGTCAAATAATAGACAAACCTTCATGCGCCAAAAAGTCGCATCAATTATTTTCACCTATTGACCTAATTTTGACCTAGATTATTCAATAACATACTTGTCTTTGATGTTTTGAGATGAGCATTGTGACCAAGTTGCATAAATATTAGACCAAAATTGTGAATTTTGTACCTACACAACGTTTTCCTTAGGTTTTAACTAGCGACCTACTTTTTGACCCCGCATGACCCAATTTATAACTTTGACATAGATTTTGTTGATATTATTATTGTGACCAAGTTTCATAAATATAAGGTCAACATTATGACCTCTAGCGACTACACAAGGTTTTGCTACAATTTGACCTAGTGACCTAGTTTTTTATCCTTGATCATCCATTTTTTACCTTGGCCTAAATTATGTTCAGATGATCACTCTGACCAAGTTTCATAATCATAAAGTCAAAATTGTGAATACAAATGCAATTGTGGACGAACAGACAAAGAGAACAATCACTATTTCTCCCGAATCGATAGATTCGTGTACATTTTGTATACTGTCATTATTGTATACTGTCCAAACACAAATATCCTTTTTCCATTAGACACACATGTATACAACACATAATATGTGTTAAGTATAAACAAATTGGATTAATATTAAAGAAATGAATAAAACTTTTGTTTCCCCTTCCAAGTGCTATTTTGAGTCATTTTGTCGACATTTGAATGGGTAGCATACCAACACGTAGACTGGCATATATATGAAAAGTTAATTGTCTGGTGATAAAATCAATATTTGTTTTCGATAGAAGAAGGTTGTATCTTTTAGAAAATATAAGCTTTAAGGTGCAATTAGAAAATATATAACGACTTACACGGGAATTATTAGAACTTAAAATTCCCCATGTAGTACGAAATAAGGAAAATGCTGAAATTGCTACCAAAAGTGACCTTAAACATGTCGATTTTTTTGTATTTTCCCCACTGAACTCGCATATTTGACGTTTTGTCTGTAGTTGATAATAGTCTGTAGATGATGAAAATGCAAGAAACTCTGTTTTGCAATTTGTTTGAGGATGACCATATTTTTTAGCTTCAATGACTGGACTATTTATCAACATATAAAGAAGTTATGCCTTTATTTATTGATGTTTTATCTTTATATAAGGAAATTATGCCTTTATATATTGATGTTTTATCTACATGTAAAGAACTCATATCTTTATTTATTAAACAACTATCAATAACACATCATTGACCTAGTCTAATAAAAACCATGTTTCCACTATATCAGGGCAAAAAATCTATATCAGTTATCGACCCGGGCCGAAATGTGTTATAAAATCTGATTGGCTAATAGACAGGGCAGAAAAGTGATATTAATATTGGCCCGCCTATAAAGCCATCTGAATGGCTAATAGACAGGGCCAAAAAGTGATATAGATTTTCAGCTGAAATTATGGAAAATCGAATTTTACTCACTATAATGTATATAAATTTTTTATTACTGAACGGACACATGCCATATGGGTATTCATTTTCTTCTTCGACTTATTTTGGATGCAAAAATCTGATTTTTTCGCAGTCTTTCATGTCGGTCTAGTTAATTTGATGTGCTAACATTACATACGAAGAAAATTTTAAAATAATTTATACTTATTTAATAAAATTGTCAATAAATGGGTTATTTTATATTAACCCTGTTATTTGTCCTCGGCCTACGGCCTCAGGCCAATACAACTGCCCTCGAACAAATAACAGGGCTAATATCAAATCACCCATTTATTAACATACACTATTAATGTTTTGTCATTATATATTTATCTTTTATTTATTTATGGAAATTTTGCCATTATATAGTGGTCGCATGCATTTATGTTATGGGATATTGACATGCTATCGAACTGTTTGCTAATATAAGTCAGTTAAGGCGTTCTATAGTCATGGATCGGTTACTCTCATTGGTCACATAATAATTGTAATGCTTAAGGTGTTTCACCGCTTTTAAGTTTGGTGGAAGTTTGAAAATCACAGTAACTTAGGTATATTATGAGCGTCTTACAACCGAGATGAAATAAAACAAAATGCTTCAAATTGATTTTTCTCTTAACATCGCGATTGTACTGAATAGTTATTACGATTATATACTTTTTTATAAAATCACACTTAGCTAAATCCCTACGGATGATTTATTTCAAAAGATATAAAACACCTAATCTAGCGAATTGGTTACAACGTAGTTAAAACGTAGTTCTATGCGCCCATATCAAAATTATTCAATAGTTTTAAACAGTATCCCGATCATTTTAGTAGGCGGTTATTTTGCATTTATTCCTGAATAATATAAACTAATACACGCAGAAGTATCCGAATCAAAACTGTAAGCATGTTGAATTGTGCACTATTTTTTGAAAATAGAATAATCGCGAAATCTGAATACATCGGATGCAAACGTTGATTAATGTTGTTACCTCCCCTGTTTTCAGCGTTTCTGAAATCACTGAAAGTGCAATTAAAATAAACTCATGAAATTTTGCATGAAACTTCAATATTTGTCACCCTGCTTGTTGCATGCATCAAATCAGTATGTTGTTCAACGATTTTTCATGTTAATTTCAAAAACGAAAGTTTACATATTTTAAAATAGTATTTAAAAATCCATACAACTTGCACAGTATAACATGAAATTTACTGTTTGATACCTTATATACGAAATTTTATGTATACCAAATTTTATGAGGATTGAATCAAAACTTTTTCGGTAAATTACAATTTCAGTTTTTAGGGGTTGTCCCCGAAATCCAAGAATACCTTAAAACTAGCAAAACTGTTTGGATTTTCCAGAATGATTGTTGTAAATGTTTTTTTACAAATGTAACAGGTTTATATAGCATGTACAGAAAAAATCCAACACAGGTGAAACACCTTAAGTCTTAATGCATACCCTATAACTATACGTCCCTTTGAGGGCAAATAAACCTCCCTGCATGAATAAGTCACGGCTCAAAAAACATGGTTTATCTATAACTGACCAGCTGAGTCATACTCCACTGAACACTGTATCTAAGAGCCAATCACTCCCAAATCAATACACCGAACAACCATATGAATGAAATACCCAATAAATGCACAGTCCAGTAATTAAACTACAGATAACTACTGATACACAAGAATTATAAACAAAACTGAACAAACAAAAATCCTACAATCCACAGACAATAAACTACAACTAAAAATTTACATAAACCAACTAAAAATAACTGAATTTAGAATACTGATCCTGGTAGATCTATACATAAATTCACAATATCAAAATGTAGCTTACCTACTAGTTATATGTATATTAGTTATAACCAATACCGTAGTCAACAGCAATACACAATAATTTTCACAACAAACACAATAATTTCACTAATAACACTTTTCACAAATAGAATATACATGCTTGAAAGAGAGGTCTAAAATGTGGGTTTTGGAAATAACAGTACCAATAACAGTGATATAATAGATTTGACTGATATTCAAAAAATCTGAAAAACTTGGATTTAAGTAGAGAACCACAAAAATACAAGTCACACTGTACTCTACTTAAACAAAATGCCTAACTCTAGTGAATAGAATACCACAAGAATGACCTACATAAACAGCTGATCTTAAGGGTTCATCAAGGCAAACAATTGACAAAAAGTGGGTGGGGTACCTGATAATAAATTTGTATGAAAAATTGAACTTTGTTGTGAAAAGAAAGCAATGGCAATTAGAAGCTATGATAAATAAATCATAGGATAAGAGCCTGTAGAGAAATGAACCTAGAATAATTGCAAATTATTAAAAAAATTCACCTTGGTAATAAGCTTTCTCTTGTGACCACAAACTTGTTCAAGTGTAACTTTTTCTGTCATGTAACTGTTGCAATAGCTTGTCCATACACTGTTTATATAAATGGTAGGAGGAAATTCATTAGATACGAAGATAAATAGCAACAAAATCCAATTTTCCACACAGTAATACACACTAAGGTAGTCCAATATCTCACTACAGATAAGCAACGGAAAGTTTTACCACAAAACACAAATGATAAAGCAGCTGCTTCTTGTTTCAATATATAAGTCAATGTAGGTTAAATATATCCACTATCGTCCCTCCCTCCCTCCCTCCCTCCAGTGTACCTATGAAAAAGAAAAACACAAGCTCTTTTGCAATTTAACATTTTTTAAGTATATCTGGTTACAGATGAAAATATGTCATGACAGTAACAATCACATAAAGATGTTTGTTTTCATGAATTTTAGTTTGATTGTGTAAGAAGCTGTAAGTTTGATAACATACATTCCTGAACGCACAAGGTACTAAGCAATGAATTGCTGAATTAGGCAATGCATAGGGGTTAAAACCATGCAGCAATATACTGCCACTGTAGCATAATGAACAGCTGACTACTATCAGTATCACTAGAACAATTCTGTTTAACACAGGGTGTTGGTCTGAGGTTAGTAACAATGGAGGTGAGCTACAGTTACATTTCCTAATCTGTGCTGTATGAAATAATTGCGTTGGTGCACCATAATCCTTAAGAAACAAATAAGTGCAGTGCTTTTCAAAGTCACATAATTTCTCTGGTATTTTTCAGTTTGGTGATTTGGTAAATCTTTACAGCTATCAGTGTAGACCACTACCAGATAAATTAAACATTATCATGAAGAACATAAAACAAGTAATCTGGGAGCCCTTAAGGCAAACTGAATGTTGCAGACAAACTTCATTCTGTTCCCCAAATACCATGAAGACAATGTGATTATGACTATATGAGTGTACAAAATTTACATACAAGAGGACCGCCATACGGGGCAATATACGCCGAAAGGGTTTTGTTTCAGGTTTCTTTAAAATCCTTCAAGGAGTTCAAGAGTGACAGAGCGGAAGGGAAACAAAGTCATATGACCTTTAACCCCTAAGTGTGACATTAACCTTAAAGCGAACCCTCCAGAACATGCGCTCTGCACGTCGTCTTGATGTGGTGAACATTTGTGTCAGGTTTCTTTAAAATCCTTCAAGAGGTTTAAGAGTGACAGAGCGGAAGGGAAACAAAGTCATATAACCTTTGACCCCTAAGTGTGACCTTGCCCTTAAAGCGACCCCTCCAGAACATGCACTCTGCACGTCGTCTTGATGTGGTGAACATTTGTGTCAGGTTTCTTTAAAATCCTTCAAGAGGTTCAAGAGTGACAGAGCGGAAGGGAAACAAAGTAATATGACCTTTAACCCCTAAGTGTGACCTTGACCTTAAAGCGACCCCTCCAGAACATGCGCTCTGCAAGTCGTCTTGATGTGATGAACGTTTGTGTCAGGTTTCTTTAAAATCCTTCAAGAGGTTCAAGAGTGACAGAGCGGAAGGGAAACAAAGTCATATGACCTTTAACCCATAAGTGTGAAATTGACCTTAAAGCGACCCCTCCAGAACATGCGCCCTGCACGTCGTCTTGATGGGGTGAACATAAGTGTCAGGTTTCTTTAAAATCCTTCAAGAGGTTCAACAGTGACAGAGCGGAAGGGAAACAAAGTCATATGACCTTTTACCCCTAAGTGTGACCTTGACCTTAAAGCGACCCCTCCAGAACTTGCGCTCTGCACGTCGTCTTGATGTGGTGAACATTTGTGTCAGGTTTCTTAAAAATCCTTCAAGAGGTTCAAGAGTGACAGAGCGGAAGGGAAACAAAGTAATATGACCTTTAACCCCTAAGTGTGACCTTGACCTTAGAGCGACCCCTCAAGAACATGCGCTCTGCAAGTCGTCTTGATGTGATGAACGTTTGTGTCAGGTTTCTTTAAAATCCTTCAAGAGGTTCAAGAGTGACAGAGAGGAAGGGAAACAAAGTCATATGACCTTTAACCCCTAAGTGTGACGTTGACCTTAAAGCGACCCCTCCAGAACATGCGCCCTGCACGTCGTCTTGATGTGGTGAACATTAGTTTCAGGTTTTTTTAAAATCCTTCAAGAGGTTCAAGAGTGACAGAGCGGAAGGGAAATTGCTAACGACATACAGACAGACGGACAGACAGACAGACGGACAGACAGACAGACGGACACAGAGGCGATAACATATTACGGCCCTTCGGGTGTATAATAAACATTACCTTAAATGTCAAAAAACTTTAATGATTCGTCATGTAAATCATCAATCAAGCCATCAACTTCATGAGCTTCATCCTCTCCTTTGTACAGTATCTCATACACAGCCTTGGGATCACCATCTTTACCTGTATTGACACACACATGGCTTTACCAAATACAAAAAGTCTTAATTATCTATTATAACCTTAATTGCATGGAAAATGATAAATGTAGATTTTAACCTAATTAATGCAAAGGATAGTATAAATAGACTAGATGTCTTTATACCAATAACTAAAATGATTGTGTACAAAACAAGACATGGAAATCAAAACCCATTATAGATCTGTACATCTGTGCACATGAACCGGTAAGCTTAGGAGCAGGTTATTATATGTCTTTGTACAGTACTGACACCAGGCACTAGGAATGATGAAATAACATACATACTCTAAAGAGACATGTACAGGTCAAAAGACAACTAATAGGATCTCAAGTTTAAAAATGAAAAATTACTTAAGAAACAAAAGCACTAAGCGTGATGCGTTAGCATCCTTATTATATCTTAAAAGAAGCATTTATTGTACCAGTTTTCACATGCTGATTCACTGACCACTTATGGTATGAAAATTACCTGATATTACATCGAGAACTGTACCATGGTACCATTTACTTATTGTCTTTGCCTCATCAATCACCCATTCATGCTCGATTTCTCGTCCAACAAATTTAACAATTTTGTTACGCCTTAATCTTTTACTCGTTGGAGGCTCTGACTGTATTGGACAAATAAAATACCGTAATTAGAATCAGACAGTTTTAATCAGACTGGTTAATTAACCACCATCTGTTATGGATGAAAATAAATTATTTGATTACATGTAGCTAAATTATCAGAATTGTTTACTGCTGCCAAAGTAGCTAAATTATCAGAATTGTTTACTGCTGCCAAAGTATCATACACATGTAAAAGCAAAATCATATAAATGAGACTAAGACTTTCTGACACAAATACAAAATGTAGCACACCAGGGATTCAGCTTATATCTTAAGTGAAGTACTCTCACAACTGTTACAGCCCTAAAAATCTATAGCTGCATGTAACCATGGAAGACAGTTGCCAGAGTTTTTAGCTTAAATTAGTCCTTTCTAGTTTGCCCTCACAATATGCTTGTAATATCTTAAATGTTAACTCTATGTTTTATACATAATGCTCTAAAAAAGGCATGACTGTGAAATAAGTATAAATTTTGTTATGCAGCCATAATAAAATATGCTGATCCTTTAAATCATAGTGCCAAGCAGGCAATTCTTTTTGAAACCTAACATTTAACAACAAATATTAGAACATAATAATAAAGCATTTTTAAGTTTTGAAGCTGCTACTGATATCCAAGACATCATTTATATCCATCCCCTATATGAACCTGCATGTAATTGATCTAAAAAAGTAAAAATAACCTGCAATGCAGACTGGTTATCAGTATTAACACCAGATGGTCCTGGCTCCTGTGTATCATGGGATGTACAAGCTGACTGTTTCTTCTCAGCTGTTGAGGTATCAACTATCTTTGCCCGTAGAATGGATGTTTGGTTTCTTTTCGTCTGTTTCAGGCAATGTTCATCAAACTGAAAATAAGGAAATATTAATTGTATCATTGAGTAAATTGTGAATATATATGGTTAAAAGGCATAATTTGATATGAATGGCATTGTGCATTTGTTACCATTATATGTATATTGCTGTTATAACAGCAAGTCATTTTTGTCTGACAATATTTTAAAGTATGATATGATTTTAACTCATTGTGAATGTTTCTATCATATAGACCAGGGCCTCTTAAGAGAATTGTTTAGTCTTGGATACTTGGTATGATAAGTGGCCATCAGAAAACCAGACAGCGTCTAGGTCACCGCTCCAATCAACACAATGACATTTACTATTTAAACAATATCTAATATTTCAAACATGTATTTCAATCTATTTAGATAATTAATACAAACTGGATACTCAGGACTCAACACTACAAGTAGGTCACCGACAAATTCTTGGTAAAAAAGATCATTAAATCTTTTGGATAGCTAGTTACTGTGTGATTTATAAATGTTATCATATTGCATCCTTTTCAACAAATGGCAAAAATATCATTAATGAATATACTATATAATATTTGCCAATGGTGCTTTCACTTGCATTACCTACCCATGGTTTTGCTGGTTCCCTGATGCCAGTATACGTCCCATATCTTGGAAGAGCAAGCTCTAGCAGTACAAATTTGAAATAAAATTCTTTAAGTTTTGGCACCATTTCTCTCTCCCATAGTTGCTCATCACGTTTTATCCATTCTATATGAATATCATAAGGGTTTCCTCTTCTTAATACAAAATCACACCAATCAAGTTCGAAATTATTGAGCTGTCCCTGCATTTGCCAGTGAAATGGGTGATTTGTTTTCAGTTGTAATTTGTTATTAATCGATCGTAGACAGAAATTTGGAATGTTTTCAACAGCATCTTTAATTAAAAATGAATTAGTCTGTAGAATATTTTTGATTTCCAAAAAGCCGGTGCCTGAATTAGTGATCACAATGCCATCTGTTGATGCGGCCAGAAAAGGGTGTTCATGACATACTCGCAGTCTAGTCTTGCGGATAGAATTCACATTAGCTCCTTTCAAGTTCTTATACTCAATAATGGTATTTTCCTCTTGCGCCAAACCTCTGATTGTATGGATATTTCCTTGGAAATTACTGTAGAGAAGATTCTTTACCAATGAGCTGGAAACACTCGTTGCTCGCTTGGACATAACTTTCCCAAAGTTAGAACTTGTTAGCCTCTTCCGTCTCTCTGTTTTTTTCATAAATTTCAAGTGGACTGATCAATAGTGTTACTTTCAATAATTCCAATTTCATCTTTTCCTTTTTCTACATGTTCTTTCAGGTATGATTTACAAAGTTCTTTCAATTTAATTTCACTTACATCGGGCGAATCATCCAAATTGCTTTCATAATGACGTTTTGCCTTTTTGGAGTTGGTTACTTTCAAATCATGAAGCTTACGTTTTCTTCTTACAGTTTTGCTTTCTGGCTTCACTTGGTACCTCAATGAGGCATTAAGGACCTGTCCTTGTCGCCTCACACCACTGAAAAAACTTTGTCCCGGCTGTTCCTTGGTGACGTTCTGGAAGGTGATAGGGGACCAAGCAACACCCTTATTATTTCTAAGTGCGCCTCCATAACAAGGACCATTCCAGGAACCACGTGCTGTTCAATTAACGACTTTCCCCCATCAAATTTAGCCCTTATAGCCATCCAACTCTCACAAAGTTTAGTTGTAAAGTTACCTATCAATTTATGTGACTTGTCAGCTATTCGGTTCAGAAATACCTGTACATCTTTCACAATCTGTTTTATTTCTGTTTTTGAGCACTTGCTTTTTCCTGCATAACGAGAGCTTTACATATCTTTTTCTGAAGGTAATTTCCAGTATTCATACTGACTTTCAAATATTTCGTCAAATGATTCTTCAGGCAAGTCCTCTACATCATCTTCCTCCTCACATGTAGCACTATCAGCAGTCCTTTTCTTACAGAAATCACTGCATCTTTCATGAAAACCGACAACATGGTATATGGAATTAATTATGTCTTTTCGTAATTGTTTTACATTCTTACTGGCAGATCTCATCCTGATGTCACATCTAACTGCGGTTGTTAGTCGTACACTATTAACTTTGGTCAATTTTCCTTTACCTTTATATTGAGGTTTTTCAATAACTAATTTTTCAAGATTACTTCTTAAGCACTTACATGTATGATTGGCGCATTCTAATTTTATAATGTCTCTACCCCACGGTTCTTTCTCCTGCAACATCGGATATACCGAACTGTCACCATCCGCAATAATATTGGTGTACCTTAACCCATGTGACGTTTCAGAGTCTAAAAATCCAGATAGAATTGTTTCGGCCTCAATTGCCTGTGAGTTTTCATCCCAGTTTTTGTAGCAATTATGATCTTTTGGTTCTTTACCAGTTTTTTCGGCAGTAGCACAGATAACACAGTATTTGTTACGTACGCCCGAATACAATAGTTTTTTTAGTTTCAGCTCCTACACCACCATATGCATTATAACTATGCTTGTGTGTCCTTTTTGACCATCCTCCGTCACATATCACAGTAATAGCTGGAAAACCTTCATGTAAGTTTCCTTTCACAATAGCTAATCTCCTCTCCTCTGTCCCAGCCTTTACAGTTTCCTCCTTCAAAGCTTTTCCCCACCACTTGCCGATTTTCTCCTCTAGGGAACAGAACATGTCTGCGTTCATAGGAGGAACATTCATTGTATTCAATTGCTCACGAAGGTCTGTTGCACCACCACCGCTAGCCATTGTTCCCCACACAGCTCGAACATTAATGTCATATAGTCCACTGGCCTGCTTTCTACTGGTATCTAATGGAAACACTTTACCACAACCATTACACATAACATGTAAAACACTGAACAGACCATTTCTGCGATTTTCACTTTTTAGACAAACTGGTGATTTTCCATTTTTCACTACCGCAAGAGCTGGAGCACAAAGACAAGTGTGAGTGGTTATTTCAGAAATGTGATCTTTGAGGCAATCCAAATTCATTATGCGATAACCAGTCACTGGATTCTGGTTTTTAAACAGTTTAAATTTAAGTGATGTGCTTCCAATCCGAAGTAGCTTAGATTGCTTATCTCTTACTATAGGGATCCTGCGTAACACAAACCGGGTGGTTATATTGTTAGCTGTTTCTTTCTAATGAGCTGGTATGGCTGATAATGCCTGCTGTCCTCCTTACCGTACATATATATCTTTTGCTCCTGCTTCAGGAATCTAGCTTTCTCTTTAGTCTTTGAAACCTTGCTGTTCCTATCACAAGGCTGACCAAACCTGCGTTTTCTAACCTTACAATACTCCTTAACAAATTTACCCATTATTGCCTGAATGTCACGAAAACACAACAAAATATATCCCAAGTGATAGACAAAATACACAGACAAGTCCTCAAATATATGTCACATACGAAAACACAACACAGTATATCCACAAGTTGACTAAAAAATACACTGATAAGTCCTCAAATATACTCGGATGTCACTAACGAAAACACAACAAAATATATCCACAAGTTGACTAAAAACCCACTGGTATTACCACTGGTAAGTCCTCAAATATATGTCACTTACAAAAACACAACAAAATATATCCACAGGTAAACTAAAAAATACACTGACGAGTCCTCAAATATTTGTCACTTACGAAAACACAACGAAATATATTCACAAGTATACTAAAATCCAAAGAAACGTCCTCAAACATATATCACAAGAAGAAAATAATTAACGACAGCAGACGAGGTTCGTACTTCCACTTCCGATTACTAAGTGAGTAAAGTAGTCCCATTTTTAGAGTAAAAATAAAACAAGAGTTGTAGTTCTTTATCTTGGCGGAGGAAGATATCAAGTGAATCGGTCATACAAGTGAAGATGACACCGTGACTGAAGATAAATATTGCATGAATTTAACTATTACCCGGTAACGATCGTTTAATTTTCATTACTACTTAAACTCAGACTACTTTTGTCCTCCTCCATGTGAAGTGTCATCCAAGATAGTTTTGCATTTACTGCAAATCATGTTTAATCAACTTTGTTTACATGCTTGCCGAAACCAAAAATGGCGACCGAGGCAAATTTCGAGCAACGTGATGTTCATTTTACTGCATTCTTTCTAACTACGCACCCATGCAGCATAAAACTCTAAGACTTTGTAGCTGATATATACATATGAATTGTGGTGCAATATCTTTTACAATGCTTAGTCAGTTTTGCCAGTTGAATCCACGACAGTTTATCTATTGTTTTCCTCTCTAATTAGGTAATGAATGCTTATTGATATGTTATTTCACTTTTAAACGTACTGTTTCTAGTCATTAGTCAGAACTGTCAACAGTTATTAGACATAACATAATTATTTAAAAAGATATTGGCCAGTTGCTAAACATAGTCATTTACCCAATTGTTTGCCTTGATGAACCCTTAATAATTCGACAAAACAAAAATTACAGTACATTTTAACGCCTCTCAATCAATAATGGATTTAACATAATAATTTCAATGAAAACACTCACAAAAAAATACTCACAATCGTCCAGTTCCAGAAATACACAGAAACACTTAACACAACATTAACACAAATATAACTACACACACAATGCACAAAATTCTGACACAGTTATTCCCGCAAAGTCCCGCGATCCCGCGAATATAAGAATAGAATAGATTTATTGAAGCACGAATATAAAAAACCGACGAAGGTCTATAACGCTTTCGTTCTGAAAGTTATACATGTACAAACAAAAAAATCCCGGGATGGCAAAAAAAACTCACGCGTCGATGACGTAGACTTGGGGGGGGGGGTTCCACTCGTCTAGTAAACGGTTGTGGGTAGAATACTACGGTCCTGGTTCACTTCTGGTTGTTCATCATTTCCTCATAGGGGAGCCATTTATAAGTTGGGTGGGGTATTGTTGATAAACATCAAGTCGATATAAAAGTCGGAACAGAGTATTTATTAAAATACACAGAAGAACCTTAAACAATACAAACGCAGAATTACCAAAAGAACAAATCATGATATTATTACAGTTCTGAAATTGTAAAAGTAAAATAATTATGACTAAGTAGTAGTTCTAGAAGAGATTCAGTCAAATAGTGGTAAATGTTCAACTGACTCCTTCAATAGTCAGGGAAGGAGTGCCAGTAAGAGGTTAGAGAAAAGATTTAGGCGGGAAAAATGGACATGCATGGGAACACACAAACACAAAATCATCAAACATACCGGTTTTACAACTTTCACTCAACCAGCTCATTTATGCCGTACAATACACACACATTCCAATCTAATCATGCTCCCATAGTATATACACACAATAAGCACACATACAGTTAGTTAGGCAAATAAAGCCATAACATAAAAACCACAGGGCCTAGACATGACAAAGACACACAAAGTTACCAGGGTTACAATAAAATAATTAAATCATACAGTAATATTCTACCTGCCCCATGTATACCTAATGCTATTTAAAACTCACGTTGCATTAACACTATGCTATATATTATATAGGGATACGATGAAGCATCATTTGACCACGTGGTTCAGATTGTGGTACCAATACGACCTAGTAACAAAATTGTTTTCTAACTAACATATTTTGGGAAATGTTTTTCTGAAGGGTCCTATTATGTGTATTTTTAGAATGTCGAGTGTACCACCGAGCCAGGAACAATTATCGTTGAGATTATCCGAGGTATTGAGTGACATTGGAGTAAATCATGAGATGATAATGAAGAGAAGAGAACGTACTGTGTTCATGGAATGTGCGTATAATATTGACGAGTATATCAACAATTTACATAAATACATCTTTGGAAGTCAGTCTGAGGGCAGCACAACGTTAGGCTTACGTTCAGACACTGATATATTGTTACGACGCAATGACTACCACGTGATGCATGATTTGAAGGATTGGTTACCTGGTAGACGAAACTTTTTGATGATACAAGATGAACTTACATCCCCTGGGTATTGTATTCTACAATTCCTCAGGGATGGTGTTCCCCTGACTGGGACCGTTGATTCACCTTACCATTCTATGGATATTAAAGGGAGAACACTTCTTAAAAATACACCCTTTCATACAGTCGGTGAAAGACTAGGTCTTGTACAGCATGGTCCCGCTGCATCACCGCCTATGGGAAAAGGTTATCTGGAAAAAGATATTGTTCTAGCATTGTATTGTACACGTTGGTCAAACAGAAGTAAACGTTGCGTTAATAAACGAAGTCAACGTGAATGGCCAACTGCTGAATTAAAGTCTAAGTTCGAGACGTTCGGATGCTTCCTGGTTCCTGTATCTAGCAAGACTGATAATGGACTTGATCAGCTAGAATGGAGAATTTCAACATCACTGCATGAAAGATATCTCATGTTCAGTTTAAATACAACACATATGAAGTGTTATGTATTAATGAAAATGTTTTTAAAGACGCACAGTGCGTTTGAAGACGTGATATCCAGCTACATGTGTAAGACAACCTTGTTTCATTGCATAGAAAATACCAATCCTGATTTCTGGCATGAACACAATCTGATCGTTTGTCTCAAACAAATAGTATGGGTTCTGTATATCTTCGTTTATTACATCAACTGTCCTCACTTTTTCATTCCTGAGAACAATCTCATGATAGGGCGGATATCAATAGAACAGAAATATAAGTTGCTGAAAGTAATTCAATACATATTTAGTTACACTGTAGAAGCATTGTTTGAAATACAAATAGATGATGTGGGTGAAAGGTTACAGATGAGGATGAACATAATACGTGAATATTCTCATCACGTGGACTCTCCAGTAGAATTACGTATGCTAATAGCAGGGCAACTTTGTTATAGTTCAGCACGATCCACCCAAAGCTTTCATAATAATAGTACTCAATATGAGAACAACGTCCAAGATACCGTACTGATACTCATACCTTACATATACAAATACGTCCGATATTACCAAGGATACCCGCATGCAAGTGACATAGAACAGAAAGCGTACAGTTACAAGTTACCGTTGTTATGTTCCACCATTGGTTCACTGCTAGCATCTTATTACATAGCGTTAAACAAACCAGTGTTAAACATTGCCTGGGAATTCTTGAAACTCGGGTATAACTCTGATGTATCTTCAGGTTTGTTGAAACTTGCTACAGTTTGTTACAGTGTCGGTGATTATGATGTTACAGAGTCAATATTACGTCATGTTGAACAGCAGTATGATATAAGGACTGTTTCGCCTGTTTGTGGATGTCATTGGGATGTGTTTGTTAACCTAGTCAATGGATTCAATGTTCAAGCTGACCAAACACAGCACAATGAATTCAGACATATTGTATCATATTGCGTGCCTTTCCTGCCATTTGAAGACCACGTGGTACCCGATGAACTGAAACAGGAATACTCCCGGTCCACACCAGCAGATATTCAGAGTCGTGGGAGATTAAATGGATGGATGAACTGGGCTGTCGTAGACTCTCTACCATACTTGTACTTCCTAGGGTACAAAACATACGGACGTCTTAGAGATGTTGCTGGACAACAGCGAGCACTTATTGCACTTGATGAAGTAACACGTGATGTACCAATGCTATTCCATAGAGAAACAGCATTGAGTCTACTCGGTCAATGTATGGAACAAGAGAATCGACCAACTGAAGCAATACAATGTTATGAAAGGTCACTTCAGGTACGATCTAGGAATAATGGAGCAAACTTTTACATATCCAGATTGCTTGCTAGATTGTAAGTTCGTATACCGCTATGAAGAAGCAGATTCTTATCGTGAGTGATTTGAAACGCAATGTTGTCTCCATGCCTTATCCAGAGATTTCAGGATAAGTTTTCTTAGAATAACGTGATTTGGGTAAATGGTAACATTAACAACGAGGCAATTGCTAGTCTCATGGAAAAACGTTATCCGAGAGAAATGTTATGTCATAGTTAATCGAATGAACTACGGGATATATTGATGTATACTTAGATAACAGTTTTTCTTCAGTGATTTCCCATCTAAACTGAAATGTTTCTAGATGTCGCTAACAATGTCTATAATCAGGTTTTAAAACAGCTAACTAGCATATTAAATGGACAGCATCGTTTGTCTAGAAACATAATGATAATGTATTTTCAATAGAAGTGAAACATTGGACAATAATGTATATATATGCTTTTAATAACTATGTAAACGTATATCGGGATCAACATAAACATTGTATAATATTATTTGCTTCCGTTCCTAGATAGGTATATTCAGCTGCATCAGGTTAGAATCCGCACACATATACACATAAATGTTTCAGTATGAAACTAACTGGCAATATATAATGTCCTGATCAACATTTGAAAAATAGAATTCGATTATCTTGATATTATATTTTGTTTCTATCTAAACCCATCCAATACTTTAATAATGTCTATTGAATATGACTGCATGAAAATGCAATTTATGCATACCACAACTAACATGATACTTTCATGTGTCAATATGCACTGATATACACCGCACAGCGGAAAAAAGCCCCCTACTAGTATTGTGGACGAAAACGAAAGTAAAAGTTGTTTATCGATTTGAGACGACGTTAAGTTTTTACTCGTTTTTCTGTAAATATTTATGCGATCCACTTGGAGTGAACAAATTAAAGTAGTGTAATGTTTATTTTAATGACCCAGTGTGATCATTTGCTCAGTCGTTTCGTTAATTTATGACAATCAGCACCGAAATGCACATTTTTACGGACCTTGCAGGAAAAAACGTTCATTTTGCTTTATTACTGTTAAACTATACATTTCCCAAGACTGTTTTACGATTTAAACTTATACCAGTCATTTGCTTTACCTATCTTGGGATCCTCGTTAGTACACGTGTACTGACAAACATGTAATTGATGTAAAAACAACATTACATTACTGGGTCTAGTGGTCCGGTATGGGGTCTAGTTATCTTATTTTGACTATATTGGCAAGACCAAAATTATAGATTTTGTTAAATTGTTCAGTGATATTTTTATTTGGTTAGAAGTCATTGGGGATGAACATACTATTTTCGAATATCTTTGAATTTCGCTACGTTCGATGCAATAACATGCTATTCAAGTTTGGTTAACCAATTTTTGCTAGCTTAAATCTACATATTTTTTAATTGAAAATTGTAAAATTATTTGTTAAAGTTTACATTCGCACCCATAGACGAGTCACTGTCGTCGTAAAACATCGCGAGCTTCCCCCATGGATAATTACCTGACTATCGTTGATGGGGATTTGCCGTTAATTATATGGGCTACTGTTCATAATTGAATAACCAATGAATAAAGATCATTTTAAACCTTACATTTTATTTTAGTTTGGATTGACACGTGAACCGCTTTAGAAGCATCCAGTACGTATCAGAAATAGTTGTTGCCATTGCAGACATAAGAACATACGTATGGCAACATAGTTATACACTATTTTCACAGCCACTAAAACAATAACTATTTGACTGGGTGCTTATATCATGTTCCTAATAACTTCAATGATTACTCCATGTATTGCTTTTTTATCAAGACTTAATAAACTTGATAAAATTGACAGCTTGAAAGTTCACCTACCATTTCATAGGCGTAGGGGCCGGGTCAGGTTTTATGCAGACAAACTACTGTGTATATATAAAGGGATTCAAACTTTCACTGTGCGACGTCATTTTCAACTGTTATACACCTAACAAACTCACCGCAAAATGGATTCGAGCATTTCCTGTACGGCGTCATAATCTAGCAATGGGAAATATTACTACTGTTGTAGTGAGTGCCAAGTCAGTGTAGCTGGTATCGATAATATATCCTGGTGGTTTTATAACCTGCTGTAGTGAGTGCCAAGTCAGTGTAGCTGGTATCGTTAATATATCCTCGTGGTTTTATAACCTGTTGTAGTGAGTGACAGGTGAGTGTAGCTGGTATCGTTAATATATCCTGGTGGTTTTATAACCTGGTGTAGTGAGTGACAGGTGAGTGTAGCTTGTATCGTTAATATATCCTGATGGTTTTATAACCTGTTGTAGTGAGTGACAGGTGAGTGTAGCTGGTATCGTTAATATATCCTGATGATTTTATAACCTGTTGTAGTGAGTGACAGGTGAGTGTAGCTGGTATCGTTAATATATCCTGATGGTTTTATAACCTGTTGTAGTGAGTGACAGGTGAGTGTAGCTGGTATCGTTAATATATCCTGATGGTTTTATAACCTGTTGTAGTGAGTGACAGGTGAGTGTAGCTGGTATCGTTAATATATCCTGATGGTTTTATAACCTGTTGTAGTGAGTGACAGGTGAGTGTAGCTGGTATCTTTAATATATCCTCGTGGTTTTATTACCTGTTGTAGTGAGTGACAGGTGAGTGTAGCTGGTATCGTTAATATATCCTGATGGTTTTATAACCTGTTGTAGTGAGTGACAGGTGAGTGTAGCTGGTATCGTTAATATATCCTGGTGGTTTTGTAACCTGTTGTAGTGAGTGCCAAGTCAGTGTAGCTGGTATCGTTAATATATCCTGGTGGTTTTATAACCTGTTGTAGTTAGTGACAGGTGAGTGTAGCTGGTATCGTTAATATATCCTGGTGGTTTTATAACCTGCTGTAGTGAGTGCCAAGTCAGTGTAGCTGGTATCGTTAATATATCCTCGTGGTTTTATAACCTGTTGTAGTGAGTGACAGTTGAGTGTAGCTGGTATCGTTAATATATCCTGATGGTTTTATAACCTGGTGTAGTGAGTGACAGGTGAGTGTAGCTGGTATCGTTAATATATCCTGATGGTTTTATAACCTGTTGTAGTGAGTGCCAAGTCAGTGTAGCTGGTATCGTTAATATATCCTGGTGGTTTTATAACCTGTTGTAGTGAGTGACAGTTGAGTGTAGCTGGTATCGTTAATATATCCTGGTGGTTGTATAACCTGTTGAAGTGAGTGCCAAGTCAGTGTAACTGGTATCGTTAATATATCCTGATGATTTTATAACCTGTTGTAGTGAGTTCCAAGTCAGTGTAGCTGGTATCGTTAATATATCCTGGTGGTTTTATAACCTGTTGTAGTGAGTGACAGTTGAGTGTAGCTGGTATCATTAATATATCCTGATGGTTTTATAACCTGTTGTAGTGAGTGACAGTTGAGTGTAGCTGGTATCGTTAATATATCCTGATGGTTTTATAACCTGTTGTAGTGAGTGACAGTTGAGTGTAGCTGGTATCGTTAATATATCCTCGTGGTTTTATAACCTGTTGTAGTGAGTGACAGGTGTGTGTAGCTGGTATCATTAATATATCCTGATGGTTTTATAACCTGTTGTAGTGAGTGACAGTTGAGTGTAGCTGGTATCGTTAATATATCCTGGTGGTTTTATAACCTGTTGTAGTGAGTGACAGGTGAGTGTAGCTGGTATCGTTAATATATCCTGATGGTTTTATAACCTGTTGTAGTGAGTGACAGGTGAGTGTTGCTGGTATCGTTAATATATCCTGGTGGTTTTTTAACCTGTTGTAGTGAGTGACAGGTGAGTGTAGCTGGTATCGTTAATATATCCTGATGGTTTTATAACCTGTTGTAGTGAGTGACATGTGAGTGTAGCTGGTATCGTTAATATATCCTGGTGGTTTTATAACCTGTTGTAGTGAGTGCCAAGTCAGTGTAGCTGGTATCGTTAATATATTCTGATGGTTTTATAACCTGTTGTAGTGAGTGACAGGTGAGTGTAGCTGGTATCGTTAATATATCCTGGTGGTTTTTTAACCTGCTGTAGTGAGTGCCAAGTCAGTGTAGCTGGTATCGTTAATATATCCTCGTGGTTTTATAACCTGTTGTAGTGAGTGACAGTTAAGTGTAGCTGGTATCGTTAATATATCCTGATGGTTTTATAACCTGGTGTAGTGAGTGACAGGTGGGTGTAGCTGGTATCGTTAATATATCCTGGTGGTTTTATAACCTGTTGTAGTGAGTGACAGTTGAGTGTAGCTGGTATCGTTAATATATCCTCGTGGTTTTATAACATGTTGTAGTGAGTGACAAGTCAGTGTAGCTGGTATCGTTAATATATCCTGATGGTTTTATAACCTGTTGTAGTGAGTTCCATGTCAGTGTAGCTGGTATCGTTAATATATCCTGGTGGTTTTATAACCTGGTGTAGTGAGTGACAGGTGAGTGTAGCTTGTATCGTTAATATATCCTGTTGGTTTTATAACCTGTTGTAGTGAGTGACAGGTGAGTGTAGCTGGTATCGTTAATATATCCTGATGATTTTATAACCTGTTGTAGTGAGTGACAGGTGAGTGTAGCTGGTATCGTTAATATATCCTGATGGTTTTATAACCTGTTGTAGTGAGTAACAGGTGAGTGTAGCTGGTATCGTTAATATATCCTGATGGTTTTATAACCTGTTGTAGTGAGTGACAGTTGGGTGTAGCTGGTATCGTTAATATATCCTGGTGGTTGTATAACCTGTTGAAGTGAGTGCCAAATCAGTGTAGCTGGTATCGTTAATATGTCCTGATGATTTTATAACCTGTTGTAGTGAGTTCCAAGTCAGTGTAGCTGGTATCGTTAATATATCCTGGTGGTTTTATAACCTGTTGTAGTGAGTGACAGGTGAGTGTAGCTGGTATCATTAATATATCCTGATGGTTTTATAACCTGTTGTAGTGAGTGACAGTTGAGTGTAGCTGGTATCGTTAATATATCCTGATGGTTTTATAACCTGTTGTAGTGAGTGACAGGTGAGTGTAGCTGGTATCATTAATATATTCTGATGGTTTTACAACCTGTTGTAGTGAGTGACAGGTGAGTGTAGCTGGTATCGTTATTATATCCTGGTGGTTTTATAACCTGCTGTAGTGAGTGCCAAGTCAGTGTAGCTGGTATCGTTAATATATCCTCGTGGTTTTATAACCTGTTGTAGTGAGTGACAGTTGAGTATAGCTGGTATCGTTAATATATCCTGGTGGTTTTATTACCTGTTGTAGTGAGTGACAGTTGAGTGTATCTGGTATCGTTAATATATCCTGGTGGTTTTATAACCTGTTGTAGTGAGTGACAGGTGAGTGTAGCTGGTATCGTTAATATATCCTCGTGGTTTTATAACATGTTGTAGTGAGTGACAAGTCAGTGTAGCTGGTATCGTTAATATATCCTGGTGGTTTTATAACCTGTTGTAGTGAGTTCCAAGTCAGTGTAGCTGGTATCGTTAATATATCCTGGTGGTTTTATAACCTGTTGTAGTGAGTGACAGTTGAGTGTAGCTGGTATCGTTAATATATCCTGATGGTTTTTTAACCTGTTGTAGTGAGTGACAGTTGAGTGTAGCTGGTATCGTTAATATATCCTGATGGTTTTATAACCTGTTGTAGTGAGTTCCAAGTCAGTGTAGCTGGTATCGTTAATATATCCTGGTGGTTTTATAACCTGTTGTAGTGAGTGACAGTTGAGTGTAGCTGGTATCGTTCATATATCCTGATGGTTTTATAACCTGTTGTAGTGAGTTCCAAGTCAGTGTAGCTGGTATCGTTAATATATCCTGGTGGTTTTATAACCTGTTGTAGTGAGAGCCATGTCAGTGTAGCTGGTATCGTTAATATATCCTGGTGGTTTTATAACATGTTGTAGTGAGAGCCATGTCAGTGTAGCTGGTATCGTTAATATATCCTGGTGGTTTTATAACCTGTTGTAGTGAGTGACAGTTGAGTGTAGCTGGTATCGTTAATATATCCTGGTGGTTTTATAACCTGTTGTAGTGAGTGGCAAGTCAGTGTAGCTGGTATCGTTAATATATCCTGGTGGTTGTATAACCTGTTGTAGTGAGTGCCAAGTCAGTGTAGCTGGTATCGTTAATATATCCTGATTAATTTATAACCTGTTGTAGTGAGTTCCAAGTCAGTGTAGCTGGTATCGTTAATATATCCTGGTGGTTTTATAATCTGTTGTAGTGAGTGACAAGTCAGTGTAGCTTGTATCGTTAATATACACTTACGGACTTTGAAAACGCATTATTTGTTTAAAAACTTTATTCTTAAGTATTTGAGCTTCTCTGTAAACGTGTATTTTTTCCACATCTTTGTTAAAAATTGATCACACATGCTCATGTAAATGTATATTATGTTGGCTATCAATATGCGTAATGGTATTTTATGTATTATATATTGTATAGAGTAAAAGGTCGTTATGTTATGACATCCTCATAAATTAGTGGTCAGTCAAGTCCCCATACTATCATTCTCAGATGAAACAATACACTGATTGAACGATACTATGTTATTTTCTGGCTTAGAATGAGAAGGTCGTAAGTACAAAATCAATATTTTAAGAAAACAAGAAAAATTTACTCTTTACTTATGGAAAATCAAGCTTTTAAAACCTTATTTTGATCAACATGACAAGTTCCGATTTCCATGAAAATAGACTCATCAGAAGCACCCTGTGATGCTGATTTCAAATATGTATCCGTCTAATAATGCGGTAAGTAGTAGTTACGAACTTCTCATTCTAAGCCAGCGTATTCACAGTGACTGGCATTCGATCAGATTAACAATTTATAAATAGCCGTGGCCTTTAAACAAACGGTCAAGATATATCTTATTGGCCACGGTTTATTTATGTAATGTTAACACGGTATGAATCGTGTAATGCTACTTCTCAGTTCCGTCAGAGAATTGTTCTGTTTTCATATGGCTCTGACGGAACTTGTATTATCACTCCCTAGTGATGTACCAATAATATGGACGAGGTTTGTATGAACATTTCATATTCATTAGTATTTTGAGATATTGTCGTAGTTTAACCTTCAGTGATGAACATGGTTGAACCTTGCCCCCCCCTCCTACATACTGATCTACATAATGACCATGACGTACAGATTTCAATGACCTTTAATGTCCAGACATGTAGATACTAGACACGGTGGTCAAGATAAATTATGTTTGACCAAAACAAACAGCTTGTGTTTCTATACAGTGCAAACAAAGAAAACAATGATTCAATCATTAAAGGGATATTGCTCAATATTCACAAACGACGAACAGGTAAAACATTCGGGTACTAATCTTATTTTTAAAAATATAAATTCAAAAGAGATAAATGTACTTAAAAAGTAGTGCACCAGATTCTACCGGATTGGTCATATAGCCGCTTTTACAGCCACAGTCAGAAGTAGTGTAAATACACATGTGTGTGTACGGTCAACTTGGCAATCAAATTGTTCAGCTTAGGACCAATCAAAGTTCAAACTACGTTTATAATCACGGTGAACTCGTTCACTACATTTAAAAATTTTACTATGCCTTAAATGTGTAACTACCGTCAACCACTGTTTAACCTTTATAGTGGGGTGACAATTGGCCCAAAAGTGGCTTATTTAAGGAATAGGTGACAACTCCGGTAGAACAAGCAATGTTATATACCAAAATGTTCGCCTATGTCTGTAGTATATGAAACTGCCGGCATAAATTGTCAACGCGTGGTGCGAACCTGGAGATCCAAGATGGCGTCCAAGATGGCCGCCATAAATTTCAAATACACCTGGAATTCTATGTTCAATTGTGAATTTTTTATTTATGTATGTAGTAACAAATATTTGCATGGATATTGTTCATATGATAAAGTGCATCAAATTGGCATACTACACAGACGACTTTGAGGTCAAGGTCAAGGTCATTTCAAGGTCAAAATACCGAAAAATACCTAAAAAAGTGTTATATACTGCCTTCTTTTGTCTTTTTTGAATTTTTTTAAAGTTCTATTTAGCATATTAAGTGATATTAATAAGTGTAAGGGTATAATAACTTATTACAAGTAATATTTTTAACTTTTAGAGCAATATTTTTATGACCACAGCCATTTTTCGAATTCCTATAGTAAGAAGACCAAAGCCGCATGCTCAAAACATGTATCACACATCTGAGATATGTTCCAACATGACATCTTTATTTGGATGTTTGTATAACATATTTACGTGGATATTATTCATTTGATTATGTGCTTCAAAAAGACATACCCCACTGACCACTTTGAGGTCAATGTCAAGGTCATTCTAAGGTCAAATTGAGAAAAATAGCTAAAAATTGTATTTTCGTCCTTATTTTCTTGTTTCAACAGATGTTTTATATCACATTTGGTTTTAAACACGTTAAGTGTGTTGATAGGCACATATTATCTAATTATTAGGTCAATTTTAAATTAAAATTATTCAAAATTTGTAACAACTGACATTTATATATGTACGTATTGGCCGAGATGGTACATATTCTGAAAACGCCGCTGCCATAATGATATTTCTTTTAATTTAAGTATGACTGTTTCATTATGATGGTATAATTAAATGTTTGTATAAACCATAATAATTTTATATTTTACTCTTACTTGATATGAAAATTGACCACTTAAGGGCAAGGCCAATGTTAGGTCAAGGTCATTATTACTATAAAATTGAAAAAGAACCTGCAGATTTTCGGCGCTTTTGTGTCCTGCCTGTAAGGGTCCTAAGTCTCACCTACTTATACCTGGTGTTTGCAAGGGTGTATGGATGAGGCAGGGTATTGGAGACACAGAACCACAGAACCTCTATATACCTCCCTACCAAACCCTGTTTTATACCTACCACATGCAAGAACAGCCCTACCAGACCCTGTTTGCTACCAGCCGCCAAGAACAGCCACCCAACATCATATTTGGTACCAACAACCACCAAGAACAGTCACCCAACATGATATTTGATACACATCACCACCAAGAACAGACCAACCAGACACTGATTGGTACCAACCACCACCAATAACAGCCACCCAACATCCTGTTTGGTACCAACCACACCAAGAACAGCCACCCCACATCATATTTGATACACATCACCACCAAGAACAGACCAACCAGACACTGATTGGTACCAACCACCACCAAGAACAGCCCTCCAACATCCTGTTTGGTACCAACAACCACCAAGAACAGCCACCCAACATCATATTTGGTACCAACCACCACCAAGAACAACCACCCAACATCATATTTGATACACATCACCACCAAGAACAGACCAACCAGACACTGATTGGTACCAACCACCACCAAGAACAGCCACCCAACATCCTGTTTGGTACCAACCACACCAAGAACAGTCACCCAACATCATATTTGATACACATCACCACCAAGAACAGACAAACCAGACACTGATTGGTACCAACCACCACCAAGAACAGCCACCCAACATCCTGTTTGGTACCAACTACACCAAGAACAGTCACCCAACATCATATTTGAAACACATCACCACCAAGAACAGACCAACCAGACACTGATTGGTACCAACCACCACCAATAACAGCCACCCAACATCCTGTTTGGTACCAACCACACCAAGAACAGCCACACAATACCCTGTTCGGTACCAACCACCATCAAGAACAGCCACCCAACATCCTGTTTGGCACCAAGTCAACCAAGAACAGCCAGCCAATAGCTTGTTTGGTACCAACTACCACCAAGAACAGCCACCCAATACCCTGTTTGGTACCAACCACCATCAAGAACAGCCATCCAACAGTCTATTTGGAACACATCAACACCAAGAACAGCCATCTAACATCCCATTTGGTACCCATCACCTCTTAATACAGCCCTACCAGACCCTGTTTGGTACCTACCACCTCTATCTACAGTCCTACTAGACCCTGTTTGGTACCCATCACCTCTTTATACAGCCCTACCAGACCCTATTTGGTACCCATCACCTCTATATACAGCCCTACCAGACCCTGTTTGGTACCCACCACCTCTATATACAGCCCTACCAGACCCTGTTTGGTACCCATCACCTCTATACACAGCCCTACCAGACCCTGTTTGGTAACTACCACCTCTATACACAGCCCTACCAGACCCTGTTTGGTACCCATCACCTCTATACACAGCCCTACCAGACCCTGTTTGGTACCCACCACCTCTATACACAGCCCTACCAGACCCTGTTTGGTACCTACCACCTCTATACAGAGCCCTACCAGACCCTGTTTGGTACCCTCCACCTCTATCTACAGTCCTACTAGACCCTGTTTGGTACCCACCACCTCTATCTACAGTCCTACTAGACCCTGTTTGGTACCTATCACCTCTTTATACAGCCCTACCAGACCCTGTTTGGTACCCACCACCTCTATCTACAGTCCTACTAGACCCTGTTTGGCACCCATCACCTTTATATACAGCCCTACAAGACCCTGTTTGGTACCAACCACCACCAAGAACAGCCACCCAATACCCTGTTTGGTACCAACCACCACCAAGAACAGCCTCCCAACAGTCTATTTGGAACACATCAACATCAAAAACAGCCATCTAATATCCTGTTTGGTACCCATCACCTTTTTATACAGCCCTACCAGACCCCGTTTGGTACCCACCACCTCTATACACAGCCCTACTAGACCCTGTTTGGTACCCATTACCTCTATATACAGCCCTACCAGACCCTGTTTGGCACCCATCACCTCTATATACAGCCCTACCAGACCCTGTTTGGTACCTACCATCTGTATATACAGACCTACCAGACGCTGTTTGGTACCCATCACCTCTTTATACAGCCCTACCAGACCCTGTTTGGTACCCATCACCTCTATACACAGCCCTACCAGACCCTGTTTGGTACCTACCACCTCTATATACCAACCTACCAGACGCTGTTTGGTACCCATCACCTCTATACACAGCCCTACCAGACCCTGTTTGGCACCCATCACCTCTATATTCAGCCCTACCAGACCCTGTTTGGTACCTACCACCTCTATATACAGACCTACCAGACGCTGTTTGGTACCCATCACCTCTTTATACAGCCCTACCAGACCCTGTTTGGTACCCATCACCTCTATATACAGCCCTTCCAGACCCTGTTTGGTACCCATCACCTCTATCCACAGCCCTACCAGACCCTGTTTGGTACCCATCACCTCTATATACAGCCCTACCAGACCCTGTTTGGCACCCATCACCTCTATATTCAGCCCTACCAGACCCTGTTTGGTACCTACCACCTCTATATACAGACCTACCAGACGCTGTTTGGTACCCATCACCTCTTTATACAGCCCTACCAGACCCTGTTTGGTACCCATCACCTCTATATACAGCCCTTCCAGACCCTGTTTGGTACCCATCACCTCTATCCACAGCCCTACCAGACCCTGTTTGGTACCCATCACCTCTATATACAGCCCTACCAGACCATGTTTGGCAACCATCACCTCTTTATACAGCCCTACAAGACCCTGTTTGGTACCAACCACCACCAAGAACAGCCACCCAACACCCTGTTTGATACCAACACCCACCAACAACAGCCACCAAACATCCTGTTGGTACCAACCACCACCAACAACAGCCACCCAACAGTCTATTTTGAACACATCAACACCAAGAACAGCCATCTAACATCCTGTTTGGTACCCATCACCTCTTTATACAGCCCTACCAGACCCAGTTTGGTACCCACCACCTCTATATACAGCCCTACCAGATGCTGTTTGGTACCCATCACCTCTATATACAGCCCTTCCAGACCCTGTTTGGTACCCACTACCTCTATCTACAGTCCTACTAGACCCTGTTTGGCACCCATCACCTCTATATACAGCCCTACAAGACCCTGTTTGGTACCAACCACCACCAAGAACAGCCACCCAACACCCTGTTTGGTACCAACCACCACCAAGAACAGCCTCCCAACAGTCTATTTGGAACACATCAACATCAAAAACAGCCATCTAATATCCTGTTTGGTACCCATCACCTTTTTATACAGCCCTACCAGACCCCGTTTGGTACCCACCACCTCTATACACAGCCCTACTAGACCCTGTTTGGTACCCATTACCTCTATATACAGCCCTACCAGACCCTGTTTGGCACCCATCACCTCTATATACAGCCCTACCAGACCCTGTTTGGTACCTACCATCTGTATATACAGACCTACCAGACGCTGTTTGGTACCCATCACCTCTTTATACAGCCCTACCAGACCCTGTTTGGTACGCATCACCTCTATACACAGCCCTACCAGACCCTGTTTGGTACCTACCACCTCTATATACCAACCTACCAGACGCTGTTTGGTACCCATCACCTCTATACACAGCCCTACCAGACCCTGTTTGGCACCCATCACCTCTATATTCAGCCCTACCAGACCCTGTTTGGTACCTACAACCTCTATATACAGACCTACCAGACGCTGTTTGGTACCCATCACCTCTTTATACAGCCCTACCAGACCCTGTTTGGTACCCATCACCTCTATATACAGCCCTTCCAGACCCTGTTTGGTACTCATCACCTCTATCCACAGCCCTACCAGACCCTGTTTGGTACCCATCACCTCTATATACAGCCCTACCAGACCCTGTTTGGCACCCATCACCTCTATATTCAGCCCTACCAGACCCTGTTTGGTACCTACCACCTCTATATACAGACCTACCAGACGCTGTTTGGTACCCATCACCTCTTTATACAGCCCTACCAGACCCTGTTTGGTACCCATCACCTCTATATACAGCCCTTCCAGACCCTGTTTGGTACCCATCACCTCTATCCACAGCCCTACCAGACCCTGTTTGGTACCCATCACCTCTATATACAGCCCTACCAGACCATGTTTGGCAACCATCACCTCTTTATACAGCCCTACAAGACCCTGTTTGGTACCAACCACCACCAAGAACAGCCACCCAACACCCTGTTTGATACCAACACCCACCAACAACAGCCACCAAACATCCTGTTGGTACCAACCACCACCAACAACAGCCACCCAACAGTCTATTTTGAACACATCAACACCAAGAACAGCCATCTAACATCCTGTTTGGTACCCATCACCTCTTTATACAGCCCTTCCAGACCCAGTTTGGTACCCACCACCTCTATATACAGCCCTACCAGATGCTGTTTGGTACCCATCACCTCTATATACAGCCCTTCCAGACCCTGTTTGGTACCCACCACCTCTATCTACAGTCCTACTAGACCCTGTTTGGCACCCATCACCTCTATATACAGCCCTACAAGACCCTGTTTGGTACCAACCACCACCAAGAACAGCCACCCAACACCCTGTTTGGTACCAACCACCACCAAGAACAGCCACCCAACAGTCTATTTGGAACACATCAACACCAAGAACAGCCATCTAACATCCTGTTTGGTACCCATCACCTTTTTATACAGCCCTACCAAGAACAGCCCTATGAGACCCTGCTTGGTAGCCACAACCTCCAAGAACAGCACTACCAGTCCCTGTTTGGTACCCATAACCTGCAAGGATAGCCACTCAACACACTCTTAGGTATCCATCACCTCCAAATTGCTATGGACAACATATGTCTGATAATCACAACTTACCGCACGATAAAAATGCAGTGAGAATATCAAATCTGCTGGTACTTTTTCAATTTTGTAGTTATAATGACCTTGACCTAACATTGGCCTTGACCGTAAGTGGTCAATTTTCTTGGCAAGGAAGAGCAAAATATAAAGTTATATTATTTATGCAAACATTTAATTATACAATCAAAATGGAAAAATCGGACTTAGATATTAAGAAATATCATTATGGCAGCAGCGATTTAAGAATATGTACCATCTCGACCATTATGCACATGTATTAATGTCAGGTGTTTCAAATTTGGAATTTAAAATTGACCTTATAATAAGAGAATATGTGCCTATCAACACACTTAACGTGTTTAAAACCAAATGTGCCATAAAACATCTGTTGAAACAAGAAAATAAGGACGAAAATACAATTTTTAGCTATTTTTCTCAATTTGACCTTGGAATGACCTTGACATTGACCTCAAAGTGGTCAGAGGTGTATGTCTTTTTGATGTACATAATCAACTGAATAACATCCATGTAAATATGTTATACAAACATCCAAATAAAGATGTCATGTTGGAACATATCTCTGATGTGTGATACATGTATTGAGAATGCGGCTTTGGTCTCCTTACTATAGGAATTTGAAAAATGGCTGTGATCATGAAAATATTGCTCTTGAAGTTTAAAATATTACTTATATTAAGTGAGTATACCCTAAGACTTATTTATATCACTTAATATGCTAAATAAAATGTAAAAAAAAAATAAAAAAGACAAAAGAAGGCAGTATATAACACTTTTTTTAGGTATTTTTCGGTATTTTGACCTTGAAATGACCTTGACCTTGACCTCAAAGTCGTCTGTGTAGTATGTCAATTTGATGCACTTTATCAAATGAACAATATCTATGCAAATATTTGTTACTGCATACATAAATAAAAAATTCACAATTGAACATAAAATTCCAGGTGTATTTGAAATTTATGGCGGCCATCTTGGACGCCATCTTGGATCTCTGGGTTCGCACCACGCGTTGACAATTTATGCCGGCAGTTTCATATACTACAGACATAGGCGAACATTTTGGTATATAACATTGCTTGTTCTACCGGAGTTGTCACCTCACCCCAAAAAATCACCAATTGTCACCCTACTATTAGTTTAGTTTCGGTAACAGTGTGGCCATACCACGTGACCATGACATCACAAACGGCTATAAACCCAAGTAATTTTTTGATAATAAACCGTCGACTCGGAAAGGAAAACAGGCGTAAGTATTTTATTTCTTCATCGATTTCTATGACATATAGCCCATGCTAAGCGGATAGTGATAAGCTTTCAACAAAATATAGTGACTCTATCCGTAGCTGGGCCGTTTTTGCAAACATTCGGCGAAACCTTTGCTTCAGCTTGTTTGAAAGCGGACTACTTTGCCAAGCCGTTCTGCACTTTCTTGTATTATCTGCTTTATTGTGCCTGAAGACTGATGTTTAAACCAATCGGTAACATCGGGTGCTATTTCGCATCAAATAAGATACATATTGTCACAATGCATGGTGGAAATCTTACATTTCCCTTTGATTTCTATTTGTGGCTACAATTGCAAGACTAAATTACCGGCTACAGTTGCAAGCTGTTTTCAGAATTCGCTACAATGCAAATCAAATACCATCCAGTATTAATGTTATTTATTTAGTTGTGTTTCATTTGTTACTGTTACAGACCAAAACACGCTGGTACACTACACTAAGTAGCAATAGTTTACAGAATATACATGTAGGTTGGTTGTGCTAATTTTCTCGGTTATATATAACATGTTATAATTATTCAAACAAGCGTAATAACAGTTGCCCTTTTTGGCAAATGAATAACGCGAAAATGGAAATCGCTATAATGCTACGGTCACAATGCTCCTACGATGTCCGTACGGATTTACCAACTCGTACGAGTAGGCTACGAATCCAAAATATTTCAAATCCTAACGGTATTGGTAGGTTCTTAGCTTCTGGTCACAGCTCGAACGGACCTCGTACGAATAAAAGAGAATGTCTCGTACGAGGTCCGTACGGACATCGTAATCTTCGTACGGAGATCGTACGGGACTCGTACGGAGATCGTACAGGGTTCACACGGTACTCGTAGGTCAAACGAAGCTCGTAAGTCACTCGTACGATGTCCGTATGGTGTCCGTACGGTGTCGGTAAGATGCTCGCACGATGATCGTACGAGGTCCGTGCGACAGTAATAAAATTCTTCGGCATTCTTCAACTTTTCCAGGTCACATTAATCGTACGAGCTCCGTGCGAGTCGAAATTTATCAATGCCGTACGGAGTCCGTACGGGGTCCGTGAGGACATCTCAAACTCGTACGAGCATCGTACGGATTTTTGTAACTCGTAGAGGACCCGGGAGCTCGGTGAAAAGTTTTTAACGAGCTCCCGAGTTGTCTACGAGCTCGTAGGTATATTTGAAGTAGGGAATTCACAAGGAAGCTGGCATCACCTGTTTTTAGTTATTATTATATGTAGGACGATTATATAATATTCAAACAATATCGACTTAGTACTATGTACACTTACGCACACTTCTAGCCCAACACTTTTATAATTCTAATTTCTCAGACACTGCTGAAGATATCAAGTTGCGCTTATAAACCATGTTGTTTTAAGTCATTAGCAATACAGGAATGTTGAAATAATTCATCCGTGACGCTTTGTCAGTTCTGAGCGTTGCGCGGTGGTGATTTCTTCGTGCTGCAAGTGCAAATGGTAGTCAGTGGCAAAAATCGATATTTTAGTCATTGAGTTCCTCTCTGGCGACAGTCCGACTGAAAAAAAACAGATTTGTATAAAAAATAGCCCTGGTGACTATTGAAGAGCATGGTCGCGCAGTAGGAAACTTACAGAGTGGCCAATCCATTAGACAGGTATGCTCTGTAATTTATTACACATTTTTATAAAGGTTGAAAAAACGTTGAAATGTCATCGTTTGTCAATATTTCGAATATTATAATAATAAAACTAAAATATGATCAATATTTTCAAGTTTCATATCGTCAAATTTTTCGGCCGCCATGTGTCTACAATTTCAAGACTTCAGAAGTTGCAACTCCCCGACCGACTTAATGACCAGCCAAGGAAGTCTCACGGTAAGGTAACAACACACTGGCAGTATGTACAAATTGTTGCTGACCGTCTTCACGACCCTTTAAAAACAGCAACGTCGACTGCAAGAACTACACATGGACAGCATGGTGGGCCAGTCGGTCGCATTGTGCCGTTTTGTGACTTTTGATTTTACAGTGATACTAAATATTTGAACTTATTTTCACCTTACTGTTTATCAACTAGAATAAAAATGCTATGATGCATTTGTAAAGGGTTGGTTTATTTGTATATTTCACCTAGTCAAACAATCTCGACTCTAGACTATATATATCGTACGTTAAGGAGCTAGAAAATAGAAATATAAAAAAAAGCTACAAGAAGACAGCCACTTCTCTAATATATCACCATATCTTTTATAACGCATGATGCATTTTGGTCCAACAATTCACTCGTAGTTTGAATTCACAAAAGAAAGATAGTTTTAAATCGTTGAACTTATTTTATTTCAGATTGTTGCCAAGCGAAATGCCATTTGTGTTCTTTGTGTACCAAGGAGTTCAAATACAAGAGGAACCTGAGAACACATTAATCCTATTTTGGATATTTCATCGTCGGTGAAAATTCTGTATCGTGGAACTTCTGTCGCTTACCAAGCATCTGTTCGGGTTATGATGATTTTAGACAGAATATATGTTGTCCTGTCATCACTGAAAAATAATAAAGTAAAATCGATTAGTTTTTCCGTCAGAAGTGTTATATTTAAAAGTGATTTCTTATTTGAAAATATGTTTTTGTTCCCTTGTATTATTAAGTGAATGTGTGAATCATCTTTAATTCGTAACAATTGTACGATAGTCAGTGCCACAATAAACGCTATCAATACCAGTCATAATTTTGCTATAGGCCTATGATCCATTGGTCGACTGAACCCAAATGATACTTATTGGACAAGTGAAAGCTATTTTTATTCAATAAATATCTTGTAGCAATAAAGTAAATGTACGTACGAAAAATTGGCAATGTAGTTTTTTAAATTATAAATTAAGTTTTCACACATGATCGGTAACATTGCTTTGCATTGTAGCGAATTCTGAAAACAGCTTGCAACTGTAGCCGGTAATTTAGTCTTGCAATTGTAGTCACAAATAGAAATCAAAGGGAAATGTAAGATTTCCGCCTTGCATTGTGACAATATGTATCTTATTTGATGCGAAATAGCACCCGATGTTACCGATTGGTTTAAACATCAGTCTTCAGGCACAATAAAGCAGATAATACAAGAAAAAACAGAACGGCTTGGCAAAGTAGTCCGCTTTCAAACAAGCTGAAGCAAAGGTTTCACCGAATGTTTGCAAAAACGGCCCTGCTACGGATAGAGTCACTATATTTTGTTGAAAGCTTATCACTCTCCGCTTAGCATGGGCTATATGTCATAGAAATCGATGAAGAAATAAAATACTTACGCCTGTTTTCCTTTCCGAGTCGACGGTTTATTATCAAAAAATTACTTGGGTTTATAGCCGTTTGTGATGTCATGGTCACGTGGTATGGCCACACTGGGTAAATTACGGTCAACTACACTAATTAGCGGTAAATTACGGTTAACTACACTAAGAAGCGGTAAATAACGATCAACTATACTATGAAGCGGTAGATTACGGTCATCTACACTAAGAAGCGGTAAATAACGGTCAACTATACTATGAAGCGGTAAATAACGGCCAACTATACTATGAAGCGGTAAATTACGGTCATCTACTCTAATTTGCGGTGAATTACGGTTAACTGCATTAAGAAGTGGTAAATAACGGTCAACTATACTATGAAGCGGTAAATTACGGTCAACTTATCTGAGAAGCGGTTAATTACGATCAACTTTACCAAGTAGCGGTTAATTACTGTCAACTGCACTAAGTAGATTTCTCGTAAGGTTAGTGATAGCCAGACTGTCACAGTACATCTGTAATAATCACTGCTGACTGTCGAGTTATCTGTTGACATTGAGCGAACATACAGGGATTATACACAGACGATAGTGGACGAGCTCAATACATGCAAACATATCAAACAAAAATGAACGAGAAAGAATGCAAGTGTCACCGAGTGCTGAGAATTGTGCCCATTGTAATATACAATATAGCATGACACATACATCGTAATCACAAAACAGTATACATATGTACAAACTCAAGGTCAGCATGCCCCTAGCGCATACTCAGCTAAAATGGTATTCTCTATGAAATATTATTTTTAAACGGATCTCCTACATTTTGACCCAACTGTGTTAAACTTAATAAACGATTGCACAGACCATAGTTTACGCAGGAGCGAGGGAGAGAGTGAGTGAGTGATAAAATGGGGATTTTAAAACAAGGTGCGATTGTATGTGTTGCTATAGTCATATTTTCTCGGCTTCAAACTTGGCTGGAGCCTCGACTTCCGGTCCATGTAGACGGCTACTGTCATCCTGCATTTCAACGTGTAGCTGATAAATTCAGGTATGTATACTATGTTCACAGTTACGATTTCAATTATCTTACGACAGCAATGATTATTGCTACATACTTAATGTTTATTTACAGCTATTTGCTATTTAAACTCATTATTTAGATGCATGCAAGTACGGTCAACAGTCGCATATCGCTGGCTTAGAATGAAAAGGTCGCAACGACCTTATAGGACTAATGCACATTTGAAATATGCATTAGGCGATTACTATGAACCTATTTTGATGAATATCGGAACTTGTCATTACGGCCAAATTGAAGTTGTAAAAGCTTGTTTAACCTTAAGTAAAGTGTAATTGTTAGACCGTTATTTCTTGTTTTCTCATAATATTGATTTTGTAGTTACGACCTTATCATTCTAAGCCAGCGATATGTGCAAATGGTATTGTATTCTTGTGCTAGTACATATTTACTCATAACTCTTGCTGAAATTGCAACATACGTAGGTAAATAAATTATGTGGAAAATATTTTGATTTTATAACAATCCGATTAGATCAACAAACTCTTTCATATTGATGTGCCTTGTGACCTTCGCGGAGGGTTGTGGTTGTTATGTTGTAAATGCAACTGTGTATCTGCTAATGAAGTTCGTTATTATTATTATCTAATTATTATCTAAAATTACTAATAGTCTTTAAACCGAGGTCACATGTATGGGTGCACCTGGCAGTAGCGTAGCTGCCGCTAGGCCATTAGGCCCGGGCCTATACATCGTTTCGAGAAAAAATAATATATTTTTTTAAGTTTAACATATTTTTTCCTGAATATACGTCAAAACGCAGCGATACCTTTCAAGGAATAAAATCAACCCCGGGGGACCCCCCTACTTCTTTCATCTTTACCTATGGGCCTACACATTGCTAAGGTCCTTAAGTGTTTATGGTAATATCTTCATACAAGAAGCAGCTGTTAATCAGTTCATCCGCGGTCTGACTGGGGTGAAAATCGTTTTCATAAGTCATTTTTTAATTACTGTGCATAAGTAGATTTTATTCGGGGTTTGAAAATTGTCATGTGAGTAGCATCAATGTATGAAGTGTTTTATCAAGCTATTGTTTGTAGGTATTAGCAAGCAAATAACCTGGTTTTTGAAAACATTTAATATCTTGAGTATTAACAGGGGTTGCGCGGTATCCCTTTTCTCCATGTGCCGTTGGTCTGCTTGAATTAAATATAATAAAAAGTCACATGTGAAGAGTTGCCAAGTTCATGTTCGGAACACTTAACTACGGTGTTCCGTTCATGACATCGGAAGTGCGCGGACATAGGAAAGGTATTCTCTTTCGCTATCCACCGCCCTTCCGTGGGGTCGGGGATAGGGTTTATTGACTGGTGCATTACATGTAAATCATGAATGTAGTTTTGTCTGCTAAACATTCGTTCAAACTCTGTTTCTATTAAATGCATAGGGAAAATGTGGAGTCTGGCATGGAACCAGCTGGTTCTAACATTGCTGTGTATCATAGAGGTGTTCTAGTTGTGGATATGTGGGGTGGATATGCTGACATAGAATCACAAAGAATATGGACACAGGATACCATGTCTATCGGCTTTTCTGTTACAAAGGGTATAGCAGCCATCATGGCCGCCAGTATGGTGGAAAAGTAAGAGCTTTAGTTGTTGTATTTCACTATTTATGTACATATTGTATCCCATATATACGCTGTGTTTCAGTGTGCATCGTGTGAGTGATCTATTTTTACACATTCATTGTGTGAGTCTTTGTTGACAAAGAGTATACTGTTCTATATTTCATACTACAAGTAGTTAGTATTGACTTACATACGAGGGTCAGTCATTACAGTCACAATAACTGAGAGTTGTTAAATGATTCTCAGAAAATTAAGTATATGTATAGTTTTCTAACATTACCGTAAGCTATGGTACTAGTTGTTTGTCACTGTTTTATTGCGAATTGTACGATTATATCCACCTTGAATCTTGTTGCCAGGCAACCAAAGACACACTCCGAACAAAATTTTATATTTGGCGTTGCTATAGAAACATGACATTGTTTAATTTGCAAATCAATTATTAATATTTGATTATTTACTGGATATACATATGTATACACATATTATGTTCAATTTATCAGACTTTTGTTTTTGTTCACAGAGGGTATCTAGATTATAAACGTCTAGTGAAGGATTATTGGCCCGAGTTTGGACAGAATGGGAAAGACAATGTTACTGTAGAAATGTTGCTGAGTCATCAGGTATTATTGCTTTGTTACAATCTCAAATCACTTCAAACGTATAGCCTATCCATTCCTCTCATAACGTCAGCATCGTTGGAGACATATTATTGCTTATCAAAGATTCTAACACGATTCGCAGATAAATCCAATACACAAAGAACGAACCGAACCATGTTTTATTGCCCCCATAAAACATACCTATCAAATTGGCTGTTTCCATTTACGCCCAGTATCACTTGACATATTTATGAATGAATGAACGTAAACTTTATAGTAAAATTTACTACGAGGCGAGTTGCACGAGATCTATGACGCATCTATTTTTAGAAACTCCAATATACTCTAGAAACCAAGTTTTATTAAAGCTTCTGATAATCAATCCATTTATATTTTTCGTTTTATGAAATAGATACCATATACTCGTTTTATTAAAATTGTTTCAATGTTTAAATTGTGGTACTTCCTTCAGAAAATTACGAAGGTCATTTTCATTAACGAGGGAGGTAATTGTACCAGCTAATAAACCCCTCAATTTCAGGGTGGAATTATGTTCAATGTCAAATGGGTGAAAATGGAATGCGCGCAGTTTGTAAATTGTGCGGGATATTATCGTATTTAGAATCGAAATAAAAACTATATTCTTGTATATTGTGGGTAAATAAAATGTGTTTTATTCACCCACAATACACGCGAACAGATTTTTTTTCTTAAAAAAAAATAGTTGCGGTATTGTCCATTTTCATTATCCACGTTCAATTTCATACAGAAACCGTTCATCATCTAAGTTCAAACCGTTCTCTCCCTATCTATTAGTGATGGTATTCAATGATAATAATACTAGATATTGATCTTACCTTAAAATGAATAAGATCAGTATTGAATACTAGTAGCACCCCACCCCCATTTTATTTTGAAATGCTTTCCTTTGTGCCTTTAAACATAGATACCCAAGCTAAAAATAAAATCTAGTTAAATTGAAAACAGTCATGATGTTTGAGTTATTAATGTACTTACAGTCCGTTCAAAGTTAAATGATAAAGGTTATAAACACAGACACACGGTTTCATCGATTTAATAAACTTGAATGAATCCGTGTCCCTGTGTTTATAAACAGGTAAACTATGCTTATATCGGGTACAACTGAGTTAAAGTTTATAGAGCTATATCTAATGGTCATTTAATGTCAAAATAATTACTTGCATCGTTTTTAGTATGATACTAGACTACCTTAATTGCAAATTAAAACTTTGGATGTGTTCTGTGTACTTTGATTCAATCGTCGAAACAATAGACGATTCTTATGATTTCAACCGTCGACTTAGGGTGTTCTAGAACACTTTCGTATCAGAGGGGGGGGGGATCACGTGATGGTTGCATTTCGGTTTTTCTAACGGCGGCGCCCATGTCAAACAGGTAATTTGCTGTTTTCTGTCTTTTTTCTTCGGTGTGTTAACATATTATACTGACCATGTTCTGGCCAACAACGTCCGGTTTCCATTGATATCTTGCTTTTGGTCGTAAGTGCCGTAGTTTTGTGATTACCCTGTGCACAATTTCGAATCGAGGACTTTCTGTTATGAAAACCGCGATTGCATTGGGTCATAACGCAAAAAAATCACGTTTTTTATCAAATACTGGATTTATCCAGATTATAATGGATCGTATATGTTCTCATTGCACAACATAGTATCTGTGTCCGATGTATTCAGCAAAAAGAGTCATTTTGACGATTTTATTCGAATTAATGAATAATGATTGCATTGGGAAACATAATTTTCATGGTTGCATTGAGTACCAAGCAGATCCACATAATCGAGAAGTTATACATGCGCTGTTTACTGTTGTCATTTAAGATATTTAATGATAAAAATATAATTTAAATACTTACATTAAAGTGCTATGTATTAAATACAGTACTAGTTTTCGTTCAGAAGTGTCTTCTTACAAGCGTTATTGTACAGTTTCGGAAGGACAAACAACATGATTGTCCGAGGCGAAGCCGAGGATAATTTGTTGTTCGTCCTTCCGAAACTGTACAATAACACTTGTAAGAAGACACTTTTGAGCGATAACAAGTTCTGTATCTGACTTATACTCCGACAAAAAGCAAAATGATCCCCCAGAGAGACCATGGTTATCCAAAAGTTCCTTGCACAATCCATGAACAGAGCATCATTCGCAGCATAGAAAATATAGTTCTAATGTAAAAATGTGCTTGGCCTATAATGTACCAAAGGGATTAAGTTAACCGTCCAAAAATGTCCATTCATAGGTTTAATTAGCTTGTGATTAAAATTCACACAAGTGTCAATGTGTTTATACACCTTATAAGTGCTTATAATACACTTGCATCTAGTTTTCTTCATTCATTGATAAAGGACTTAGTGCACAAAGGTAAAACTTTATGCATCTTATTTTCACAATTGTCATATTTCTATGAAAATATTGGTATTGTTTTATTTCTAATACGCATAACAATGTTATATTCGTACTGCCGATGTTGACGCTCACAGTCATATTAATATATAGAATAAAGTTCACCTGATAGACAATTATAGTAACTATTTATATTCTGTATATTTTCAGGTTTCTTGTACATGTAATTAATTGCACAATGAATTTTACAGCTAAATCTTAAATTCGCGTAAATTGTTACAAATACTGTAAAAGGTTACAAACCACTAAATGCCTCTGCAAACCAAAATAGGATACACTCAAATAGTCCCTAAATAAACTTGTGATTGTGTTTAAATGGTAGTATGCTTTGACAAGGTGGAACTGGAATCATCTAATTGGGTTAACAGGCTTTGTATACATGTATGTGATGTATTGAAACTGTTTTATTTTACATATTTTGAGATTTTGGCCAAAATACCAAAGCGAAAGTAGGGTAGGGTAAAACCCGGATTTGGTCGGTCCGCGCGCCTGTAAAAATATGTTCACCGCGTTGGACGGACAAAATTTTTCTTATATGATACGTGACCCCCTGTTTTTTTTGTATTTTCTTAAAGCTGGTAGCCCCTTCATTTCATTGATATATGTCTGCCACCTGGCCATAGACTTTAACATGTATCAACCTGGGACTGACTATTGTCACTTTACATTGAGCTAAAGAACAAATTTATTTAGTGGTTTGTGACCTTAAGAAATGACCCAAAAAAATAAAATGTATATTTTCAATATTTTGACTTTAGATGTTTAGAAACACATTTTTCTGTGGGTTTTATTCCATTTTTCAGCGAAATTTGTCTCAAAATGTGAAAAAATTGTGTTTTGGAGTGAAAATTTAAGAAAAAAATGAAGATTTTTCCTCCACAAAATGACATTTTCATACCAATTATGACCTTATTTAGGTATCAGACCTGGGTTATTGTGTATATATATGAGGAATAGTCACATAATTAAGCACCCAACATAAAATAATTGCCCAATGTAAGGTTTATACAAAACTGCAACTGTTTAATTTGCCAGTATTCATACAATATGGCCAGCAGAATCCAAGAAATTGCGTTAAAGGCGCTTACTCTCTTTTGTCAAAATTTTGAGAAATCATGTCATTTTAGTCTGGAAAGTCATCATTTGGAGGTGCATATACATAGTAGTTGTCAAATAAGTGTTTAAATCAATTAAAATGGGGGAAAAGGGTTGTCTTAAGGTTACAAACCACTAAATGCCTCTGCAAACCAAAATAGGATACACTCAAATAGTCCCTAAATAAACTTGTGATTGTGTTTAAATGGTAGTATGCTTTGACAAGGTGGAACTGGAATCATCTAATTGGGTTAACAGGCTTTGTATACATGTATGTGATGTATTGAAACTGTTTTATTTTACATATTTTGAGATTTTGGCCAAAATACCAAAGCGAAAGTAGGGTAGGGTAAAACCCGGATTTGGTCGGTCCGCGCGCCTGTAAAAATATGTTCACCGCGTTGGACGGACAAAATTTTTCTTATATGATACGTGACCCCCTGTTTTTTTTGTATTTTCTTAAAGCTGGTAGCCCCTTCATTTCATTGATATATGTCTGCCACCTGGCCATAGACTTTAACATGTATCAACCTGGGACTGACTATTGTCACTTTACATTGAGCTAAAGAACAAATTTATTTAGTGGTTTGTGACCTAAAAGCACTGCTTTTCTTGGGAATAATAAGAAAATAAATTTTGCTTGGTATGAATATTCTGTAACTTTGCTTCAATTGCTATAATTAATTTCTACTTTTCTTGGTCATTACAAGAATATAAATTTTGCTCCCCATTTTGCGGATTACAAAACAATAAACAATTTCTCTAAAATTTGTTCTGGCCAAAATCAATCAAGAATATTGGAATTTATGATTTAGTTATCTACACTATTGATTCGAGTAAAAGCCACAAATAAGATGGTTTTACAGTAGTACAGTCTGATATTGCACTATCTTTGGGTGGACTTACAATTTTCTAGCTACATGTTTTTGACAAGTAAAAATAATTAAATTTTAATGTGACAAAATTTGTGGATTTGGTGAAAAAGACCATTTCGTGGAAAGTTCAATGTGATTTAAAGGATTTTCGTGGTTGAAATCATCCACAAAATCAACGAAATTAAATGGCCCTCTAATATTATTGATTTTACAGTATGTCATTTATTTAACTGTTCATGTAATTATAAGCGGATTTGTCATGATTGACCAATTATTTTCTGAGTAAATGTTTTGTACAAACAACTTTCTTACAAATCAAAAAGTGTACACTTACAAAAATAATGTACACTTTATCAATGGAGTCACAGGGCGTATCGGAGTATAAGTCAAATAATATATCATATACAGGTAGTCGGTCTTTTCCATACAATTTATAAGGCATTCCTGTAGCATGCATTCAGTGTTGTATTAATTATGCATATTATCTTATTTCCAGTTTCTAAAGACATGTCGAGAAAGAAAAGTAACCTTCGACCATATATTTGACACAGTAGCGAGCTAGGTAGACGGAATTCAAACAAGACCACCAATCAAACACAAGATCGGGAAATCGAAAGCTAGAAAACACTGTTTAGTCACCATTCAAAGCAGCACATCTTTATCTGAAGTCGCCTTCTGATAAAGGTCTAAATCTCTTAGATGTCTCTGAGGAAGTCAGCTATTAATCAGGGAACTATAATGTGAACTACTGGCAGTATACGAACGTATATGTGAGTTGGGGTTTGAACCATTATGCGATGATGACAACGACGATCAGACTGTTGAACCGGTATATTAAAGTCACTATTTTAATAAGCTATAACTCGACAACAGGCACAACGGCAAACTCCGCTCGTCCACAATGATGAGACTGAATATATAATTCCATTAAATGCGACACCTGTAGTTTCGAATTTAATTCAAGAACAGCATTCAGGACAATACGAGTATGCACAAGGGTGAAAAGGAACACATTGTGTAGATGTGGCAAAAGCTGTCAGCGTGTTAACTACTAGTGCACCGTACAGACATAAACGTGAAACTAAGCATGTATGAGTAAACTTTTGATAGATTGTTAGTTTGATCTCGTTCTTTGATATTGTTTTAATATTGCATAATCTGTGATTTCTTTTTTGCTCACTTGTGAAGATAATAAATGCCAAATATGAGTACTTGTACATAGTCGTTAGTTGTTCTACGCCTCTTCGTCGAAAATTTGTTGTATGTGTTAGTTACTTATGAATTATGATCAGCGCGTATGTCTTTACCCGCTTGTCACATTTAGCTACTGTGAGCGACATAGGGTCACATCAACACTTAATAATTAATAAAAGGGTCCCTGGAATAGCGCACGAGGAATCGTTTAATACTGAAAACCACTTGAATTGCATTTGAATTTCTTTATTTTGGTTCACCAAAATATTTTATCTAAATTACTAGTCATCAGTGTGGAAATACTAGATCTATGTGGTATGTAACGAAGATGCACCAGTATATATAAAAGGAAATTAGACAGACCACTCTTCCCAACAGGCGGGAATTTGGCAGCCTTATCTACTCCAAGTCCCTGGGAATAGACTTCGGGAATTGCTACATGATTATGTGTCCCATTCCCCGGGATTTAGACAGTATGTGAGGAGTTAGACATGGTGTTGCTCATTCTAGACTTAATAATCGAGAAAGCCTCGTTAAAATCGGCAAAAGAATAAAATACTTACGGTTGTGTGCACACATTTACTTTTGTGTTTTAAAATCAAACATTCATGATGTCCCATACCACATGGTTTGTCTCACTGTAACATCAATCCAATTTTGTATGCCTTTACATTAACAGAGGCAAGACATGATCTAAGTATAGTGAGACCTTGGACCTTGTGTATTTGTACAATGTGATTTCCTTTTACATATTGTTTCTGTAATTTATTGAATGTAAAAGCATACATATGGTTCACATTATTTGTTTTCAGTTTTTAAAAACACAAGTAGTGTTTCTAATCATATTTTCAAAACAAATACATTTACCATTTTTTTATGTTTACAATAAAAATACGTATTTAAAAAGGGTGTCCTTTTATTTATTGATCAAATAGCTCAACACATGTATGTATATCAGGAACGAAAAAGTTTATTACAGATGACTCGAAGCTGAAATGCCCCTATCGGCCATTTCTGCACAGACACTTTCTCAGTGGTTATTGAAACCATCAATACAATTTTACGAGACGTTGCCCAAATATTCTCCAATCCAGTTTCCAAAACCACTTGGTCTTCTCCATGTACCTCAAGTTTTGTTGTAGATGAAAAGTTAAACCAGTTTTCCTAATCCGTATGAAGAAGAAAAGCTATGTTATTTAGTGGAAACTGCTTGCTGGCGACGTGTCCAATACTCTTACTATAGTTGTATCAATATCATGTATTTTGCCAAACTCATTTAGACTTCTGGGCATAAACTTATAATCTTGGCTGTATTTGGATTTTCTTCCATTTGGTTATAGCACCGATACTTTAAAGTCACAATATTGCTCCCACAACTTTTTTCTCCGATCATTCATTACATACAATGAATTATGGAACCATTGGGCTGTTTCTTAACAAATGACCACTACTCCACGACGCAATGTTAACTACATAATTATGTCTAAATTGTGGACCATGTATCGTATTTAGCAAATTGTGTGGTGAACAAAATACTCATTTTGCAAGGGTTGCTCCTCTTAGACTTTAAACCATGCACCACCAGGATGTTTTATTACATTTTCTTCCTTTTTATTTGGTTTTCCACATTTGGGAATCATCTAAAGTGCCCAAATTGCATCATTCTGCAGAGAAGTTACCAAGTTATAGCTTATTAAAATAGTGACTTTAATATACCGGTTCAACGGTCTGATCGTCATTGTCATCATCGCACAATGGTTCAAGCCCCAACTCACATATACGTTCGTCTACTGCCAGTAGTTTCACATTATAGTTCCCTGATTAATTGCTGACTTCCTCAGAGACATTGTATTCACTTTTATTTGGTGAACTCTTTGTTGGAACAAAATAAGGTTCTGACAGATTTAGACCTTTCTCAGAAGGCGACTTCAGATAAAGATGTGCTGCTTTGAATGGTGACTAAACAGTGTTTTTTCTAGCTTTCGTTTTCCCGATCTTGTGTTTGATTGGTGTTGTTGTTTGAGTGCCGTCTACCTAGCTCGCTACTTTGCCAAATATATGGTCGAAGGTTACTTTTCTTTCTCGACACGTCTTTAGAAACTGGAAATAAGATAATATGCATAATTAATACAACACTGAATGCATGCTACAGGAATGCCTTATAAATTGTATGGAAAAGACCGACTACCTGTATATGATATATTACTTGACAAAGCACTTCAATGTAAGTATTATAAATTATATTTGTATTATTAAATATCTAAAATACAGTAAACAGCGCATGTATAACTTCTCGATTATGTGGTACTGCTTGGTACTCAATGCAACCAGGAAAAATATGTTTCCCAATGCAATCATTATTCATTAATTCGAATAAAATCGTCAAAATGCCTCTTAATGCTGAATAGATAGGACACAGATACTATGTTGTGCAATGACAACATATACGATCCATTATAATCTGGATAAATCCAGTACTTGACAAAAAACGTGAATTTTTTGCGTTAAGACCCAATGCCATCGCGGTTTTCATAACAGAAAGTCCTCGATTCGAAATTGTGCACAGGGTAATCACAAAAACTACGGCACCTGCAGCCAAAAGCAAGATATCAATGGAAACCGGACGTTGTTGGCCAGAACATGGTCAGTATAATATGTTTACATACCGAAGAAAAAAGACAGAAAACAGCAAATTACCTGTTTGACATGGGCGCCGCCATTAGAAAAACCGAAATGCAACCATCACGTGATTCCCCCTCCCTCTGCCTATGAAAACCGACAATTCGCATGTCCAATAAATCACAAGGAGAGTTTAAGTTAAGGCTAAAACGAAACATGGTATAATGGATATGAAAGCGTAATTGTTCATCAGTTTTTGATTTAAAAAAAATATCGTCATAAATAGCTCTATAGCTCTATAGCTCTATAGCTCTATAGCTCTATAGCTCTATAGTTCTATACACATTAACTACAATCCCCGCTATTCTTTCGAATTGGATAATTTCCTAATTAGTATTACTTGTTGATTCACTTGTAGTTAGGCTTGACGTATACATGGCACTAATCAACACCATTTACTTTCACACCATAATGTACTGTGTGAACGCCACTTAAGATACTTACGATATACCAGTATGTAATGTTGTTTGTAGGCTGGACTTGCCGCTCTTGATGAAAGTGTGAGTATTATAGATACACGAGATGATCCGGCGAGATTTGAACAAATGTTGGCTTCACAGAAACCAATGTGGCCGCCAGGTTAGTGTACAATGTTTGCCTATGGTAGTATGTTGTAACCCTAATTTACGTTACAAACTTCATCCATAAAAATATTCTAGTTATAAGATAACCATCGACTTTATGCGCTAGTGGACTGACCATATAGCGTACGAAGCCAACCGGACTTGAAATATTATATTACTTGTTTACGTAAAGGATTTATGTGTTGTTTTAAAAGTGTCCGTTTTAAATATTTTACCCATATTATTTTGACCAGCATGTTTACAAATGTATATCCCTTACAAATTGTTTAATAACACCATTGTCTAAATCATGATCAGTGTGCACTTTTTGAATGTATAATTCACATGATATAATAATAAGAACGAACGAACGAACGAACGTTCTTTATTTAAGCTATGAACATGTTTCCAGAACCACACTATAATTTTGTTTTTGCCATGACAGGGAAACATTTATATTTTGGTTATACATTTTGTATAGGAATTGTTGCGTTCGTACTTCGTGTAATTGTCCTGTTTGGTACTATTTGTATGTAGTTTTTTAAAAACGTTTTTCATATCTAAGGTACAGCCCATGGATATCATGCGACTACATATGGGGGATACGTGGATGCCTTGTTTCAAAAGGTGGACCCTAAAGGCAGGAATACGGTCCAGATATTCTATGAAGATTATGCTGTACCCTATGGTATAGTTTATTTTTTAATTACGAAACTGTCAAGTGGTCTTTATTTAAGATGAAAATAAGGCGGGTACGTGTACTATCAACTAGCAAACACACTTAGTAGATTCCGTGTAATATTAATGCCCAAAAACACACTTAGTAGATTCCGTGTAATATAAAGGCAAAACAACACACGATAGCTTTACTGTGTACAAAATTTGAGGATCGTCGGAAAACAACCGTTGTATACGATGTATCTATCTATTTTTTACTGCCGAACACCTCGTCAGAGTATAATTAGCAGGCCGGGTGATTTAAGAAAGAAAAAAGTAAATGATTTGTAAAAGAAGAAAAGAACCAAGAACATAGACCAAACACAAACTACTGATGTATATATAAAAACTAATGATGGAGTTGGGCCACTGCCTTGACCGAACTCCACTTTTGAAATCATTAAACGCGAAAGAAACATACAACCAAAGCATCCGCTAAAGTTATTTATGCGGATGGTTGCTTTATTATTTGATCTACTACAAAACATATCCATTATAACAACACGTCCATGTTCTTCCAAATATGCATTTTGTAACATCACTGGCAGACTAGACTAAGTGGCGGACTAGAATCTTCAGTTTGGTTTAGTCGGATGCGCCATAATTCGCTGGCTTAGAATGAGAAAGTCGTGAGTACAAAATCAATATTTTGAGAAAACAAGAAAACTGTCAGAAAACTGATCTTTACTTGTAGAAAATCAAACTGTTTGGACGTCAGTTTGGTCAACTTGCCAATTTTTTATTTTTATGAAAATAAGCCCACAAGAAACGTCTTGTGGTGCCGATTTTAAAGATGCTTCAGTCTTATAAAGTAGTTTGTTGTACTTACGACCTTATCATTCTAAGCCCAAAGGGGTCCGACACGACTAAATATCTATCACTTTACTCTATATAGATATAAGGGAAACAACTCAATGGCAAAACCCGAAATATCCAACTCAATATTGTGTACAATGACTATTGCACACGAACACGACAATATATTATCATACATAAAAACGCATCTTTAGTCTAATTCACTGCACTGTTCACTGACGCGTACGTAAACGAGTTGGATTTTTGCATTTTGCGAACTTTCAATGCACCATATCGGTGTCAGTGCACTCAGAATTAGACTAAAGTTTCCCTTACATCTATCTATGTAGTGTAAAGAGTGATAGATGTGTATGTGTCGAACCCCTATGTCTAAGCCATCAAATCATGCTGTCACTGAGTATACTTATTGATGTAGTAAATGTAACACAACCTGGTCAATATAACGACACATGTATTACTTTTCATGAAATAAACTTCGATTCTTATACATGTTTTCCTGATTCAGAGTTGGACATGTTTATGAATGCTCCTTTGGATCAATATTACCGGGTAGCTCGTCTGTATAGCGAACCCTGGTGGCAAGTCTTATTGAAGTGCCTGATGAATGAACGTTATCGTCCCATCTTTGCAACCATGATGCTAGACAGTAATTCACCGGTTGCCCGAGCATCAAGAACGCTAAAGGAATTCGCACACGTGAGTTATGTTCTTTTGTTAATATATGCCGCAGTAACTCAATGTGGGCAAAATATTTTTGAAATATTGGCATGTGTCTTTGTGGTACATATTTATTTCCAAAAGAGGCTGAACTCAAAATTATCGTCGCTAAATAGAAATAGGATTTTGAGTTTATTTAATAAAGTAACTTTTCAAGAGCTGCAATTGCAGATTCGGTCGGAATTGAGACATGCTGTACCAGTTCAGGCGAGAAACAAGCACATATATCGCACCATCCGTATTCCCCAAAGGAGATACTGCAAAGTCTTTTAATTTTAATGGAACACGAAATTAAACCCCCACGAAAATTAATGATTGTACAGTACGAATATCAGCTCTCATTATGACAAACTGCATGATGTCGTTAATTCGCATACTTACTATTATTACCAAAAAGAAGATAAGTGCTTGATTTTCGTGTGTGTTTTTGTCTGTTTCCTTTGCTCATTTCTTCCGTTTCTGTTGCAGTTGGCAGCAGCATAACCAGTCCGAATGGTTTTAGTAGTGTTTAGTAGTGTTTATAGTTGTAACACAGTGTCTTCTCTATATATTCCCCAGGGTGGTGTTCCACAACACAATAATCCAGCGTTGAGAACTATTCAATGTTCCTGTTGCTATGCTACCGGTGCTGCACGAGGATTTGCCAAACTTTATGGTATCCTTGGCAACGGTGGTAAATATAACGACAAACAAGTGTTATCCAAGGAGTCAATCAAGAAATTATCAACACCACTTGCTTCTGGACTAGACTTCGTACTAGGGGTGGAGACTGGGTTTGGCCCAGGGACTGGTGTGAAAAAGAACTCAGTGGTAAGATTGTATTATATGCATTCATGAAAGTAACTCAACATACAAGTATTGCATTGTATAAGGCACTATTAACTGTATCGCATGCATGTGTTCAAGCACGTTTCGTGCATGACAATGTTAATTCGGATTCTGAACATGAACTCGTGCTTTGGTTCACGAAACTTCGATGCAGAGTTTCCTAAAGGAGCATGGTTATTGAATTGAAAGGCGTTTTTACCTTGAAAGCATCAGTTTAAATACCCGCGTTTCTTCTATTGTAAAAAAACTAATAATGTTTAATGTGTAATGTGTAATAAATGATGAATACGATATTTGTCTTTAATAACAAAGACATATCTAACATGTGAGCATTCACGAAAAACTCTTACACTCAGAAGAAAAATAATTACGAGTTTCGGATATGTCAATCACATTGCTTATCTCGAGAATTTGGCTTGTCCCGATGATACCTCGAGATAACAAAGTTTTACTGTATTTATTTTCAGGGGCATATGATGGTGGGTCATACAGGTCACGGAGGGAATAATGCATATACTGATCCTCAAAATGAACTCGGTATTGCTTACATTACAAACTTCATTTCTATATATGGATATGGTGACGATCCGAGATTTATAGATCTGGAAAAAGAAATATATGCATCATTGAAGGACTATAAGTTAACACTGAATGAGGGTTAGAGTTGAGAACAGGAGGAGTGTAATTGTAATTTACACCAAAGACTAACCTGACGTCATTCTAAATCCAAGATGGTCTCCGCGCAAGCATTGGGCTTGGTGCTTCATTTTGCCTACTCGTATACTATATAAAGGCGTTTCAGTGCAGTAGCTATTGATAATGAATGTTAATAACGATTTGATGAGACTAATACCTGGTTAATAGGAATGGATCAGTTTATTATTTGATAGTCGTTGTATATGTACAAAATCATTATTTTGAGAAACCAAGAAAAAATTTATCCGATAATTACTTTTTACTTAAACAGTTTCAACTTTAGTATGGTCAACATGACAAGTTCCGAATTTGCAAATATAAGGTCCATATGAAGCGCCTTGTGATGCTGATTTTAAATATATATCAGTCTTTTAAGGTCGTAAGTAATACTTTCGACATTCTCTTTCTACATGTAAGAAGTGTATGAGTAATAAAATTCAGGTAGTATGGCAATTAAACTATTGTTTTAAATAATTGCAGATACAAATACATGCATGAATAATTAAAACTTGTAAATCAGAACGAAAATAAGACTTGTTAAGACTATTTCGGTATTAAGAAAACCTCTTAAATGTCAAAGGCGAATATTTGGGATATGGCAATTGAAAGACATGCATTATCCAAGAAGAAGATGAATGTATACATATTCTTAATAACGCTGTAATAAATTCTGTTATGCAAATCAGTGTTTCTTTTTACTTTGGGTGGAAAAGGGGTCCGGTCCTTTTATTAAACCACTTTACTATATTTGTGTCGACAATGTCGCTTTATTTAGTTATAATGGAATAAATACATGTATTATTTTAGTTGTTCGCATAAAGAACCAGAGCATACAATTTATCCATTGTTGTGCCTTTGTTGTGTTACATTCTGCTAGTTTCACATTGCTATATATATGTACATGAAGTAGGTGCATTTCCAAAGTCTCAGCTTTATAATGGTGAAGCTTTCTCGAGTTTGACATTGACGCCACTTTCAAAGATATTGCACACGTGTATCGTTCGCATGACATCTACTGTCAAACAGTTTCGATTGCAAACCTTCTTCAACTTCATTAACGCAGCGAGGAAACGTACTGATGAGGGTTAAACAAATGTGCGAATTAATGTACAATGCCGAATGGATATAAAAAAGCACGCATTGCTAAGCATTGCTATGTATAGTTGTGTTGCATGGTGTAACTGATTTCTATGCTCGGCGGTTTGAATGCCGCCTTCCCTGTCCGATTTCCTCATACCTTTTACGCTGCACACAAGCATTACTTCTTCTATAGACTAGGAATACTTGCACCGGCCGGACTGTAGACTTGAATGAGTCCAGGCTAGGGACTGTCAGTGTCAGTACTGCGGAGAGTTCCAGATACATAATCGGGTGAGAAAAACAAGTGTTGGTAAACGTTACACAAGCACTTGGATGGAATGCAACTTTGTGACGTATGTCCTCTAGTCGATTGAATTGTCCTGTATAAACTGATAAGGTCAGTACTACGTCAACCTCTGTCATGCAAGACCATTGCTAATTAATGTTACGCTACCTGGATAGTGAAGAGCGAAGGGTTTGTAAGCTAAAAATCTAGCAATCTAACTTAAATATTTGATATGCTCTCTTTCACTGACTTTGGACGTCTGATAAGGTTCTAGCGTTCTATAAATCCAATCTTTGTTTAAGCGTTTCTATTCCAGTGAGGAAATGACGTATCATATCCGGGTGGAGGCAGTCATATGCCGACAAAATTCCCGCAGAATGTTGACTTGGAAATAAAGGCTGTGCTCATTTTACAACTGACAACGTATTCGTATCCATTTACGACACGTTTAGGTCGAGGTTTTCTTGTGCCACAAGAGAATAATTACGACACAAACTCTAATATTGAACACCAAGAAGAAAATATTGGCAACCTTTTATTTCCTTTTAATGTTCCATTAAGCACAGGTAACTGTATCGTTGAAAACGTAAAAGAACGAAATAAAATATATTTCTTTTTGAAAATTAACATTTTTCTTTGAAATTCTAAAATTAAGAATTTTAGAAAATTTAGAAAAATATAAAGTTTCCATTTTTATATTTTCGTTTTCAAATTGCCTTTATCAATGATACAGTTATCGATGTCATAAAGTATGCAGACAACCATCCGAATACTCTGGCACAGAGAACTGACTATATAATATTGGAATAGGCCTTCTAACTGACACAATACTACTAGTATGTAATAAATGAATGGTGCTCTGGTCACGATTTTCAGAAGCTTCTAGAGTAAAAATTCTCATCTCAAATTAAGTTTTTGCTAAAATCTGAGTCAAAATTTGAGTTCAAGCCCAGAGTCTGTACATTTTACTGGAATAAACTCCGAATAGTAGTGCTTACGGATATGTGACTTTATATAGTTCAGATTGAGATATTTTGGGATATCTTGATCAGATTCTTAACACTGTGTTAACAGACAGGGTGTATATCAATGTAGTTTAAAAAACCAAACACAATTATTAAAAAGTAATAATTTTATTGCTATGAATTCAAAAATAATATTATGCATTTACACAAAATGGACAAAATCCCCACTCTATAAATTTCAGGGTGGACATAATACCCATCATGACTTTGACTTATGTAGAGGGTTATTGCTGCATTATTAACGATTATTGTGTGGTTTTGTGAGGAACTTCTCTATGATTATGTTACAATAAAGGTTATTTTTTATTTAACATGCATACTATCAACTATATCATATATTATAGTCATGATGGGAATTATGTCCACCCTGAAATTTATAGGGTGGGGATTTTGTCCACACTGTAAAAAACATGGACGGGATTATGTCCACCCTGTCAAAAATGAGGGGCCGGTATTCTGTCCACCCGGGATTTTGTCCTACACTCGTCTTTGAGGTTAAATAAATAACATAATATGAAATATGAATAACAATTTGTAATTGCATGTTCAGAGCACAGGTAACGGTATTATTGATAACGAAAATAAATTATAATATCAATCCTCTATAGAAGGCTGTGGATTAACAAAAACCATGTTATGCGATTATTGTTAGCCTAAAATTAACTCCATATAATGAAATCCATTGCTTAAACTTTTACTGTCGCTCATGTAAATTGCCGTGGGAACGGTCATTTTGATTTGTGTTGATTGTACCACAGTGATCGGTTTTGAAACAGTATCTACATTTCATAGTGTAACTTTTTAAATATAGGGTCAATTTTGATACAATTTGGCATGCAAGCAGTTTAAGCAATGCTTTGTATGAATGCATTTAGTTTATGAACATATAGGTTGTCATTGTTTATTCTTGACTACTTTAGAACAAATATGACTTTATAGAAAAATATAATTTGTACAAAAATATGTTTTCGTTTTCAAAGTCTTTATCAATGTTACAGTTACTTGTGGATCAGAGGCGTTAAAGAGCGTAACAGTGAGCACAGGCATCGCACCTCTGATATAGTATGGTCTTAATTGTAAGGGTTGTAAACATGTGGTTTTTAGTGAGGTTAATTATAATGGCTTATTAATAACAAAAAGTACACTAATCATTGCAAAGATATATAAATAACATATCGGCGGTGCCGAACCAAAACCCCGTAACTCAATTTTGGCGCGAAAACTTTTTTTGCAGCATCCACATCTACTAGACGTCCACGCATTTCTGTTTTGTCGCCATCTAAGTAACGCAATTGGCTATTTAAACTATCCGTATAAAACATTCCTGTTACAGGAAAGATGCTTGTGAAAAACAAAATATGGTGTCTTAAACCCACTTTCCACAAAATAAATAGGTATCAAATACTGATGATGATAATGTTTGAAAGTCAGCCGTTCTTAAGTAGATCTACTTGATTAGAAAACAAATGGTCTATCTACTCAAAGTTACCTTGAACTTTGACCTCAAAATAAATAGGGGTCAGTATGTGTCAAAGAGCAGCCTCCATATAAAGATATAAGTCCCATCGATTCTTTTGCAATTGATCAGAAATAATTTGATCTTTTACTCATGCTACAGGTTACAGTGACCTTGACATGTTACCTCTCTGTAAAGTTTGAAGATCCTGTGACGACAGGTTCTTGAACAAATTATTGGACAGAAAGTATTTTTTCTATCTATTCATATGAATAGTGACCTTGGCCATACAATGTGTGACAATAACGTATAGAATTATCCTTCAATTTCGTTATCCATACGTTTTGTCCGTTATTGCTCACGAATTATTAATTATTGTTAACTATTATTTTCTAAATACATTCTATACTTAAGTATTTTTGACAATTTTCTTAACTTCTTTCATATAACCACGTATCACCACGTACGCTTCCTGCTGCACAGCGCATGTGTGACGACCATCTTTACTGTATTTGTACCAATGACGTCACAGGCTTTTCCATTCTACTGTTGTTGAATTTAACTTTTGCCCAGTGTAGAAATGTAATCATTTAACGATGAATATATTTCTTTCTCTATATTAAGGTACCTCGGGTCATCACCGTGTCCATATATGGAAATGAAGTTTGTAATGTAAGCAATACCGAGTTCATTTTTAAGATCTGCAAAAGCATTTTGACCTCCATGACCTGTATGTCCTAACAACACGTGACCCTGAAATGAGTAATGCAAACCATTTAGGTAATAGAAATGCGGGTTATTTTACTAACCCACGAGAAAAACATGTTTTTTGTTAAAATATGCTAACATTCGTTAGTTCGCGAGGTAGAAGTAGAATAATTGTACTATCGCAAAGGAATATATTAACTATCATCATAAACAACTCACGCTTTCACATTTAATTGTTGTGATTGAACACATAATAGCCTATAAGTTTGACATTGGCTTTGAAATCCTATGTACTAAGTATCATGGTTAAAACACACACTGGTAGCTTGCCATTGTCCGCCTCATGCCACAGTTACGATTGTTTAACAAATGCTATTACATGTATTGGCGTTGTAAAGGCATTTACAAGTGTTGCATTAAGTGCTAGTCAAACTCAATTGCTATATACCGGAAACTAGTAACCATGGCACGTCGTGCTTCTTTTAGGATGTGCAGTTTGCCTGTGACAATTTTATGTCCGTATTAAAAATAATTTTACCAATGATTTTAAGTAATCATAATTCAAGTTCTTACTCCAGCTTTTGTTCTCACGCTAGTCCCCGGACCAAACGTCGTCTCAACACCAAGTACCAAATCTTGTCCTGACACAAGTGGTGTTGATAATTTCTTAATTGACTCCTTTGAAAGCACTTGGTTACCGTTATATACACCGCCGTTGCCAAGGATACCATAAAGTTTGGCAAATCCTCGTGCAGCACCGGTAGAATAGCAACAAGAGCATGGAATATTTCTCAAATCTGGATTATTGTGCAGCGCTACACCACCCTGGGAAATGAAAAGATAAATGAATAACGGTAGTATATGTCAATGACTAAAGACATTGGCTACATAATATTGTACATGCAGTAGTCTCTTTAGCTTATGTATATACAATCTAATAAGCAATAGCAAATCTATTCATATTTAGTCAAACGTGTATCTACTAAGTCGTAAATTAAACATAAGATGCTTGTAAAACACATATGTCCCAATGGCAGCTCAACGTCCGAATGGAAAATGGTCAAAGTGACCTTGATCTTGACCAACAGGCTTCAAAATTAGGAGTCATCTACTGTTGCTGGCCAATTTTCATGTAAGTTTGTAGATCCTAATGTAAAGCGTTCTTTAATTATTGAACGCAAACCGTTTGGTCTAATTGACCATTGACTTACTGACATCAAAGTATATTGAAGTCATCTACAGTTGCTGGTCAATCTCCATGTAAAGTTTATAACGAGACGGCCGTGTTTTACCTTCCAGCTTCCCCCGCACTACCTGAGAAATATTGGGATTTTTCACCGAACAAATACTCCGGGGACAATATTTAGTTGTCAGGGACCGGGACATACCGGAGATTTTACTATCAGCCGTTCCCCACCCCTGCAGGGCCGTGGAAGTGCGTGGGGTTTTGACAACCCTGAAGTAAAATTCCCGGCCCATCCCCGGGGTGGTAGACGTAAATGCAACTGACTGGTGCTTTACAGCTCTATATTAAGAGCCACGTGTTCTAACTACTAAGCTGACGGACATATGGATAATGGAAGAATATAACTTACGCCCGTGAATTCCTTAATTGTCTTTGCCGCTCTGGATATGGCTGAGGACTTATCAAGCAGCATAGGTACGAAAATAGGTCGATAACGAGGCTCAAAGACACACTTCAATAACACTTTCCACGAGGGTGGGCTGTAGAGACGTGCTACCCGGTAGTATTGATCCAATGGTGTCGTCATAAACATGTCCAAGTCTTAAATGGTAAATTGAATTTGTAATTTTATAGTAAAATCGTTATAAACACATACTGAGGAGCAGTGGCCTAGAGGTAGGGCGCGCGCTTCGGGATCGAGAGGTCTCGGGTTCAAACCCCGTCTGGACCACTGGTCAATTTCTCTGAGCAAAATTACCCACAAGCTCCACTCCACGAAGGTGTACATTGGTACCTGTGAGGATAGTGTCTATTCCTGGGCGCTGCAGATCGATGTTGACTGTCACACCCACAGGAGAGAAATAGTCTCCCAAGGAGACACAAACGTAGGTTTCCATACGTAGCCTGATGAGCAAGAAAAATTTAAAATATCAAAGGGTGCTTGCACGGCTGAAAAGAGGCCTAGAAAATCGGTAACTAAACTTCTTTTAATTGTTAAAATGATATGCAGATTTACTACAATCAGCCTCATACCCAACATGGCACATCATGGGTACATCAGTACATAACCCTCAGTATGTATCTAGCTAGTGTTACTAAAATATTACACTTTTCGGGCAAAATACCCATAATTCACCAATAGACGACGGGTGCCGAGCTAATGGGCAGCAGGCCATGATTGATCTTGTCATTCGTTGTTACCAGTTGGATTATGATTTGAATTGGACACTTTGCCTTCTGCTTGTACTCTATTTAAAGTGTTCATTTCTGTTTTGAGTGGTGCATTGTTATGAACAATTAGGGCTGTTGAAGTGAGTATTTGAAACATTTATCATGTTTGTTTCGGTGGTTGCCCTAATGATTCGTTGGTGTTATTCTGCTCCTTTATTGGTTCCAATTGGTTTGATTCTTTGAGTCAAGGTGTTTATGTAACATGCTGCTCTCCTTGTCGGTAAAATTATCCTTGATTTCTAACACTCCTAGCATATGCATTCTGACTACTGAGAAATAAAACATGGTTATACCAGAATTCAAAAGCTTACCGTAAGGCTTAGCAAAATCTTCATAAAATATCTGAGCCGTATCCCTGCCATTTGGGTCCACTTTCTTAAACAGGACATCAACGTAGGATCCATATGTTCCAGCATGGTATCCGTGCCCGGTACCTGAGTATAGATGGTAACATACAAACTATAAACACATGGTTGCATACTCCATTTATTTTGTGCCCCCCTGACAGGCATATATAGCTTGTTTTGTATTACCCGAACTTGACCTTTATGCAAGAATATGCAAAAATGTATTAAAAGGGTTCTTGCTTCGAATATATCAATTTCCGCAAGCAAATCGTGCGATATCAGTATTTCAAACTTGTGTTTGTATCGGGATAAAGCTTGACCAGATTGAACTGACACTCACCAAAGTCCGTAAAGCTCGTCCGGCCATGCTCGGTTGTTTGTATTCGATGTGTATGTTAATTTACTATATACCGTTATCTCCGGACTTTTACGAATTATGCAAGGAGTCTCAGTTTAATCTGGTAGAGCTGTACTCTCCAATTATGAAAACGTACAATCGGTGTTGAATAAATCGGAATAATATCGACTGTTAAATTATGCTAATCAAAATGTCAGGCTCGTGTCAAATTAACCAAGCTATATGTATGTGCCTTCGCGCGGGTTTGAACCTAGATCGTCAGATAAGATGATAAGCGCACTAACCACTGAGCATCGGAGGCACATGCGTATAGCACAGTTTAACAACCCAAATGTATAGATTACCGTGAAGCCGTCAATCTTTAACATAGTTATATATATATAGCTATATTTCATTAACTATATACCCCAATGGGGGCATCGATGTCCCGTGTACATGCACGCATTTCTAGTTGTATATACTGGTATTCATCTGCTCAAATGTCGGGTATTGGGAATCACTTTCTAGCTTACATATTTGCAAAACGATCTACTAGAATATTTCAAAAATGCGTAAACGACTGCATGTATTAAATTTAATAGTGTCAGGCCGTTTTGATAATGCAACAGTCAGTTGCAACCACGACCCCCTCCCCGGGAATGGACGATGGACATCCGGGAAAATGGTCGTATTTTTACCGAAACTATACACCAGGGGCACTATAAAGTTGCAAGCGGTCGGGGAAATACAGAAGATTTTACACAGGTCGGGAGAACGGCGGGAGTTTGACAAACCGAAAGTAAAAAAATGCCCCGGCCATTCCCAGAGTTTGGACCGAAGATGCAACTGCCTGATGCATAAATGAGGTATGAAAAAAGTTTGATCATGTTCCTTGTTGGCTACAATCGTTACTTACCTGGTGGCCACATCTGTTTCTGTGACGCCAACATAGCTTCAACTTTCGCCGGATTATCTCGAAAATCAAGCAAACTCACACTTTCATCTAGCGCAGCAACACCAGCCTAGAAATAATCAATCGCATTCGTTACATAACATACGGTGCCGATCAATCATCACAAGATGTAACTTTCTGTCCGGGTAGTTCAGTGTGTAGACGGTTTTTTATGTGTCACGTTAAAGATATATAATTGTTCAGACAACCTATGCGTGCTATGAAAAAACATGCCGTGAATATCGGTCGACACTCCCAGACTGTGCAATCAATATGCAAATTAGTCTAAAGTGACATAGCCTCGACGTGTCATATAATTTTGTCCAGTCGTTTAATAAAACTATTATGAAATGAACACGAAATCCGTTTTAATTGAATTGTTATTTTCATAACTGTACAAAGCATTAAATGGTTTTTAATGGATCATGTTTTCTTATACCTGATGACTCAGCAACATTTCTACAGTAACATTGTCTTTCCCATTCTGTCCAAACTCGGGCCAATAATCTTTCACTAGACGTTTATAATCTAGATACCCTCTGTAAAGGGGAAGAGCATTTTGTTAAAACTGGCATTGTGGTATTTCAGGAAAATAATCAAACAATTCAAATTTAATATATGACAGAATTCCATTATGTCAGAGTCGACGCCTGCGATCTTTGGTTGCATACATGCCTTAGCAACCGTAGATTTCAGTTTATTGTTGCTATGATCCTGATTGTTTACTGATTCATTGCTAATACAAGTTGCTACACCCAGCTAAAGTTTGAGTAAAATCTGACGGATAATAAAAAAGTTATAAGCATTTTCCCGTTATATTTTGATCGTCCCTCATATGCAGATTATAAATTGATGATAGAATAACAGTAAAATTGTGAGAGTAGGCGGGTCTAGTTTTCCATATTAGGAAACAGCCAAATTGTCCTAATAAACAGATTTACTAAATAGTTATTATGTCCATTGCACAAATGGTCCAAAAATTTGAAAATCCCTGGCTTTTTGATTGGACAAAGAAGTAGGGTGAACTATAAATCTCGGGTCGTCACCAAATCCATATATAGAAATGAAGTTTGTAATGTATGCAATACCAAGTTCATTTTGTGCATCAGCAAATGCACTTTGACCTCAATGTCCTGAGTGACCCACCATCTTGTGGTCCTGAAAAACGTAAAGTGAGTATAAACATTTCGAGGACTCGAAACAAAACTATGAAATTTACATCCAATATATCACTGGCTTAGAATGAGAAGGTCGAAACTACGACTTACGATCTTATACGACTGGTACATAATTGAAATCTGCATCATAAGACGCTTCTTATGAGCCTGTTTCATGTAAGTCGGAACTTGTCATGTTGACCAAAATGAAGCTGAAAAAGCTTGTTTTACCACGAGTAAAGGATTAATTTCAGACATTTTTTTCTAACTTGTTTTGTCAAAATAATGATTCGGTACTTACGACCTTCTAATTCAAAGCCAGCAATATGTTCTTAGCCAGGCAATGATGTTTTCATTTGGGTTCCCTTTGGGTTGATTAAAAGTTCAAATCTGAGAGAACGTGTACTTCGTGTATGGCTTGCTTGTGGTTTGTGCAATGTGTTGAAGAAGTAAAAATTAATACGTTTTCTTAACAGTGAGTTCTGTTCAATGGCTGTCCCTGGACCCCATGAGATGTGCACACCTAGAGTTAAGTCTTTTCCTATAGCTTGTGGCGTCGATAGTTTTTTAATTGACTCATTGGATAACACTTGTTTGCCGTTATATACACCACCGTTGCCTAGGATACCATAAAGTTTGGCAAATCCTCGTGCAGCACCGGTAGCATAGCAACAAGAGCATGGAATACTTCTCAACGTTTGGTTATTGTGACGGGTAGACAGGCCTTAAAGAGGTAACCATGCAAACACTATTACACGGCTAGACAAACCTAAACGAGGTAACAATGCAGACATTATTTTACGGGTAGACAAACCTAAACGAGGAAACCCTGCAAACACTATTACACGGGTAGACAAGCCTTAAAGAGGGAAACATGCAGAATTTATTACACGGGTAGACAAGCCTTAAAGAGGTAACCATGCATACATTATTTTACGGGTAGACAAGCCCTAAAGAGGTAACCATGCAGACATTATTTTACGACTAGACAAGCCCTTAAGAGGTTACCATGCAGACATTATTTTACGGGTAGACAAGCCTTAAAGAGGTAACCATGATGTGTTAAATAGTAGATTTATATGTATGTATACATATCTGGCTATAACAAAGATGACGTGTCATTGAAAACCATATCGCTAACTTTCATTTGGCGTGTTTAAGAGCTAACCTATAAACTTACTCTCGTAGAGTTTGAGGGTTTTATCGATATATAATAGTCTACTTGTGACAAGATGACTTATCCAAAAGATAATAATATTATAACTTTATTATTATATTATTAGATCTAATTTGACTATGCATTTTTACCCTTTGAAGCTTATTAGTTTGAAATATACCGCTCTAAGACTTATTCTTAGCTGTGGCAAGCATTGATGCTACACCTAAATCGCCAATAATAAGACCGCATTTATAACAGGCGAACACCGTTCGTCATGATGAATTGGTTTAAAGATACAGAATGTCGATCATAAGTAAAATATGCAACTTATGAACTTGTATTCGTAAAAATGATCTACTCTTCTGCTCATCCTTTGTATTGATATAGGAGTTTAAATTTTCTGAAATACTTCAGAACGTTGTAACAGAAAGAACGATAACACTATATGTATATACTGTGAACCATTGCAGAGTTAACTCGCTTTAAATAGAACACTGCATGAAACCGAATCTAGGAATTTAGGGGAATTTCCAAGATGACGTCCCAATGGTCGGCCATTTGTAAAACGATGAAGATTTTATTGTCGTGATATTCACCAAGACTTGCAAGGTAAGGTGTTTTTATTACACTGTTAGACGTATATATATTTAAGTACATCTTGGGAATTTTATTTTTAAAAGCATTTTATTTATATTCACTTCGATTAATTTTAGAATCTTCAAAGCCTACGATAGTAACATAATGGGGGAGTTTCCAAATAATCCAGCAGAGTTATCTCTGCACCGCCCTTGTCAAATAAGAGGTATACACTGTATGTTGGCTATCTCTCTGTATAGCAGGTTTACATTGAATTATAGAAGGAGAATGTGTAGTATTCAATTAGCTGACCTTATCTAATTAATGAATTAAGGTTTGTTTTGAAGAATAAACTAATTATTACTTCAGTCTAAGAAAATTTCATATTCATTAAACTTACTATCAAATTCTCATTTGCAATATGGGTGCTTTTTGGTGGTATATTACAGTTTACAAGGTAATGTAATCTGACATACTAGATGGAATGTCCAGTTATATCTGAATTCTTATTAAAATAACCAGTCTTAGGTGATAGTAAATACAACACAAATTATGTTTAAGATAGTAAACTATGATACTGTAAACATATAAGATGTTCATCATCATTTACCTTTAACTTGAATGCTTATTTTCCTTTAATTCATAAAAAATATGATACATTTGTATTGTATACAATATTATTTATACTATGGACATATATTCTGACACACTGGTTACTTGTAAGTTTATATATATACAGCATCTGTATTACAGAAGAGTACAATTGCTCACACCTGGCCCTTTAGCTAAGGCCATACTTAATATTGACCACTAATAAAAATGAATTGAGTAGTAAGTAACTTTATTGAGTTTTGAGTTTGTTTCTTTCGTTAATATTTCTATTGTTGTGCACGTTATATTCATATTAACTTGAAATTGGTCCTGGAAGATATTCTAACAGTAGTGCAAGAATCATAGTCTGGGAATATACATGAAGAAAAGAAAGTAACATGTTTGTAATTACTTGAAAATTATTGCTGGTAATTATATTATATTTTATTCAATTGGACCAATGGCCTAAAACCTTAAAAATACACTGTACATACATTGTATAGAAAAGTGGTACTAGTGCTTGTATCAGGAGTGTTTCAAAATTTAATATTTTAAGTATTATTAAAACTCGAACAAAACACAATCTAAACCTCATAATATTCATTGTCAAGTTCAACTATTTGATTTATCATGTCCATAGAATGTATAAACTATGAAGCTTAAGCAGCTATACAGATATAGCACAGTTATTTTCCAAAATTGATAATGCACCAGTCAATTGAAACCTCGGTCTCCAAACCTGGGGGGGGGGAAGTGATGGTTCTTTTACTTTTGCTTCTTCGGAGCCCGGTTAAATCCCTGCCCCTAAGGGTCATGCAGAAGGTAAAAAACCCGCCAATAGCTCCACCCAAAACCAGTGAAACACATTCCCAGCTTGCACATTGTCAACTTTTTTTCGAACGTGTGGTGGGACTTGCTCCTTTCAGTTTGGTTTATCAGCACTTTGTTTGATTGCAATTCGCGATGACTGCAGTGCTAACCACTTTAATTTTTTTTATTAATGATAAGTTTATATATCAACTATACTGAATTAAGCGCTATATAAATAGAACACATGTATTTTTAACCCCAACTGTGCTAATTAGCATACCAGTTCAGTCTAAATTATACTGATGAAAAGATCAAGTATTTAAAGCTTAAAGGCTTAATATGATATATTTATTGATTCAAATATCTGTACATTTAAATGTTCCCCCATTCTGTAGAATCATCCCATGGTAATTAATTATTAAACCATATTTTAACAACTGATCATTGACCAGCCATTATATTGTAAAACCCTCTTAAACTCTATGTTAATCTCTGCTGTGAGCAAAGTGTAGTATAACTTGTATACCTCCTATTTTCTACTTCCGCTTATCAGCAGCCTGTCTGAAACTCCCCCATTAAATCATACAGTAATATTCTACCCGCCCCATGTATACCTAATGTTATTTAAATCTCACGTTGCATTAACATTATGCTATATATTATATAGGGATAAAATGAAGCATCATTTGACCACGTGGTTCAGATTGTGGTACCAATACGACCTAGTATCAAAATTGTTTTCTAACTAACATATTTTGGGAAATGTTTTTCTGAAAAGTTCAATTATTGCTATTTTTAGAATGTCGAGTGTACCACTGAGCCAGGAACAAATATCGTTGAGATTATCCGAGGTATTGAGTGACATTGGAGTAAATCATGAGATTATAATGAAGAGAAGAGACAGTACTTTGCTCCTGGAATGTGTGTTTAATATTGACGAGTATATCACAAATACACATATTTACTTCTTTGGAAGTCAGTCTGAGGGCAGCACAACGTTAGGCTTATGTTCAGATACTGATATATTGATACGTCAAAAAGAGTACCACGTGATTCATGATTTGAAGGATTGGTTACCTGGTAGACGAAACTATTTGATGATACAAGATGAAACCACATCCCCTGGGTACTGTATTTTACAATTATTCAGGGATGGTGTTCCCCTGACTGGGATATTTGATTCATCTTGGTACTCTATGGATATTAAAGGGAGAACACTTCTGAACCATACATTATGTCGTACTATCTGTGAACAAATCGGCTATGTAATAAAAAATGGTCCTGCTGCAACGTCACCCAAAAGAAAAGGTTATCGGGAACAAGATGTTGTTCCAGCATTGTATTGTACACGTTGGTCAAACAAAAGTAAACGTTGCGTTAATAAACGAAGTCAACGTGAATGGCCAACTGCTGAATTAAAGTCTAAGTTCGAGACGCTCGGATGCTTCCTTGTACAACACACATGAGTTGTTATGTAATAATAAAAATGTTTCTTAAGACGTACAGTGCGTTTGAAGACGTGATATCCAGCTACATGTGTAAAACAACCTTGTTCCATTGCATAGAAAATACAAATCCTGATTTCTGGCATGAACACAATTTGATAGTTTGTCTCAAACAAATATTATGGGTACTGTATATCTTCGTTTATTACAAGAACTGTCCTCACTTTATCATATCTGAGAACAATCTCATGATTGGACGGATATCAACAGAACAGAAATACAAGTTGCTGAAAGTTATTCAATACATCTTTAGTAACACTGTAGAAGCGTTGTTTGAAATACAAATAGATGATGTGGGTGAAAGGTTACAGATGAAGATGAATATAATACGTGAATATTCTCATCACGTGGACTCTCCTGTAGTATTACGTATGAGTATAGCAGGGAACCTTTGTCATGACACAGCACAACGAATCCACTTCGCTTATACTGTCAGCCGTAGATATACCTACGACGTCCAAGATAATGTATATATTCTCATACCTTATATACAACAATACGTCCGATATAACCAAGCATACCCGCATGCAAGTGATTTAGAAAAGAAAGCATACAGTTACTTTTCACCATTGTTATGTTCCACCATTGGTTCACTGCTAGCATCTTATTACATAGCGTTAAACAAACCAATTCTTAACATTGCCTGGGAATTCTTGAAACTGAGGTATTACTCTGATGTATCTTCTGGTTTGTTGAAACGTGCTACAGTATGCTACAGTGTCGGTGATTATGATGTTACAGAGTCAATATTACGTCATGTTGAACAGCAGTATGATATAGGGACTGTTTTGCCTGTTTGTGCATGTCATAATGATGTTGAAGCCGAAGCACTACGCGGATTCTTTGTTAAAGCTGATCAAACACAGCACAATGAATTCAGACATATTGTATCATATTGCGTGCGTTTCCTGCCGTTTGAAGACCACGTGGTACCCGATGAACTGAAACAGGAATACTCCCGGTCCACACCAGCAGATATTCAGAGTCGCGGAATATTAGATGGATGGATGAATCATGCTGTGGTAGACTCTCTACCATACTTGTACTTCCTACGGTACAAAACTTACGGACGTCTTAGAGATGTTGCTGGACAACAGAGAGCACTTGATGCACTTGTTGAAGTTACACGTGATGTCCCAGCACTAAGCCATAGAGATACAGGACTGAATCTTCTCGGTCAATGTATGGAACAAGCGAATCAACCAATTGAAGCAATACGATGTTATGAAAGGTCACTTCAGGTTCGATCTAGGAATAATGCAGCAAACTTTCACATACCCAGATTGCTTGCTAGATTTTATGTTCCTTCACACAGTCGAAAAAGAAAGTTAAACTTAAACTTAAACTAACATGAACCTACGCTACCTTGTAGGCTATTTTGACTATATCAAAATGTTCTTGTAGCCCATGCTTAAATACTAGTTACTTTGCATTGGATATGATGTGATCAGTCAAGTTATCACGAAAAACAAGTTCTATGCAATGATATGAACCTATCTCACAGGAAGACGGCACTTAATTTCCTCGGATAATGCATATACAAACCAAATCGATTAGTAGAAGCAACACAATGTAACACTGTACCAATTGTCCGTGTAGGTTCGGCCTTGCTATAACACAAGAGACTTATGCATGTTATTATTTCTCGTTAGATTGTTCATTCGAATACTATTGTGAAAACATTGACGAAACATATGTCCAGCGACAAATTTAACCGAAGCAAATAATGCAATGCTATTTTTATTTTTTCTCGTACTTGCGTTTATGTACGTGGGGTGTTCCACAATTAATAGGATTATTTTCATAGCAGTGCGGAAAGTCAGACATTTAAAAAAACTGGTTTGCTATCAATAATTTTCCATCTATCACTGATTAATATGCGAAATATCAAAGCAATTGGTTGAAAAATAAATTAAAATATTATACATTGAATATACTTAGCACCACGGAGGCGGGTCGCGCTGTTACGTTATGACGACGTCGCTTTAATACCCAGTTATTTAAATAGAAATACATAATTCTCAGTTTCTATATATAGTCACCATGGCATATAAAACCTTATGTCGCTTTTCACATTGTTTAAAAGTGTCTCAGTACCCCTGAATACAAAATGTGACAACAGTTATGTAAGAAATGGCTTTGATATTAAAGCATATGCTAATTTACGAACGGTGTATATTAACGTTAAATTTCCATTTCCCGCTATTATTTATGAAGAGGTTACTGAGATATTCACATTTTTAATAAGGATGGTAATGTGAAATAGCACTGCGACCCGCCTTGGCGATGCATGGTTTCTATGACAACGCTTTGTATGTGTATCACCAATAATAACGACAACCTGTTGATACCAGTATATAGAGCAATAATTGCTTAGCATATGAGACAAATTGCATTAAAATGTAAGTGTCCAGTAAGGAGTTATGAGAAAAGTCCTATTATTTCTGGAACACCCCTAGTAATTTCTCATTTGAACTAGACAAGTGCATCGATATGCCTCTTCGTGACTACAGGTTTGCCTGTCACATATACGAACTGTGTCAAACCGTGATTGTTCCATGTTTAGTTGGTTTTCATAATCTGATCTAGATTAATAGAAATACACCATCGTCTATCTAGAAACAACCAGTGTATGCATTGGTAATAAAACTGAAAAACAGGACTATATAATCATGTCACATGGAAAAAAACTTGTTGAGATTGTTTTCTTATGTTTCGGTTTGTATAGTGTTGATGACTACATTTATATGCATGCTAGTAGTCTTAATGTATGGGGAACCAATAAATTGGAATTTGTTGTTCAATGGTTGGCGCGCTTGCTATCTAATCTGTAAACCCGGATACTAATCATAGTGGTGGAGCACGTATGCCCGTCATGTATACTATGTCAATCAATTTGTTTCTGAACTCGCCAAGATATGGAAACTGTCAACTGACTATGGAAGTATGGATGCATGTGGTTGAAATATAGTCATACAAATACACTTGTTAAATGTTATAAGTACACCAACTTGTAAGACTTATATATGTTTTTAGTATACATGATATCATGTACAATTTTTGCAAAAAACCCTCAACACATCTATACCAGACATACAAACTCAAATACTTAAACATTGAAAGATGGTTTTACATTATAAGCCATGAAAGTAATATAACATTTCTATATTATGTCATTGTTCTAGCTAGAAACATCTTTACATAAATCGCTACTGTGTTGGTGAACTTATAACATTTAATGAGTGTACTACTATCGTATTAGTTCATGTTTCAATATGTTTTAATGTGTAAGAATATAAATATTGTTTTTAAAAAAAAAAAAAAATTCAACTGTTATACACCGAACAAATACACCGTAAAATGGATTCGAACCTTCCCTGTACGGCGTCATCATCTAGCAATGGGAAAAAGTAAAACGTCAGAATGAAGTCAAACTTACTGAGATGGGCATGTGGAGAATCTACCAACACCATGTATACAACTTGAAAGAACTGATCTTCCACATAACTTTCTGTACACTAACACGGACTTACATATCTCATACATCCTGGTGGTTTTTAACATGTTGTAGTGAGTGCCAAGTCAGTGTAGCCGGTATCGTTCATATATCCTGGTGGTTTTATAACATGTTGTAGTGAGTGACAAGTCAGTGTAGCTGGTATCGTTAATATAGCCTGATGGTTTTATAACATGTTGTAGTGAGAGCCATGTCAGTGTAGCTGGTATCGTTAATATATCCTGGTGGTTTTATAACCTGTTGTAGTGAGTGACATGTGAGTGTAGCTCGTATCGTTAATATATCCTCATGGTTTTATAACATGTTGTAGTGAGAGCCATGTCAGTGTAGCTGGTATCGTAAATATATCCTGATGGTTTTATAACCTGATGTAGTGAGTGACAAGTCAGTGTAGTTGGTATCGTTAATATATCCTGGTGGTTTTATAACCTGTTGTAATGAGTGCCAAGTCAGTGTAGCTGGTATCGTTAATATATCCTGGTGGTTTTATAACCTGATGTAGTGAGTGCCAAGTCAGTGTAGTTGGTATCGTTAATATATCCTGGTGGTTTTATAACCTGTTGTAATGAGTGCCAAGTCAGTGTAGCTGGTATCGTTAATATATCCTGGTGGTTTTATAACCTGATGTAGTGAGTGCCAAGTCAGTGTAGTTGGTATCGTTAATATATCCTGGTGGTTTTATAACCTGTTGTAATGAGTGCCAAGTCAGTGTAGCTGGTATCGTTAATATATCCGGAAGGTATTATAACCTGCCGTTGTGAGTGTCAAGTCAGTGTAACTGGTATCGTTAATATATCCGGAAGGTATTATAACCTGCCGTTGTGAGTGTCAAGTCAGTGTAGCTGGTATCGTTAATATATCCTGGTGGTTTTATAACCTGCTGTAGTGAGTGACAAGTCAGTGTAGCTGGTATCGTTAATATATCCTGGTGGTTTTATAACATGTTGTAGTGAGTGACATGTGAGTGTAGCTGGTATCGTTAATATATCCTGATGGCTTTATAACCTGTTGTACTGAGTGACAAGTCAGTGTAGCTGGTATCGTTAATATATCCTGGCGGTTTTATAACATGTTGAAGTGAGTGACAAGTGAGTGTAGCTGGTATCGTTAATATATCCTGATGGTTTTATAACCTACTGTAGTGAGTGGCAAGTGAGTGTAGCTGGTATCGTTAATACATCCTGTTGGTTTTAAAACCTGCTGTAGTGAGTGACATGTGAGTGTAGCTGGTATCGTTAATATATCCTGGTGGTTTTATAACCTGTTTTAGTGAGTGACATGTGAGTGTAGCTGGATGCGTTAATATATCCTGGTGGTTTTATAACATGTTGTAGTGAGTGCCAAGTCAGTGTAGCTGGTATCGTTAATATATCCTGGTGGTTTTATAACCTGATGTAGTGAGTGACAAGTCAGTGTAGCTGGTATCGGTAATATATCCTGGTGGTTGTATACCCTGTTGTAGTGAGTGACAGGTGAGTGTAGATGGTATCGTTAATATATCCTGGTGGTTTTATAACATGTTGTAGTGAGTGCCAAGTCAGTGTAGCTGGTATCGTTAATATATCCTGGTGGTTTTATAACATGTTGTAGTGAGTGCCAAGTCAGTGAAGCTGGTATCGTTAATATATCCTGGTGGTTTTATAACATGTTGTAGTTAGTGCCAAGTCAGTGTAGCTGGTATCGTTAATATATCCTGGTGGTTTTATAACCTGATGTAGTGAGTGACAAGTCAGTGTAGCTGTTATCGGTAATATATCCTGGTGGTTGTTTACCCTGTTGTAGTGAGTGACAGGTGAGTGTAGATGGTATCGTTTATATATATTGGTGGTTTTATAACATGCTGTAGTGAGTGCCAAGTCAGTGTAGCTGGTATCGTTAATATATCCTGGTGGTTTTATAACATGTTGTAGTGAGTGCCAAGTCAGTGTAGCTGGTATCGTTAATATATCCTGGTGGTTTTATAACATGTTGTAGTGAGTGCCAAGTCAGTGTAGCTGGTATCGTTAATATATCCTGGTGGTTTTATAACCTGATGTAGTGAGTGACAAGTCAGTGTAGCTGTTATCGGTAATATATCCTGGTGGTTGTATACCCTGTTGTAGTGAGTGACAGGTGAGTGTAGCTGGTATCGTTAATATATCCTGGTGGTTTTATAACATGTTGTAGTGAGTGCCAAGTGAGTGTAGCTGGTATCGTTAATATATCCTGGTGGTTGTATACCCTGTTGTAGTGAGTGACAGGTGAGTGTAGCTGGTATCGTTAATATATCCTCGTGGTTTTATAACATATTGTAGTGAGTGACAGTTGAGTGTAGCTGGAATCGTTAATATATCCCGTTGGTTTTATAACCTGTTGTAGTGAGTGACAAGTGAGTGTAGATGGTATCGTTAATATATCCTGGTGGTTTTATAACCTGTTGTAGTGAGTGCCAAGTCAGTGTAGCTGGTATCGTTAATATATCCTGATGGTTTTATAACATGTTGTAGTGAGTGCCAAGTCAGTGTAGCTGGTATCGTTAATATATTCAGGTGGTTTTATAACCTGCTGTAGTGAGTGACAAGTGAGTGAAGCCGATATCGTTAATATATTCTGGTGGTTTTATGACATGTTGTAGTTAGTGCCAAGTCAGTGTAGCTGGTATCGTTCATATATCCTGGTGGTTTTATAACCTGTTGTAGTGAGTGACAAGTCAGTGTAGCTGGTATCGTTAATATATCCTGGTGGTTTTATAACATGTTGTACTGAGTGCCAAGTCAGTGTAGCTGGTATCGTTAATATATCCAGATGGTTTTATAGCATGTTGTAGTGAGTGTAGCTGGTATCGTTAATATATCCTGATGGTTTTATAACCTGCTGTAGTGAGTGTCAAGTCAGTGTAGCTGGTATCGTTAATTTATCCTCGTGGTTTTATAACCTGTTGTAGTGAGTGACAAGTGAGTGTAGCTGGTATCGTTAATATATCCTGATGGTTTCATAACCTGTTGTAGTGAGTGCCAAGTCAGTGTAGCTGGTATCGTTAATATATCCTGATGGTTTTATAGCCTGTTGTAGTGAGTGACAAGTCAGTGTAGCTGGTATCGTTAATATATCCTGATGGTTTTATAACCTGTTGTAGTGAGTGACAAGTGAGTGTAGCTGGTATCGTTAATATATCCTGGTGGTTTTATAACCTGTTGTAGTGAGTGACAAGTCAGTGTAGCTGGTATCGGTAATATATCCTGGTGGTTTTATAACCTGTTGTAGTGAGTGCCAAGTCAGTGAAGCTGGTATCGTTAATATATCCTGGTGGTTTTATAACCTGTTGTAGTGAGTGACAAGTCAGTGTAGCTGGTATCGTTAATACATCCTGGTGGTTTTATAACCTGTTGTAGTGAGTGCCAAGTCAGTGTAGCTGGTATCGTTAATACATCCTGGTGGTTTTATAACCTGTTGTAGTGAGTGCCAAGTCAGTGTAGCTGGTATCGTTAATACATCCTGGTGGTTTTATAACCTGCTGTAGTGAGTGACAGTTGAGTGTAGCTGGTATCGTTAATATATCCTCGTGGTTTTATAACCTGTTGTAGCGAGTGTCAAGTCAGTGTAGCCGGTATCGTTAATATATCCTGTTGGTTTTATAGCCTGTTGTAGTGAGTGCCAAGTCAGTGTAGCTGGTATCGTTAATATATCCTGGTGGTTTTATAGCCTGTTGTAGTGAGTGCCAAGTCAGTGTAGCTGGTATCGTTAATATATCCTCGTGGTTTTATAACCTGCTGTAGTGAGTGTCAAGTCAGTGTAGCTGGTATCGTTAATATATCATCGTGGTTTTATAACCTGTTGTAGCGAGTGTCAAGTCAGTGTAGCTGGTATCGTTAATATGTCCTGGTGGTTGTAACATGTTGTAGTCAGTGAGTGGTCAGTGTAGCTGGTATGGTTAATATATCCTGGTAGTTTTATAACCTGTTGTAGTGAGTGCCAAGTCAGTGTAGCTGGTATGGTTAATATATCCTGATGGTTTTATAACCTGTTGTAGTGAGTGACAAGTGAGTGTAGCTGGTATCGTTAATATATCCTGGTGGTTGTAACATGTTGTAGTGAGTGCCAAGTCAGTGTAGCTGGTATCGTAAATATATCCTGGTGGTTTTATAACATGTTGTTGTGTGTGACAAGTCAGTGTAGCTGGTATCGTTAATATATCCTGATGGTTTTATAACCTACTGTAGTGAGTGGCAAGTGAGTGTAGCTGGTATCGTTAATACATCCTGTTGGTTTTAAAACCTGCTGTAGTGAGTGACATGTGAGTGTAGCTGGTATCGTTAATATATCCTGGTGGTTTTATAACCTGTTTTAGTGAGTGACATGTGAGTGTAGCTGGATGCGTTAATATATCCTGGTGGTTTTATAACATGTTGTAGTGAGTGCCAAGTCAGTGTAGCTGGTATCGTTAATATATCCTGGTGGTTTTATAACCTGATGTAGTGAGTGACAAGTCAGTGTAGCTGGTATCGGTAATATATCCTGGTGGTTGTATACCCTGTTGTAGTGAGTGACAGGTGAGTGTAGATGGTATCGTTAATATATCCTGGTGGTTTTATAACATGTTGTAGTGAGTGCCAAGTCAGTGTAGCTGGTATCGTTAATATATCCTGGTGGTTTTATAACATGTTGTAGTGAGTGCCAAGTCAGTGAAGCTGGTATCGTTAATATATCCTGGTGGTTTTATAACATGTTGTAGTTAGTGCCAAGTCAGTGTAGCTGGTATCGTTAATATATCCTGGTGGTTTTATAACCTGATGTAGTGAGTGACAAGTCAGTGTAGCTGTTATCGGTAATATATCCTGGTGGTTGTTTACCCTGTTGTAGTGAGTGACAGGTGAGTGTAGATGGTATCGTTTATATATATTGGTGGTTTTATAACATGCTGTAGTGAGTGCCAAGTCAGTGTAGCTGGTATCGTTAATATATCCTGGTGGTTTTATAACATGTTGTAGTGAGTGCCAAGTCAGTGTAGCTGGTATCGTTAATATATCCTGGTGGTTTTATAACATGTTGTAGTGAGTGCCAAGTCAGTGTAGCTGGTATCGTTAATATATCCTGGTGGTTTTATAACCTGATGTAGTGAGTGACAAGTCAGTGTAGCTGTTATCGGTAATATATCCTGGTGGTTGTATACCCTGTTGTAGTGAGTGACAGGTGAGTGTAGCTGGTATCGTTAATATATCCTGGTGGTTTTATAACATGTTGTAGTGAGTGCCAAGTGAGTGTAGCTGGTATCGTTAATATATCCTGGTGGTTGTATACCCTGTTGTAGTGAGTGACAGGTGAGTGTAGCTGGTATCGTTAATATATCCTCGTGGTTTTATAACATATTGTAGTGAGTGACAGTTGAGTGTAGCTGGAATCGTTAATATATCCCGTTGGTTTTATAACCTGTTGTAGTGAGTGACAAGTGAGTGTAGATGGTATCGTTAATATATCCTGGTGGTTTTATAACCTGTTGTAGTGAGTGCCAAGTCAGTGTAGCTGGTATCGTTAATATATCCTGATGGTTTTATAACATGTTGTAGTGAGTGCCAAGTCAGTGTAGCTGGTATCGTTAATATATTCAGGTGGTTTTATAACCTGCTGTAGTGAGTGACAAGTGAGTGAAGCCGATATCGTTAATATATTCTGGTGGTTTTATGACATGTTGTAGTTAGTGCCAAGTCAGTGTAGCTGGTATCGTTCATATATCCTGGTGGTTTTATAACCTGTTGTAGTGAGTGACAAGTCAGTGTAGCTGGTATCGTTAATATATCCTGGTGGTTTTATAACATGTTGTACTGAGTGCCAAGTCAGTGTAGCTGGTATCGTTAATATATCCAGATGGTTTTATAGCATGTTGTAGTGAGTGTAGCTGGTATCGTTAATATATCCTGATGGTTTTATAACCTGCTGTAGTGAGTGTCAAGTCAGTGTAGCTGGTATCGTTAATATATCCTCGTGGTTTTATAACCTGTTGTAGTGAGTGACAAGTGAGTGTAGCTGGTATCGTTAATATATCCTGATGGTTTCATAACCTGTTGTAGTGAGTGCCAAGTCAGTGTAGCTGGTATCGTTAATATATCCTGATGGTTTTATAGCCTGTTGTAGTGAGTGACAAGTCAGTGTAGCTGGTATCGTTAATATATCCTGATGGTTTTATAACCTGTTGTAGTGAGTGACAAGTGAGTGTAGCTGGTATCGTTAATATATCCTGGTGGTTTTATAACCTGTTGTAGTGAGTGACAAGTCAGTGTAGCTGGTATCGGTAATATATCCTGGTGGTTTTATAACCTGTTGTAGTGAGTGCCAAGTCAGTGAAGCTGGTATCGTTAATATATCCTGGTGGTTTTATAACCTGTTGTAGTGAGTGACAAGTCAGTGTAGCTGGTATCGTTAATACATCCTGGTGGTTTTATAACCTGTTGTAGTGAGTGCCAAGTCAGTGTAGCTGGTATCGTTAATACATCCTGGTGGTTTTATAACCTGTTGTAGTGAGTGCCAAGTCAGTGTAGCTGGTATCGTTAATACATCCTGGTGGTTTTATAACCTGCTGTAGTGAGTGACAGTTGAGTGTAGCTGGTATCGTTAATATATCCTCGTGGTTTTATAACCTGTTGTAGCGAGTGTCAAGTCAGTGTAGCCGGTATCGTTAATATATCCTGTTGGTTTTATAGCCTGTTGTAGTGAGTGCCAAGTCAGTGTAGCTGGTATCGTTAATATATCCTGGTGGTTTTATAGCCTGCTGTAGTGAGTGCCAAGTCAGTGTAGCTGGTATCGTTAATATATCCTCGTGGTTTTATAACCTGCTGTAGTGAGTGTCAAGTCAGTGTAGCTGGTATCGTTAATATATCATCGTGGTTTTATAACCTGTTGTAGCGAGTGTCAAGTCAGTGTAGCTGGTATCGTTAATATGTCCTGGTGGTTGTAACATGTTGTAGTCAGTGAGTGGTCAGTGTAGCTGGTATGGTTAATATATCCTGGTAGTTTTATAACCTGTTGTAGTGAGTGCCAAGTCAGTGTAGCTGGTATGGTTAATATATCCTGATGGTTTTATAACCTGTTGTAGTGAGTGACAAGTGAGTGTAGCTGGTATCGTTAATATATCCTGGTGGTTGTAACATGTTGTAGTGAGTGCCAAGTCAGTGTAGCTGGTATCGTAAATATATCCTGGTGGTTTTATAACATGTTGTTGTGTGTGACAAGTCAGTGTAGCTGGTATCGTTAATATATCCTGGTGGTTTATAACATGTTGAAGTGTGTGACAAGTCAGTGTAGCTGGTATTGTTAATATATCTTGGTGGTTTTATAACATGCTGTAGTGAGTGACAGTTGAGTGTAGCTGGTATCGTAAATATATCCTCGTGGTTTTATAACCTGTTGTAGTGAGTGACAAGTCAGTGTAGCTGGTATCGTTAATATATCCTCGTGGTTATATAGCCTGTTGTAGTGAGTGACAGTTGAGTGTAGCTGGTATCGTTAATATATCCTGGTGGTTTTATAACATGTTGTAGTGAGTGCCAAGTCAGTGTAGCTGGTATCGTTAATATATCCTTGTGGTTTTATAACATGTTGAAGTGTGTGACAAGTCAGTGTAGCTGGTATTGTTAATATATCCTGTTGGTTTTATAACATGTTGTAGTGAGTGCCAAGTCAGTGTAGCTGGTATCGTTAATATATCCTGGTGGTTTTATAACATGTTGTAGTGAGTGCCAAGTCAGTGTAGCTGGTATCGTTAATATATCCTGGTGGTTTTATAACATGTTGTAGTGTATGACAAGTCAGTGTAGCTGGTATCGTTAATATATCCTGGTGGTTTTATAACCTGTTGTAGTGAATGACAAGTCAGTGTAGCTGGTATCGTTAATATATCCTGGTGGTTTTATAACCTGATGTAGTGAGTGACAAGTCAGTGTAGCTGGTATCGGTAATATATCCTGGTGGTTGTATAACCTGTTGTAGTGAGTGACAGGTGAGTGTAGCTGGTATCGTTAATATATCCTGGTGGTTTTATAACATGTTGTAGTGTGTGACAAGTCAGTGTAGCTGGTATTGTTAATATATCCTGGTGGTTTTATAACATGCTGTAGTGAGTGACAGTTGAGTGTAGCTGGTATCGTAAATATATCCTCGTGGTTTTATAACCTGTTGTAGTGAGTGACAAGTCAGTGTAGCTGGTATCGTTAATATATCCTCGTGGTTATATAGCCTGTTGTAGTGAGTGACAGTTGAGTGTAGCTGGTATCGTTAATATATCCTGGTGGTTTTATAACATGTTGTAGTGAGTGCCAAGTCAGTGTAGCTGGTATCGTTAATATATCCTTGTGGTTTTATAACATGTTGAAGTGTGTGACAAGTCAGTGTAGCTGGTATTGTTAATATATCCTGTTGGTTTTATAACATGTTGTAGTGAGTGCCAAGTCAGTGTAGCTGGTATCGTTAATACATCCTGGTGGTTTTATAACCTGTTGTAGTGAGTGACAAGTCAGTGTAGCTGGTGTCGTTAATACATCCTGATGGTTTTATAACATGTTGTAGTGAGAGCCAAGTCAGTGTAGCTGGTATCGTTAATATGTCCTGGTGGTTTTATAACCTGTTGTAGTGAGTGACAGTTGAGTGTAGCTGGTATCGTTAATATATCCTGGTGGTTTTATAACCTGTTGTAGTGAGTGACAGGTGAGTGTAGCTGGTATCGTTAATATATCCTGGTGGTTATATAACCTGTTGTAGTGAGTGACAGGTGAGTGTAGCTGGTATCGTTAATATATCCTGGTGGTTTTATAACATATTGTAGTGAGTGACAAGTGAGTGTAGCTGGTATCATTAATATATCCTGATGGTTTTATAACATGTTGTAGTGAGTGCCAAGTCAGTGTAGCTGGTATCATTAATATATCCTGATGGTTTTATAACATGTTGTAGTGAGTAACAAGTGAGTGTAGCTGGTATCATTAATATATCCTGATGGTTTTATAACATGTTGTAGTGAGTGCTAAGTCAGTGTAGCTAGTATCGTTAATATATCCTGATGGTTTTATAACCTGTTGTAGTGAGTGACAGGTGAGTGTAGCTGGTATCGTTAATATATCCTGGTGGTTTTATAACCTGTTGTAGTGAGTGACAAGTGAGTGTAGCTGGTATCGTTAATATATCCTGGTGGTTTTATAACCTGTTGTAGTGAGTGACAAGTCAGTGTAGCTGGTATCGTTAATATATCCTGATGGTTTTATAACATGTTGTAGTGAGTGACAAGTGAGTGTAGCTGGTATCATTAATATATCCTGATGGTTTTATAACATGTTGTAGTGAGTGACAGGTGAGTGTAGCTGGTATCGTTAATATATCCTGGTGGTTTTATAACATGTTGTAGTGAGTGACAGGTGAGTGTAGCTGGTATCGTTAATATATCCTGGTGGTTTTATAACATATTGTAGTGAGTAACAAGTGAGTGTAGCTGGTATCATTAATATATCCTGATGGTTTTATAACATGTTGTAGTGAGTAACAAGTGAGTGTAGCTGGTATCATTAATATATCCTGATGGTTTTATAACATGTTGTAGTGAGTGCTAAGTCAGTGTAGCTAGTATCGTTAATATATCCTGATGGTTTTATAACATGTTGTAGTGAGTGCCAAGTCAGTGTAGCTGGTATGGTTAATATATCCTGATGGTTTTATAACATGTTGTAGTGAGCGCCAAGTCAGTGTAGCTGGTATCGTTAATATATCCTGGTGGTTTTATAACATGTTGTAGTGAGTGCCAAGTGAGTGTAGCTGAAATCGTTAATATATCCTGGTGGTTTTATAACCTGTTGTAGTGAGTGCCAAGTCAGTGTAGCTGGTATCGTTAATATATCCTGATGATTTTATAACCTGTTGTAGTGAGTTCCAAGTCAGTGTAGCTGGTATCGTTAATATATCCTGATGGTTTTATAACCTGTTGTAGTGAGTGACAAGTCAGTGTAGCTGGTATCGTTAATATACACTTACGGACTTTGAAAACGCATTATTTGTTTAAAAACTTTATTCTTAAGTATTTGAGCTTCTCTGTAAACGTGTATTGTGTCCATATCTTTGTTAAAAATTGATCACACATGCTCATGTAAATGTATATTATGTTGGCTATCAATATGCGTAATGGTATTTTATGTATTATATATTGTATACAGTAAAAGGTCGTTATGTTATGACATCCTCATAAATTAGTGGTCAGTCAAGTCCCCATACTATGATTCTCAGATGAAACAATACACTGATTGAACGATAATATGTTATTCTATGGCTTAGAATGAGAAGGTCGTAAGTACAAAATCAATATGTTAAGAAAACAAGAAAAATTTACTCTTTACTTATGGAAAATCAAGCTTTTAAAACCTTATTTTGATCAACATGACAAGTTCCGATTTCCATGAAAATAGACTCATAAAGAAGCACACTGTGATGCTGATTTCAAATATGTATCCGTCTAATAATGCGGTAAGTAGTAGTTACGAACTTCTCATTCTAAGCCAGCGTATTCACAGTGACTGGCATTCGATCTGATTATCAATTTATAAATAGCCGTGGCCTTTAAACAAACGGTCTAGATATATATTATTGGCCACGGTTTTTTTATGTAATGTTAACACGGTATGAATCGTGTAATGCTACTTCTCAGTTCCGTCAGAGAATTGTTCTGTTTTCATATGGCTCTGACGGAACTTGCATTATCACTCCCTCGTGATTTACCAATAATATGGACGAGGTTTGTATGAACATTTCATATTCGTTAGTATTATGAGATATTGTCGTAGTTTTAATCTTCAGTGATGAACGTTGTTGAACCTTGCCCCCCCTCCTACATACTGATCTACATAATGACCATGACGTACAGATTTCAATGACCTTTAATGTCCAGACATCTAGATACTAGACACGGTGGTCAAGATAAATTATGTTTGACCAAAACAATCAGCTTGTATTTCTATACAGTGCAAACAACGAAAACATTGATTCAATCAATAAAGGGATATTGCTCAATATTCACAAACGACAAACAGGTAAAACATTCGGGTACTAATCTTATTTTTAAAAATATCATGATAAATTCAAAAGAGATAAATGTACTTAAAAAGTAGTGCACCAGATTCTACCGGATTGGTCATATAGCCGCTTTTACAGCCACAGTCAGAAGTACAAAAATGTAGTGTAAATACACATGTGTGTGTACGGTCAACTTGGCAATCAAATTGTTCAGCTTAGGACCAATCAAAGTTCAAACTACGTTTATAATCACGGTGAACTCGTTCACTACATTTAAAAATGTTTTACTATGCCTTAAATGTGTAACTACCGTCAACCACTGTTTAACCTTTAGTTTAGTTTTGGTAAATTACGGTCAACTACACTAATTAGCGGTAAATTACGGTTAACTACCCTAAGAAGCGGTAAATAACGGTCAACTATACTATGAAGCGGTAAATAACGGTCAACTATACTATGAAGCGATAAATAACGGTCAACTATACTATGAAGCGGTAAATTACGGTCATCTACTCTAATTTGCGGTGAATTACGGTTAATTGCACTAAGAAGCGGTAAATAACGGTAAACTATACTATGAAGCGGTAAATTACGGTCAACTTATCTGAGAAGCGGTAAATTACGATCAACTTTACAAAGTAGCGGTAAATTACTGTCAACTGCACTAAGTAGATTTCTCGTAAGGTTAGTGATAGCCAGACTGTCACAGTACATCTGTAATATTCACTGCTGACTGTCGAGTTATCTGTTGACATTGAGCAAACATACAGGGTTTATGCACAGACGATACTGTACGAGCTCAATGCATGCAAACATATCAAACCAAAATAGATGAGAAAAAATGCAAATATGAAAGCATCACCGAGTGCTGTGAATTGTGCCCATTGCAATATACAATATAGCATGACACATACATCATAATCACAAAACAGTATACATATGAACAAACTCAAGGTCAGCATGCCCATAGCGTATACTCAGCTAAAATGGTATTCTCTATGAAATATTATTTTTAAACGGATCTCCTATATTTTGACCCAACTATGTTTAACTTAATAAACGATTGCACAGAACATAGTTTACGCAGGAGCGAGGGAGAGAGTGAGTGATAAAATGGGGATTTTAAAACAAGGTGCGATTGTATGTGTTGCTATAGTCATATTTTCTCGGCTTCAAACTTGGCTGGAGCCTCGACTTCCGGTCCACGTGGACGGCTACTGTCATCCTGCATTTCAACGTGTAGCTGATAAATTCAGGTATGTATACTATGTTCACAGTTACGATTTCAATTATCTTACGACAGCAATGATTATTGCTACATACTTATGTTTATTTACAGCTATTTGCTATTTAAACTCATTATTTAGATACATGCAATGTCAACAGTCGTATATCGCTGGCTAAGAATGAAAAGGTCGTAACGACCTTATAGGACTAATGCATATTTAAAATATGCATAAGGCGATTACTATGAACCTATTTTGATGAATATCGGAACTTGTCATTACGACCAAATTGAAGTTGTAAAAGCTTGTTTTACCTTAAGTAAAGTGTGATTGTTAGACAGTTATTTCTTGTTTTCTCATAATATTGATTTTGTAGTTACGACCTTATCATTCTAAGCCAGCGATATGTGCAAATGGTACTGTATTCTTGTGCTAGTACATATTTACTCATAACTCTTGCTGAAATTGCAACATACGTAGGTAAATAAATTATGTGGAAAATATTTTGATTTTATAACAATCCGATTAGATCAACAAACTATTTCATATTGATGTGCCTTGTGACCTTCGCGGAGGGTTGTGGTTGCTATGTTGTAAATGCAACTGTGTATCTGCTAATGAAGTTCGTTATTATTATTATCTAATTATTATCTAAAATTACTAATAGTCTTTAAACCGAGGTCACATGTATGGGTGCACCTGGCAGTAGCGTAGCTGCCGCTAGGCCATTAGTCCCGGGCCTATACATCGTTTCGAGAAAAAATAATATATTTTTTTAAGTTTAACATATTTTTTCCTGAATATACGTCAAAACGCACCGGTACCTTTCAAGGAATAAAATAAACACCGGGGGACCCCCCTACTTCTTTCATCTTTACCTATGGGTCTACACATTGCTAAGGTCCTTAAGTGTTTATGGTATTATCTCCATACAAGAAACAGCTGTTAATCAGTTCATCCACGGTCTGACCGGGGTGATAATCGTTTTCATAAGTCATTTTTTAATTACTGTGCATATGTAGATTTTATTCGGGGTTTGAAAATTTTCATGTGAATAGCATCAATGTATGAAGTGTTTTATCAAACAATTGTTTGTAGGTATTAGCAAGCAAATAACCTGGTTTTTGAAAACATTTAATATATTGAGTATTAACAGGGGTTGTGTGGTATCCCTTTTCTCCATGTGCCGTTGGCCTGCTTAAATTAAATATAATAAAAAGTCACATGTGAAGAGTTGCCAAGTTCATGTTCGGAACACTTTACTACGGTGTTCCGTTCATGACATCGGAAGTGCGCGGACATAGGAAAGGTATTCTCTCCCGCTATCCACCGCCCTTCCGTGGGGTCGGGGATTGGGTTTATTGACTGGTGCATTACATGTAAATCATGAATGTAGTTTTGTCTGCTAAACATTCATTCAAACTCTGTTTCTATTAAATGCATAGGGAAAATGTGGAGTCTGGCATGGAACCAGCCGGTGCTAACATTGCCGTATATCATAGAGGTGTTCTAGTTGTGGATATGTGGGGTGGATATGCTGACATAGAATCACAAAGAACATGGACACAGGATACCATGTCTATCGGCTTTTCTGTTACAAAGGGTATAGCAGCCATCATGGCCGCCAGTATGGTGGAAAAGTAAGAGCTTTAGTTGTTGTATTTCACTATTTATGTACATATTGTATCCCATATACACGCTGTGTTTCAGTATGCATCATGTGAGTGATCTATTTTACATATTTATTGTGTGAGTCTTTGTTGACAAAGAGTATACTGTTCTATATTTCATAATACAATTTGTTAGTATTGACTTACATACGAGGGTCAGTCATTACAGTCAACAATTACTGAGAGTTGTTAAATGATTCTCAGAAAATTAAGTATATGTATAGTTTTCAAATACTATCGTAAGCTATGGTACTAGTTTGTCACTGTTTTATTGCGAATTGTACGATTATATCCACCTTGAATCTTGTTGCCAGGCAACCAAAGACACACTCCGAACAAAATTTTATTTTTGGCGTTGCTATAGAAACATGACATTGTGTAATTTGTGACATTTGCAAATCATTTATTATTATTTGATTATTTACTGGATATATACACATTTTATGTTCAATTTATCAGACTTTTGTTTTTGTTCACAGAGGGTATCTAGATTATAAACGTCTAGTGAAGGATTATTGGCCCGAGTTTGGACATAATGGGAAAGACAATGTTACTGTAGAAATGTTGCTGAGTCATCAGGTATTATTGCTATGTTACAATCTCAAATCACTTCAAACTTATAGCCTATCCATTCCTCTCATAACATCAGCATCGTTGGAGACATTGCTTATCAAAGAATAAAAAATAGTTGCGGTATTGTCCATTTTCATTATCGACGTTCATTTTCATACAGAAACAAAAAACCGTTCAACATCTAAGTTCAAACCGTTCTCTCCCTATCTATTAGGGATGGTATTCAATGATAATAATACTAGATATTGATCTTACCTTAAAATGAATAAGATCAGTATTGAATACTAGTAGCACCCCACCCCCATTTTATTTTGGAATGCTTTCCTTTGTGCCTTTAAACATAGATACCCAAGCTAAAAATAAATCTAGTTAAATTGAAAACAGTCATGATGTTTGAGTTATTAATTTACTTACAGTCCGTTCAAAGTTAAATGATAAAGGTTATAAACACAGACACACGGTTTCGTCGATTTAATAAACTTGAATGAATCCGTGTCCCTGTGTTTATAAACAGGTAAACTATGCTTATATCGGGTACAACTGAGTTAAAGTTTATAGAGCTATATCTAACGGTCATTTAATGTCAAAATAATTACTTGCATCGTTTTTAGTATGATACTAGACTACCTTAATTGCAAATTAAAACTTTGGATGTGTTCTGTGTACTTTGATTCAATCGTCGAAACAATAGACGATTCTTATGATTTCAACCGTCGACTTAGGGTATTCTTGAACACTTTCGTATGAAAACGGACAATTCGCATGTCCAATAAATCACAAGGAGAGTTTATGTTAAGGCTAAAACGAAACATGGTATAATGGATATGAAAGCGTAATTGTTCATCAGTTTTTTATTTAAAACAAATATCGTCATAAATAGCTCTATAGCTCTATAGCTCTATAGCTCTATACACATTAACTACAATCCCCGCTGTTCTTTCGAATTGGATAATTACCTAATTAGTATTACTTGTTGGTTCACTTGTAGTTAGGCTTGACGTACACATGGCACAAATCAACACCATTTACTTTCACACCATAATGTACTGTGTGAACGCCACTTAAGATACTTACGATATACCAGTATGTAATGTTGTTTGTAGGCTGGACTTGCCGCTCTTGATGAAAGTGTGAGTATTATAGATACACGAGATGATCCGGCGAGATTTGAACAAATGTTGGCTTCACAGAAACCAATGTGGCCGCCAGGTTAGTGTACAATATTTGCCTATGGTAGTATGTTGTAACCCTAAATTACGTTACAGACTTCATCCATAGAAATATTCTAGTTATAAGATAACCATCGACTTTATGCGCTTGTGGACTAACCATATAGCGTACGAAGCCAACCGGACTTGAAATATTATATTACTTGTTTACGTTAAGGATTTATGTGTTGTTTTAAAAGTGTCCGTTTTAAATATTTTTACCCATATTATTTTGACCAGCATGTTTACAAATGTATATCCCTTACAAATTGTTTAACATGATTGTCTAAATCATGATCAGTGTGCACTTTTTGAATGTATAATTCACATGATATAATAATAAGAACGAACGAACGAACGTTCTATATTTAAGCTATGAACATGTTACCGGAACAACACTATAATTTTGTTTTTGCCATGACTGGGAAACATTTATATTTTGGTTATACATTTTGTATAGGAATTGTTGCGTTCGTACTTCGTGTTATTGTCCTGTTTGGCACTATTTGTATGTAGTTTTTTAAAAACAAGGTACAGCCCATGGATATCATGCGACTACATATGGGGGATACGTGGATGCCTTGTTTCAAAAGGTGGACCCTAAAGGCAGGAATACGGTCCAGATATTCTATGAAGATTTTGCTGTACCCTATGGTACAGTTTATTTTTTTAATTACGAAATTGTCAAGTGGTCTTTATTTAAGATGAAAATAAGGCGGGTACGTGTACTATCAACTAGCAAACACACTTAGTAGATTCCGTGTAATATTAATGAACAAAACCACACGATAGCTTTACTGTTTACAAAATTTGAGGATCGTCGACTAGACTAAGTGGCGGACTAGAATCTTCAGTTTGGTTTAGTCGGATGCGCCATAATTCGCTGGCTTAGAATGAGAAAGTCGTGAGTACAAAATCAATATTTTGAGATAACAAGAAAACTGTCGGAAAACTGCTCTTTATTTGTTGAAAATCCAACTGTTTGGACGTCAGTTTGGTCAACTTGCCAATGTTTTATTTTCATGAAAAAAAGCCCACAAGAAGCGTCTTGTGGTGCCGATTTTAAAGATGCTTCAGTCTTATAAAGTAGTTTGTTGTTCTTACGACCTTATCATTCTAAGCCCAAACGGGTCCGACACGATTAAAAATCTATCACTTTACTCTGTATAGATATAAGGGAAACAACTCAATGGCAAAACCCGAAATACCCAACTCAATATTGTGTCCAATGACTATTGCACACGAACACGACAATATATTATCATACATAAAAACGCAACTTTAGTCTAATTCACTGCACTGTTCACTGACGCGTACGTAAACGAGTTGAATTTTTGCATTTTGCGAACTTTCAATGCACCATATCGGTGTCAGTGCACTCAGAATTAGACTAAAGTTTCCCTTACATCTATCTATGTAGTGTAAAGAGTGATAGATGTGTATGTGTCGAACCCCTATGTCTAAGCCATCAAATCATGCTGTCACTGAGTATACTTATTGATGTAGTAAATGTAACACAACCTGGTCAATATAACGACACATGTATTAGTTTTCATGAAATAAACTTCGATTCTTATACATGTTTTCCTGATTCAGAGTTGGACATGTTTATGAATGCTCCATTGGACCAGTATTACCGTGTGGCACGTCTGTATAGCGACCCCTGGTGGCAAGTCTTATTGAAGTGCCTGATGAATGAACGTTATCGTCCCATTTTTGCAACCATGATGCTAGACCGTAATTCACCGGTTGCCCGAGCATCAAGAACGCTAAAGGAATTCGCACACGTGAGTTATGTTCTTTTGTTAATATATGCCGCAGTAACTCAATGTGGGCAAAATCGTTTCTTAAATATTGGCTTGTATCTTTGTGGTACATATTTATTTCCAAAAGAGGCTGAACTCAAAATTATCGTCACTAAATAGAAATAGGATTTTGAGTTTATTTAATAAAGTAAATTTTCAAGAGTTGAACTTTCAGATTCAGTTGGAATTGAGGCATACGGGACCAGTTCAGGCGAGAACCAAGCACATATATCGCACCATCCGTATTCCCCAAAGGAGATACTGTAAAGTCTTTTAATTTCAATGGAACACGAAATTAAACCCCCACGAAAATTAATGATTGTACAGTACTAATATCAGCTCTCATTATGACCAACTGCACGATATTGTTAATTCGCATACTTACTATTATTACCAAAAATAAGATAAGTGCTTGATTTTCGTGTGTGTGTTTGTCTGTTTCCTTTGCGCATTTCTTCCTTTTCTGTTGCAGTTGGCAGCAGCATAACCAGTCCGAATGGTTTTAGTAGTGTTTAGTATTGTTTATAGTTGTAACACAGTGTCTTCTCTATATATTCCACAGGGTGGTGTTCCACAACACAATAACCCAGCGTTGAGAACTATTCAATGTTCCTGTTGCTATGCTACCGGTGCTGCACGAGGATTCGCCAAACTTTATGGTATCCTTGGCAACGGTGGTAAATATAACGACAAACAAGTGTTATCCAAGGAGTCAATCAAGAAATTATCAACACCACTTGCTACTGGACTAGACTTCGTACTAGGGGTGGAGACTGGGTTTGGCCCAGGGACTGGTGTGAAAAAGAACTCAGTGGTAAGATTGTATTAAATGCATTCATGAAAGTAACTCAACATACAAGTATTGTATTGTTTAAGACACTATTTGTAACATCGCACGTATCTATTCAAACAGGTTTTGTGCATGCCAATTCTAATTCGGATTTTGAACATAAACTTGATGCTTTGGTTCACGAAACTTCGATGCAGAGTTTCTTAAAGGAGCATGGTTATTGTATTGAAAGGCGATTTTACCTCGAAAGCATCAGTTTACTCGCGTATCTTCTATTGTAAAGATACTAATAATGTTCAATGTGTAATAAATGATGAATACGATATTCGTCTTTAATGACAATGCAAAGAAATATCAAACATGAGTGCATTGTGAACACTCTTACAGAAGAAGAAAATCATCCAATCATGAGATTCGGATATGTCGAGCACCATGCTTATCTCGGACATTAGGCTTGTCCCGATGATACCTCGAGATAACAAAGTTTTACTGCATTTATTTTCAGGAGCATATGATGGTGGGTCATACAGGTCACGGAGGGAATAATGCATATACTGATCCTCAAAATGAACTCGGTATTGCTTACATTACAAACTTCATTTCTATATATGGATATGGTGACGACCCGAGGTTTATAGATCTGGAAAAAGAAATATACGCATCAATGAAGGACTATAAGTTAACACTGAATGAGAGTTAGAGTTGAGAACAGGAGGAGTGTAATAGTAATTAATAGAGAGGTTGCGAAATCGAACGTCAACGTGTACGTGTACGAGTGAACTACTTTTTGAGCAAAGCGTCATCAAGGTATGTGTAGGGCTTACACGTTAACACCGTGTAGTGGGACTTGTAGAGGTATGTGTACCACATCACACATGTATGCGTAGGCACGGATAAATCGTTTTATCAAAAGAAACATGGACTAATCAAACTATACAAACACTCATTTCGATTCATGGGGAAATCGTGCTATAACTGTCGAGCGATTTTATACGTACACGTTATCTTTCGCAAGCAAATTTAAATTACAACGTGTACGAATACGTGTACGGGTATCTACACGTACACGTACCCGTACACGTTGCTTTCACAACCTCTCTAATAACAAATTCGCACGTGACGTCATTCTCAATCCAAGATGGTCGCCGCGCATGCGCTGTGTTTGGTGCTTCATTACGCCTACTAGTATACTATAAAAAGGCGTTTCAGTGCAGTAGCTATTGATAATGAATGTTAATAACGATTTGATGCGACTAGTACATGGTTTAAAGGAATGGATCAGTTTATTATTTGAAAGTCGTTGTATATGTACAAAATCGTTATTTTAAGAAACCAAGAAAAAAATTTATCCGATAATAACTTTTTACTTATGGTAAAACAAACTGTTTCAACTTCAGTATGGTAACCATGACAAGTTCCGAATTTGCAAATATAAGGTCCATATGAATCGTCTTTTGATGCGGATTTTAAATATATATCAGTCTTTTAAGGTCGTAAGTAGTACTTTCGACATTCTCTTTCTACATGTAAGAAGTGTGTGAGTAATAAAATTCAGGTAGTATGGCAATTAAACTATTGTTTCAAATAATTGCAGATACAAATGCATGCATGAATAATTAAAACTTGTAAATCAGAACGAAAAAAAGACTTGTTAAGACTATTTCGGTATTAAGAAAACCTCTTAAATGTCAAAGGCGAATATTTGAGATATGGCAATTGAAAGACATGTTTTATCCAAGAAGAAGATGAATATATACATATTCTTAATAGCGCTGTAATAAATTCTGTTATGCAAATAAGTGTTTCTTTTTACTTTCGGTGGAAAGGGGTCCGGTCCTTTTATTAAACCACTTTACTATATTTGTGTCGACATTGTCGCTTTATTTATTTATAATTGAATAAAAACATGCATTGTTTTAGTTGTTCGCACAAAGAACCAGAGCAAACAAGTTATCCATTGTTGTGCCTTTGTTGTGTTATATTCTGCTAGTTTCACATTGCTATATATATGTACATGAAGTAGGTTGATTTCCAAAGTCTTAGCTTTATAATGGTGAAGCTTTCTCGAGTTTGACATTGACGCCACTTTCAAAGATATTGCACACATGTATCGTTCGCATGACATCTACTGTCAATCAGTCGCGATTGCAAACCTTCTTCAACTTCATTAACGCCCCGAGGAAACGTAATGATGAGGGTTAAACAAATGTGCGAATTAATAAACAATGCCGAATGGATATAAAAAAGGACGCATTGCTAAGCATTGCTTAGTGTAGTTGTGTTGCATGGTGTTACTGATTTCTATGCTCGGCTGTTTGAATGCCGCCTTCCCTGTCCGATTTCCTCATACCTTTTACGCTGCACGCAAGCATAACTTCTTCTCTAGACTAGGAATACTTGCACCGGCCGGACTGTAGACTTGAATGAGTCCAGGCTAGGGACTGTCAGTGTCAGTACTGCGGAGAGTTCCAGATACATAATCGCGTGAGAAAAACAAGTGTCGGTAAACGTTACACGAGCACTTGGATGGAATGCAACTTTGTGACGTATGTCCTCTAGTCGATTGAATTGTCCTGTATAAACTAATAAGGTCAGTACTAAGTCAACCTCTGTCATGCAAGACCATTGCTAATTAATGTTACGCTACCTGGATAGTAAAGAGTGAAGGGTTTGTAAGCTAAAAATCTAGCTCTCTTTCACTGACTTTGGACGTCTGATAAGGTACAAGCGTTTTATAAATCCAATCTTTGTTTAAGCGTTTCTATTCCAGTGAGGAAATTACGTATCATATCCGGGTGGAGGCACTCATATGCCGTCAAAATTCCCGCAGAATGTTAACTGACAAATGAAGGCTGTACTCGGCAATTTACAAGTGACAATGTATTCGTATCCATTTACGACACCTTTAGGCCGAGGTTTTCTAGTGCCACAAGAGAATAATTACGACACAAGGTCTAATATTGAACACGAAGAAGAAAATATTGGCAACCTTTTATTTCCTTTTAATGTTCCATTAAGCACAGGTAACTGTATCGTTGAAAACGTAAAAGAACAAAATAAAATATATTTCTTTTTAAAAATTAACATTTTTCTTTGAAATTCTAAAATTAAGAATTTTTAAAATTTAGAAAAATGTAAAGCTTCCATTTTTATATTTTCGTTTTCAAATTGCCTTTATCAATGATACAGTCATCTTTAAGTATGCAGACAACCATCCGAATACTCTGGCACAGAGAACTGACTATATAATATTAGAAAAGGCCTTGTAGCTGACACAATACTACTAGTATGTAATGAATGAATGGTGCTCTGGTCACGATATTTAGAAGCATCTGGAGTAACAAATCTCATCTCAAATTAAGTTTTTGCTAAAGTCTGAATTTGAGTTCAAGTCTAGAGTCTGTACATTTTACTGGAATAAACTCCGAATGGTGCTTACGGATGTGTGACCCAAGTTCAGATTGAGATATTTTGGGATATCTTGATCAGATTCTTCACACTGTGTTAACAGACAGGGTGTATATCACTGTAGTTTAAAAAACCCAGCACATTTATTAAAAAGTAATAATTTTATTGCTATGAATTCAATAATAATATTATGCATTTACACCAAATGGACAAAATCCCCACCCTATAAATTTCAGGGTGGACATAATACCCATCATGACTTTGAGTTATGTAGAGGGTTATTGCTGCATTATTAACGATTATTGTGTGGTTTTGTGAGGAACTTCTCTATGGTTATGTTACAATAAAGGTTAATTTTTTATTTAACATGCATACTATCAACTTTATCATATATTATAGTCATGATGGGTATTGTGTCCACCCTGAAAGGAGCAGGTACTATAAGGGGTGTTTTTGGCCCAATGCACGATTTTAATGAAATTTCTCTAAATGAAAGATATATACCCTCCTGTAAACGATTTTGGTATTTTACATATTTTCTGTTCACTGTATGTTGCCATAGCAACCGTTTTTCTAATTTCTCAAATATGCAATAATCTGTGTTTTTCTTCTTATTTGAACGAAAAAGTGACCATAGGAAGTCATCTACTTGAATATCACGATTTCTACATTTTAATTTTAAAAAAGTTAGTTTTTGTTTCCATGGCAACCACTTTTACTTTTGCTAAATATGCAATAATTTGTGTTTACATGTAATTTTTTCTGAAGTATTATTCAATATATGACATATACCATTCGTGTGTGATATATTTGTACTGTTGTTACCATTTTCTGTTTTCATAGCAACAATTTACACAAATGAATAAATATGCAAAAATAAACGATTTACATGGAAATTTCATTTATTATTCATACGCTTTTATTTCATATTTTGTTATTTTATCCCAAAAATATTCCACTCTAAAGTATATAGAAACATTTGAGTTTGGCTTAAATAAACTGTAAGTTACCATGCATCTTTTTCATTGATTAATCATCAAATAACATTATTATTAGCATTACAGTGTGTCGATTCCGATAAATCACACTTTTATTTAATATTTAGTAAATCTTACCCCAAAATACACCTCGTTTGAAAAAATATCTGAATCAGGAATTTATCTAACTTAGAATTTGGGTTACTATGCATCCACAACGGGTTTTCATTATCACATAAAATATCGAATGACATTGCAGGGTATCGATTCCAAAAAAATCACACTTTATTTCTTATTTTGAGCTTTTTACCCCAAAATAAAACTCATTTGTATACAAATCTGACACTATAATTTGTATAACTTAGGCTTTGGGTTACTATGCACCCAACACAGCACTTAATTTTCAAAAATAATGATTTATGATATTGTAGTGTACCGATTCCGAAAATTCACACTTTTATTTCATATTTTGTTAATTTTACCCCAAAATATACCCTGTTTTCAGAAAGATTTGAATCTGGAATTTGGATAACTTAGACTATGGGTTACTATGCGACAACCAAAGCAATTAATTTTCAAGTAAAGGGATTCATGACATTGCAGTGAACAGATTCCAAAAATTCACACTTTTATTTCATATTTTGTCAATTTTATCCAAAAATAGCGTTTCTTTTGCTAAAGCCTCGTACACAATGTTGTAATGTATAAAACTAGACTTTTATTCGCGTATACCATAGTGATATATTTTCGAGTAACTTAACTAATGACATTGTAGTATACCGATTCCAAAAAATCACACTTTTATTTCATATTTTGTTAATTTTACCCCAAAATATACCTTGTTTGCAGAAATATTTGAATCTGGAATTTGTATAACTTAAGACTTTGGGTTACTATGCGACAACCAAAGCAATTCATTTTCAAATAAAGGGATTCATAAAATTGCAGTGAACCGATTCCAAAAAATCATATTATGTCACTTTTATCCCAAAATAGCGTTTCTTTTGCTAAAGCCTCGTACACAATGTTGTAATATATAAAACTAGACGTTTATTTGCATATACCGTAGTGATTAATTTTCAAATAACTTAACTAATGACATTGTAGTATACCGATTCCAAAAATTCACACTCTCACTTAATATTTTCTCATTTTTACTAATTTTTAAAAATTAGATATCAGCACATGCGTGTACCAACTTTATATTTTCTGCATTCATAAATAATATGATTTTCAACAATTGTACAAAATTTGGTCTTGGTACACGCCTGTGCTCGTATTGCAATTTGTCATTTTATGACCATATTTTGACAAAAATTGCCTATTTTGGCCATTTTAGGGGTCAAATGAGACCCCTTATGACGTCATCCAGCTCATATAAATGTGTGTAAACATGATAAAATGACTGTCAAGAAATGGGGTTATCGTTTTCTGTAAAGAAAACTTTCATAACATAGATTTTATTTTTTCCAAAATATTTGGGCCAAAACCACCCCTTATATTACCTGCTGGATGGGGATTTTGTCCACCTTGTAAAAAACATGGACAAGATTATGTCCACCCTGTCAAAAATGAGGGGCCGGTATTCTGTACACCCGGGATTTTGTCCTACACTCGTCTTTGAAGTTAAATAAATAACATAATATAAAATATGAATAACAATTTGTAATTGCATGTTCAGAGCACAGGTAACGGTATCATTTGATAACGAAAATAAATTATAATATCAATCATCTATAAAAGGCTGTGGATTTACAAAAACCATGTTATGCGATTAATGTTAGCCTAAAACTAACTCCATATAATGAAATCCATTGCTTAAACTTTTACTGTCGCTCATGTAAAATGCCTTGGGAACGGTCATTTTAATTTGTGCTGTTTGCACGCTCAGTGATCGGTTTCGAAACAATATCTACATTTCACAATGAAACTTTTTAAATATAGGGTCAATTGTGATATAACTTGGCATGCAAGCAGTTTCAGCAATGCTTTGTATGAATGCATTTAGTTTATGAAGATATAGAGAGTCATTGTTTATTCTTGACTACTTTAAAACAAATATGACTTTATAGAAAAATATGACTTTATAGAAAAATATAATTTGTACAAAAATATGTTTTCGTTTTCAAAGTCTTTATCAATGGTACAGTTACTTGTGGTTCAGAAGCGCCAAAGAGGGTAACAATAAGCACAGGCATGACACCTTTGATATGTCATGATCTTAATTGTAAGGGTTGTAAACAGGTGGTTTTAGTGAGGTTAATTATAATGGCTTAGTAATAACAAATAGTACACTAAGCATTGCAAAGACATTACAAATAACATACACTCAACCGCTTTAAAAACGCACCACTATTGAAAATAATTAAAATTTGTCAAAAGTCATTTTTTGCTAAAATTAATAGTTTACAGGGTTTGTTCAGTTCATAAGCTTGACCTAATTAAAGAAAACGATTTTGTTTTCATTCGGAATACCCCACACAAAGAACTTTCTTTATTTTGCATGTTTTGCATGAGCAGCTCGATCGCGTCGACCTATGTGGTCAATATTGACTTTAAACTGTACACTGTTGGTTTACACATTGAAAAAACACCAGAAACAGTATTTGCTTATGGTATTTTTATGCTGCGAATATCTCGAATATTTGTTCGGATGCTTGTGTCCTCGCTTCCAACTGAAAAGAGCATCGGTGACATAGCATGGCGGTTTCAGATGCCTCCACACAACGATTGTGTGCATAGAACATGGATTCCTAGCGAATGACACAGTCAAAGACCGACCTGAATGAAACAAGCTAAAGGTATTGAGCCCGAACTATGAGGAAACATGACACAGGTTGTGTCACTGTATATGGTTCTGCATGGTTGCAGACAGTGTCAAAAGAATGTCGGGTGTCAATAAACAAGCCAAAAGTACATTATTGCATTTTCATAACTATTCTTTTCATAATTGTCAATAAAAAGGAAAATTATTTTAGTACACTTTTTAACGAGTTTTCTCCCGTTTACAGCAGAATGTCCCAACTTTTTGTCTTCAAGCTCCTTCATAGTGTGGGCTTGAGGTGCCATATAAGCACCACGGGAAATATCCTGTCAGTCTGATGCTCATAACCAATATTTCAAGTTTAAATAAGGCTTGAATCCATCTTAGGGTTCACATAATGCGCATATCTGGACCGCATTCGGTAGTATGTTATTAGCCAGAAAGTCAAAGCCACATAACATTTATAATTCAAGTTAAGCTTTGCTTTGATGGTTAAAGCATCACGTCGAACATAATTCTATTCTATTACGTTATTAATGTTATTCTTTAGGAGAAGAAACCACCTACAAGCATCAATGTAGCGGTCACTGTGTTATCTATATAATAATTTATTTTAAACTCATAATAATGGCATGAAAATCTCACAACTCGTTGTGTATAGACTGAAGATTATTAATCCGAAGATAAATAACCATAGATTGACGTTTTCATCACTAAAACCGATATTTCATATGTGGTGCGTTTTTAAATCGGTTGGGTGTATTACATATTACGGAAGCACCATGTAAAGGAGGTATAGATATTTCCATACTTGGCAGACGGATCGTCATAAAATGCAGCTAGATCTACAGATACAACTATTCATATAAAACATTCCTGTTACAGGAAAGATGCTTCTGAAAAACAAAATATAGCGTCTTTAACCCACTTTCCACAAAATAAATAGGTATAAAATACAGATGATGATAAATGTTTGAAAGTCAGCCGTTCTTAAGTAGATCTACTTGATTAGAAAACAAATGGTCTATTTACTCAAAGTTACCTTGACCTTTGACCTCAAAATACATAGGGGTCAATAAGTGTCAAAGAGCAGCCTCCATATAAAGATATTAGTCCCCTCGATTCTTTTGCAATTGCTCGGAAACAATTTGATCTTTTACTTATGCTAAAGGTTACAGTGACCTTGACATGTTACCTCTCTGTAAAGTTTGAAGATCCTGTGACAACAGGTTCTTGAACAAATTATTGGACAGAAAGTATTGTTTCTAACTATTCATATGAATATAAACCTTGGCCATAAGATGTGTGACATTATTCTTAAATTTCGTTATCCGTACGTTTTGTCCGTTATTGCTCACGAATTATTAATCATTGTTAACTATTATTTTCTAAATACATTCTATACTAAAGTATTTTTGACAATTTTCTAAACTTCTTTCATATCACCACGTATCACCACGTACGCTTCCTGCTGCACTGCGCATGCATGACGACCATCTTTACTGTATTTGTACCAATGACGTCACAGGCTTTTCCATTCTCCTGTTGTTGACTTTAACTTTTGCCCAGTGTAGAAATGTAGTCATTTAATGATGAATATATTTCTTTCTCTAGATTTAGGTACCTCGGATCGTCACCGTGTCCATATATGGAAATGAAGTTTGTAATATAAGCAATACCGAGTTCATTTTTAGGATCTGCAAAAGCATTTTGACCTCCATGACCTGTATGTCCGAACAACACGTGACCCTGAAATAAGTAATGCAAACCATTTGGGTAATAGAAATGCGGGTTATTTTATTAACCCACGAGAAAAACATGTTTTTGTTAAAATATGCTAACATTCATTAGTTAGTTCTATTCGTGACGATTTCGAAGTATAGTCCGCCGGTGATAACTCTATCCTTTGCTTACAATATAATGAAATAAAATGCATTTTCGGTGATCATTTTTGTACACTCTTGTACGAAATTATTTTTTATACATTTAATTCTTTCAGTCTATGCTAAAAACAAGGGGCCTGTGGACCTGATTGTGTTGTTTTTAGACATTTTATGTTTGTATACAAAGCTAGAGTTATACCGCCGGCGGACTACAGAATCATTGAACTATAGCTAAGGAATATATTAACTATCATCATAAACAACTCATGTTTCACATTTAATTGTTGTGATTGGACACATAATAGCCTATTAGTTTGACATTGGCTTTGAAATCATATGTACATGTATCATGGTTAAAACACACACTGGTAGCTTGCCATTGTCCGCCTCATGCCACAGTTACGATTGTTTAACAAAATTATTGGTATTACATGAATTGGCGTTGTACTAGAGGCATATACAAGTGTTGCATTAAGTGTTAGTCAAACTCAATCGCTATATACCGGTGCTAGTAACCATGGCACGTCATGCTTCTTGTAGGATGTGCAGTTTACCTGTGACAATTTTATGTCCGTATTAAAAATAATTTTACCAATGATTTTAAGTAATCATAATTCAAGTTCTTACTTCAGATTTTGTTCTCACGCTAGTCCCCGGACCAAACGTCGTCTCAACACCAAGTACCAAATCTTGTCCTGACACAAGTGGTGTTGATAATTTCTTAATTGACTCCTTTGAAAGCACTTGGTTACCGTTATATACACCGCCGTTGCCAAGGATACCATACAGTTTGGCAAATCCTCGTGCAGCACCAGTAGAATAGCAACAAGAGCATGGAATATTTCTCAAATCTGGATTATTGTGCAGCGCTACACCACCCTGGGAAATGAAAAGATAAGTGAATACCGGTAGTATATGTCAATGACTAAAGACATTGGCTACATAATATTTTACATGCAGTAGTCTCTTTAGCTTATGTATATACAATCTAATAAGCAATAGCAAATCCATTCATATTTAGTCAAAGTGTATCTACTAAGTCGTAAATTAAACATAAGATGCTTGTAAAACACATATGTCCCAATGGCAGCTCAAACGTCCGAATGGAAAATGGTCAAAGTGACCTTGATCTTGACCAACAGGCTTCAAAATCAATAGGAGTCATCTACTGTTGCTGGCCAATCTTCATGTAAGTTTGTAGATCCTAATGTAAAGCGTTCTTTAATTATTGAACGCAAACAGTTAGGTCTAATTGGCCATTGGCTTACTGACGTCAAAATATATTGAAGTAATTTACTGTTGCTGGCCAATCTCCATGTAAAGTTTATTAAGAGACGGTCGTGTTTTAACTTCCAGCTCCCCCGCACTACCGGAGAAATATTGGGATTTTTCACCGAACAAATACTCCGGGGACAATTTTTAGTTGTCAGGGACCGGGAAATACCGGAGATTTTACTATCAGCCGTTCCCCACCCCTGCAGGGCCGTGGAAGTGCGTGGGGTTTTGACAACCCTAAAGTAAAAGTCCCGGCCCATCCCCGGGGTGGTAGACGTAGATGCAACTGACTGGTGTTTTACAGCTCTATATTAAGATCCACGTGTTCTAACTACTAAGCTAACGGACATATGGATAATGGAAGAATATAACTTACGCCTGTGAATTCCTTAATTGTCTTTGCCGCTCTGGATATGGCTGAGGACTTATCAAGCAGCATAGTTACGAAAATAGGTCGATAACGAGGCTCAAAGACACACTTCAATAACACTTTCCACGAGGGTGGGCTGTAGAGACGTGCTACCCGGTAGTATTGATCCAATGGTGTCGTCATAAACATGTCCAAGTCTTAAATGGAAAATTTAATTTGTAATTTTATAGTAAAATCGTTATAAACACATATTGAGGAGCGGTGACCTAGAGGTAGGGCGTGCGCCTCGGGATAAAGAGGTCTCGGGTTCAATTTCTCTGAGCAAAATAACCCACATGCTCCACTCCACGAAGGTGTAAATAGGTACCTATGAGGATAGTGTCTATTCCTGGGCGCAAGATCGATGTTGACTGTCACACCCACAGTTGAGAAATAGTCTCTCCAATGAGACACGAACGTAGGTTTCCAAACGTAGCCCGATGAGCAAGGGAAATTTAAAATATCAAAGGGTGCTTGAGCGGCTCAAAAGAGGCCTAGAAAATCGGTAACTTAACTTCTTTTGATTGTTTAAATGATATGCAGATTTACTACAATCAGCCTCATACCCAACATAGCACATCAAGGGCACATCAGTACATAACCCTCAGTATGTATCTAGCTAGTGTTAATAAAATATTATATCTCTTATGGAGACTACCCAAACACCTTTCGGGCAAAATAACCCATAATTTACCAATAGACGACGGTGCCGAGCAAATGGGCAACAGGCAATGATTGATCTTGTCATTCGTTGATACCAGTTAGATTATGATTTTGTATTGGACACTTTGCCTTCTGCTTGTACCCTATTTAATGTGTTCATTTCTGTGTTGAGTGTTGCATTGTTATAAACAATTAGGGCTGTTGGAGTGAGTATTTGAAACATTTCTCATGTTTGTTTCGGTGGTTACCCTAATGATTCATTGGTGTTGTTCTGTTCCTTTCTTGGTTCCAATTGGTGTGGTTCTTTGAGTCAAGGTGTTTATGTAACATGCTGCTCTCCTTGTCGGTAAAATTATCCTTGATTTCTAACACTCCTAGCATATGCATTCTGACTACTGAGAAATAAAACATGGTTGTACCAGAATTCAAAAGCTTACCGTAAGGCTTAGCAAAATCTTCATAAAATATCTGAGCCGTATCCCGTCCTTTTGGGTCCACTTTCTTAAACAGGACATCAACGTAGGATCCATATGTTCCAGCATGGTATCCGTGCCCGGTACCTGAGTATAGATGGTAACATACAAACTATAAACACATGGTTGCATACTCCATTTATTTTGTGCCCCCCCCCCCTGACAGGCATATATAGCTTGTTTTGTATTACCCGAACTTGACCTTTATGCAAGAATATGCAAAAAAGTATTAAAAGGGTTCTTGCTTCGAATATATCAATTTCCGCAAGCAAATCGTGCGATATCAGTATTTCAAACTTGTGTTTGTATTGGGATAAAGCTTGACCAGATTGAACTGACACTCACCAAAGTCCGTAAAGCTCGTCCGGCCATGCTCGGTTGTTTGTATTCGATGTGTATGTTAATTTACTATATACCGTTATCTCCGGACTTTTACGAATTATGCAAGGAGTCTCAGTTTAATCTGGTAGAGCTATACTCTCCAATTATGAAAACGTACAATCGGTGTTGAATATATCGGAAAAATATCGACTGTTAAATTATGCTAATCAAAATGTCAGGCTCGTGTCAAATTAACCAAGCTATATGTATGTGCCTTCGCGCGGGTTTGAACCTAGATCGTCAGATAAGATGATAAGCGCACTAACCACTGAGCATCGGAGGCACATGCGTATAGCACAGTTTAACAACCCAAATGTATAGATTACCGTGAAGCCGTCAATCTTTAACATAGTTATATATATAAAGCTATATTTCATTAACTATATACCCCAATGGGGGCATCGATGTCCCGTGTACATGCACACATTTCTAGTTGTATATACTGGTATTCATCTGCTCAAATCTCGGGTATTGGGAATCACTTTCTAGCTTACATATTTGCAAAACGATCTACTACAATATTTCAAAAATGCGTAAACGACTGCATGTATTAAATTTAAAAGTGTCAGGCCGTTTTGATAATGCAACAGTCAGTTGCAACCACGACCCCCTCCCCGGGAATGGACGATGGACATCCGGGAAAATTGTCGTATTTTTACCGAAACTATACACCAAGTGCACTATAAAGTTGCAATCGGTCGGGGAAATACAGAAGATTTTACACAGGGAGGGAGAACGGCGGGAGTTTGACAAACCGAAAGTAAAAAAATGGCCCGGCCATTCCTAGAGTTTGGACCGAAGATGCAACTGCCTGATGCATAAATGAGGTATGAAAAAAAAGTTTGATCATGTTCCTTGTTGGCTACAATCGTTACTAACCTGGTGGCCACATCGGTTTCTGTGAAGCTAACATAGCTTCAACGTTCGCCGGATTATCTCGAAAATCAAGCAAACTCACACTTTCATCTAGCGCAGCAACACCAGCCTTGAAATAATAAATCGTATTCGTTACATAACATACGGCGCCGATCAACCATTACAAGATAGAAATTTCTGTCCGGGTAGTTCAGTGTGTAGGCGGTTTTTTATGTGTCACATTAAAGATATATAATTGTTCAGACAACCTGGGGTTCAACGTGCTAGGAAAAACATGCCGTGAATATCGGTCGTCACTCCCAGACTGTGCAATAAATATGCAAATTAGTCTTAATTAAGTGACGTAGCCTATTGTCATATAATTGTTCCAATATTTTAATAAAATAAGTATGCAATTAACACTTAAATTATGCAAGATTCTCTTTCGTGTTTATGATTCACAAATCCAATCCGGACGCCATCTAATGATCGGTCGGGGGTTTTGTTCTATGAACCAAAACAGGCAATAACATACTAATAGTAGTCCCGAGTGCGAAGCAAGAAACTGGTCAAGTGACAGTAATTAATTAGAGACAAACACAGCTTCATATTCATTATTTCGTTTCTAGCATAGCACATATTCTGCACTTGACTGCACTTGACTGCACAGCGAGACATGACAGCCGGTGCACTCCTTTCTTCCTCGGAATGCTAAGTACGGAGCAATTTTGACGCGTTAGTTGCGCTTTAAACGTTAAATCAAGACCGTTTCGTATCTATGTGTTTAGGTTAAGCTCTCAGTTTAGTATAATACGTAAACAATGAAGAAAAACATAGAGTATACTAGACGAAATCAGTTTTAATTTAATGTTTATTTTCTTAACTGTACAAAACGTTAAATGGTTTTTAATTGATCATGTTTTGTTCTACCTGATGACTCAGCAGCATCTCTACAGTCACGTTGTCTTTCCCGTTCTGTCCAAACTCCGGCCAATAATCTTTCACTGGACGTTTATAATCCAGATATCGTCTGTAAACAAAAGAAACATTTTGCGCAAACTGATAGTGAAATATTTCAGGAAAATAATCAAACATCTCCAATTTAATATACGACTATCCTGTACATGTATCCAATTATGTCAGAGGCGATGTCTGCGATCTTTGGTTGCATACATGCATACTTTTATGCCATGGCATTCGTTAGACATTGAAATACGAACCAGACATCTGAAAATTCCGTGTCAGTTCGCTCATTTTCGAATACATAAAGAACAGGAGTATAAAAATACTATGAAGATGAATGTGATAATTCTTGTCCGTGCATGTAGCCAAGTACCCATGTGAATCATTAACCAGTATGGCCACCCGACTAGATAATACAGTTTATCAAACAAATAGCATTACTTTTTTTTCAATTTTATCTAAATAAAATTCTTTCCATGATTATCTATGTTGGAGGGTGCAAAGCGAAAGAATTTCATGAAAAAAAGAGTAGAGTGAGGAGTTGTCTTTCTAAACACTATAGGGTATGTTAAACAAACTAATCATTAACGCATAGATGCTTTAATACGAAAGTAGTAAACAGAATATATTGCCTCTTTCGTTTTCACTAAGGTAGGTGGTATATGTACTGAAAGAACGTAAGAAAATTATCAAATAATTATATAATTATGCTATTGTAATGAACAAATATCTTACTTTTCCACCATACTGGCGGCCATGATGGCTGCTATACCCTTTGTGACAGAAAAGCCGATAGATATGGTATCCTGTGTCCATGTTCTTTGTGATTCTATGTCAGCATATCCACCCCACATATCCACAACTAGAACACCTCTATGATACACGGCAATGTTAGCACCGGCTGGTTCCATGCCAGACTCCACATTTTCCCTATTGTATATAAAATGAAAATACTTGTAATAATTGTTTTTAAATAAATATATAATATCTATAATAGTACATACAAATGTATACTAGTACAATATAACGCATTGCTTAATATGGTGCCTAAATAACCAGAGACCATGCTTGGCGTGTGTTTACTTCAGCATCTTGAAGGAAATCATGTATTTCTTAAATTCAAGTGTACCAGTAAACAAGAGTCTCTATTTTGTGTATTTTGAATAGTGCTTGAATACAATACAATTGTATATTCTAGCTTTCAAGCGGCATACGAACAGCTACTATACTGTAAACATTTAAATAAAAAAACACATATTGTGACTACACCCTTTACGCTATGTTTTAATCACAATTTATTCATGAATTGACGACGAACTAAAATACAACGTAACAAACGATTGCTGTAGGCACAGATACACACATGTAACCATTATAGCACAATAATGAGCCACGCCCCCTCTCACACTCCAGTCCCCGTCCTGTATAATAATCGACCATGCTATAGCGAGTCTTTGTGTCAGGCTACATAACTCATTCATACATAAACAGGCCTATAATCGACAAAATGCAATTACACTGCACGTCGCCACATAAAGAACAAAATTTACATCTGTAAATACCTATCGCAGTTATGTGTGAGCATAATTTTACAGATACAAATAGTTAAAAATGTTCTTAATACTAAACCAGAAAGCGATGTGCTAAATAATGAACTACATGTATTTCAAATAACGTTAGATATGTCCTTTCAAGCGAATCACTTATAAAAAGCAAAGAGCAGTATCATAAATTAATATACATCAAAACTCTATATGGCTAAAAAACACAAGTGTATACAATGCTATATATAATACGATTTATAGATTTTATCATTCAAAATAGAGAGTGTACATTGGATACTGAATACATCATATGAATACATACCTAAATTGATCAGCTACACGTTGAAATGCAGGATGACAGTAGCCGTCTACATGGACCGGAAGTCGAGGCTCCAGCCAAGTTTGTAGCCAAGAAAATACAACAATAGCAACACATACAATCGCACCTTGTTTTAAAATCCCCATCTTATTACTCACTCATACGCTCAATACATATACATATAAGGCAGTCCTATATTCTATCGTAGCAAAGAAAAGAACACACATACACCACAATGATGTAGGCGGGGTTAGCCCGGTATGTCTATCTGCCTTGTTCAAAGTCAAACACCGCGACGGGACTAAATTACACACATTAAAATAATTTATTAATTGTGTGTTCAACATTGGCTCATGATTTGGTAACGAATACGAATCATTCCAACTGATTGCATTCCTTTAATTCTTCTGAACTAATATGCAAATTAAAATTAATAAGCTCCACGTGTTATGGTAAAAACACGTGCGTAACAATTTGAGTTTGCTAACTGTAATTATTATATGACACATGCTTGTCTGTTGTGTTATCAAAGCATTACATTTTGCGGAAACCTTAAAATAATGTCTGAATTTAAACTACAAATGTGTCTTTATTCCTTTGACAACTATACGTAGTTAATGGAAAAGAGAGCTGCAATACAAAAAAATAAGAAATTACGAGTTTTTAAGGTTGTTTTCAGCTGTTCAGCTGCTCAACCACCCTTTGACATTGTAACTTCCCTTGGTCATTGGGCTACCAAATCTACATTCGAGTCTCCCTCGGGAAACCTTTTCTCTCTTGTGTGAGGCAACATCGATCTGCCGCTCCAAGTAATAGACACCGCCCTTACAGGTACCAATTTGCACCTTGGTGGAGTGGAGCACATGGATTATTCTTGCTCAGAGAAATTAACCAGTGGTCTAGACGTGGGTTGAACCAGGGACCTCTCGATCCCGAAGTGCTCGCCCTGCCTTTATGCCACCGCTCCCCACAGCAGGTGGCTTTGGTAATTGTTTTACGATCATCTCATGTCAGTGGTAACTCTTTTGGTGAATAATGGGTAGCTACAGTTTGGCTAATTTGACATGAGCCTGACCTTTTGATTAGCATAATTAAACAGTAAATATATTGCCTACGTTTACAACACCGATTGTCTGTTTTCATAATCGGGAGTATCACAAATACGATTGAGATGTAGTACAAACACAAATCTGAAAAACCGATATTTGCGGAAATTGATATATTCAAAGCAAGAACATTGTAATATATTCTTGCACAAAGGTCAGGTTCACATCAAAATAGCCAAACTATACGGATCATTACTTAAAAAGCGTGCGACATTGTTTACCATACCTACTACCGCTGATTCAGAGAAAATAACAATGCAATCTGCATAGCAAGCTACAGATACGTCAAACTCTTTTTAGTCGAGATAATGATGGATAATTAATTATATATTACGGGCAAGTGCATTATATCTGTTCGACATAAAACTGACTAAATAATGTTTGTCTCCGTAGCTCAGTGATTCTAATGTAGCGACCCGGATTCTAAATCGGACTGAGGCTTAAAATGAGAAGGACATAAAAATCGACAGTTTGAGAGAAAAAAACTGTCTGAAAACTACTCGTTAATTATGGAAAAACACACATTTTCATCTTCGATTTGGTCAACACGATAAGTTCCGATCTTCATAAAAATAGGCTCATAATAATTGCATTGTGGTGCAGATTTCAAATATGTATGAGTCTTAAAAGTAGTACTTACTACCTTCTTATTCTAAGTCAGCGATATGCTCGACATATGAGTATTTCAGCGGACTGACTAACTCATAAATACTAGTATATATGCCCAGACAACGTTCATCGTTTCCAAGGAGGATTTTCATTAACATAATGCACTTTGGTGATACCAGTAATGTTATGCACCAGTCAATTGAACCCCACCACCTCGGGAAAAGGCGGTGATAAGGCGTAAAACTCCAGAGACACTAGGGCCATACTGAGGTAAAACTGCCGCCCATATTCCCGTCTTAAACCTGTGAAACATAGTTCCGGTTGTATTTCCAGCTAGTTTGGCGCGAAATAGAAGCCCCACACTTACCCGGCAGTGTTGGAACATCGAAAAGATAAAAGACCGAGAAAGTTTTGTGGCATTCTCATGGTGCTTTATTTAGTTCTACTATGTCTAGAAAAAAACATCAGAGTTCTCGCGTCTATGTAGTTACGCGCCTATGATAAGAACGCCTAAAACTAAGATAGAATTTTCAATTCATGAAAATTAAGACTCCATTACAATGTCGATTTCCCTCCACATGTGTAAGATGCTGATGATTTTTCGTTTTACTTCAAGCTTCCAAAATAAACATAACAGTTTTACTTGGTTATTGTTAAACAAATTAATGAGTACCTTTTGGAATACCTACTAACTGCAAGGTCACGATTTCAGTCACATGTAGAGGACTCTCGATTTGAAATACAAACACAAATATAAAGGAGAGATAATGCACAATTTGCTCGCGGGCAGGCATATCTAACGCCAAAACTTGACATATATTCATGCATTAACGTTAGAAACCGACTAATATACAAATTATATACAGAAGTGTCTTTACAGAGTTATATACAAATTATAAACAGAAGTGTCTTTATCGTAAATACTAAATAGGTAGTTATTTACATGTCAAAAAAATGTCAGACTGTACGTTCAAGCGTAGCAATACGTATTAAGTTTTAAAGTACGCATAGGCTTTAACTCGTATCCAGTGTGGAAATGTAGTCCTTCAATGAAGCGTATATTTCCTTCTCAAGACTAATATATCTCGGGTCGTCGCCAAATCCATATATGGAAATGAAGTTTGTAATGTATGCAATACCAAGTTCATTTTTTGTATCGGCAAATGCACTTTGAACTCCATGTCCTGAGTGACCCACCATCTTGTGGTCCTGAAAAACGTTAAGTGAGTATAAACATTTCGAGGACTCTGTACAAAACTATGGTATCTACATCAATATATCACTGGCGTAAAATGAGTAGGTCGAAACCACGACTTACGATCTTATAAGACTGGTACATATTTGAAATCTGCATAATAAGGCGCTTCTTATGAGCCTGTTTCATGTATGTCGAAACTTGTCATGTGTTGACCAAAATAAAGCTGTAAAAGCTTGTTTTACCACGAGTAAAGGGTTAATTTCAGACATTTTTTTCTAACTTGTTTTGTCAAAATACCGATTCTGTACTTACGACCTTCTCCTTCTAAGCCAGCGATATCTTCTTAACAAGACAATGCTGTTTTCATTTTATTTTGGTTCCCTTTCGGTTGATTAAAAGTTCAAGTCTGAGAGCACGTGTACTTCGTGTATGGCTTGCTTGTGGTTTGTGCAACGTGTTGAAGAAGTAAAAATTAATAAGGTTTCTTACCAGTGAGTTCTGTTTAATGGCTGTCCCTGGACCCCATGAGATTTGCACACCAATGGTTAAGTCTTTTCCTGTTGAGAGTGGCGTCGATAGTTTTTCGATTGACTCCTTGGACAACACTTGTTTGCCGTTATATACACCGCCGTTTCCAAGGATACCATAAAGTTTGGCAAATCCTCTTGCAGCACCGGTAGCATAGCAACAGGAGCATGGAATACTTCTCAACCGTGGGTTATTATGAAGTCCTACTGTACCCTGTTGAATAAAAAGGTAGAATATGTTACCTTCATCCATGCGGGCTTATTTCTACTGACATGTTATGGATCACAAGCTAGTTGAAGCTATATGTATGAACTGTGTATCGGTATTAAACCAAATAAATTTCATGAGTAGATAAATATTGTTTTCCACGTTTGTTATTAATTCAACAATAAAAGATAGAAATGAAACACAATAAATAAATCTATCATAAGCCCGTTTTATCTGTGTCGAACACCTAATTTAGAATTTATCAAGGTAGTTGAATGCTCTAATAGTTCATGGGCTACGTTTGTACTAAACATTATTCAACGATAGTAACAATCAAACAGGGAAGGCAGAACTCTATTGAACCAGCAGCTAGAGCATAAAATGCAAACAATGACACCCTTACAGACAACGAAACGATTGGCTTGTATATTAGAGTCCAACTATAGATGTCATTTATTTAACGAAATTGGATAACTTTCGGCTTCAAATTCCTTAATTGATTTTGATGATCTTGCTATGATTGAATTGCTATCAAGCATCATGGTTACAATCAAAGGGCAATAATTGGGCTCAAATAGCATCTTCCATAACCCTACCCACCCGGAGTCACTATACAGACGTGATATCCGGTAATACTGGTCCAATGGAGTCGTCATAAACATGTCCAACTCTACAAAGAGAAAATCAAATCATAAAGGAAGTGAAATTATATAAGAAAAATATATTATAATTATTTAGTGTAAATTGAGTAGAAAAACAAATCATAATAACTTGCTTACATAGCGGACATCTTGTTTGTGTGAAGCCTACTGCTGTAAAGGAGTTGGGGTCATCTTGGTTAACAATTACGACCAATATAAAATAAATATCTCAATATATATTGAAGACATAAGGGTTTACTTTTTTCTTTCTCAGGATGCCCAAACCTATCCGTCTACGGACCCATAACGAAGTTATGATTTGGTATGACCTAACAGTATATAAGTCATATTCGTACTAGTAGATACTATTCACTCACATAAACGTGGTCGTGATGGAATTGTAGTCAGGAAGCTTCAAATAGAAGCTGGATATTAAACAAAGGTGTCGTTCACGCAATAAAGAATGCTCGAAGGACCATAATACGTGTATATCGAGAAAACATGCTAATTTTAACAACTTACCGTAGGGTTTGGCAAAATCTTCATAAAATATCTGAGCAGCATCCTGACCTTTTGGGTCAACCTTCTTAAACAGTGTATCAACGTATGATCCGAACGACAGAGTATGATAGCCATGTCCGGTACCTTTATAAATATAAATGGTTAGATACGAAAACATTTCTAAGTTAGTTAATGAATTCACAACCGGAACGTACGCGTAGAAAAATCATCAACAAACGCGTTTCATTTTAACATCAACGCATACTAGTACCGTATAACCATTTTGGAGCTGTAAAAATTAGCCGCCGTACAGAAATCATTGTTGAATGATGGTATATGAATTAGGAGCTTTCCGGTCAAATCTTTACATCTATTAATGTGACTGGACTGATGTAATGTGAACAAATGTATATTATACACGTAGTTTAATTACATTGCGATCTATGCAAAGTTGGGGTGTACTTCTGTAGCTCAGTGGTTAGTGCGCTTGTAGCCTAATCTGCCGACCCAATTTCAAACCCGTGTGGAGACACTCATGAATATCGTACATCAACAGAAAGCTGACTGGCAAATAATGGCTGTACTCGGCAGTAACGAAAACGAGAGCATTATCAAGTTCGGTATGTGAGTCAGTCCATTAACGGACGCAGAGCAGGCTATTCCTGCACCTGTACTGTACGGGTCATGTGATAAATGGAATCTAATGGTGAATATAGAACAAATGCATATTGTCTGTGGTGGATAATGATACATACTAACCAGGAGGCCTCGCGGGTTTTTGTGAGGCTAAACTTTTTTTCGAACTTTTCTGGATCATTTTGACTATCAAACAAACTGACCGCCTCGTCTAGAGCAGCAATGCCAGAGTGCAAACATGAATTTATATTTACAATGCATAACTTGAAGTGTTTATCAATTAGTTCATAGACGGCAAGATTACATAATATAAAAATCTTTGTAGAAGCATGTGATGTTCTATAACTGTGTATTTGGGCAAAATTGACCATGCAATAAGAAAATCGATATTTTGAGAAAACAAGGAAAAACTGTCCAAAAGCAGAGAATGGCTGCTTCAAGCACGCCTATACTCACTCCGCAATGGATGACACACGGCGTACTTCGATTTTTGTGCATAATTAGCCAAAAAGGGAGGTAATTATGAATAATAGCAATAATGAAGTGAAGTACCTCAGGTTACAAACCACTAAATGCCTCCGCGAACCAAAATAGGATACACTCAAATAGTCCCTAAATAAACTTGTGATTGTGTTTAAATGGTAGTATGCTTTGACAAGGTGGAACTGGAATCATCTTATTGGGTTTACAGGCATTGTATACATGTATGTGATGTATTGAAACTGTTTTATTTTACATATTTTGAGATTTTGGCCAAAATACCAAAGCGAAAGTAGGGTAGGGTAAAACCCGGATTTGGTCGGTCCGCGCACGTGTAAAAATATGTTCACCGCGTTGGACGGACAAACTTTTTTATATATGATACGTGACCCCCTGTTTTTTTTGTATTTTCTTAAAGCTGGTAGCCCCTTCTTTTCATTGATATATGTCTGCTACCTGGCCATAGACTTTATTATGTATCAACCTGGGACTGACTATTGTAACTTTACATTGAGCTAAAGAACAAATTTATTTAGTGGTTTGTGACCTTAAGAAATGACCCAAAAAATTATAATGTATATTTTCAATATTTTGACTTTAAATGTTTAGAAATACATTTTTCTGTGGGTTTAAATCTATTGTTCAGTGAAATTTGTCTCAAAATGTGAAAAAATTGTGTTTTGGGGTGAAAATTTAAGAAAAAAATGAAGATTTTTCCTCCACAAAATGACATTTTCATACCAATTTTGACCTTGTTTAGGTATCAGACCTGGGTTATTGTGTATATATATGAGGAATAGTCACATAATTAAGCACCCAACATAAAATAATTGCCCAATGTAAGGTTTATACAAAACTGCAACTGTTTAATTTGCCAGTATTCATACAATATGGCCAGCAGAATCCAAGAAATTGCGTTAAAGGCGCTTACCCTCTTTTGTCAAAATTTTGAGAAATCATGTCATTTCAGTCTGGAAAGTCATCATTTGGAGTTGTATATACATAGTAGTTGTCAAATAAGTGTTTAAATCAATCAAAATGGGGGAAAAGGGTTGTCTTAAGGTTACAAACCACTAAATGCCTCCGCGAACCAAAATAGGATACACTCAAATAGTCCCTAAATAAACTTGTGATTGTGTTTAAATGGTAGTATGCTTTGACAAGGTGGAACTGGAATCATCTTATTGGGTTTACAGGCATTGTATACATGTATGTGATGTATTGAAACTGTTTTATTTTACATATTTTGAGATTTTGGCTAAATACCAAAGCGAAAGTAGGGTAGGGTAAAACCCGGATTTGGTCGGTCCGCGCACGTGTAAAAATATGTTCACCGCGTTGGACGGACAAACTTTTTCTTATATGATACGTGACCCCCTGTTTTTTTTTGTATTTTCTTAAAGCTGGTAGCCCCTTCTTTTCATTGATATATGTCTGCTACCTGGCCATAGACTTTATTATGTATCAACCTGGGACTGACTATTGTAACTTTACATTGAGCTAAAGAACAAATTTATTTAGTGGTTTGTGACCCTCACGAGCTACATATACTGAGTACATCTAGAAACGCAACACTGGGGATACTGTCAACACTTTTTCAAACTTTTAATGATTGGCAACCAAACTGTTTAAACAGTCAACTGCATAATAAATAAAATAAGTCTCCAACAGATGACACGATAAAATCAAGAGAGTGTTTAAATCTAATGATAATGATTATTCAATCAAAAGTGGTCTACTTATAAAGTAGATAAAAATAAAAATGTACCCACACCCTCCTTGAAATTAAGGCATTTTTTTGCTTATTACCAATAAGTACCCTATACATAAATGGCAATAAAATATGAACTAAACAATTGGCAGCATTGAATTTTTTTCAAAAATAACTTCAATGTGTGTGTAATGTTTTAATAAAATTTTGAAAAGTTTTATCGAGTTGTTTTGAAAATATTCATTTCAGAAATCCATAGTAACCCGATTTTCATTAATGTACCACATATTAATTCCTATAAAATTAGAGAAAAAAAAGACAATTTTTTTTATTCAAATCACACTATAAAGTGATGTCACGAAGACAAAACATTGACTTATAACTAAAAAATAAAGAAAAAAGAATAATAATATTTTGGCTCTAGTGGGGGGTCGAACCCACGACCTAAAGGGAACCAGTCAATTTGTAATAAAATTACTGAACTTGAGAACTCTTTAAAAGGAGATTCTTTATTACTCCCGGATATTCTTAAACTTTGCCTAGAGATGGTACATGTGGAGTTACTGGTCCTGTCGGAGGAGAGTTGTTTCACATGGATGACCTGGACATGGGTGGTTGTAAACGGTGATAAAGTGCTAGTAGAGTGTCTCAAGATGAAACATTGTCGGTTCTTGATATTTTAGCAGAAGTGAAACCATCCATTTGCGGTCCCCTGTCATAGGCATCCGAATCGCCTGATTTCGCCAATGTTCGGACTATCCCTGGAATTTCTATTCCATTGGCAAACCATACAAAGGATTCGAGGCAATTTACACCAAAATGTATCATGCGTTAATACTAAATAGTGCACGAGGAATTCGTGCGTTTTGTGGTTTTCTTGACGCACAAGAGTTACGTAACCCGATCGATGAAATTTTGACAATTTTGGCAAGTTTCTACACGATTATACCATATAGATACACAATATAAAAAATGTATGAACAATGAATGTAAGAAAAAATCAAGGATGAAAACGTTGCGTTTCTAGATGTATAAGGCATATAACGTTACTTGTTTATCATTCGGCTGATATTTGTGTGTAAAATGTATAGCCTATATGTAGATCTAGAAGCTCGTGTGTTTATTCCCATTTTGTGACAAAAATCATAATCAACGATGCAGTTGTGCCTGAGTATTTTTTTAAATCGACTAGGTATCTGGGTTTAGGATATAAGCGTAGACTCTTTCGGATATTAGAAGTAAATCATGTTATACAGATTTCAGATCTATTGAATCTCATGCGCTAATAGATTCTATCATATTCACGTTTTCAAAATTATTGTATTATTTACTATAAACTTATAATGTTATATAAATTAGCTTATAGTATTTGATTGATTCCAGCAGGAACAGTTCCTGATTCTAGGGTCGCGCACAAATTCTTAAAATAAATACAATTTTAAGTCCTACGTACCAATTGTTCATTTATAAAATTTCTATATCAAGAAAACGGCACTCCAATTAGTGGCAATATGTCCACGTCGAATATAAGTAACAAAACGCACTTGTATTAAATCCAAACCGTTACAATATGCGTATATAGTCCGACCACGAAGCCAGGTGACAAACCTATATGACGGTAATCGAGCTAATCCAGGATCATAACAGGTTAAGTGATAGGTAAACAATATGAAACAGCAGCTCCCTATGCCTATGTTTAACCACTACTGTATTCAAAAGGTGAAAGGATTTGACCCAAATCCGTGCGGTCCGGGAGCGGTCGAGCGCTTCGGGATCGAGAGGTCCCTGGCTCAACCCCCCGTCTGGACCATTGGTTAATTTCTCTGAGCAGGAATAACCCGCATGCTCCACTCCACCAAGGTGTAAATTGGTACCTGTGAGGGCAGTGTCTATTCTAGGACGCCGCATATCACTGGCTTGTGCTATGAAAGTCGTAAGAAGTACTTACTGGGCTTATCAGACTGATACATATTTAAAATCAACATCACACGGCGCTTCTTATGAGCCAATTGTCATGACAATCGGAACTTGTCTTGTTGACCAAACTGGAGTTGAAACAGCTTTAGACTACTTGTTCAGACAGTTTTTTTCTTGTTTTCCCAAAATATCGATTTTATTACTTTGACCTTTTCATTATAAGCCAGCGTTATATGGTTAGATTACCTCAATTGACTCAACATATCGCTAGCTAAGAATGACAAGGTCGTAAGTACAAAATCTATATTTAGAGAAAGCAAAAACAAAACTGTCCAATTATTACTCTTTACTTACGGTAAAACAAGCTGTTTCAACTTCAGTTTTTTTGATTTCGTAGTCTTTTCTGAACCTTATTTCATAAAATAATAACGGAATGTCAAAAAAGCTGGTTTGCCTGGAGTTACTCGTACGTTATTGTAGTTGCAAACTAGACCTATACATACATTTGTGTACATATCTTGGACCACCAATGTTACGTAAGATGTCAGCGTCATTGGATTTATCTCATGCATCTAGTCCGGATGAAGTAATAATATTACTTTACTTTATTTTACTTTACCTTACTCTACTTTACTTCGCTTTACTTTACTTACGTGATATGATTGGTTATCCTTATTCTCCAATTGTATAAAATCAATATTGAAAACAATCATTGGTGCCAAATGCATTATAAATTGAGGTGTTGAATCTTTTCGATTTACAGGCGTATCCGAGTCATTCTTTTTTTTTAAAAATCAATGTGATGGCCGTCCCTCCTAAGTACTCCTAATTGCATTTAGAAGGCATGTTTAAATTCGCTATTACATGCATTTTTTCTTAACGACTCGCTATGTTAGTTACATATTGTAGGTCTGCGTAATACCATGACATAGAGTAATAATAAACACTAGTCTAGTTGGCTCATGTGTTGAGTCCAGCAAAGCAGTTTATGTTTATACTGGAACAGGACGTTGAAGAGACGAGTTGTTGCCCCTGTGGGAGGGAAGGTAGTAAAGTGGACGCCACAAAATTCTGCCAGGACTGTAATGAACATTTGTGTGAAAAATGTGTCCATGACCATAAGAAATTCGTTGTAACGAAATCGCATCGTATTGTAGGTAAGTCGACAGTTAATTGCTACTCATGAGAGTCATCAAGTTAGTTAAGTATTTCACTATAAAAAGCCGATACAGTTATTCTCGTTTAACCAGCGTATTCTAAAAATATCTTCCGAAAAAAAGTCCGTGAAATTGACTAACCACTGATGTATGAAGTATGGATACAGGTTTCCAGCTTACAATTGAATTCTCCTACCTATTTGTATGATTCTTTGTATGATCTTGGACAGCTGTCTTACCAATGTTTCGTTATCGTTTGAATTGTCACTCTAACAAGTATGTGTTTCTAGCTAAAGTTATGAAATGTTCATTCAGAGTAAATTGCCATTGCGTCACTCTATTATTAATCTAACTTGACAAATAATGTAACTACATACTGTTTTCAACAACAGGTAAACAAAAGCCACCAAGTGTTACACCCAGACAGAAACTTACCGACAAATGTACTCATCACGAGGGTAAACTGTTGGAATTATTTTGTACGGACCATGACGAACTATGTTGTAGTGTGTGCGTCGCCGTGGGTCATAGGTCATGTGCTGACGTTGTCTATATACCACAGGCAGCCAATGGGGTTGAAAGTAGTCTGGAACTATTAGAGGTACTTTATTCTTTTATCTGATAATCTTAAATTGCAACTAATGGTGTTGAAAGCAGGCTCGAACATTTAGAGGTACTATTTGCCTTCATTTGACAATATTTAACTGCAGCTAATGGTGTTGAAAGTAGTCCGGAACTTTTAGAGGTACTGTTTGCCTTTATTTGACAATATTTAACTGCAGCTAATGGTGTTGAAAGCAGTCGGGAACTTTTAGTGGTAGTTTTAGCCTTTATTTGATAATATTCAAGTGCAACCAATGGTGTAGAAAATAGTCCGGAACTTTCAGAGGTAGTATGTGCCTTTCTTGACAATATTTAACTGCAGCTAATGGTGTTGAAAGTAGTCCGGAACTTTTAGAGGTAGTATTTGCCTTTATTTGATAAGATTCAACTGCAGCCAGGTAACATTATGACGTGCACTGGTTGTTGAGTTGCATTTTCCTCTTTCTGTTGCACCATATCATCCCATATTCGTTGCTTTTATTCCTTTAAATTAGTTGAATATTATTTATAATTATTAGTTCAAAAATCAAATATAGGGTGATATAATGGACAACTTTAAAGAGCTTTTTGACAGCTGAATTTCCTACAATCGTAGGACAAATAAAGTAAAATGAGAATGTTGTAGACACAATTATTTCTTAAATTCTTGAACAAATCTTGACAACTTTTACCTCATGATAAACATGTCATCACTCAGGTTAAAGATGTGATAATGAAGGTGAAGACAGACGTGGATGAGTTACGTACCCGGCGTGAGGAAAACCAACAACTGATTCAACAACAGAGAGAATACATCATTAATTCTATCTTGGACATGCGCATTCGCATCACTGATATTCTAGATAAACTGGAACGCATTGCAAGAAATGAGCTTGAGAAACGGTGAGTGTGGGTCAAATTACTGTTCAGAATTTATTACTTACTTACTTAAATAGAATCCTTTGGAAGACTTGTGATAGTGTCAGGTTAATGACAGATGCATGTGAATTGCGTTGATGTACATGTCGTCTGTACCAATATTTGGTTAGGTAGCATTGGTCAATACATTCATGTTGCCTTCTAGATCAGATGTGACCGTTGTATTGTTTTAAAACATGTTGCAAAAAGTTATGAGGAAATTGGACAGGGAAAGTAGCACTCAACTCCACCAGTCAAGCAAAGAAAACAGAGACAATACAAAATAACACAATTACACGGAGCAATGCCCATACGTTACCTAACGAAATAATGAAAAGCCTGTTGTAAAAGAGCAGGATGACCTAATTTCTCAAGGGAATGACAAACAACGACAATACCAAGCGACCGAAAGCAACGCAAGATCCGATCTTGTTCTCCAAAACCAGAGTTTTTACGTAGCATATCTTTTGTCGGCCTTTGTATGAGAATGTTATGTTGTCTCTATGTAGATACGACGGTGTCATCACAAAGATTGATGCCGATGTTAAAACATGCGAAGATGTAGCGTACACTTTGGAAGGACTAAATACGAAAATTGAAACAACTACAGACAACGAACCGGAACTGTTTGTTACAATGAAGAAAGCAAAGAAAAGCATGGAAGAAGGTATACATTTAAGTATCAACACCTTTCTTCCCTTACAGTCGGTGCATTTTGAATGTCACAATTTGCATCGGTCACGTAGACGACATCGAAGCAAAAATCATTGTAACATAATTGTAATTCAAAACATTACGTTTTAAAAAAAAGTAATTATTAATCTGAAGAAGGCTTTGGTCGAAACTTCAATAGTATGTTAATTGAATAAAAAGTATGTGTTGTTGTTGAATTTTCAATCATTAAAACCTTACGATAGCATATTTAAATAGCCAATACAATAATTAATCGTGTCGTCCGTCAATCAAAAACGACAATCAAAATAAAAAGACCCAATAAAATCGCATGGAATTTATTCTGTTTTTATAGAGTTTATATGGGTTATGATAAGTTACATGTATATTGATGGCGACACTTTTAGACCCTTGGATTGTTACTTTAAACCCCTAACACAGTGTTGGCACTTATATAAATGTACTCCATGTAGAGCAGGGGCCTTATTCACTAACGTTGTGAGCCCCAGACTAAAATGAGTATACATCCTCGGTGTGTAACAACAAATAATCAGAAAAAAAACACATCCATAGATAAATCTAAAAGAAAAGAAATGGCAGCGATTATAAATACATGCACTGTCAATTTTAAGTCTCAGTCTGTGTTTCAGTATTTCAATGTTGTTGCATAAGGTCCCAGTCGTTGATAATATCTCTGGAAATCACGGAAAGGGACGATTATTGTTCATATAGTATTTACATTATCGACAAATTCCGATTACTTCTGGAAAATCCTCGTACATATACTTCAGGTAAAGCAGTTGTTGACAGTATCTCTAGAAATCTCGGCAAGGAAAGGTTGTTGTTTATGGCAGACCGAACATTAGAGAACTTATTGAACAGTCTGGAGACACTTGGACAGTTTGGAGAGGACACGCACGTTTATAAAGTCCAGTTTGAGGGAGAATACAACACAAGTTTGTCCTCAGGTATATAACTTAGATGTTTTCATTTCCTTTTATTAGCTCATTGCTTTGGTTGACAAGTATCTGTGATTGTGTTCAAAGTTCGTCCGTTTCCGTTTATCTTGTCTTTGTGGTACTCCCTTGTGTTACTTGCATCCGATTAGTGTTGAAATTCTTGTCCCAATACATGAAATAGGTTTGTACCTTTCAGTACAGTTTAAATCACTTTTTCCTTTATATAGGTAAACATCACTATAAAATTTGCCATTTACAAACGACGCTTTTGTTTTCTAGAATCAGACTTTGTACTGGCTTTAAAAAACGGTTTCCTTGTGTCCCATTTAGATTTTGTAATTTAATTAAGTTCTTACAAATGATGGTTTATATATTTTTTTTGCTTAGTATATTAGTGTTGAGCAGCTTTTCATTGCAATCTGCAAATAGCCCCCCCCCCCCGCTTGGGCTTATCCCTATGTTATCTTCAGCCAGCGTCTTCTGGTCGATATGCAAGTGTTTTTTTATACTTTTCTATGAAGGGAAATACCAACTTAGTAGTACTATATAATTCTATTGATTAGATCATGGATCGAGTGAAGACAACACTGGATCAGTCTCACTGCCAGACGGGAAGGTGATCTTGACGAATGCTCATCAAAAAAGGCTGAAACTTCTATCGTCAAACTACAAGGTGATTGACCATGTCGACTTACCAGGAAAACCGTATGATGTCTGCTTGGCAAGCCCTATTGAAGTTATTGCGAGTCTACGAGAAGAGAAACAACTTCAGTTTGTGTCGATAAAAAAGAAGATGAAAGTATCACGGCTGATGAAGATCGGGGTTTCCTGTTACGGTGTGGCTTGTCAAAATGGTGAAGTCTTTGTCGCCTGTGTGGGTGGACAGTATGAGAACCATCCAATGCTTCGTGTCTACAATATGTCCGGTCGTCTGCTGCGCGTGTTTGAGAAAGGAACAGACGGGTTACCCATATTTTCGTCACCGAGAAATATCGTGCTTAGTCCAGATGGTACGATGATTCATGTGAGTGACCGAGAATATGGAGTATTCACGGTCGGCTTGTTTGGTTCCATGCTTTCTCAGCATAAAAGTGCACACTTGGATTCGCCTCGTGGTATTACCGTAGATGAATACGGTAATGTGATAGTCTGTGGACAGAATTCACACAATATGGTACAATTGAACGCCGCGGGTGAAGAGGTGGGCGTTTTAATGAAGGATCGATCATAACTGTACCGACCACAATCAGTTGTTTACATCAGGAAAGGACCTAGGTCATTTCTACTGGTTACCTTCTTGAAGTCCAAATTCGTCAAAGTCTATGCTCTGGCATGAAGATTGAAAGATTGAATGTATTTTTGTGTGTAATATTTTACATTATTTAAACATTTCTTGAACTGTATAAGGCTAAGATATTTTGATATGGTAAACATTTTGTATATTGACCTCGAGACTTGGACGTTTTACAAAATAGTTTTTCTCGGTCATACACAGTTTATTTCGGAGATTCCATTGACCATATACCAATGACAATGGTACGGTATCATAGATGATTGTGAAGAAGGATAATTGTTTTGCTGAAACTATTGATCTGACTGGTGGTCACTGTACTATTATTGATTGATTTCATTATTTCATGAAATAAGGGGAAATAATGTTGTCACACGAGTGTTGAACTCTATAATTGTTGGTGTCGGTGTTATACTAATATTGAAATGTGGGTACATTCATGAGGTTATTTATAACTTTATTTGATCCATTAATACTTGCTCATCATCTTGACCTTGGCCTTGCACAAAGACACGTTACTATGCTACATTTGTCTCAAACTTAACTGCCACTTAAAACATGGGTAGTATGGGTACCACCCAACATGTTTTCAAACTCCATATATATTCTGCTTGGATACTTTGCACCCGTGTTTACTGCCCCTACTTTCAACTTAAAACATTGTCTAGCTTCGGTACTACCCCACATGTTTTCAAACTCCATAAAGATACTGCTTGGATGATATGCACTCGTGTTTATATGTACTTGTGTTTACCCTTATGATCCCTACCTTTCCAGTGAGAAGAATCTAAGGAGACCAAGTATCTTTCGTTCTAATACCATTTTCCTTATATTTGTGTTATTTTGTACTGTAAAATGTATGTATAATGTAATATATTTGAGAAAATAAATATATTTAAAATAACCCTTTCAAGGAGTCAAATACAGTCATTATGCATGCATGCTGCACTATACATGACTTGTATTGGTACCTGGGATTAGTGGAATGCACCCGTCGAGTGGTCTCGTATTATTTGTAGATAGGGAATTTGTTATATGATGGCGGGAATTTGTTATTTTTAAGATGACGGCAATTGGTTATAAGATGGCTGGAATTTGTTATAAGGTGGCGGGAATTTGTTATAAGATGGCGGGAATTTGTTATATGATGAACGGGAACTAATTATAAGATGGACGTGAACTTGTTATATGATGGACGTGAACTTGTTATATGATGAACGGGAACTTGTTATAAGACGGACGTGAACTTGTTATATGATGGACGTGAACTTGTTATATGATGAATGGGAACTTGTTCTAAGATGGACGTGAACTTGTTATATGATGGACGGGAACTTGTTATAAGATGGACGTGAACTTGTTATATGATGGACGGGAACTTGTTTTAAGATGGAAGTGAACTTGTTATAAGATGGGCGGGAACTTGTTATACGATGGACGGAAACTTGTTATATGATAGACGGGAACTTGTTATAAGATGGACGTGAACTTGTTATATGATGGGCGGGAACTTGTTGCATGATGGACGTGAACTTGTTATATGATGGACGTGAACTTGTTATAAGATGGACGTGAACTTGTTATGTGATGGGCGGGAACTTGTTATATGATGGACCTGAACTTGTTATATGATGGACGGGAACTTGTTATAAGATGGACGTGAACTTGTTATATGATGGACGTGAACTTGTTATATGATGGACGGGAGCTTGTTATATGATGGACGGGAACTTGTTATATGATGGACGGGAACTTGTTATAATATGGATGTGAACTTGTTATAAGATGAACGTGAACTTGTTATATGATGGACGGGAACTTGTTATATGATGGACGGGAACTTGTTAAATGATGGACGGGACTTGTTATATGATGGACGGGAACTTGTTATATGATGGACGGGAACTTGTTATAATATGGATGTGAACTTGTTATAAGATGGACGTGAACTTGTTATATGATGGACGTGAACTTGTTATATGATGGACGGGACTTGTTATATGATGGGCGGGAACTTGTTATATGATGGACGTGAACTTGTTATATGATGGACGTGAACTTGTTATAAGATGGACGTGAACTTGTTATATGATGGGCGGGAACTTGTTATATGATGGACGTGAACTTGTTATATGATGGACGGGAACTTGTTATAAGATGGACGTGAACTTGTTATATGATGGACGTGAACTTGTTATATGATGGACGGGAACTTGTTATATAATGGACGGAAACTTGTTATATGATAGACGGGATCTTGTTATATGATAAATTTGATAATTTATTTGCATTCCAGAAGGTTACAGACCCATGAAGACATAACACATAACATATATACATAGTCGACAGGGAAAATACGAACATATCGATGGCTTAGAATTAGAAGGTCGTAAGTGACACTTACGACCTTTTAAGATTCATACATACTTAGAATAATCATCACAAGGCGCTTCTTATGGGCCCATTTTCATAAAAATCTGAACCTGTCATGTTGACCAAAATGAAGTTGTAAAAGTTTGTTTTACCATAAGAAAGAGTAAATATCAGACGTAACAGTTTTCCGTGTTTTCTCAAAATATCGATGTGGTAGTTACGACCTTGTAATACTAAGCCATCGATTTATACATATAAGAAAAGATAGACATTAACATACAAACATATATACATACAAAGAAAAGATAGACATTAGCATATTTCTTATTATCATTAATTATAAGTATAACATTTTCATACGAGTGTATATTCACATTTTCGATGTATCTCTACATTAACTTGATTGCAAAACTACTACAAATGTTAGTTGAAAACTTAAGTAACCATTCAGACATTATTTTACGAGTAGACAAGCCTTAAAGAGGTAACAATGATGTGTTGAAAAGTAGATTGATGTGTATGTATCTAGCAATAACAAAAATATAGTGACCTTGAAAACCATATCACATACTTCCATTTTCAGTTAGGCGATTATAAAGATCTAACCTATAAGCTCACTCTCGTAGTGTTTGAGGGGTTTATCGATAGTCTACTTGTGAAAGATAATCCGAAAGATATTAATGTTATAACTTTATTATTACAAATGTATTTTATTAGATCTAATTTGACTATGCATTTTTACCCTTTAATGTCACAAATATACAGCTCTAAGACTTATTGTTAGCAGTGGCAAGCATAGACTGGCTACACCTAAATCGCCAATAATGAGACCGCATTTATAACAGTCGAAAACTGTTCGTCATGACGAATTGGTTTTAAAATTCAGAATTTCGATCATAACGAAACACAGAAACATTTGCAACTAATGAACTTGAATTGGTTTACATCATCTCCCAATGTTTCTGATTACCCTTTTTATTGAGATAGAAGTTTAACTATCTGAAATACTTCAATACGTTGTAACAGAAAGAACGATACCACTATATTTATATACTGTGAACCATTACAGAGTTAACTCCCTTTAAATAGAACACCATGTGAAACCGAAACAAGCAATTTAGGGGCGTTTCAGGCTGATATCATAATGGTCGACCATTTGTAAAACGACGAAGATTTTATTGTCGTGATATTCACCTAGACGTGCAAGGTAGGATGTTTGTATTACACTGTTAGACGTCTATATATCATTTATGACCATCAAGTGGTCTTTCTAAGAAAATGAGTTTGTGCAGCTTGTAAGACAAAATAAATAACTAAACAATCAATGTCGTTAAAGGGCTTTTATTAAAGCCATAACATAATAACACAAAATAAATTGATAATTAACATTGTAAAACATATCTAGTATAAACAACTCATTAATAGATGAGAAAGTAACAAATACAGAGTATTTAAAAAAACTGCTTCTCATAGAGTAGCCCCCAATCATATGTTTTTGTCTTATCTGGGACCTAAAATCCGCCAAAAAATAAAGACACAAGAAATGTGTTTTTATTCCGCCTAGACAAACAAACTCTTAAGACCAGTAAATACCTAGTGTGCAAAAGCTTTGTGCACGACCATGTCGAATAAGTAAACTACATGAATTTCTCTCCCTCTGCCGACTAAGTCAGTCAGAAGGAGACACCCATATAATAGAAATTACCCAACAGCTTTTGTTTCAAAGTTGAAATTAAGGTATTAGGCCATTAAAGCGAATTGCATTATAGTCAACGAAATTGTGTTCATCGTACAAATTATGCCTTCTTTAACGAGCTTGAGCACAATAGAAATGCATATAGAACTATACCAGTCCCTACGTATTGCCAGTCAATGTGCAAATAGTTCTGTCTATCACACAATAGGATGGAAAAGCATATCGATGCTATCACAACAATGGTATGTGACGACATGAAAACATATACCTTGCTGCCTCAGCCAATTGCAAGATAGTCAACGAAATTGTGTTCCTAGTACAAAGTATGCCTTCTTTAACAAGCTTGAGCACAATATAAATGCATATAGAACTATACCAGTCCCTACGTATTGCCAGTCAATGTGCAAATAGTTCTGTCTATCACACAATAGGATGGAAAAGCATATCTATGCTATCACAACAATGGTATGTGACGACATGAAAACATATACATTGCTGCCTCAGCCAGTCAGTGCATACATAGATCGTGTCTATCACAAAATAAGGCGAAAAAGCAAACGTGAATTAATGTCAATGTGATTTAGTAAGTAAATAATCTAACAATGATATGTGAAGACATGAAAACATATTCATTGCTGCCTCAGCCAGTCAATGCATACATAGATCATGTCTATCACAAAATAGGATGGAAAGACAGATGATGTCATCTATGTGAGTCAGTAATTAAATTACTTAAATATAATAACAATGGTATGTGAAAAGCAATAAGGCAATGCAAAACATACACATTGCTGCCTCAGTCAGCCAATATGTAAATAATGTATGTCCATCACAAATTAGGATGAAATGACATTACGCTGCTGTCTATGTAACTAAATAACTAACTTGGTAAATAGCATACAATGATATGATAAACAAGCTGTTCAAAAAGTAAATTGACAATAAAATTAAACTATGTAAATAAAAACAGAAGATGCCTCCAAACACTTCTGGATCTTTGTGCCAACAGGATATTCTGTTAAGTGTAGCTGCTAAAACAGAACAAAGTAACAAATTGAGTACATCCAAATGGTATTTCCAACAAACATATATGATGTTGTCTAAATAACAAATGTATCGGCCTGAGGCATACTCTTGACTGGATAATAAACTATCCTGCACATGGCCTCGAAAATGTACTCCCGGATACAAAACCTGGAAAAACAAAATCCTGGAAACATAAGCTAGAAAACATGCTTTCTGGTACAACGCCTGGAAAAACATAACATCTGGTACAGACCCACTAAGTCTGGAAAAACATGATATCTGGCACAATTGACAAAGCTACTAAGTCTGAAAAAACCGTTACCAAGCCTGGTCAAATCTCAGGTACAAAGTCTGGAAAAACATTCTCTCAGGTACAAAGCCTGGGAAAATCTCAGGAAAAAAGCCGGGAAAAACATGCTCTCAGGTACAAAGCCTGGAAAAACATAACATCTGATACAGACCCACAAAGTCTGGAAAAACATGATATCTGGCACAATTGACAAAGCTACTAAGTCTGGAAAAACAGTTACCAAGCCTGGTCAAATCTCAGGTACAAAGTCTGGAAAAACATTCTCTCAGGTACAAAGCCTGGAAAAACATGCCCACATGTACAAAGCCTGGAAAAACATGCTCTCTTGTACAAAGTCTGGAAAAATCTCAGGTACATAGCCTGGAAAAACATGCTCTCAGGAACAAAGCCTGGAAGAATGTGCTCCTACGGATATAGCCAGGCAAACATGCCATCCAGCTCAAAGCCCTGGAAACTCTCAGGTACAAAGCCTTTGAAAAGCTCTCAGATATATAGCCTCGAATAAAAATGCTCTCAGGAACAAGCCAGTAAAACCATGCTCTATGTTAAAAAACCATGCTTGCATGAAAAAATCTGGAAAAACAGTGACAGGTCCAATGTCTGGAAAAACATAACCTAAAGTACAAAACAATCAAATTCATAACGTCATGCTTTAAAACACATTGCATTGATCTGGTTCCAACCCTGGAAAATAAACTCTGATTTAGCAACCTGAAAACTACTTAGGGTAAAGCCAAAACATACAATCAGGAATATTGCCCATAAAAACTTACAATGCTTGATTGATGACCTACAAAAACAACTATAATTCCATTGCTTTGGAAATCACTAGATAAAAGATAAAATAAAATACATTTAATTATTCCTAAAAGGCATATTTTAATTTTTTAATACAATAATAACATATCATAACAAATTTCATTTCAGCTATTAAGAAAACATAATTTGACACAGTACAGTCCATAGTCTCATTGTTAAAACCCTTCAAAAATAGTATTAATGTTAATAAACTATATTCAACAAAAACTGTGACAAATAACTGTTGTACAACCAAATACATATAGACAGCATGTGAACAATTATCAAACTTAACAAAGCGAAATCACTATCCTAAACAAGAGGGCCCAATGGGACCTAGGTCGCTCACCTGTTGCACATTGGTCTAGGTAACAATACAACTTACATTCTGACCATATTTCATTAAGATTGGATTTAAACGGCAACCTCAGCAGTGTACACAAGGTTTTCTATGATTTGACCTAGTGAAATAGTTTTGTACCCCACATGACCCCGTTTAAAACTTGGCCTAGATTTAATGGACAACAACATTTCGATGAAGTTTCATGAAGACTGGGTCGAAACCGTGACCTCTGGAGAGAGCACAAGGTTATTCTATGATTTGACCTAGTGACCTAGTTTTTGACCCCACATGACCCAGTTTCAACTTTGGCCTATATTTCACGCAGAATAACATTCTGACTAAGTTGTATAAATATTGGATCAAAACGGTGACCTCTGGAGTGTACACAAGGTTTTTCTAAGATTTGACCTAGTGACCTAGTTTCTGACCCTACATGACTATGTTTCAAGCTTGGTCTAGATTTCTTGGAGAACTACATTCTGACCAAGCTTCATGAAGATTGGATCATATGTGTGACATCTAGTGTGAACACAAGGTTTTTCTAAGATTTAACCTAGTGACCTAGTTTTTGACCCCACATAACTCAGTTTCAAACTAGGCCTAGATTTCATGGAGAACAACATTCTGATCAAGTTTCATGAAGATTGGATCAAATTGGTGACATCTAGAGCGAACACAAGGTTTTTCTAAGATTTCACCTAGTGGCCTAGTTTTTGACCCCACGTGACCCAGTTTCAATCTTTCCCTAGATTACATCGAGAACAGCATTCTGCGCAAGTTTCTTGAAGATTCTGATGAAGTTTCATGAAGATTGGATCGAAACCGTGTCCTCTGGAGAGAGAACAATGTTATTCTAAGATTTGACCTAATGACCTAGTTTTTGACCCCACATGACCTAGTTTTTGACCCTACGTGGCTCAGTTTCAAACTCGGCCCAGATTTCAGGGAGTACATCATTCTGATCAACTTTCATGAAGATTGGATCAAATTGGTGACATATAGAGTGAACACACGGTTTTTCTACGATTTAACCTAGTGACCTAGTTTTTGACCCTACATGACCCAGTTTCAAACTGGGCCTAGATTTCATGGAGAACAACATTCTGACCAAGTTTGATGAATATTGGATTGAATTGGTGACATCTAGAGTGAACACAATGTTTTTTTAAGATTTGACCTAGTGACCTAGTTTTTGACCCATCATGACCCAGTTTCGAACTTGACCTAGAACAACATCCTACCCAAGTTTTGTGCCGATTGGAGCAAAGTGGTGACATCAAGAGTGTACACAAATTTTTTCCAAGATTTGACCTACTGACCTAGTTTTGGATCCCACTTGACCTAGTTTTAAACTTCTCCTAGATTTTGATGACATGATCATTGTGGCCAAATTTCATAAAGATTAAATTAAAATTGCGACCTCTAGTGACTACACAAGGTTATTGTATGATTTGACCTGGTGACCTAGTTTTTGACCCCGGATAACCCAATATCAAAGATGACCTAGGTTTTGTTAAGATGATCATTGTGATCAAGTTTCATGAAGATTAGGCCAAAATTGTGACCCTTAGTGACTACACAAGGTTTTTCTATGATTTGACCTTGTGACCTAGTTTATTACCCCGGATGACCCAATATTAAACTTGACCTAGATTTTGTCCAGATGATCATTGTGACCAAGTTTCATAATGATAAAAAATAAAACTGTGACCTCTTGTGTCTACACAAGTAATTGTGAGCGGACGGACGGACGGACGGACGGTCGGACGACGGACGAAAAGTAATCACAAAAGCTCGCTCTGTCACTTTGTGACAGGTGAGCTAAAAACAAAATGTACACAGGGATTAACATAACATAAATACTGTACATACATATCATTCAAATCATTTTTTGATATAATTGGATTTGGTAAAATATGAGTATTTATTGTATTAAACCTAACTTATCAATAATAATGCATACTGTAAATAATTGAATTCAATGCATGACTTAATTGATTCTAACATCTGTGAGACCGAAAGGTATCCTATTCCGATTTACTAGACATGACAAGTTAAAGTCTACCGAGTATACCAATAGTCTACCAGAGCTGTTAACTAGAAATAATGTTAGAACATTTATGCATTTATATTGGCAATACTGTTATAGCATACCAAGTCTGAATTAAGTTAATTATTATAATACATGTACATGTATCCAGTCATGCTCAAATTCTTGATCAAATAGAATACCATTCTTTGGGATATTTCAGTTGTAAAAGTTAATTGAGCACATCCCATTTATAGCCCTTTACTTTTTTATCATCAAACTGAATAAATTGTGTATATGAACTCAGAAATTAAAAAAAAATATATATATATTGACCAGATCTGCTGCCTAGTGAATGGGCTACAAAAAGGTACATACATTCAAATTGAAACTAATTTCTGAGCACAAAACAGTTAGCTTATCCTATCTTCACTATATATGAGTCTCTATCAAAAGATACATATATATACACAATGTATACATCAAACAAAAAATAATTAAGTGTATAGACAAAAGTGCCAGCAGATGGTGTCTCGGGTACAAACCCGGAAATAAAGTGTATATACAATGGTGCCAACAGGCAGTGTCTCGGGAACATAGCCCAGAAAAATTATGTGAATATTAAATGGTGCAGCATACAGGGACTAGGCTACCAAGCTTGTGAAAATAATGGGTATATCAGCTGGTGCCAACTGACAGTGTTTCCAGACCAATCCCGGAAATATGTTGTAAAAGAGCCTTGAAGGTTTACAAAATCCATGGTGCAAAACCTGGAAAGATTTGTGTATAATATTGAATTGTGCCACGTGAGGGTGTCGCGGGTACATGCCCTGAAAATAATGTGTGTACTCAATGGGGCCAGCAGGCAATGTCTCTGGTACATGCCCTGAGCATAATGTACAAATGCAATACTGCCAATAGTCACCAACAACTAATTAACCAGTAACAGCTGTGAAAGATACTAAAATGTTTCCGCTACATGTCTGGCATAAATATTCGCAATGTTACACTAGTCACTCATTAATTCCTTTATAAACAAGACACTGTATCTCTCGGATTGTTATGAAAATAATGGTCATTTAACCTGTACCTCTGTAGCTCAGTAGTTAGCGCTCTTGTTGTCTAATCTGTTGAACCGAGTTTAAATCCAGGTGGTGGTACATAATATATGCCTGTCATCTTTAAGTTAAAATAAATCAAATAAAGGCTTTGCTCGACATTTAACTTAAACTCCTGCCAATGCAGAAACCTACAGTACACGACTATACAACAAAATGACAAAATAACATCCAAATATTGGCATGATAGTCCTGGACAGCATTCTATTACCACACGACCCTGTGTAACATACCCAGATATATGACTTACGAGCATAAAACTCAAATGAAAGTATGTTCAAAGTATACTTATCTTTCTGATTGAGCTGACAATGAAAAAACCACGGAAAAAGTAGTAAAGCATTTCTGCTTCCCTATGGTCAGGAGCTTTTCGATATATCAAGGAGTTAGATAGACAAATTCAGTATATACGGTCCATGGATATATACAGTATATAAGATCCGTATTTTGGTGTAAGGATGGCTGGTGATGTAAGGATGGAAATGTTTACTCCGAACAATTTCAAGTTTCATCATCGAAAGATCCACATACCCATGAGGACATTACAAATAATATATATACATAGTTGACAGGGAAAATACGAACATATATATGTATACATAAAAAGAAAAGATAGACATTAGCGTAACATCTATAAATATTGTTGCCTTGGAAAAAAACTAAAGTCAGTTGACAAACATTAGTAACCATGCAGACATTATAACACGGGTAGACAAGCCTTAAAGAGGTAGCCATGCAGACATTATTTTACGGGTAGACAAGCCTTAAAGAGGTAGCCATGCAGATATTATTTTACGGGTAGACAAGCCTTAAAGAGGTAACCATGCAGACATTATTTTACGGGTAGACAAACCTTAAAAAGGTAGCAATGCAGACATTCTTTTTCTCCTTTTTAGTTCAGGATGTATATTATTCAATTTATTTTACTACTATGCCTTGTGAATGTATTTTATAGTAGATTATTAGTCTTATCATGTAGTTGTATATTAAGAAGGACTGAAAAGACACTCATTTTACAGGGTATCACTTAAATACTTTAATATAAATACTTCATATAATAATGAAGCCATAGACTTGAACAAGCATAGAATGGTAACCAAATTTCAATCACCATTTCAATCACTATGATTCAATTAACCTTATAAACTTCTCAATGGTTTTAAATATTACAGAACTAGCAACATCCTATTTGCTGTAGTATATTTTTCTGTCCGTTGCTTAGCTCTAATAATTAATCCTTAATATAAATGATTTTAAATACCAGTCATATATGCTTATTATCGGACACTTTAGATAACAATTTTACTATACAGTTAAATATCTTTAATATAAACAATAGCTTTGGTGTTATCTGGCATTTTATCTGAGTCTATCTTAGGATAAATTAATGTGTAACAATCTTGTAATAATTATGAATGTATTTGCTTAGTCCCACTTTAATTATCTTATACTGACATATGTACATGTTGTACAGTCGAACTTCGATGCCTCGAACAGTACTTGCCTCGAACACCCTGGATGCCTCGAACTCGTACTCCGGTCCCGTCAAAATCCCTTCTTTATTCATATAGAAAAAAAACATAGATGACTCGAACAGTACGAGGGTCGAACACTCGAACTGACTTGCTGGTCCCTTGCTATGATTTACCAGTAGATGACTCGATATGCTAATTTTCGCACCTTTCATTGATTGTTGAAATCCATTGTATGCCCACGGGAAGTCCGCGAAAGGTGTTATTAACACCTTGTGACAATTACTGTACCCAAAAAATGTTTACGGCTGTATTGTAAATTAGACATGTTTGTGAAAAAAAACTTAACACTTTTATGTCCGTTAATTACTTAATGAAGAAAATTATAACTGATTTATATTTCGTGAATAAAATTTAGAAACAAAAAAATTGACATTAATTTAAATGTATGTATTCTTTAAAACGGTGTTGAATGGTCATTATTCGTCATTATTCGTAGAAAACCTGATCGGAATTTATTAATTTTATGATTGTCAAAATGAAACGTATAACGACGATATACAAATTTACTACAAATTAAGGCTGTACTAAGCAACTTGACGAAGGACCCAGTAACGGGGGGATAACAGGGAACTTTGTTTACAAATGTGAATATTTGAAGCTAGCCGACGATTTCAAGCCATTTTTTTCAAACAAAAGCATGTTTTATTATTATTATTATTATAATAATGCATACTATTTTACAATTTGACACAAATGCATTAAATATACACAAAATACGAACACACACTCAAAATACGACGATTACACACGATTGACAGGTACACGTACCGAGAAGCGTTCGAACTTATACATTTACAGTGCATATATTCTTGTACCCCCGATGCCTCGAACCAGTAGATGATTCGAACTATTTTCTAGGCCGAAGGTAGTTCGAGGCATCGAAGTTCGACTGTATATAATTGACAACACTGTTATACTTGTTTTATTTGTAGTTTCATTTGTTAATTAATTCTCTAGTAACATTGTTTGTATATATTATTATATGTTTCATATCAATGTTATATGCATATACTTAAATATATGATTTCTTTGTTATGTCGAATACAAGCTTGTAGCTTATGTTTATTATGTTAACTATAATCGACGTTAAATAAAGTTTAATCTTTCCTACTGGTAGACAAGCCTTAAAGAGGTAACCATGCAGACATTATTTTACTGGTAGACAAACCTTAAAGAGGTACCCATGCAGATATTATTCTACGGGTAGACAACTATTAAAGAGGTTACCATGCAGACATTATTTTACGAGTAGACAAGCCTTAAAGAGGTAACCATACAGACATTATTTTACTGGAAGACAAGCCTAAAAGAGGTAACAATGCAGACATTATTTTACTGGTAGACAAACCTTAAAGAGGTAACCATGCAGACATTATTTTACGGGTAGACAACTCTTAACGAGGTAACCATGCAGACATTATTTTACTGGTAGACAAGCCTTAAAGAGGTAACCATGCAGAAATTATTTACCGGTATAGAAACCTTAAAGAGGTAACCATGCAGACATTATTTTACTGGTAGACAAACCTTAAAGAGGTAACAATGCAGACATTATTTTACGGGTAGACAAGCCTTAAAGAGGTAACTAGGCAGATATTAGTTTACTAGTAGACAAGCCTTCAAGAGGTAACAATGCAGACATTATTTTACTGGTAGACAAAATTTAAAGAGGTAACCATGCATACATTAATTTACTGGTAGACAAACCTTAAAGAGGTAACAATGCAGACATTATTTTACGGGTAAACAAGCCTTAAAGAGGTAGCCATGCAGACATTATTTTACGGGTAGACAAGCCTTAAAGAGGTAGCCATGCAGACATTATTTTACGGGTAGACAAGCCCTAAAGAGGTAACCAAGCAGTTTTTATTTTACGGGTAGACTAACCTTAAAGAGGTAACCATGCAGACATTATTTTACTGGTAGACAAGCCTTAAAGAGGTAACCATGCTGACATTAGTTTACTGGTAGACAAGCCTTAAAGAGGTAACAATGCAGACATTAGTTTACTGGTAGACAAGCCTTAAAGAGGTAACCATGCAGACATTATTTTACGGGTAGACAAGCCTTAAAGAGGTAGCCATGCAGACATTATTTTACGGGTAGACAAACCAAAAGAGGTAACCATGCAGACTTTATTTTACTGGTAGAGAAGCCTTAAAGAGGTAACCATGCAGACATTATTTTACGGGTAGACAAACCTTAAAGAGGTAACCAAGCAGAGATTATTTTACTGGTAGACAAGCCTTAAAGAGCTAGCCATGCAGACATTATTTTACTGGAAGACAAGCCTTAAAGAGGTAACCATGCATACATTATGTTACTGGTAGACAAGCCCTAAAGAGGTAACCATGCATACTATATTTTTCGGGTAAACAAGCCCCAAAGAGGTAATAATTCAGATATTATTTTTAAGGGTAGACAAGCCTTAAAGAGGTAACCATGCAGACAGTATTTTACTGGTAGACATGCCTTCAAGAGGTAACCATGCAGACATTATTTTACTGGTAGACAAGCCTTAAAGACGTAAGCATGCAGACATTATAGTACGGGTAAACAAGCCCTAAAGAGGAAACAATGCAGATATTATTTTAAGGGTAGACAAATTTTAAAGAGGTAACAATGCATATATTATTTTACCGGTAGACAAGCCTTAATGAGGTAACCATGCAGACATTATTTTACGGATAGACAGAACTTAAAGAGGTAACCATGCTGGCATTATTTAAAGGGAAGACAAACATTAAAGAGGTAAACATGCATACATTATTTTACTGGTAGACAACTCTTAAAGTGGTAACAATGCATACTTTTATTTACTGGTAGACAAACCTTAAAGAGGTCATCATGCAAATATTATTTTAAGCGTAGACAAACCTTAAAGAGGTAACCATGCAGACATTATTTTACGGGTAGACATGCCTTAAAGAGGTAACCATGCAGAAATTATTTATCGGTAGACAAACCTTAAAGAGGTAACCATGCAGACATTATTTTACTGGTAGACAAACCTTAAAGAGGTAACAATGCAGACATTATTTTACGGGTAAACAAGCCCTAAAGAGGTAACAATTCAGATATCATTTTTAAGGGTAGACAAGCCTTAAAGAGGTAACACTGCAGACAGTATTTTACTGGTAGACATGCCTTAAAGAGGTAACGATGCAGACATTATTTTACTGGTAGACAAGCCTTAAAGACGTAAGCATGCAGACATTATAGTACGGGTAAACAAGCCCTAAAGAGGAAACAATGTAGATATTATTTTTGGGGTAGACAAATTTTAAAGAGGTAACAATGCAGATATTATTTTACCGGTAGACAAGCCTTAATGAGGTAACCATGCAGACATTATTTTACGGATAGACAGACCTTAAAGAGGTAACCATGCTGGCATTATTTTAAGGGAAGACAAACCTTAAAGAGGTAAACATGCATACATTATTTTACTGATAGACAACTCTTAAAGTGGTAACAATGCATACTTTAATTTACTGGTAGACAAACCTTAAAGAGGTCATCATGCAAATATTATTTTAAGCGTAGACAAACCTTAAAGAAGTAAGCATGCAGACATTATTTTACTGGTAGACAAACATTAAAGAGGTAACAAGGCAGACATTATTTTACGGGTAGACAAGCCTTAAAGAGGTAACTAGGCAGATATTAGTTTACTAGTAGACAAGCCTTCAAGAGGTATAGTAGGGGAAAATTTTCGAAATTTTGTTACCTGAGTGACAATGGAAAGATACTTTCAGATATGTAAGCATATGACTTGGTGATGATAAAAATGATGGGAGCAGCACTGAGGTTCATGTATAAAGCACTTAAATCAGCGTTTCCATGGCAACCGTGTGGCTACATATTTGAATTTCTCACTGTATACGATAAAACCTAATATATTTTTAACGAATAAACATATTTTAATGATACCTGACAATATCCCAGCAATGATGAAAATATATACTTCAATTGCAAACGCTTGATGTCAAGGTCACAGTCAGAGGTCAAAGGTCAACTTTTGACATTTTTCCGGATATTTCAGACATTTGTCATGTAGTCCAGTATCCTGACTTCTTTGTGTGCAGCGGTCCAGAGGGTTTTTTGGTTTATTTGTGTACAGGGGTGTTTGAAGTTTGATTTCAGTGAGTATGGACAGCTGGCATCATGCAGGTTACCATGGAAACCAAGATGGCGTTCAAATTTCCCGCCACTTTAAGCACACACCCCATCTTTATCTAATCATTCGTACTAAGTATGTACACTTGTATATCAATATGCATTTGTACAATAGTTAAAGAACATATATAGTGCTCCAAAAGGATATGTGTGTCAAGGTTATTGAATTTCAGGGTCAAGGTCATTTGAAGGTCAAAAGGCAAAAAATGTGTAAAATTTGTGTTTTATCCCCAAAAGTTTATCTGTAATTATAGGTGCACTTATGGCAAAAATAAGTTTGATGTACGTCATCACAATGTGGCATCACTAAGTCGCATAACAACATTTATTTTATGGTCATGAGCTGAAAAATGAAAAAATAAGAAGGAATTCGGTACCCCCACCACAATTGAAAATTTCATAATTCTTTGATTATTATGAAATAACTGTATGCGTTGCATTTACTATCGGGTTCATATGTGTAAATAACGCATACATGTCCAAGTAAGAACAACATTAATACAAACTGATGTCTAGGCCAGCGTTCAAATAGATCAGTCTACCAAGGTCATGAAGGTCAAGGTCATTGCAAGGTGCAAATTCAGGAAAATGGTTCAAGTCACGTTTTTACGTTGTAAAAAGAAAGCTATCTTTAGTTGAGTCCTTCTATTATTGATGTCTTTGTTTATTCGTTTAGAGGGGTGTCTAAGGTTTAAATCCAGACGAGAGTGCTGAAATAACGTTAACTACCACGGAAACCCAGATGGCGGCCTATGTTACAGCCATTTTATAAGCTAATTACTAGTCAAAATCTCATGTTTGTTACCCATAAGTAGACAATACATATTTTATTAAAAAAGCATTGTTATTAATAAACATATGCGAACCTCTGACATGAACCTTTTACCAAGGTCAAATGGTTGATGTCAAGGTCATTTAGAGGTCAAAACTTTATCAAATGCTTAAGTCAATATTTTACCTAAAATCATTTGAATTAAATTGAGATATTTTCTCCCTTCTTTTCATTTTGCAACATATTATATATTAATGCTGGGTTTTAAAGTGTTAAAGTCTGGAAAAACACATATTTCCTGCCACAAGGCTAGTTTTCAATTCGAAAACTTTGCAACAAATGGCATTTATGTGCATGTTGATCAAGATCAATTTCTTGAGTTGATGCGTCCATCTATAATTCTTAGTTTTCAAGTTTGACAGTTTTAATTCTAATGGAATAAATAAATCTTTGTATAAACATTATACATATTTTTATATTGTACTTTGTACAGACAAACATTGGCCACACAAGGTCAAGGTCATTTCAAGGTCAAACTACAAAACATACCCACATATTTGATACTTTCGGCGCAAAACATCATTTTGTAATTTATTGTACTGTGTATTTTGATGTAGATGTGTTATCTTAGGTTTAGAGAGTAAATTCTTTCATTAGAAGTTATAGGACGAAGGGCCTTGTGTGTTTGTAGTCTTTAACGACATGTTTTGGAAGGGTGTAGGGTAACCATTAGGTTTCGGGATGACTGCACTTATAGGAGATGGTTACTTAATATGGTATAGTATTGCTGTAAATAGGGATGGTGGATACAAAACATGAAATGGGCTGGCTGGATATAGAGGTTGTATGTTACAAACAGGGTCTGGGGGGGCTGCAAATGGAAGTTGTGGGTTCCAAACATGGTCATTGATAGATGTAATTAGAGATGGCGGGAACTACAATGGGTCTAGGATGGCTCTACCTAGAGATTGTGGGTTCCAAACATGCCATGTTAGGGCTGTAGATGGCGATGGTTGATACCAAACATGGTCTGTCATGGCTGTACTTGAAGGTGACTGGTACCAAGCATAGTCTAGCAAGGCTGAAATAGAGGTATTGGGTACCAAACATGGTCTTAAACGGCTATACTTGGAGATGATGGGTACCAAACATGGTTTGGGATGGCTATACTTGGAGATACTTCAACGCCCTTTTAAACAACGACTGGTCAGTCTACAGTGGACCCATAAACGTGTTTGTCAAGTTCATTGCTGTGTGGTCATATGCTGCGATCACTATTATCTCAACTGTCTGATGAATCCTAGGTATGTACTTAGTGAGGGACCCACCAGTGTTAGAAGCTGTCATCCATAGTCCTATGAGATTCTCACCAGAGTAGGGAACTTTCATCTCTAGTAATTTGTGATAATCACCAGCGTAAGGAACTATAGTTATATAGTTATTATAGTTATTGTGAGCACGCAGAAAAGATGCAGTACTTTTCGTGTATCTGGAACATTCTGGTCTGTTTACGTATTTGTCCCTACACATGCGACGCTCTTGCAAAATGTGTGCCTTCTACTGTCAACTACAACGCACATGATCAGTACGTGCAAGTACTGTTTCCTTACACAATAACTTGACAATCGCCAGGCGAGTGTACAATGTGCGCACGTTGTAGTCATTTGCAACGTACTTGTCAAGTGAGCAACGCACGATTCACACAGTTTTTTTAGTACAGTCAGGAAAAGCTTTGCATGCAATGAGCATCGACGTACTTACTTCGTACTTCCTTCCTGTTCGAAAAAAACGTAGTGGCCACAGCCTTGCAAAAACACGCACGTCGGGTTGTGACCAGGCCATTAAAATGACTCAAGACTTTTCGAAGTAGTCACCAACCGCCCTAAAGGCTATGATGTTGGCAGCAGTCATAGTAGGGACTTGGATGTATAAAATAGCAAACCAAGGTCCGCATTATGCACAGAATAAGAGGGGTGACCAAAAAAGTTACTGTTGCAGCAACTATTTTTGCTTAATGCTAATTTGACTGAACTATAAATTTTATTTTATATACCTGAGTGAAGGTGATGACAGCATTATTGGAAACCATATTTTCAGTTGCCATGGTTACAATAAGTATTTTTCTATCGAAGAATCAAGGTACATTTGTTTTGTTTTTGTTAAAGTAACCAAATCAACATAAAACATACTATTTATTCCTGCATTATTTTACTTGATTGTGCTCATACTTACAATGCAAATTACGAACTTCCAAATTTGACATTTGACCTGTAATACAGGGTGTTTCATATCTGTCCCCATTACAAACTAATACCATGAGAGCATACTTGATCTCATCTGATATATATGGCAGCATTGTACCGTTTTATTCAGTATCTAACATGACAATGTTAATATCAATGCAAGATAGTAATTAAGATTCCCCCAAAAAGTCATTTTTTCGATAAAAGTTAAAATGACGTCCATATTTAATCTGTTTCCCAAGTTGAATAATATGTTTTTCTAAAGTATTGCACGATATAACCAGTTTAAAAAATAAATATTATACCTATGTGAAAGTTTCATCCATATGTGATAATCTAATCACTTATGAGTGACAGTTGTTTTGGTAACCAGTTGCTAGGCGACGCAAGAATCTAACGCATAACGCTACGTTCTCGCTTTAATTAATACAAAGTACCGGTAACCAACTTGCTGATCTTTGGTTGTTTCTCTTTTAAAATCATGTTTTTAAAGTCATCAATTGCTTTTAATGGTGGTATTGTAGACTCAATACGACTCTTTGTGAATTTATCACATCCATTTGGAAAAAATATTCGTCGAAACCAGTCACCTTTTTACTTGGCTACAAGTGAGAATTATCTGTGTGGTTAAGTTCTTTCGTTGCCTAGCAACTAGAAACGAAAACTAACTGTACCGCTCACTAACTTATCTGAACTTGTTGTATATAATCTAAACTTTGTAATCAATATATTACGTGGGTAATAAATAGTGTTATATCGTTCAATACTTTACAAACTATGTTATCAATTTGGGATAAAAATCATTTTGAACTTCATTTTAACAATTATCAAAAAGTGACATTTTGCAAGAATCTTATTTTCTGGGCTGCTATGATAGCAAAATTATCATGTTATATACTGAATACAATAGTGAAATGTTAGCTTTCCAATGGTATATGAAGATATCAGAAAAGATGAAACATGTTTTCATGGCATTAATTTGTAATGGGGACAGATATTATGAAACATCCTGTATGACATTGACATCAAGGTTGACAGAGGAGCCTATTTTTACAAATATTGTAACAAGTACATATTTGCTAATATTCAACTTCATCATTTCAAATGATTACTAATCTAATTCAAATCATGTCATCTTTGGAACATATGTTTCATTATTATCAACCTTATCCCTACGGTCCTACCCCTGATGAGAAAAGTATAGAGTAGATATGAGCAATGTTGATAAAATACTTATTTATATATTATGTACTATTAGGATGACAACTTACATTAGAAAACTTAAAATTTCAAATTACGGATGCAATTACCTCAGAATACCTTCTCAGTCAACGTGTACATACATAATAGTGTCAGATTTAGTATTTTGAATTGAAAACTGAACTAATAATTAAAGAATATATGTGTAAAAATTATTTTATCGCATTTAATGCCAACTTAAATACAAAACATTTACTAAAATAAGAAAGTTAGAGAGGAAATATCTATTTTTCAGCTATTTTTCATAATTTAACCTTGGAATGGCATTGACCTTGACCTGTGAAGTGGTCAGTACAGCATGTCCAGTTAATGTACATCATCAAATGAATAATATCCAGGCTAATACCTGTCAGTTAATACATAAATAAAAAAAATCACATTAGATAATATACTATTACGCGTATTCGTAAATTATGGCGGCCATCTTGGACGCCATTTTGGATTACGCAAAACGCTATATCGTCCCACGAAAGTCTCCCGCCTTTTTTGAATCAGCAGAACTACCCGGACATTTTTGGATATAACACCTCGTGTTGCCTTTCATGGCAGACCCCTTTGATTTTTTAGCCAAATTGTCACCAGACCATGAGGAAATTGTAACTTTTGGACCGTACGTAATTGGAAAATTCGAGAAAGTATTCCAATATTTAATTGAAAGGTGCATAAATGACACCACGCTCCAACTTTCCGAATAGTTGAATGGAGCAAACTGTTTTCCATACGGTATAGTGTCTCAATTTTGTATATTAAGTAAAATATTGATGCTCTTCGTAGATTTTAAGAAATTCGTACCCCACCCACTTTTATAGTGTATTGTCAAAATTTAAGTACTTTTATTTTGTACATTTGTTAGTATTTGCAATTCCCCAACTATATAGCATATACTTAAAACAAGAATTGTTATAAATTTGGTAAGAATAATCATGGGTTGTTAAAAATCTTACCCCTACTCCTATTTTTTGCCACAATTTGATGATAAATATGATGAAAAACAACTTAATAACGTTCCATGCTCACAAATATCCACCAACATCACCTAATATGACAAGAACAACATACCATACATTGTTAAAATGACTTATTCCCATAAGAAATGTCATTTCTAATGTCCAAGGGGCTATATAAAGGCAAACGCTGATATTTTCGTTTTTTGGTGGCCATCTTGGACGCCATCTTGGATTTCTCTAAGCATACCTATTTGTCAGTGCTGCTCCCATCCTTAAAGGGTCAAGTAAGGTGTTGGGGAAGTGTATGTAAAATATTGAGTCATTGTCATTCCGGTAACAAAATCGGCCAAAATTGGACATATTTTCCCCTACTAGTAACAATGCAGACATTATTTTACTAGTAGACATAATTTAAAGAGGTAACCATGCATACATTAATTTACTGGTAGACAAACCTTAAAGAGGTAACAATGCAGACATTATTTTACGGGTAAACTAGCCTTAAAGAGGTAGTCATGCAGACATTATTTTACAGGTAGACAAGCCTTAAAGAGGTAGCCATGCAGACATTATTTTACGGGTAGACAAGCCCTAAAGAGTTGACCAAGCAGTTTTTATTTTACGGGTAGACTAACCTGAAAAAGGTAACCATGCAGACATTATTTTACTGGTAGACAAGCCTTAAAGAGGTAACCATGCTGGCATTATTTTACTGATAGACAACACTTAATGAGGTAACAATGCACGCATATTTTACGGGTAGACAAGCCCCAAGGAGGTAACCATGCAGACATTATTTTACGGGTAGACAAGCCTTAAAGAGGTAGCCATGCAGACATTATTTTACGGGTAGACAAACCTTAAAGTGGTAACCATGCAGCGATTATTTTACTGGTAGACAACCCTTAAAAAGCTAGCCATGCAGACATTATTTACTGGAAGATAACTCTTAAAGAGGTAACCATGCAGACATTATTTTACTGGTAGACAAGCCCTAAAGAAGTAACCATGCATACATTATATTTCGGGTAAACAAGCCCTAAAGAGGTAACAATGCAGATATTATTTTAAGGGTAGACAAGCCTTAAAGAGGTAACCATGCAGTCATTATTTTACTGGTAGACATGCCTTAAAGTGGTAACCATGCAGACATTATTTTACTGGTAGACAAGCCTTAAAGACGTAAGCATGCAGACATTATTGTTCGGGTAAACAAGCCCTAAAGAGGAAACAATGCAGATATTATTTTAAGGGTAGACAAATTTTAAAGAGGTACCAATGCAGATATTATTTTACTGGTAGACAAGCCTTAATGAGGTAACCATGCAGACATTATTTTACGGATAGACAGACCTTAAAGAGGTAACCATGCTGACATTATTTTAAGGGAAGACAAACCTTAAAGAGGTAAATATGCAGACATTATTTTACTGGTAGACAACTCTTAAAGTGGTAACAATGCATACTATAATTTACTGGTAGACAAACCTTAAAGAGGTCATCATGCAAATATTATTTTAAGCGTACACAAACCTTAAAGAAGTAAACATGCAGACATTATTTTACGGGTAGACAAGCCCTAAAGAGGTAACCATGCAGACATTATGTTCAGGGTAGACACATTTTAAAGAGGTAACAATGCAGATATTATTTTACTGGTAGACAAGCCTTAAAGAAGTAAGCATGCAGACATTATTTTACTGGTAGACAATACTTAAAGACGTTAGCATGCAGACATATTTTAACTGGTAGACAAGCCCTAAAGAGGTAGTCATGCAGACATTATTATTTTGGTAGACAAGCCCTAAAGACGTAACCATGCATACATTAATTTACTGGTAGACAAGCCTTAAAGAGTTAACCATGCAGACATTATTTTACTGGTAGACATGCCTTAAAGAGGTAACCATTCATACATTATTTTACTGGTAGACAAGCCTTAAAGAGGTAACCATGCAGACATTATTTTACTGGTAGACAAGCCTTAAAGTGGTAACCAGGCAGACATTATTTTACTGGTAGACGAGCCTTAAAGAGGTAACCATGCAGACATTATTTTATGGGTAGACAAACCTTAAAGAGGTATCCATGCATACATTTTTTTACGGGTAGACAAGCCTTAAAGAGGTAACCAGGCAGATATTATTTTACTGGTAGCCAAACCTTAAAGAGGTAACAATGATGTGTTGTATGGTAGATTTATATGTATGTATCTAGCAATAACAAAGAAGAAGTGTCATTGAAAACCATATCACGTACTTCCATTTTTATTTGGCGATTATAAAGATCTAACCTATAAACTCACTCTCGTAGAGTTTGAGGGGTTTATTGATAGTCTTCTGGTGGCAAGATGACTTTTCAAAAAGATAATACTATTATAACTTTATTATTATATTATCAGATCTAATTTGACTATGCATATTTACCCTTTGAAGTTTATTAGTTTCAAATATACCACTCTAAGACTTATTGTTAGCAGTTGCAAGCATAGACTGGCTTCACCTAAATCGCCAATAATGAGACCGCATTTAAAACAAGCGAAAACTGTTCGTCATGACGAATTGGTTTAAAGATTCAGAATTTAGATCATAACGAATCACATAAACATAATTATGCATCTAATGAACTTGAATTGGATTACATCATCTCCCAATGTTTCTGGTGACCCTTTTTTATTGAGATAGAAGTTTAACTATCTGAAATACTTCAATACGTTGTAACAGAAAGAACGATAACACTATATGTATTTACTGTGAACTATTACAGAGTTAACTTCCTTTAAATAGAACACCACGTGATACCGAAACTAGCAATCTAGGGGCGTTTCAGGCTGATATCATAATGGTCGACCATTTTTAAACGGGACGAAGATTTTATTGTCGTGATATTCATCTAGACGTGCAAGGTAGGATGTTTGTATTACACTGTTAGACGTCTATATATCATTTATGGCCATCAAGTGGTCTTTCTAAAAAAATGAGTTTGTGCAGCTTGTAAGACAAATAAATAACTAAACAATCAATGTCGTTAAAGGGCTTTTATTGAAGCCATATCATAATAACACAATATAAATTGATAATAAACATTGTAAAACATATCTAGTATAAACAACTCATTAATAGATGAGTTAGTAACAAATACAGAGTGTCTAAAAAAACTAATACTCATGGAGTAGCCCCCAATCATATGTTTTTGTCTTATCTTGGACCTAAAAACCTCCAAAAAATAAAGACGCATGAAATGTGGTTCTATTCTTGCCAAGATAAGCAAACTCTTAAGACAAGTAAATACCTAGTGTGCAAAAGCTTTGTGCACGACCATGTCGAATAAGTAAACTACATGAATTTCTCTACCTCTGCCGCCTAAGTCAGTCAGAAGGAGACACCCATATAATAGAAATTAACCCGACAGCTTTTGCTTCAAAGTTAAAATTAAGGTATTAGACCATTAAAGCGAATTGCATGATAGTCAACGAAAGTGTGTTCCTCGTACAAATCATACCTTCTTTAACAAGCTTGAGCACAATATAAATGCATATAGAACTATACCAGTCCCTACGTATTGCCAGTCAATGTGCAAATAGTTCTGTCTATCACACAATAGGATGAAAAAGCATATCTATGCTATCACAACAATTGTATGTGACGACATAAAAACATATACATTGCTGCCTCAGCCAGTCAATGCATACATACTAGTAGATCATGTCTATCACAAAATAAGGCGGAAAAGCAAACGCGAATTAATGTCAATGTGATTTAGTAAGTAAATAATCTAACAATGATATGTGAAGACATGAAAACATATTCATTGCTGCCTCAGCCAGTCAATGCATACATAGATCATGCCTATCACAAAATAGGATGAAAAGACAGATGATGTCATCTATGTGAGTCAGTAATTAAATTACTTAAATATTATAGCAATGGTATGTGAAAAACAATAAGGCAATGCAAAACATACACATTGCTTCCTAAGTCAGTCAATATATAAATAATGTACGTCCATCACAAATTAGGATGAAATTACATTAAGCTGCTGTCTATGTAACTAAATAACTAACTTAGTAAAAAGCATAACAATGATATGATAAAAAACTTCTGCTGTTCAAATAAGTAAATTGACAATGAAATTAAACCATGTAAATAAAAACAGAAGATGCCCCCCTGGATCTTTCTGCCAACAGTATATTCTGTTAAGTGTAGCTGCTAAAACAGAACAAAGTAACAAATTAAGTACATCCAAATTGTATTTCCAACAAATTTATGATGTTGTCTATATAACAAATGTATCGGCTCGAGGCATACTATAGACTGGATAATAAACTATCCTGCACATAGCCTCGAAAATGTACTCTCGGATACAAAGACCGGAAAAACAAAATCCTGGGAACATAAGCTAGAAAACATGCAACATGGTACAGACCCACAAAGTCTGGAAAAACATAATATCTGGCACAATTGACAAAGCTACTAACTCTGGAAAAACAGTTACAAAGCCTGGTCAAATCTCAGGTACAAAGTCCGAAAAAAATGCTCCCAGGTACAAAGCCTGGGAAAATCTCAGGAAAAAAGCCGGGAAAACATGCTCTCAGGTACAAAGCCTGGAAAAACATGCTCTCAGGTACAAAGCCTGGAAAAACATTCTCTCAGGTACAAAGCCTGGAAGAACATGCTCTCTGGTACAAAGCCTGGAAAAACATTCTCTCAGGTACAAAGCCTGGAAAAACATGCTTGCAGGTACAAAGCCTGGAAAAACATGCTCTCAGGTACAAAGCCTGGAAAAATCTCAGGTATATAGCCTGGAAAAACATGCTCTCAGGTACAAAGCCTGGAAAAATGTGCTCCTACGGATATAGCCAGCAAAACATGCCTTCCAGCTCAAAGCCCTGAAAACTCTCAGGCACAAAGCTTTTGAAAAGCTCTCAGATATATAGCCTCGAATAAAAATGCTCTCAGGAACAAGCCAGTAAAATTATGCTCTATGTTAAAAAACCATGCTTGCATGCAAAAATCTGGAAAAACAGTGACAGGTCCAATGTCTGGAAAAACATAACCTAAAGTACAAAACAATCAAATTCATAACGTCATGCTTTAAAACACATTGCATTTATCTGGTTCCAACCCTGGAAATAAACTCTGATTTAGCAACCTGAAAACTACTTAGGGTAAAGCCAAAACATACAATCAGGAATATTGCCCATAAAAACTTACAATGCTTGATTGATGACCTACAAAAACAACTATAATTCCATTGCTTTGGAAATCACTAGATAAAAGCTCAAATAAAATACATTTAATTATTCCTAAAAAGGCATATTTTAATTTTTTAATACAATAATAACATATAACAAATTTCATTTCAGATATTAAGTAAACATAATTTGACACAGTACAGTCCATAATCTCATTGTTAAAACCCTTCAAAAATAGTATTAATGTTAATAAACTATATTCAACAAAAACTGTGACAAAAAACTGTTGTACAACCAAATAAATCTAGACAGCCTGTGAACAATTATCAAACTTAACAAAGCGAAATCACTATCCTAAACAAGAGGGCCCAAATAGCCCAATGTCGCTCACCTGTTGCACATTGGTCTAGGTAACAATACAACTTACATTCTGACCATATTTCATTAAAATTGGATTTAAACGACAACCTCAGCAGTGTACACAAGGTTTTCTATGATTTGACCTCGTGACCTAGTTTTTTACCCCACATGACCCCGTTTCGAAATTGGCCTAGATTTAATGGACAACAACATTCTGATGAAGTTTCATGAAGATTGGATCGAAACCGTGACCTCTGGAGAGTGCACAAAGTTATTCTATGAATTGACCTAGTGACCTAGTTTTTGTCCCCACATGACCCAGTTTCAACCTTGGCCTATATTTCACGCAGAACAACATTCTGACTAAGTTTTATAAATATTGAATCAAAACGGTGACCTCTGTAGTGTACACAAAGTTTTTCTAAGATTTGACCTAGTGACCTAGTTTCTGATCCCACATGACAATGCTTCAAACTTGGCCTAGATTTCTTGGAGAACAACATTCTGACCAAGTTTCATGAAGATTTGATCAAATTTGTGCCATCTAGAGTGAACACAATGTTTTTCTAAGATTTTACATAGTGACCTAGTTTTTGGGCCCACATGACTCAGTTTCAAACTAGGCCTAGATTTCATGGAGAACAACATTCTGATAATGTTTCATGAAGATTGGACCAAATTGGTGACATCTAGAGCGAACACAAAGTTTTTCTAAGATTTGACCTAGTGGCCTAGTTTTTGACCCCACATGACCCAGTTTCAATATTGGCCTAGATTACATGGAAAACAACATTCTGACCAAGTTTCCTATCGATTCTTATCAAGTTTCATGTAGATTGGATCGAAACCGTGACCTCTGAAGAGAGCACAAGGTTATTCTAAGATTTGACCTAGTGACTTAGTTTTTGACCCCACATGACCTAGTTTTTGACCCTACATGACTCAGTTTCAAACTAGGCCTAGATTTCATTGAGGACAACATTCTGATCAAGTTTCATGAAGATTGGATCAAATTGGTGACATCTAGAGCGAACACAAAGTTTTTTCTAAGATTTGACCTAGTGGCCTAGTTTTTTACCCCACATGACCCAGTTTCAATCTTGGCCTAGATTACATGGAAAACAACTTTCTGACCAAGTTTCCTGACGATTCTGATGAAGTTTCATGTAGATTGGATCGAAACCGTGACCTCTGTAGAGAGCACAAGGTTATTCTAAGATTTGACATAGTGACCTAGTTTTTGACCCTACATGACCTAGTTTTTGACCCTAGATGACTCAGTTTCAAACTTGGCCTAGATTTCATGGAGAACAACATTCTGATCAAGTTTCATGAAGACTGGATCAAATTGGTGACATCGAGAGTGAACACACGGTTTTTCTAAGATTTGACCTAGTGGTCTAGTTTTTGACCCCACATGACCCCGTTTCAAACTCGACCTAGATTTCATAGATGGCAACATATTGACCAAGTTTTGTGCAGATTGGAGCAAATTGGTGGCATCAAGAGTGTACATAATGTTTTTCCAAGATTTGACCTACTGACCTAGTTTTTGATCCCAAATAACCCAGTTTTGAACTTGACCTAGATTTTGATGACATGATCATTGTGACCAAATTTCAAAAAGATTAAATTAAAATTGCGACCTCTAGTGACTACACAAGGTTATTGTATGATTTGACCTTGTGACCTAGTTTTTGACCCCGGATAACCCATTATCAAAGTTGAGCTAGGCTTTGTTCAGATCATCATTGTGACCAAGTTTCATTACGATTAATCTAAAATTGTGACCTCTAGTGACTACACAGGGTTTTTCTATGATTTGACCTTGTGACCTAGTTGATGACCCCGGATAACCCAATATTAAACTTGACCTAGATTTTGTCCAGATGATCATTGTGACCAAGTTTCGTAATGATTAAGTTAAAACTGTGACCTCTTGTGTCTACACAAGTAATTTTGAACGGGCAGAAGGACGGCCGGACGGACGGACGACGGACGAAGAGTGATGACAAAAGCTCACTCTGTCACTTTGTGACAGGTGAGCTAAAAACAAAAATGTACACAGGAATTAACATAACATTAATACTGTACATACATACCATTCAAATCATTTTTGATATAATTTGGATTGGTAAAATACGAGTATTTATTATATTAAACCTAACTTATCAATAATAATGCATTGTAAAGGAAAAATACTGTAAATAATTGATTTCAATGCATGACTTAGTTGATTCTCACATCTGTGAGACCGAAAGGTATCCTATTCCGATTTACTAGACATGACAAGTTTAAGTCTACCGAGTATACCAATAGTCTACCAGAACTGTTAACTAGAAATAATATTAGAAAATTTATGCATTTATATTGGCAATACTGTTATAGCATACCAAGTCTGAATTAAGTTAATTATTATAATACATGTATCCAGTCATGCTTAAATTCTTGACCAAATAGAATACCATACTTTGGGATATTCAAGTTGTAAAAGTTAATTGAGTACAACCCAATTATAGCCCTTTACTTTTTTATCATCAAAATTGAATAAATTGTGTATATGAACTCAGAAATTAAAACAAAAAATATATATATTGACCAGATCTGCTGACTAGATAATGGGCTACAAAAAGGTACATACATTCGAATTGAAACACAAAACAGTTAGCTTATCCTATCTTCAATATATATGAGTCTCTATCAAAAGATACATATATGCACAATGTATACATCAAACAAAATTCAGTTATAATCAAACGCTTTCAATAACACTATGTACAAGAATAACCATGCATTATTAATAGTAATATAATGATGTCCAGAATCACACCCAAGATGTGACACACAAAAGAAAGTGTACACCATAAGTCTTAAATGTTAAACTTCTACATGTATCCTCTGTATCACTTTAAGATACAACTGGATTCATTATAATGTCACAGATCCCATATATATATCTACAAATCTGAACTCTTCAATAGTTCAGAGTATCAGCTCTATTGATTGTTCCTGATAAGCCTGGCATAATTCCTGTATGGACAGTAAGTCTAAGCCAGTGACACTGTCATGTATACGTAGCATCTAATTGACAGCAAGTGTTTTAGTTGTTTTTCCTTGCAGAGCAGCTCTTTGATATTTGAATTTTCAGTTCACTGGCCTGGTTGGTAAGGATGGCTGAAAATATAAACACAATATATAAACATATGTTCTTTTACTGTATGTACATTGTAAATATATATAAAACTCACAGTATCATTCCGAAAACAAATATCAAGTATTAACCTGGTACCACTTACCAGTCTGTCATGAAAAATTGAACTAAGTTTGTAATAAAAAAAAATTCTTAAAATTTAAATGAGTTGGTGTAAGAATTTACAAGCAAATGTACTATTATGAGTAGGTTACTGTTTCTAGTGCTAGCAATACTTCAGTTGATTAACAGGTCAACAAAGCGACCCATTATGTTCATTACCATCATAAGCCCACATAGAACAGTAGTGATGTATAAACCTGAAAATTCAAACACTTTGCATGACATTATCGGGCACTGATTGACCTAAAAAGAAAAGAATGGCTGTTAGTTAAAGGTTTCCACTTATAAAGTGTCTGGAAAATAAAAATCGAAAAGTATTGAGCATATTATAGATTAAATAATAGAAAAATGCCGATAGACTGTGTCTGGGATACAAGACCAAAATATATGGTACATTCATAAAATATACCGGGTACCAACCCTGAGAATACATTTGATCTGCATCAATTATCTCGGATACAAAGCCTGAAAACAAGAAGTAAGCCAGGTCTCAGACACCTGCACTCTGGTATTGGCTTAAAAACATGTTTTTTATTTTAGATAGAGGCCCGAAAATCATGCTTGTATATTGAGCCTGGAAAATATGTGTTAGGATTACAATGCATGGTGAAACATACTTTCAGGTAAATAACACCAAAACACATGCTCACATGTACAAAACCTTTCAACACATGCTTGCCGGTATCAAGCCTGGTAAACATTATCATTGTTAAACATGCCTCCAGGTACAAAGCCTGGCATAAAAAGGTCAGGTTTACCGTACAGAGCCTGGAAAAACAATGACGGTATCTCGGGTACGAAAACCTAGAAATAAAGTGTATAGATAATAGTGCCAGCAGATGGTGTTTCGGGTACAAAACCCGGAAATAAAGTGTATGTTCAATGGTGCCAGCAGATGGTGTCTCGGGTACAAACCCGGAAATAAAGTGTAAAAACAAAAGTGCCAGCAGATGGTGTCTCAGGTACAAACCCGGAAATTAAGTGTATAGACAATAGTGCCAGCAGATGGTGTCTCGGGTACAAAACCCGGAAATTAAGTGTATGTGTACAATGGTGCCAGCAGACGGGATCTCAGGTACAAACCTCGGAAATAAAGTGTATATACATTGGCGCCAACAGAAAGTGTCTCTGGTACATGCCCTGAGCATAATGTACAAATGCAATACTGCCAATAGTCACCAACAACTAATTAACCAGTAACAGCTGTGAAAGATACTAAAATGTTTCCGCTACATGTCTGGCATAAATATTCGCAATGTAACACTAGTCACTCATTAATTCATTTATAAACAAGACACTGTATCTCTCGGATTGTTATGAAAATAATGGTCATTTAACCTGTACCTCTGTAGCTCAGTAGTTAGCGCGCTTGTCGTCTAATCTGTTGAACCGAGTTTAAATCAAGGTGTTGGTACATAATATATGCCTGTCATATTTAAGTTAAAATAAAGCAAATATAGGCTTTGCTCGACATTTAACTTAAACTCCTGCCAATGCAGAAACCTACAGTACACGACTACATAAAAAAATGACAAAATAACATCCAAATATTGTCATGATAGTCCTGGACAGCATTCTATTACCACATGAACCTGTGTAACATACCCAGATATATGACTTACGAGCATAAAACTCAGATGGCAGTATGTTCAAAGTATACTTATCTTTCTGATTGAGCTGACAATGAAAACCCACTGAAATGGTAGTAAAGCATTTTCTGCTTCCCTATGGCCAGGAGCTTTTCGATATATCATGGAGTTAGATAGACAAATATGGTATATACGGTCCATGGATATATACAGTATATAAGATCCGTATTTTGGTGTAAGGATGGCTGGTGATGTAAGGATGGAAATGTTTACTCCGAACAATGTCAAGTTTCATCATCGAAAGATCCACATACCCATGAGGAAATTACAAATAATATATATACATAGTTGACAGGAAAAATACGAACATATATATGTATACATAAAAAGAAAAGATAGACATTAGCGTAACATATATAAATATTGTTACCTTGGAAAAAAACTAAAGTCAGTTGACAAACATTAGTAACCATGCAGACATTATTACACGGGTAGACAAGCCTTAAAGAGGTAGCCATGCAGACATTATTTTACGGGTAGACAAGCTTTAAAGAGATAGCCATGCATATATTATTTTACGGGTAGACAAGCCTTGAAGAGGTAACCATGCAGACATTATTTTACGGGTAGACAAACCTTAAAAAGGTAGCAATGCAGACATTATTTAACGGGTAGACAAGCCTTAAAGAGGTAGCCATGCAGACATTATTTTACGGGTAGACAAGCCTTAAAGAGGTAGCCATGCAGACATTATTTTACGGGTAGACAAGCCCTAAAGAGGTAACCAAGCAGTTTTTATTTTACGGGTAGACTTACCTTAAAGAGGTAACCATGCATACATTATTTAACTGGTAGACAAGCCTTAAAGAGGTAACCATGCAGACATTATTTTACGGGTAGACAAGCCTTTAAGAGGTAGCCATGCAGACATTATTTTACGGGTAGACAAGCCTTAAAGAGGTAGCCATGCAGACATTATTTTACGGGTAGACAAGCCCTAAAGAGGTAACCAAGCAGTTTTTATTTTACGGGTAGACTTACCTTAAAGAGGTAACCATGCAGACATTATTTTAAGGGAAGACAAACCTTAAAGAGGTTAACATGCAGACATTATTTTACTGGTAGACAACTATTAAAGAGGTAACAATGCATACTTTAATTTACTGGTAGACAAATCTTAAAGAGGTCATCATGCAAATATTATTTTAACGGTAGACAAACCTTAAAGAGGTAACCTTGAAGACATTATTTTACGGGTAGACAAGCCCTAAAGAGGTAACCATGCAGACATTATTTTAAAGGGTAGACAAATTGTAAAGAGGTAACAATGCAGATATTATTTTACTGGTAGACAAGCCTTAAAGACGTAACCATGCAGACATTATTTTACTGGTACACAATCCTTAAAGACGTAAGCATGCAGACATTTTTTACTGGTAGACAAGCCCTAAAGAGGTAGCCATGCAGACATTATTATTTTGGTAGACAAGCCCTAAAGACGTAACCATGCATGCATTAATTTACTGGTAGACAAGCCTTACAGAGGTAACCATGCATACATTATTTTACTGGTAGACAAACCTTAAAGAGGTAACCACGCATACATTATTTTACTGGTAGACAAGCCTTAAAGAGGTAACCAGGCAGATATTATTTTACTGGTAGACAAACCTTAAAGAGGTAACAATGATGTGTTGTATAGTAAATTTATATGTATGTATCTAGCAATAACAAAAATATAGTGACATTGAAAACCATATCGCCTACTTCCATTTTTATTTGGCGATTATAAAGATCTAACCTATAAACTCACTCTCGTAGAGTTTGAGGGGTTTATCGATAGTCTTCTGGTGGCAAGATGACTTTTCAAAAAGATAATACTATTATAACTTTATTATTATATTATTAAATCTAATTTGACTATGCATATTTACCCTTTGAAGTTTATTAGTTTCAAATATACCACTCTAAGACTTATTGTTAGCAGTTGTAAGCATAGACTAGCTTCACCTAAATCGCCAATAATGAGACCGCATTTAAAACAGGCGAAAACTGTTCGTCATGACGAATTGGTTTTAAGATTCAGAATTTAGATCATAAAAAATCACATAAACATAATTATGCAACTAATGAACTTGAATTGGATTACATCATCTCCCAATGTTTCTGGTGACCCTTTTTTATTGTGATAGAAGTTTAACTTTCTGAAATACTTCAGTACGTTGTAACAGAAAGAACGATAACACTATATGTATTTACTGTGAACCATTACAGAGTCACTGCGGTATAACGTACACCGAATATTGCTAGTAAAGTGAGTAATATTATCAATTTTAAGGACATGAAATGGAGACCAGGGTGAGTTTAGACGCGATATTTTCCTAATTACTGACTTCTTATGCATATCCAAATTGAGGTTTAACTTTTTCGGACATTTTGGTCACTTTATAGAACACTATCGTATATCAAATGGCCATAGAAAGGTTAAAATGATCAAGTATTATTCACTTACTTACTCGCAAATATTGACAGCAGTACTGTACAAGCTTCTGAAAAGGCTGTATTACCAAATTGTAGATTTTTTGAACTGGCCATTTTGTTTATATTGAACTCGTTGTGACCAAATTTCATAAATATTGTTCGAAAAACAACTAAGATACACACTAAAACAGATACACGGGTGTGTACAGAGTATTGGTGTCTAGTGTACAGAGTGTTGCTTACTGAAATGAGTAAATAAAGTATGTAAATGGACAGTTTTGTCGTATTATTACGTCTGCAAACCAATAAGGTCATGTCTTATGGGTTATATGATATACTAAGAATATTCTTAAATGGTTATGTTAAAATAGTTCAATTCCTCAGGCAGATGAATGCGAATAACAATATAGAATGCTGAATTTTATGCATAAAGTGTTCTTGTGAGTAGCACAAATGAGATATTTAGCTTGGATATAAGCAATTCTTTGAGAGTCATGCTTATGGTCAAATGGCAAATAAGGGCTTTCACATCCATATATAAACACCAAGGTTTATTTTTAATCTCTCAACTAATTCTGATGCTGCTATGAGGTTCATTTGCTATGACTTACATTCAACGTTGCTTATTCAAACTATTGGACAGTGTAGTAGTTTTGTGTTTGTCTAATGCGATTGCCCAGTTATGACCCTTTACTGTATGTACAACACAATTACTAATAGAAGTTCCCCATAAAATTAGCGGGGGGTGGGCTTGGGCTAGGATTAGCTTGTTACATTAATTGCTTCATGAAGTCCATGTAATCCAGTCTAAATAGGTACAGGTCTATTCAGTATGAATTATTTTTACAAAATAACACTGATTGTACCATGTATTTATTCAATTTGAGTGACAAATAGTCACTGCACTTATAAGCAATACTCCATACAATATACAGCAATACTCCGTACACCAGAAGCAACCATATAGCAATACTCTATACACTCACACTTGTATTTATTCTTGCAATGCACCCTAATTTTCAATTAGTTTCGGATACAACATTTGCAATATAATCTTTGTAACAGGAATGACAATTCGCTCGATTCAAGTTGAGTATTTTAACGAAAAATATAAACAAAAACATCTAATTTCGACAGATCGAGCTTACTTTCTGCGTGAGTAACGATGCGAGTTTGGTCTTTTAATCACACTTTTAAGAAATTCCAGGCAATTTACCGATTGCACATGCTAGGAAAATTTATGGAGGAGATAGTTTTGTATAAAATGTACATTAAACACACTCAGAAAAACTAAAAATTGTCCCTCAACTTACCCTTGTCAACACTAGAATGTCGCGAAAATTGAGTATATTACTCATTTTGCTAGCAATATCCGGTGTACGTTATACGGCAGTGAGAGTTAACTCCCTTTAAATAGAACACCATGTGAAACCGAAACTAGCAATCTAGGGGCGTTTCAGGCTGATATCATGATGGTCGACCATTTTTAAACGGGACGAAGATTTTATTGTCGTGATATTCACCTAGACGTGCAAGGTAGGATGTTTGTATTACACTGTTAGACGTCTATATATCATTTATGGCCATCAAGTGGTCTTTCTAAAAAAATGAGTTTGTGCAGCTTGTAAGACAAATAAATAACTAAACAATCAATGTCGTTAAAGGGCTTTTATTAAAGCCATATCATAATAACACAATATAAATTGATAATAAACATTGTAAAACATATCTAGTATAAACAACTCATTAATAGATGAGTTAGTAACAAATACAGAGTGTCTAAAAAAATACTACTCATGGAGTAGCCCCCAATCATATGTTTTTGTCTTATCTGGGACCTAAAAACTGCCAAAAAATAAAGACGCATGAAATGTGGTTTTATTCTTGCCCAGACAAGCAAACTCTTAAGACAAGTAAATACCTAGTGTGCAAAAGCTTTGTGCACGACAATGTCGAATAAGTAAACTACATGAATTTCTCTCCCTCTGCCGCCTAAGTCAGTCAGAAGGAGACACCCATATAATAGAAATTAACCCGACAGATTTTGCTTCAAAGTTAAAATTAAGGTATTAGACCATTAAAGCGAATTGCATGATAGTCAACGAAAGTGTGTTCCTCGTACAAATTATACCTTCTTTAACAAGCTTGAGCACAATATAAATGCATATAGAACTATACCAGTCCCTCCGTATTGCCAGTCAATGTGCAAATAGTTCTGTCTATCACACAATAGGATGGAAAAGCATATCTATGCTATCACAGCAATGGTATGTGACGACATGAAAACATATACATTGCTGCCTCAGCCAGTCAATGCATACATAGATCATGTCTATCACAAAATAAGGCGGAAAAGCAAACGCGAATTAATGTCAATGTGATTTAGTATAATTAAATAATCTAACAATGATATGTGAAGACATGAAAACATATTCATTGCTGCCTCAGCCAGTCAATGCATACATAGAACATGCCTATCACAAAATAGGATGAATAGACATTTGATGTCATCTATGTGAGTCAGTAATTAAATTACTTAAATATAATAGCAATGGTATGTGAAAAACAATAAGGCAATGCAAAACATACACATAGCTGCCTAAGTCAGTCAATATATAAATAAGGTATGTCCATCACAAATTAGGATGAAATAACATTAAGCTGCTGTCTATGTAACTAAATAACTAACTTAGTAAATAGCATAACAATGATATGATAAAAAAGCTTCTGCTGTTCAAATAAGTAAATTGACAATGAAATTAAACCATGTAAATAAAAACAGAAGATGCCTCCAAACACCCCTGGATCTTTCTGCCAACAGTATATTATGTTAAGTGTAGCTGCTAAAACAGAACAAAGTAACAAATTAAGTACATCCAAATTGTATTTCCAACAAATTTATGATGTTGTCTATATAACAAATGTATCGGCTTGAGGCATACTATAGACTGGATAATAAACTATCCTGCACATAGCCTCGAAAATGTACTCTCGGATACAAAACCTGGAAAAACAAAATCCTGGGAACATAAGCTAGAAAACATGCAACATGGTACAGACCCACAAAGTCTGGAAAAACATAATATCTGGCACAATTGACAAAGCTACTTACTAAAAATGCTCCCAGGTACAAAGCCTGGAAAAACATTCTCTCAGGTACAAAGCCTGGAAAAACATGCTCTCTGGTACAAAGCCTGGGAAAACATTCTCTCAGGTACAAAGCCTGGAAAAACATGCTTGCAGGTACAAAGCCTGGTAAACATGCTCTCTGGTACAAAGCCTGGAAAAATCTCAGGTATATAGCCTGGAAAAACATGCTCTCAGGTACAAATCCTGGAAAAAGGAGCCCCCACGGATATAGCCAGCAAAACATGCCTTCCAGCTCAAAGCCCTGAAAACTCTCAGGTACAAAGCGTTTGAAAAGCTCTTAGATATATAGCCTCGAATAAAAATGCTATGTTAAAAAACCAAGCTTGCATGCAAAAATCTGGAAAAACAGTGACAGGTCCAATGTCTGGAAAAACATAACCTAAAGTACAAAACAATCAAATTCATAACGTCATGCTTTAAAACACAATGCATTTATCTGGTTCCAACCCTGGAAAAGAAACTCTGATTTAGCAACCTGAAAACTACTTCAGGTAAAGCCAAAACCTACAATCTGGAATATTGCCCATAAAAACTTTGGAAATCACTAGATAAAAGCTCAAATAAAATACATTTAATTATTCCTAAAAAGGCATATTTTAATTTTTTAATACAATAATAACATATAACAAATTTCATTTCAGATATTAAGTAAACATAATTTGACACAGTACAGTCCATAATCTCATTGTTAAAACCCTTCAAAAATAGTTTAAATGTTAATAAACTATATTCAACAAAAACTGTGGCAAATAACTGTTGTACAACCAAATACATCTAGACAGCCTGTGAACAATTATCAAACTTAACAAAGCGAAATTACTATCCTAAACAAGAGGGCCCAAATAGCCCTATGTCGCTCACCTGTTGCACATTGGTCTAGGTAACAATACAACTTACATTCTGACCATATTTCATTAAGATTGGATTTAAACGGCAACCTCAGCAGTGTACACAAGGTTTTCTATGATTTGACCTCGTGACCTAGTTTTTTTACCCCACATGACCCCGTTTCAAAATTGGCCTAGATTTAATGGACAACAACATTCTGATGAAGTTTCATGAAGATTGGATCGAAACCGTGACCTCTGGAGAGAGCACAAAGTTATTCTATCAATTGACCTAGTGACCTAGTTTTTGTCCCCACATGACCCAGTTTCAACTTTGGCCTATACTTTACGCAGAACAACATTCTGACAAAGTTTTATAAATATTGAATCAAAACGGTGACCTCTGTAGTGTACACAAGGTTTTTCTAAGATTTGACCTAGTGACCTAGTTTCTGACCCCACATGACAATGTTTCAAAATTAGCCTAGATTTCATGGAGAACAACATTCTGACCAAGTTTCATGAAGATTGGATCAAATTTGTGCCATCTAGAGTGAACACAATGTTTTTCTAAGAGTTTACATAGTGACCTAGTTTTTGACCCCACATGACTCAGTTTCAAACTTGTCCTAGATTTCATGGAGAACAACATTCTGATAATGTTTCATGAAGATTGGATCAAATTGGTTACATCTAGAGCGAACACAAAGTTTTTCTAAGATTTGACCTAGTGGCCTAGTTTTTGACCCCACATGACCCAGTTTCAATCTTGGCCTAGATTACATGGAAAACAACATTCTGACCAAGTTTCCTAACGATTCTGATGAAGTTTCATGTAGATTGGATCGAAACCGTGACCTGTGAAGAGAGCACAAGGTTATTCTAAGATTTGTCCTAGTGACCTAATTTTTTACCCCACATGACCTAGTTTTTGACCCTACATGACTCAGTTTCAAACTTGGCCTAGATTTCATTGAAAACAACATTCTGATCAAGTTTCATGAAGATTGGATCAAATTGGTGACATCTAGATCGAACACAAAGTTTTTTCTAAGATTTGACCTAGTGGTCTAGTTTTTGACCCCACATGGCCCCGTTTCAAACTCGACCTAGATTTCATAGAGAGCAACATATTGACCAAGTTTTGTGCAGATTGGAGCAAATTTGTGGCATCAAGAGTGTACACAATGTTTTTCCAAGATTTGACCTACTGACCTAGTTTTTGATCCCAAATAACCCAGTTTTGGTTTTTTCCTAGATTTTGATGACATGATCATTGTGACCAAATTTCAAAAAGATTATATTAAAATTGCGACTTTTAGTGACTACACAAGGTTATTGTATGATTTGACCTTGTGACCTAGTTTTTGACCCCGGATAACCCAATATCAAAGTTGAGCTAGGCTTTGTTCCGAACATCATTTTGACCAAGTTTCATTACGATGAATCTAAAATTGTGATCTCTAGTGACTACACAAGGTTTTTCTATGATTTGACCTTGTGACCTAGTTGATGACCCCGGATGACCGAATATTAAACTTGACCTAGATTTTGTCCAGATGATCATTGTGACCAAGTTTAGTAATGATTAAGTTAAAACTGTGACCTCTTGTGTCTACACAAGTAATTTTGAACGGGCGGAAGAACGGCCGGACGGACGGACGACGGACGAAGAGTGATGACAAAAACTCACTCTGTCACTTTGTGACAGGTGAGCTAGAAACAAAAATGTACACAGGAATTAACATAACATTAAAACTGTACATACATACCATTCAAATCATTTTTGATATAATTTGGATTGGTAAAATATGAGTATTTATTGTATTAAACCTAACTTATCAATAATAATGCATTGTAAAGGAAAAAAACTTTAAATAATTGAATTCAATGCATGACTTAGTTGATTCTCACATCTGTGAGACCGAAAGGTATCCTATTCCGATTTACTAGACATGACAAGTTAAAGTCTACCAAGTATACCAATAGTCTACCAGAGCTGTTAACTAGAAATAATATTAGAAAATTTATGCATTTATATTTGCAATACTGTTATAGCATACCAAGTCTGAATTAAGTTAATTATTATAATACATGTATCCAGTCATGCTTAAATTCTTGACCAAATAGAATACCATACTTTGGGATATTTAAGTTGTAAAAGTTAATTGAGTACAACCCAATTATAGCCCTTTACTTTTTTTATCATCAAAATTGAATAAATTGTGTATAAGAACTCAGAAATTAAAACAAAAAATATATATATTGACCAGATCTGCTGCCTAGATAATGGACTACAAAAAAGTACATACATTCAAATTGAAACACAAAACAGTTAGCTTATCCTATCTTCAATATATGAGTCTCTATCAAAAGATACATATATACACAATGTATACATCAAACAAAATTCAGTTATAATCAAACGCTTTCAATAACACTATGTACAAGAATAACCATGCAGTATTAATAGTAATATAATAATGTCCAGAATCACACCCAAGATGTGACACACGCATTAAAGTGTACACCATAATTCTTAAATGTCAAACTTCTACATGTATCCTCTGTATCACTTTAAGATACAACAGGATTCATTATAATGTCACAGATCCCATATATATATCTACAAGTCTGAACTCTTCAATAGTTCAGAGTATCAGCTCTATTGATTGTTCCTGATAAGCCTGACATAATTCCTGTATGGACACTAAGTCTAAGGCAGTGACACTGTCATGTATACGTAGCATCTAATTGACAGCAAGTGTTTTAGTTTTTTTTCCTTGCAGAGCAGCTCTTTGATATTTGAATTTTCAGTTCACTGGCCTGGTTGGAAAGGATGGCTGAAAATATAAACACAATATATAAACATGTGTTATTTTACTGTATGTACATTGTAAATATATATAAAACTCATAGTATCATTCCGAAAACAAATATCAAGTATTAACCTGGTACCACTTACCAGTCTGTCATGAAAAATTGAACTAAGTTAGTAATAAAAAAAATTCTTAAAATTTAAATGAATTGGTGTAAGAATTTAGATGCAAATGTACTATTAGGAGTAGGTTACTGTTTCTTGCGCTAGCAATACTTCAGTTGATTAACAGGCCAACAAAGCGACCCATTATTTAATAACCATCATAATAGGCCCACATAGAACAGTAGTGATGTATAAACCTGAAAAATTCAAACATTTTGCATGACTTTATCGGGCACTGATTGACCTAAAAAGAAAAGAATGGCTGTTAATTAAAGGTTACCACTTAGAAAGTGTCTGGAAAATAAAAATCGAAAAGTATTGAGCATATTATAGATTAAATAATAGAAAATGCCGATAGACTGTGTCTGGGATACAAGACCAAAATATATGGTACATTCATAAAGTATGCCGGGTACCAACCCTGAGAATACATTTGATCTGCATCAATTATCTCGGATACAAAGCCTGAAAACAAGAAGTAAGCCTTGTCTCAGACACCTGCACTCTGCAATTGTCTTAAAAAACATTTTTTTATTTTAGATAGAGCTCCGAAAATCATGCTTGTATATTGAGCCTGGAAAATATATGTTAGGATTTCAATGCATGGTGAAACATACTTTCAGGTACATAACCCCAAAACACATGCTCACATGCACAAAACCTTTCAACACATGCTTGCCGGTATCAAGCCTGGTAAACATTATCATTGTTAAACATGCCTCCAGGTACAAAGCCTGGAAAAAAAGGTCAGGTTTACCGTACAGAGCCTGGAAAAACAATGACGGTATCTCGGGTACGAAAACCTAGAAATAAAGTGTATAGATAATAGTGCCAGCAGATGGTGTTTCGGGTACAAAACCCGGAAATAAAGTGTATGTACAATGGTGCCAGCAGATGGTGTCTCGGGTACAAATCCGGAAATAAAGTGTATGTACAATGGTACCAGCAGATGGTGTCTCTGGTACAAACCCGGAAATGAAGTGTATAGACAATAGTGCCAGCAGATGGTGTCTCGGGTACAAAACCCGAAAATTAAGTGTATGTGTACAATGGTGCCGGCAGACGGGATCTCAGGTACAAACCTCGGAAATAAAGTGTATATATATTGGTGCCAACAGACAGTGTCTCTGGTACTTGCCCTGAGCATAATGTACAAATGCAATACTGCAAATAGTCACCAACAACTAATTAACCAGTAGCAGCTGTGAAAGATACTAAAATGTTTCCGCTACATGTCTGGCATAAATATTCGCAATGTAAAACTAGTCACTCATTAATTCATTTATAAACAAGAATCTCAAAGAATTGCATATATCCAAGCTAAATATCACATTTGTTCTACTCACAAGAACACTTTTTGCATAAATTTCAACATTCTATATACTAATCGCATTCATCTGCCTGACGGATTGAACTATTTTAACATAACCATTTAAGAATATTCTTAGTATATCAAATAACCCATAATACATGACCTTATTGGTTTGCAGACGTAATAATATGATAAAACTTTCCATTTACATACTTTATTTACTCATTTTATTAAGCAATACTCTGTACACTAAACAGCAATACTCTGTACACAACCGTGTATCTGTTTTGGGGTGTATCTTAGTTGTTTTTCGAACAATATTTATGGCATTTGGTTACAACATTTTGGAGTTCAATATAAACAAAATGACATGTTCAAAAAATCTACAGTTTGTAAATACAGACTTTCCAGAAGCTTGTACAGTACTGTTGTCAATATTTGCGAGTGAGTATCGGCATTATACTTGATCATTTTAACCTTTCTATGACCATTTGATATACGATAGTGTTCTATAAAGTTACCAAAATTCCCGAAGAAGTTAAACCTCAATTGGGATATGCATAAAAAGTCAGTAATTAGGAAAATATCGCGTCTAAACTCACCCTGGTCTCCATTTCATGTCCTTAAAATTAATAATATTACTCACTTTACTAGCAATATCCGGTGTACATTATACCGCAGTGATGCAGAAACCTACAGTAAACGACTTCATAAAAAAATGACAAAATAACATCCAAATATTGGCATGATAGTCCTGGACAGCATTCTATTACCACATGACCCTGGGTAACATACCCAGAAATATTACTTACGAGCATAAAACTCAAATGACAGTATGTTCAAAGTATGCTTATTTTTCTGATTGAGCTGACAATGAAAAACCACTGAAAAAGTAGTAAAGCATTTTCTGCTTTCCTTTGGCTAGGAGCTTTTCGATATATACAGTATATAAGATCCGTGCTTTGGTGTAAGGATGGCTGGTGGTGTAAGGGTGGAACTGTAATGGACAATGTCTAGTTTCATCATCGAAAAATCCATGTCCTGGAATTTGGTTCAATGCCTAATGTCTGCACGTAATCCTACGTTATACATATTCTAATCAGCAGAATATAAAGACATAATGAAAGGCAGGCTTTAGTTACTAAAACTTGAAATAAACGAGGAAATATTTGTCTTTGTAAACTGTTATGGGCCAAATGTTGAAGATAGAGCCTTTTTTGAAACACTTAAAAACACGATTGTAGAATACAATAATGAAACACTGATTGTTGGTGGTGATTTTAATGTTGTCTTAAACTTCGATATAGATAAGCAGAATGGAAGAAAGAATACAAACAAACGTAATTCCGAGGAGTTGAACACTATAATTTCTCAAACAATTTACATGATATATGGCGCTTAACTAACCCCAAAAGTAAAACCTATACCTGGCATAATAATACAAAACCGCCAATATTTTGTAGGCTTGATTATTTTTTAATTTCACAAGATTTAATTAACATAGTTACCCAATGTTCTATATCGCCTGGATATGGGTCAGATCATTCACTAGTAAATTTAAAGATAGATTTATCCAAGGCCGAAAAAGGACCGGGATACTTTAAGCTAAGTAACAGCATAATCCTTAAAATATCATACGAACTTCTATTCAGGAAACAGTCCAATATAATAGTGCGGCAAATCCTAATACTCTATGGGAAGTAATAAAAGGCACTGTACGAAATGAATCCAAAAAATTTTCAGCAAAAAGGAAAAATGATAATAAAAAAGAACAATTGCAACTAGAACAAAATATTTAAAAAAAATGAAAGCGAAATAATTGAATCACCTCATAGTCATGAACTCCTGAATAAACTTAATACAGAAAAAGAAAAGCTAGACCACTTGCTAGATAAAAATATATATAAGATATCTTACTAAGAACAAAAGCTGAATGGATTGAAGGAGCTGAGAAAAATACAAAATATTTTTCAAGCTTTGAGAAAAAACAAACGAAAGAAAAAACAATAAATAAAATCGAAAAAAATGGGTCAATAAAAACCAAAACAAAAGATATCTTAATAGAAATCCAATCATTTTATAGCAAATTATACCGCAAAAACGAACAAATTGAACATGATACGGATTTCTTTCCGGACGCCCATCAACAACTAAATAATGAACAGAAGCTAACATGTGAAGGCCTTTTATCAGAATACGAGTGTGGCAAGGTCCTTAAAGATATGCAAAATAGGAAAAGTCCTGGTTCTGATGGCATAACAACAGAATTCTACAAAATTTTCTGGAATGATATAAAACCATATTTAATAAAATCTTTGAATTATTCATTTCAAAATAATAAACTCACTGAACTCAAAACACAAAGTGTAATTTCTCTCCTGCCAAAAAAGAACAAAATTTTAACTGACATAAATAATTGGCGACCAATATCACTTTTAAATTTACCCCGATTATTCGACAACCTTTTATTCGAAAACCTGGTATTATCCGAAATAGAATTGCAGTCCCGTTTCACTTCCTATATAAACCTATACAAATTCGATTGGGTTATTCGAATTCTATTTTTCGAAAAGCCTCTGTTATTCGAAACAATTTTTGAGTCCCGAGGATAATATTTCATACGAATTGTACCCCTATTATTCGAATTTGCACTATCAATGATAGCTAATTATATTTTTCTACCAACGAAGTTTGAAAGTTTTCGCACCTATTGTTCAAAGGGGGTTTAATTGATGTGATTAAGTGTTGACATTCTCAAGTTGTGAACAATACAAAGAGGTTGTACGTAATATTTGCTTTTCCGTGAAAAATACACATCATTATGTTTAGTAACTTGTTTGACTTTAATTATGTGTTAATGAGTGTTGACTTTGATGTACAAACTTTCGACAAACTTACGACTGCATTACAATATGCTTTTTGAAACAGTGATGACTTTTAACGCAGTGACGACTACAACTTGTTGACGACTAATGTCAGCGAATGGATTTTTTGTCTGTTTTTGTAGAATTTCATACATGTTTTATGCTGCATACAATATTTTGTTGTCGATTCGTGTTATATGTGTATATATTAAATAATAAATAAATAGATTAACGCAGGTTTTTTTTCTTTTTACTTCTTTATTATTTTATTTAAATTAACAATAAAACATGTACAGAAACGAGTCTCGTACACGGCTACAGCTAAGGATGGAGACTATTGAGTTGAACAGAGGTTTGTCTTCTTTGAATTTGGATTATTCGAAGCCCTGGATTATCCGAAATAAAATTTCGGTCCCGTTAATTTCGAATAATAGAGGTTTGACTGTAGATCATAAAACAGCTTCAAAATCAATTGCTAATAGAATGAAAAAAGTACTTGATGATATGATTAATAAGGACCAAACTGGATTCATTAAAGGAAGATGCATTGGTGAAAATGTAAGAATACTTTATGATGTAATCGAACAAATAAACAAAGATAATGAAGAAGGGTTAATATTTTTCTCGGATTTTCATAAAGCTTTCGACAGTGTAGATCACGATTATATATTCAAATGTTTAGAATACTTTAACTTCGGTAACACATTAATTAATTGGATTAAACTTTTCTATAGAGACGCCAAAAGTTGTATTACAGTAAATGGCAACTTGTCAAACTTTTTTAAGATAGACAAGGGTGTGAGGCAAGGATGTTTTTTATCCCCATATCTTTTCATTATAGGCTTTGAAATATTATCACAATCTATTGACAAAAACGACAATATAAAAGGTCACACGATAAAAAATATCGAAATTAAGCAAACCTTATTTGCTGATGACGCAAGCTTCTTTTTAGATGGAACAGCAAAATCTTTCAAAAATCTTATTAGAACGTTTGAAAATTTCAATCTGGTGTCTGGCCTATCATTGAATGTGTCTAAATGTACTGTACTTAGAGTAGGATCATTACGAAATACAAATATAATATACTGCAAATCAAAACAATTCACATAGACATCAGATGAAGCTTCAACGCTAGGAATCGTTTATACAAATAATCCCAATAAAATATTACAATTGAACTTAGACCCAAAAATAGATGCGTTTCAACATACTCTTTATAAATGGAGGAGATGGAAATTGTCTCTAGTAGGTAAAATCACCGTCCTTAAATCTTTTGCATTCCCACAACTAGTATATCCATTAACTGTTTTAAATAGCCCAGATGAAGAAAGAATTAAAAAAATAAAAAATATCATGTTTGACTTCTTGTGGGATTCTAAACCAGACAAAATATCTCGAAATACTATTATTCAGGGATACGAAAATGGGGGACTAAAAATGATAGATATTGATGCATTTTTAAATTCAGTGAAGGCAAGCTGGGTCAAAAGAATCGGCACAAAAACTGAAGCTAAATGGAATGTACTTTATAATAAGGAACCCTCAAAACATGAATATGATATATTTAAATGTAAATTAGTAAAACAGATGCAAATAAACTTAACTTTAACCATACATTTCTGAAAAACATTATCTCATCATGGTGTTCAATTAACTATACAACAGAGTCTATGAATAACCTCCCAAAAGAAATTATGTGGAATAACTCGAATATTAAACATACAAATGGTAATATGTTTTTATATAAAAAATGGTTGGAGAAAGACATCATATTCATAGATCAAATGTATGACTTCCAAGTAAAAGACTTTCTTACCTGCGAACAAATGCAAAATGAATATGGTATCGAAAATGGAGAATTTCTCACCTACTTATCACTAATAAAGTCTATAAATAAAACACTGGGAAAACAATTAATGGACGAAGACAATCTACCATCATTAGAACCTGAATACCTGTTTGACAAGCTCAAATCTAGTAAAATGGGAAATAAAATGTTGTATGAAACACAAATCAAAACATAAAAGGTTAATGCAAAAGCAATCATTAAATGGGAAAATGAATTTCAAGAAAAAACAATCACATGGAAAAATATATTTACTATACCATTACATTGCACCATAGACACCAAATTAAGAGAGTATCAATATAAACTCTTAATGAAAGTAACACCTAATAATGACTATCTTTATAAATGCAAATTAACAACTTCTAGATTGCGTGACTTCTGTTTAATGAACACGGAAACACAAAACACCTCTTTTGGGAATGTCAAATCCAACATTTTTGGCTTAACATACAAAAATACTTGAACAGTAACAAAATCTTTGTAAATATACTAAACTACAGAACCATAACACTAGGGCTGGAAAACGAAAAAGATAGCAGGGCCGAAAACATAACCAATTTTATATTAATATTGGCAAAATATTTCATAAGCTATTGTAAATACGACAAATCAACTCCTTCAATAGAACATTTCAAACATTATCTTACACGACGCATATACATCGAAATAATCATTGCAACGAAAAAAGACAAACTAGAATTGTTTGAAACAAAATGGAATGGATTTAATATCTAATACCATATCACTAGCACATCACTATAGAAAAATACATTGAAAGGCTCACACCCTTCTTACACCCTATTTCCTTCTCACCTCTTTTCGCCTTTTTCTCTTCACTTCTCTAAAAGCAAGTCAATACACAAACTAATATCCACAAGCATAGAATTTGAAGATTATATTATATTGTGTTAATACGTATTGCTGTTGTTTCTGTGTGTATTGCACTGGTTTTTATTTTTGAAGTGTATGTATATATCTGAAAAAAATGAATAAAATATAATATATATATTCTGATCAGCAGACTCAAGCGTGATAAAGGTGAAAGAGAAAATAGTTCATATCGCAGTCATAACATCTCCATAGCCGAGTCCGGAAATTCCGTACGAAGGACTTTACCCAACCCAACGATCAAAGCGAAACCACGTTTCGTCAAACACAATTATAAATTAACTCATATGTTTCGTGAATGAAGCGAGCCAACGTATCCACGTCCCACATGAAAGGCTGATAAAGGAAAATTTTCACTCGGACTAATTGCAACAATAACTAAACTTATACTGGGCGAAAGTACATCATATTAGTATATTCAAGAAAAAAGTTGCAACCTGTAGATCCTGGCAAAACAAAACTATAGACCGTCAAAGATGTAAATATTTCCAACTGAAAGTATGTCCCGTATAGCACACCGTAGTGAGTACTCTTCAGCGGGAGGTACGATTTACGTACGAAGTTTAATGGCGGCGCCCAGTACTTTTTGGTAAAAAAACAATAACAAACGTCATGAAGTGTTATTTTCGATGAACTATGCAAGGTAAGTAACGATTATGTTTATTTTTAATGATTACCAAGTGGTTTGTCTATGTTTACGCGTTGTACGTCTTCACAGACGTGCATGTGCGTCGTTTAACGGCGAATTCGGGGCCAAGGTCGAATCATTCTCGTTTAAACTTCCAAACATTGAGATATTAAAGTGAATGGGATATTTTAATGATTATATAAATACATATCAAGGTTAAAAATAAATAAAAAGCATTTGTTTGATAATAGAAACGTGTTTTATGGGTTATCAAATATTTTCATTTTTCCAAGTATGGAACGCCGTTATTGCCATCATTTTGACGACACTTGATAAATTATCAAATTTACGAATTTGACAACGAATAGTGCCTTGTTTGTAATATCCTTTCGATTTTAAATATGAAAAACCATTAAAAGCATATTTTACTGCACACTGCTCAAGACTAAAAGGATCAATCTACTATAGATATTCAATTAAATACATCCTTTAATTAATAGTTGTTATTGAATATAGCGTATATTACGTTACTAGGACACGTCCAACCGTATAATATATGGTCACAAACTGCATTGCTTGATTGTCATACTGCTTGTTTCATGATGTTCATGATTTTGATAGACATGTTAGATTGTATATTGAAAATACACACTGGTTGATACTAGCAAAAAGAATAAAAACAACCATTGTCAAGTCATATTGATGTTGTTATGCTAGCGATGTCCCCATTGTTTTGTACCCGTAAAAGATACGTTTCTAATCAGAATAAACAACCCGCTTCACAATTTCAAAGAAAGAAACTCTTTATCTGATGCTGGTTTGCGTCTAGCCCATATGAGCATGCTCCTTAACGTTTTTAAAGATTTTTTTATTTAGTAAATCAGGGTTTCCCTAGGTATTTTCATACAAGGGTCCCCTTTAGGTTTATATTTAGTGACTCCCTGAGACATTTTGGGGTCCAATCATATACGGGTATGCATTTCAAGTTCACTGTTACAGTATCCAATTTATTAATAAAATAGTAAATGCACATGAGTTAATCATTTACATGACTATTTCAATTGATTGTAATAAGACGCCTCTAACTTATTTAAGCGTGTAGAGTAGACAATACGGATTGCTCAATAAACCACAAGTACAATAAATAAAGTAGCAAAAAAAGGTTTTAGCGGAAAACAAAATGGGTCCCAAGGATGCACAGTAATGCAGAAATGAGGGTCCCAAGTCACAAAGTTGCGTCAGGAACGCAGAAAACCTGCATCAGGAAATTCCCTGCTGTCAGTTAAATCCCACTCGAAAGCCTGCACGTGGATCCAATTAATCTTGTACATGACCTGTGCCTATCTCAATCAAGCCAACCACATGCTACATTGATATATCACAGTCTTATTAAATATTACCCAGATAAGCTGTTTATTATAATTTCATGTTTGATATTATTCTGCACATAAAAGTAATGTACGATCCTATTATTTACACCTCTAGTGTGTTACAGCATAAAACACTGATAACATACATGTTTATTATACACGTATCATCCAGAGTACCTGGTTCATATTCATTTTCTATTTCAGTTGCTGAATAGATACTAACAACGAAGTCCAAGTAAATGGACATGAGAAATTTGAACATGGTATGTATAACTTTCCTAATTTGCATTAAATAGCATTTTTGTAAACAGTGTGTAAACAATAGTAGTATTAAATGATAAACACATACATAATAATAAAATGCTATGTAACTTTAAAGTGATCTTTAAGGCCGCAGTATTCAGTTATTTCACAATACATATCCTGTGATACTTAACTTTACAGACTATCGTATCTACAGATATACCTATCAGTATTAGTAGTATATATCATAGAGTTAAAAGAGTTCTACACTACATAACTATGGTGTGTATATGTTCATTTACATGTAATATTAATAAAATATTACTTGACAAATGATCTTACTATATAAGACTTTTTAGACTAATATTTTACAGACAAAAAATACCAGTAAGTAATTCAAGGATGGAAAACTTGAGAAAATTAAGAACAAGTTGAAATTCCAAAAGAAGTTTTGACCAATTTGGCCAAGTATTTATTTTCGCTAAAATGAATAAGTTATATTGATTATATTGTAGAATTTAGCCGATTGTTATCTTAAACTGGACATACTTATTCATTTCAGACAGATAACTGTATGTTCTACACTGCCAAATCTCAAAGACAAAAGCAACAAACCTTACTGACAGTCAATCAAATATACATGATGTTTCTGGACAGGAAATTAATTCACATTAACTGCATAACAGTCTATAGCTGTAATCGAAACATTTCTTGTAATTCTAATACTAGTAAACAAGAATTGTGATACATAATTGCATACGTTCCACAATGTTATCACGCGTATTTGGCAAACTAGTAGTTTATGTACAAGATGCAACTCTGGAAGGGTCACTAGCACAACTGATCTTCCAGTTGCTGGTTCCATGAAATGCCAAACATGTCAAAACTTAAAATGGCCAGATTCTTAAGGAGTTTGAATAGATGCTAGGCCACATATTCAATATACAAAGTCAAGCTATCAGATTCCATCTATAGACAGTGATTTGTTGACATTGTTTACAAGACAGAATCGCATGGAGTCATCTTTAGACACATTTCAATAAATTGAACATCTGGAGGAAGCACCACAGAAGGTTCTACCAACATACACGTCTTTTGAGACCATGCTTCTGTGAGATGCAAGCAACATACAGAAGACGGTTCAGTTACCCCATTACAACATCCAAATTCTAGCTATTTTATAACGACATAGATCATCCAGAATTATGTTCATTGTGTTCATCATTTTCTACTGATTCGTCTACAAAAGAATATATACATACAATGCTGACGAGTCATTTAGATGGGGATAATACTGATATTAAATCAGCAAAGCATATAAGTTATATAGTATATATACAGTCACGTATATAAATGATATAGTGCACGCACTCCTCCAATTTGGTACCATTACAAATAGGCGTAGGTGTGCAGTTACACTAACACTTTGGACACATGTACACTGGATATTGCGAGTAAATGAGTCATGTTGACATAATGTATTGCTATACTCCGTACACAAACATGACAGTTGGCAGTTGTCAGTACAGTAAAATCAACAATCTGGACAGTTACTTTTACCTGTTTTAGTAAGAATCTGTTTGTACTTCCGTCATTGTTATGATTTTTGGATCAAGTTTGTTTTGGATTATCATTAACAGAATGTTCAATTCTAAATCAATGATACTTTAGTAATGCAATAATTAAAGACCCATAATGACATATGCAGCATCGAGACCATTACTAGATAGTGAGCAGTCGCTCTTTACAAGGGATTTAAAACACGTAAACGATATCTGTTATAGTTTGATGTATTTTTACCATGATAAATCTGAAGATGCATAAACCATTTAGGATGCGTGAAGGAATCAGTCTTGTGGATCTCGTGACTGAACTTACAGCATTTTCCAGTCCACTGTCGCGAAAAGTAATGCTATTTGTGAAATTTACTTGCAAGTTCCGATGTACGGTATTCAGTTATTTTTTAGGTTAATCATTTTGTGACTTATCCTCGATCAATTTTGGTTATTATCCATTTTCACACATAGGTCACTACAAATAGCGTGTATCATATTCACAAAACTGCTGTGAAATAGTTTCAGTTCCATAAAAGCTACTAACAATTCTATCATTGTACGTTAACAAATCACTACAAATTGGTGAAATTGGCCGAAAATAGGTTGTTTTCGAAAACATACATCCATCATTTTGGATTATACAATCATTAAGGATTATCTGTATAACAAGGATGCTATCTGATATGTCATAAATAAGGCAAATAAAGTACATTGTCAAATAAATAATAACTATCAAACATAATGGTGTGTCTTTGTTATTTTTCGAAATTTAAGTATAGTCCTAAAAGTGGGTGGGGTAATTTAAGAAGGATAATTAATGCGTTGTTTCTAGCATCGTATGTAGAAAATGGCCAAACATGCGTTAAAACATATCTTAAGTTCATGGTGTATACAGTACAGCTTAAAAATAACCAATAGTATCAAAGGTAAGTACTAAACGACCAAAACATTTAATGATCAGAGCTTTTTAAAATGATTTCATATGACCTTAAAGAAAGGTCTTTTTCTCAGTAATGCCAGGTCCATGTGAATGCAACTTTTTTCCTATGTTACTACACATATTGTAGTTTACGAAAAAAATGGAGAAGTTCTGTTGCAATTAGTCCGAGACATGATGCTATTCATGATTTCGTTTACCATATTATTGATAAACATACTCGCTAATTGATGCAATGCCATTACAATGCATACGCCCGCAACTACACTGCGCAGTTCTGAATTTCGGAACACACTGTCCAGCAGTTGACAACACGTCGTCTTTTAAGTCCACACACTTGATCGCAATCGTTTGTCTATACTTACGGTTGTAATAAACTAACACTGTCCTTTCAACAGTAGAACTTTATCCACTTTAGTGTATATTATATGTGCTATAAAACAGAAAAAACAACAATTTAAAAGTTGACGAAATCGAAAGCGGTTTCGATATCAATAATAAAAAGCGCATGCGCAGTTTGTCCCCGTTAGGGATAATAACCAACTAAGCCGTACCAATTTTATAGTTACATATAACAATACGAGAAAAGGCCCCTTCGTCCATAAAACATTTTATTTAACAATAAAATACATAAGTACATCTTGGGAATTTTAATTTTTAAAAATAGTTTATTATTGTTTACGAAGACAGCTTACGATAATAACATAATTAAATCATACAGTAATATTCTACCTGCCCCATGTAAACCTAATGTTATTCAAAACTCACGTTGAATACACATAATGTTATATATTATAAACATCATTTGTCCACTAGTTCAGATTGCGGCACCAATACGACCTAGTATCAAAACTGTCTAGTTTAAAACATATTTTGGGAAATGTTTTTCTGAAGGGTCCTATTATGTGTATTTTTAGAATGTCGAGTGTACCACCGAGCCAGGAACAATTATCGTTGAGATTATCCGAGGTATTGAGTGACATTGGAGTAAATCATGAGATGATAATAAAGAGAAGAGAAAGTACTTTGTTCGGGGAATGTGTGCTTAATATTCACGAATATATCAACTGTGTACATTTTTACTTGTTTGGAAGCCAGTCTGAAGGCAGCACAACGTTAGGCTTATGTTCAGATATTGATATGTTGTTTCGTCTCAATAGGTTCCACGTGATTCATGATTTGGAGGATTGGTATGGTAGAACAAACTATTTGATGATACAAGATGAACTTACATCCCCTGGGTATTGTATTATACAATTCATCAGGGATGGTGTTCCCATGACTGGGACCTGTGATTCACCTGACTTTTCTATGGATATTAAAGGGAGATTACTTTTAAACCATACAGTATTTCAAACAACCAGTGAAGGATACGGTTTTGTACAACATGGTCCCGCTTTCATGACGCCTGTATCAGAACGTTATTTTGATAGAGATTCGGTTCCTGCATTGTATTGTCCACGTTGGTCAAACAAGAGTAAACGTTGTTTCAATAAACGAAGTCAAAGTGAGTGGCCAACTGCTGATTTAAAGTCTAAGTTCGAGAATTTCGGATGTTTCCTTGTACTTGTATCTAGTAAGACTGATAACGGACTCGATCTACTAGAATGGAGAATTTCTACATCACTGCATGAAAGATATCTCATGTTCAGTTTAAATACAACACATATGAAGTGTTATGTATTAATGAAAATGTTTTTAAAGACGCACAGTGCGTTTGAAGACGTGATATCCAGCTACATGTGTAAGACAACCTTGTTTCATTGCATAGAAAATACCAATCCTGATTTCTGGCATGAACACAATCTGATCGCTTGTCTCAAACAGATATTATGGGTACTGTATATCTTCGTTTATTACAATAACTGTCCTCACTTTTTCATTCCTGAGAACAATCTCATGATAGGGCGGATATCAATAGAACAGAAATATAAGTTGCTGAAAGTAATTCAATACATATTTAGTTACACTATAGAAGCATTGTTTGAAATACAAATAGATGATGTTGGTGAAAGGTTACAGATGAAGTTGAACATAATACGTGAATATTCTCATCACGTGGACTCTCCAGTAGAATTACGTATGCGTACAGCAGGGACCAAGTGCTATGACTCAGCACAAGTAATCATACAGATTCATGATGTCAATACTCTACATGAGAGCAATGTCCAAGATACAGTACTGATACTCGTACGTTACATATACAAATGCATCCGATATAACCAAAGCTATCCGCATGCAAGTGAATTAGAACAGAAAGCATACAGTTACTTTTCACCATTGTTATGTTCCACCATCGGTTCACTGCTAGCATCTTATTACATAGCGCTAAACAAACCCATTCTAAACATTGCCTGGGAATTCTTAAAACTTGGATATAACTCTGATGTATCCTCTGGTTTGTTGAAACTTGCTACAGTTTGTTACAGTGTCGGTGATTATGATGTAACAGAATCTATATTACGTTATGTTGAACATAAGTATGATATAGTGACTGTTTCGCCTGTTTGTGGATGTCATGGGGATAAGGATTTTAGGATAGTGGATGGATTCTGTGTTGAAGCAGTCCAAATACACCACAATGAATTCAGACATATTGTATCATATTGCGTGCGTTTCATGCCGTTTGAAGACCACGTGGTACCCAATGGAATGAAACAGGAATACTCCCGATCCTCACCAGCAAATATTCAAAGTCGCAGTATAGATGATAGATGGATGAACAGTGCTGTGGTAGACTCTCTACCATACTTGTACTTCCTACAGTACAAAACATACGGTCGCCTTGGAGATGCTGGTGGACAACAGAGAGCACTTAATGCACTTGTTGAAGTTATACGTAATGTACCGCCAACACTTTCCCATAGAGAAACATCACTGAATCTACTCGGTCAATGTATGGAACAAGAGAATCGACCAATTGAAGCAATACGATGTTATGAAAGATCACTTCAGGTTCGATCAAGGAATAATGCTGCAAACTTTCACATACCCAGATTGCTTGCTAGATTTTATGTTCCTTCACTCAGTCGAAAAAGAAAGTTTGACGAAATAAGTTGAACTTAAAATAACATGAACCTACGCTACAGGCTATTTTGACTATATCAAAATGTTCTTGTATCCATGCCTAAATACTAGTATTGCATTGGATATGATTTGATCAGTCAAGTTATCAAGAAAAAGAAGTTATATGCAATGTTATGAACCTATCTTACAGAAAGACGGCACTTAATTTCCTCGGATAATGTATATACAAACCAAATCGATTAGTAGAAGCAACACAATGTAACACTGTACCAGTTGTCTGTGTAGGTTCGGCCTTTGCTATAACACAATAGACTTATGCATGTTATTATTTCTCGTTAGATTGTTCATGAAAAGATTGACGAAACATATGTCCAGCGACAAATTAAACTGAAGCAAATAATGCAATGCTATTTTTATTTTTTCTCGTACATGCGTTTGTGTACGTGGGGGGTCCACAATTAATAAGATTTTTTTCATAGCTGTGCGGAAAATCAAACATTTAAAACAAACTGGTTTGCTATCAATAATTTTCCATCTATCACTGATTAATATGCGAAATATCAAAGCAATTGGTTGAAAAATAAATTAAAATATTATACATTGAATATACTTAGTACCACGGAGGCGGGTCGCGCTGTTACGTTATGACGACGTCGCTTTTATACCCAGTTATTTAAATAGAAATACATAATTCTCAGTTTCTATATATAGTCACCATGGCATATAAAACCTGATGTCGCTTTTCACATTGTTTTAAAGTGTCTCAGTACCCCTGAATACAAAATGTGACAACAGTAATGTAAGAAATGTTTTTGATATTGAAGCATATGCTAATGTACGAACGGTGTATATTAACGTTAAACTACCTTTCCCGTGTCCTGACCTGTGTTCACTTGATAGCTCATATCTCTGCTATCTGTAATCAATTTGAGTAAACATAACATGAATAGCTTCTTGACGTCACTACCTTCTGCTTATTTGATAATTTCAATGGTTTGCATAGTGGGTTTTCCAAATGTTTACTACTATTTAACGATTGCGTGGTTTCTAGTTTTTGACGCTGACTTCATTTAATTAATGACGCACAATGATATTTATATCATATACTCTCTTATGCTCATATATAAAGACTGATGGCTTTATAAGTTTGCATACACACGTCAGAGGTATCCATGTAATACCACATTGTTAGGCGCTATTATTTATGAAGAGGTTACTGAGAAATTCACATTTTTAATAAGGATGGTAATGTGAAATAGCACTGCGACCCGCCTTGGCGATGCATGGTCTCTATGACAACGCTTTGTATGTGTATCACCAATAATAACGACAACCTGTTGATACCAGTATATAGAGCAATAATTGTTTAGCATATGAGACAAATTGCATTAAAATTGAAGTGTTCAGTAAGGAGTTATGAGAAAAGTCCTATTATTTCTGGAACACCCCTCGTAATTTCACATTTGAACTAGACAAGTGCATCGATATGCCTCTTCGTGACTACGGGTTTGCCTGTCACATATACGAACTGTGTCAAACCGTGATTGTTCCATGTTTAGGTGGTTTTCATAATCTGATCTAGATTAATAAAAATACATCATCGCCTATCTAGAAACAACCAGTGTATGCATTGGTAATAAAACTGAAATACAGGACTATATAATCATGTCACATGGAAAAAAACTTGTTGAGATTGTTTTCTTATGTTCTTATGTATAGTGTTGAAGACTACATTTATATGCATGCTAGTAGTCTTAATGTATGGGTAACCAATAAATTGGAATTTGTTGTTCAATGGTTGGCGCGCTTGCTATCTAATCTGGAAACCCGGATACAAATCATAGTGGTGGAGCACGTATGCCCGTCATGTATACTATGTCAATCAATTTGTTTCTGAACTCGCCAAGATATGGAAACTGTCAACTGACTATGGAAGTATGGATGCATGTGGTTGAAATATAGTCATACAAATACACTTGTTAAATGTTATAAGTACATCAACTTGTAAGACTTATATATGTTTTTAGTATACATGATATCATGTACAGTTTTTGCAAAAAACCCTCAACACATCTATACCAGACATACAAACTTAAATACTCAAACATTGTAAGATGGTTTTACATTATAAGCCATGAAAGTAATATAACATTTCTATATTATGTCATTGTTCTAGCTAGAAACATCTTTACATCAATCGCTATGTACTGTATTGGTGAACTTATAACATTTAATGAGTGTACTACTATCGTATTAGTTCATGTTTCAATATGTTTTAATGTGTAAGAATATAAATATTGTTTTTTAAAATTATTTTCAACTGTTATACACCGAACAAAAACACCGTTAAATGGATTCGAACCTTCCCTGTACGGTGTCATCATCTAGCAAGGGGAAATACTAAAACGTCAGAATGAAGTCAAACTTACTGAGATGGGCATGTGGAGAATCTACCAACATCATGTATACAACTTGAAAGAACTGATCTTTCACATTACTTTCTGTACACTAACACGGACTTACATATCTCATACATCCTGGTGGTTTTATAACATGTTGTAGTGAGTGACAGGTCAGTGTAGCTAGTATCGTTAATATATCCTGATGGTTTTATAACCTGATGTAGTGAGTGCCAAGTCAGTGTAGTTGGCATCGTTTATATATCCTGATGGTTTTATAACCTGTTGTAGTGAGTGCCAAGTCAGTGTAGCTGGTATCGTTAATATATCCTGAAGGTTTTATAACCTGCTGTAGTGAGTGTCAAGTCAGTGTAGCTGGTATCGTTAATATATCCTCGTGGTTTTATAACCTGCTGTAGTGAGTGACAGGTGAGTGAAGCTGGTATCGTTAATATATCCAGGTGGTTTTATAACCTGTTGTAGTGAGTGCCAAGTGAGTGTAGCTGGTATCGTTAATATATCCTGGTGGTTTTATAACCTGTTGTAGTGAGTGCCAGTTGAGTGTAGCTGGTATCGTTAATATATCCTGATGGTTTTATAACCTGTTGTAGTGAGTGCCAGTTGAGTGTAGCTGGTATCGTTAATATATCCTGATGGTTTTATAACCTGTTGTAGTGAGTGCCAGTTGAGTGTAGCTGGTATCGTTAATATATCCTGGTGGTTTTATAACATGTTGTAGTGAGTGACAGGTGAGTGTAGCTGGTATCGGTAATATATCCTGGAGGTTTTATAACCTGTTGTAGTGAGTGTCAAGTGAGTGTAGTTGGTATCGTTAACATACACTTACGGACTTTGAAAACGCATTATTTTTAAAAAACTTTTTCTTAGTATTTGAGCTTCTCTGTAAGTAAACATGTATTTTGTCCATATCTTTGTTAAAAATTGATCACACATGCTCATGTAAATGTATATTATGTTGGCTATCAATATGCGTAATGGTATATTATGTATTATATAATGTATAGAGTAAAAGGTCGTTATGTTATGACATCCTCATAAATTAGTGGTCAGACAAGTCCCCATACTATCATTCTCAGATGAAACAATACGCTGATTGAACGATAATATGTTATTCTCTGGCTTAGAATGAGAAGGTCGTAAGTACAAAATCAATATTTTAAGAAAACAGGAAAAATTTACTCTTTACTTTTGGAAAATCAAGCTTTTACAACCTTATTTTGATCAACATGACAAGTTCCGATGTCCATGAAAAATGACTCATAAGAAGCACCTTGTGATGCTGATTTCAAATATGTATCCGTCTAATAATGCGGTAAGTAGTAGTTACGAACTTCTCATTCTAAGCCAGCGTATTCACAGTGACTGGCATTCGATCTGATTAACAATTTATAAATAGCCGTGGCCTTTAAACAAACGGTCTAGATATATATTATTGACCACGGTTTATTTATGTAATGTTAACACGGTATGAATCGTGTAATGCTACTTCTCAGTTCCGTCAGAGAATTGTTCTGTTTTCATATGGCTCTGACGGAACTTGCATTATCACTCCCTAGTGATGTACCAATAATATGGACGAGGTTTGTATGAACATTTCATATTCGTTAGTATTATGAGATATTGTCGTAGTTTTAATCTTCAGTGATGAACGTGGTTGAACCTTTCCCCCCCCTACACACTGATCTACATAATGACCATGACGTACAGATTTCAATGACCTTTAATGTCCAGACATGTAGATACCAGACACGGTGGTCCAGATAAATTATGTTTGACCAAAACAATCAGCTTGTATTTCTATACAGTGCAAACAACGAAAACATTGATTCAATCATTAAAGGGATATTGCTCAATATTCACAAACAACGAACAGGTAAAACATTCGGGTACTAATCTTATTTTTAAAAATATCATGATAAATTCAAAAGAGATAAATGTACTTAAAAAGTAGTGCACCAGATTCTACCGGATTGGTCATATAGCCGCTTTTACAGCCACAGTCAGAAGTAGTGTAAATACACATGTGTGTGTACGGTCAACTTGGCAATCAAATTGTTCAGCTTAGGACCAATCAAAGTTCAAACTACGTTTATAATCACGGTGAACTCGTTCACTACATTTAAAAATGTTTTACTATGCAGTAAATGTGTAACTACCGTCAACCACTGTTTAACCTTTAGTTTAGTTTCGGTAAATTACGGTCAACTACACTAATTAGCGATAAATTACGGTTAACTACACTAAGAAGCGGTAAATAACGGTCAACTATACTATGAAGCGGTAAATAACGGTCAACCATACTATGAAGCGGTAAATTACGGTCATCTACTCTAATTTGCGGTGAATTACGGTTAACTGCACTAAGAAGCGGTAAATAACGGTCAACTATACTATGAAGCGGTAAATTACGGTCAACTTATCTGAGAAGCGGTAAATTCCGATCAACTTTACCAAGTAGCGGTTAATTACTGTCAACTGCACTAAGTAGATTTCTCGTAAGGTTAGTGATAGCCAGACTGTCACAGTACATCTGTAATATTCACTGCTGACTGTCTAGTTATCTGTTGACATTGAGCAAACATACAGGGATTATACACAGACGATAGTGTACGAGCTCAATGCCTGCAAACATATCAAACAAAAATAGATGAGAAAAAATGCAAATATGAAAGCATCACCGAGTGCTGTGAATTGTGCATATTGCAATATACAATATAGCATCACACACACATCGTAATCACAAAGCAGTATACGCATGTACAAAATCAAGGTCAGCATGCCCCTAGCGCATACTCAGCTAAAATGGTATTCCCTATGTAATATTATTTTTAAACGGACCTCCTATATTTTGACCCAACTATCTTAATAAACGATTGCACAGAACATAGTTTACACAGGAGCAAGGGAGAAAGTGAGTGAGTGGTAAGATGGGGATTTTAAAACAAGGTGCGATTATATGTGTGGCTTTTGTTGTATTTTCTCGGCTACAAACTTGGCTGGAGCCTCGACTTCCGGTCCATGTGGACGGCTACTGTCATCCTGCATTTCAGCGTGTTGCTGATAAATTCAGGTATGTATGTACACAGTTACGATTTCAATTATCCTGCGAATGATTATTGATGCGAGCTTTATGTTAATTCACAGCTATTTGTAATACAAAACCTTTATTTAGATGCATGCAATGTCAACAGTCGCATATCGCTGGCTTAGAATGAAAATGTCGTAACGACCTTATAGGACTAATGAATATTGAAAATATGCATAAGGCACTTCTTTTGAACCTATTTTGATGAATGTCGCAACTTGTCACCATGTGACGACCAAATTTAAGTTGTAAAGCTTGGATTACCTTATGTAAAGTGTGATTGTTAGACAGTTATTTCTTGTTTTCTCATAATATTGATTTTGACCTTTTCATTCTAAGCCAGCGATATGCGCAAATTGTATTGTAGTCCAGTCATTTTAACTTTTAACCTCAAACTAATTGCAAAACAAACAGTTTTGAGTTTATATGGTGCGTAAAGCTATCCTTAGCAATGTACAAAATGTCCTAATTGAATATTCGTGGGACTTTTTGAGATATTTACAAATATATTGAATTGTCACATGTTTTCGCGATATTTGTCACTTTTGATGTAAATAAATCTTGACTTGTACCAGTAACTTATTTTTACATCGTGCTTAGAGGTCGCAATTTTGGTTAGATTTTTATGAAACTTGGCAGCAATGATCATCGAAAGCTAATATAGGTAAAATAAAAGTTTGAGTTAACCGGAGCCAAAATCTAGGTCACTAGGTCAAAATAAAGAACAAATAAGATATAGTCACCAGGGGTCGCAATTTCAACCTTACACTTGTGAAGTTTAGTCACAATGATCACCTTACAAAACTCAAGGTCATGTATGAAATTGGATTAACCTGAGTTAAAAACTAGGTCACTAGGCCTAATTATATAACAAATCTTTAGAAGGCGCCCTTTTTGCCTTATCTTTATGAAACCATGTCACATGGATAATGAAGACAAAATGTACGTCAAATTCAATATTTACTTATCATGAGTTAAAACTAGGTCACTAGGTCAAAAAATAGACAAACCTTCATGCGCCAAAAAATCGCATCAATTATTTTCACCTATTGACCTAATTTTGACCCAAATTATTCAATAACATACTTGTCTTAGATGTTTTGAGATGAGCATTGTGACCAAGTTGCATGAATATTAGACCAAAATTGTTAATTTTGTACCTGCACAACGTTTTCCTTTGATTTTAACCAGCGACCTACTTTTTGACCCCGGATGACGCAATTTATAACTTTGACCTAGATTTTGTTGATATTATTATTGTGACCAAGTTTCATAAATATAAGGTCTACATTATGACCTCTAGCGACTACACAAGGTTTTGCTACAATGTGACCTAGTGACCTAGTTTTTTATCCTTGATCATCTATTTTCTACCTTGGTCTAAATTTTGTTCAGATGATCACTCTGACCAAGTTTCATAATCATAAAGTCAAAATTGTGAATACAAATGCAATTGTGAACGAACAGACAAAGAGAACGATCACTTTTTCTCCCAAATCGATAAATTCGTGTGCATTTTGTATATTGACATAATTGTATACTGTCCAAACACAAATATCCTTTTTCCATTAGACATACATGTATACAACACATGATATGTGTAAATTTTAAACAAATTGGATTAATATTAAAGAAATGAGTAAAACTTTTGTTTCCCCTTCCAAGTGCTATTTTGAGTCATTTTGTCGACATTTGAATGGGTAGTATACCAACACGTAGCCTGGCATATATATGAAAAGTAAATTGTCTGATGATGAAATCAATATTTGTATTCGATAGAAGAAGGTTGTATCTTTCAGAAAATATAATTTCCCCACTGAACTCGCATATTTGACGTTTTGTCTGTAGTTGATAATAGTCTGTAGATGATGAAAATGCAAAGAAACTCTGTTTTGCAATTTGTTTGAGGTTGACCATATTTTTTAGCTTCAATGACTGGACTATTGTGTTTTTGTGCTAGTATATATTTACTCATAACTCTTGCTGAAATTGCAACATACGTAGGTAAATTAATTAGGTGGACAATATTTTGATTTGATAACAATCCAATTAGATCAACAAAATCTTTCATATTTTTGTGCCTTGTGACCTTTGAGGCGTATGTTGTAAATGCAGCTGTGTATCTACTATGCTAATGCAGGTCGTTGTCAGTGTATGTGCTTATGAATTAAGGGGAAATACTTTATTTTGTATTCTTTTTTTTGTAATTTACCGATCTTCCGAAATTTCACATTGACAAAACATCCAAAACAAATAAGTTCGCACCAACCCGCCAATTTCTCGTACAGTCTAGTTAGGGTAAAAATCCAGTGACGCAGTGGAAGAATCCACTAGTACGGTGTAAAAACAAATATAAAGGATTATACTTACAGTTCACTAACAAACTTAACTCGACCTATTTAAGCAATGGTTTTAATATTTTGGGTACATATAAATGATGGCGTCACTTTCACAATATCCTAACTGGACTATACATACATTATATATTTCATGATACAATAACTCGTTGTAAGTAAATTGTGATGGAACAATACGGTGAAGAATTGATGTCATGAACGGAACACCGTAGTTTAGTGTTCCGAACATGAACTTGGCAACTCTTGACATGTGACTTTTTATTATATTTAATTCAAGCAGACCAACGGCACATGGAGAAAAGGGATACCACGCAACCCCTGTTAATACTCAAGATATTTAATGTTGTCGAAATCTAGGTTATTTGCTTGCTAATACCTACAAACAATAGCTTAATAAAACACTTCATATATTGATGCTGTTCACCAGACAATATTCAAACCATTAATAAAATATCTACCCCCTCCCTATATTTCCCCGCTATTTTTGCGTTAAACATAAACCCCGCACTCACTCGGCAGTGTGCGGACATTGGAAAGGTATAAGCACGTGACTTTCTCCTGCTATCTACCGCCCTTCCCTAGTGTCGGGGCTGGGTTTTCAGTTATTGACTGGTGCATTACGTGTATACCATGTAGTTTTCTCTGCTCTATAACTATTCACACTCGGTTTCTATTTTACCACAGGGAAAATGTGGAGTCTGGCATGGAACCAGCCGGTTCTAACATTGCCGTGTATCATAGAGGTGTTCTAGTTGTGGATATGTGGGGTGGATATGCTGACATAGAATCACAAAGAACATGGACACAGGATACCATGTCTATCGGCTTTTCTGTTACAAAGGGTATAGCAGCCATCATGGCCGCCAGTATGGTGGAAAAGTAAGAGCTTTAGTTGTTGTATTTCACTATTTATGTACATATTGTATCCCATATACACGCTGTGTTTCAGTATGCATCATGTGAGTGATCTATTTTACATATTTATTGTGTGAGTCTTTGTTGACAAAGAGTATACTGTTCTATATTTCATACTACATGTAGTTAGTATTGACTTACATACGAGGGTCAGTCATTACAGTCAACAATAACTGAGAGTTGTTAAATGATTCTCAGAAAATTAAGTATATGTACAGTTTTCAAATTTTATCGTAAGCTATGGTACTAGTTGTTTGTCACTGTTTTATTGCGAATCGTACGATTATATCCACCTTGAATCTTGTTGCCAGGCAGCCAAAGACACACTCCGAACAAAAGTTTATTTTTGGCGTTGCTATAGAAACATGACATTGTCTCATTTGCAAATCAATTATCAATATTTGATTATTTACTTGATATACATATGTATACACATTTTATGTTCAATTTATCAGACTTTTGTTTTTATTCACAGAGGCTATCTAGATTATAAACGTCTAGTGAAAGATTATTGGCCGGAGTTTGGACAGAACGGGAAAGACAATGTTACTGTAGAAATGTTGCTGAGTCATCAGGTATTATTGCTTATTTACAATCTCAAATCACTATAAACGTAAAGCCTATCCATATCTCTCATAGCATCAGCATCGTTAAAGACATATTATTGCTTATCAAAGAATAAAATATAGTTGCGGTATTGTCCATTTTCATTATCCACGTTCAATTTCATACAGAAACAAAAAACCGTTCAACATCTAAGTTCAAACCGTTCTCTCCCTATCTATTAGGGATGGTATTCAATGATAATAATACTAGATATTGATCTTACCTTAAAATGAATAAGATAAGTATTGAATACTAGTAGCACCCCACCCCCATTTTATTTTGAAATGCTCTCCTTTGTGCCTTTAAACATAGATACCCAAGCTAAAAATAAAATCTAGTTAAATTGAAAACAGTCATGATGTTTGAGTTATTAATTTACTTACAGTCCGTTCAAAGTTAAATGATAAAGGTTATAAACACAGACACACGGTTTCATCGATTTAATAAACTTGAATGAATCCGTGTCCCTGCGTTTATAAACAGGTAAACTATGCTTATATCGGGTACAACTGAGTTGAAGTTTATAGAGCTATATCTAACGATCATTTAATGTCAAAATAATTACTTGCATCGTTTTTAGTATGATACAAGACTACCTTAATTGCAAATTAAAACTTTGTATGTGTTCTGTGTACTTTGATTCAATCGTCGAAACAATAGACGATTCTTATGATTTCAACCGTCGACTTAGGGTGTTCTAGAACACTTTCGTATGAAAACGGACAATTCGCATGTCCAATAAATCACAAGGAGAGTTTAAGTTAAGGCTAAAACGAAACATGGTATAATGGATATGAAAGCGTAATTGTTCATCAGTTTTTGATTTAAAACAATATCGTCATAAATAGCTCTATAGCTCTATAGCTCTATACACATTAACTACAATCCCCGCTATTCTTTCGAATTGGATAATTCCCTAATTAGTATTACTTGTTGATTCACTTGTAGTTAGGCTTGACGTATACATGGCACAAATCAACACCATTTACTTTCACACCATAATGTACTGTGTGAACGCCACTTAAGATACTTACGATATACCAGTATGTAATGTTGTTTGTAGGCTGGACTTGCCGCTCTTGATGAAAGTGTGAGTATTATAGATACACGAGATGATCCGGCGAGATTTGAACAAATATTGGCTTCACAGAAACCAATGTGGCCGCCAGGTTAGTGTACAATGTTTGCCTATGGTAGTATGTTGTAACCCTAAATTACGTTACAAACTTCATCCATTTATGCGCTTGTGGACTAACCATATAGTGTACGAAGCCAACCGGACTTGAAATATTATATTACTTGTTTACGTTAAGGATTTATGTGTTGTTTTAAAAGTGTCCGTTTTAAATATTTTCACCCATATTATTTTGACCACCATGTTTACAAATGTATATCCCTTACAAATTTTTTAACATCATTGTCTAAATCATGATCAGTGTGCACTTTTTGAATGTATAATTCACATGATATAATAATAAGAACGAACGAACCAGAACCACACTATAATTTTGTTTTTGTCATGACAGGGAAACATTTATATTTTGGTTATACATTTTGTATAGGAATTGTTGCGTTCGTACTTCGTGTTATTGTCCTGTTTGGCACTATTTGTATGTAGTTTTTTAAAAACGTTTTTCATATCTAAGGTACAGCCCATGGATATCATGCCACTACATATGGGGGATACGTGGATGCCTTGTTTCAAAAGGTGGACCCTAAAGGCAGGAATACGGTCCAGATATTCTATGAAGATTTTGCTGTACCCTATGGTATAGTTTATTTTTTTAATTACGAAATTGTCAAGTGGTCTTTATTTAAGATGAAAATAATGCGGGTACGTGTACTGCCAACTAGCAAACACACTTAGTAGATTCCGTGTAATATTAATGCACAAAAACACACGATAGCTTTACTGTGTACAAAATTTGAGGATCGTCGGAAAACAACCGTTGTATACGATGTATCTATCTATTTTTTACAGCCGAACACCTCGTCAGAGTAAAATTGGCAGGCCGGGTGATTTAAGAAAGAAAAAAGTAAATGATTTGTAAAAGAAGAAAAGAACCAAGAACATAGACCAAACACAAACTACTGATGTATATATAAAAACTAATGACGGAGTTGGGCCACTGCCTGCTTGACCGAACTCCACTTTTGAAATCATTAAACGCGAAAGAAACATACAACCAAAGCATCCGCTAAAGTTATTTTTGCGGATGGTTGCTTTATTATTTGATCTACTACAAAACATATCCATTATAACAACACGTCCATGTTCTTCCAAGTATGCATTTTGTAACATCACTGGCAGACTAGACTAAGTGGCGGACTAGAATCTTCAGTTTTGTTTAGTCGGATGCGCCATAATTCGCTGGCTTAGAATGAGAAAGTCGTGAGTACAAAATCAATATTTTGAGAAAACAAGAAAACTGTCGGAAAACTGCTCTTTACTTGTAGAAAATTCAACTGTTTGGACGTCAGTTTGGTCAACTTGCCATTTTTTTATTTTCATGAAAATAAGCCCACAAGAAGCGTCTTGTGGTGCCGATTTTAAAGATGCTTCAGTTTTATAAAGTAGTTTGTTGTACTTACGACCTTATCATTCTAAGCCCAAAGGGGTCCGATACGACTAAAAATCTCTCACTTTACTCTATATAGATATGAGGGAAACAACTCAATGGCAAAACCCGAAATACCCAACTCAATATTGTGTCCAATGACTATTGCACACGAACACGACAATATATTATCATACATAAAAACACAACTTTAGTCTAATTCACTGCACTGTTCACTGACGCGTACGTAAACGAGTTGGATTTTTGCATTTTGCGAACTTTCAATGCACCATATCGGTGTCAGTGCACTCAGAATTTGACTAAAGTTTGCCTTACATCTATCTATGTAGTGTAAAGAGTGATAGATGTGTATGTGTCGAACCCCTATGTCTAAGCCATCAAATCATGCTGTCACTGAGTATACTTATTGATGTAGTAAATGTACCACAACCTGGTCAATATAACGACACATGTATTAGTTTTCATGAAATAAACTTCGATTCTTATTCATGTTTTCCTGATTCAGAGTTGGACATGTTTATGAATGCTCCATTGGACCAATATTACCGGGTAGCTCGTCTGTATAGCGACCCCTGGTGGCAAGTCTTATTGAAGTGCCTGATGAATGAACGTTATCGTCCCATTTTTGCGACCATGATGCTAGACAGTAATTCACCGGTTGCCCGAGCATCAAGAACGCTAAAGGAATTCGCACACGTGAGTTATGTTCTTTTGTTAATATATGCCGCAGTAACTCAGTGTGGGCAAAATCTTTTCTCAAATATTGGCATGTGTCTTTGTGGTACATATTTATTTCCAAAAGAGGCTGAACTCAAAATTATCGTCGCTACATAGAAATAGGATTTTGAGTTTATTTAATAAAGTAACTTTTCAAGAGCTGCAATTGCAGATTCGGTCGGAATTGAGACATGCTGTACCAGTTCAGGCGAGAAACAAGCACATAAATCGCACCATCCGTATTCCCCAAAGGAGATACTGCTAAGTATTTTAATTTCAATGGAACACGAAATTAAACCCCACGAAAATTAATGAGTGTACAGTATTAATATCAGCTCTCATTATGACAAACTGCATGATATCGTTAATTCGCATACTTACTATTATTACCAAAAAGAAGATAAGTGCTTGATTTTCGTGTGTGTGTTTGTCTGTTCCCTTTGAGCATTTCTTCCGTTTCTGTTGCAGTTGGCAGCAGCATAACCAGTCCGAATGGTTTGAGTAGTGTTAAGTATTGTTTATAGTTGTAACACAGTGTCTTCTCTATATATTCCCCAGGGTGGTGTTCCACAACACAATAATCCAGCGTTGAGAACTATTCAATGTTCCTGTTGCTATGCTACCGGTGCTGCACGAGGATTCGCCAAACTTTATGGTATCCTTGGCAACGGTGGTAAATATAACGGCAAACAAGTGTTATCCAAGGAGTCAATCAAGAAATTATCAACACCACTTGCTTCTGGACTAGACTTCGTACTAGGGGTGGAGACTGGGTTTGGCCCAGGGACTGGTGTGAAAAAAAACTCAGTGGTAAGACTGTATTATATGTATTCATGAAAGTAACTCAACATACAGTACAAATATTGCATTGTTTAAGACGCTATTAACTGTATCGCATGCATGCATTCAAGCACGTTTTGTGCATGCCAATTCTAATTCGGATTTTGAACACAAATGTGATGCTTTGGTTCACGAAACTTCGATGTATAGTTTCCTGAAGGAGCATGGTAATTGTATTGAAAGGCGATTTTACCTTGAAAGCATCAGTTTAAATACCCGCGTATCTTCAATTGTAAAGATACTAATACTGTTCAATGTGTAATAAATGATGAATACGATATTTGTCTTTAATGACAATGCACAGAAATATCAAACACGAGTGCATTGTGAACACTCTTACAGAAGAAGAAAATCATCACATCATGAGATTCGGCTATGTCGAGCACCATTCTTATCTCGAGGATTTGACTTGTCCCGATGATACATCGAGATAATAAAGTTGTACTGTATTTATTTTCAGGGGCATATGATGTTGGGTCATACAGGTCACGGAGGGAATAATGCATATACTGATCCTCAAAATGAACTCGGTATTGCTTACATTACAAACTTCATTTCTATATATGGATATGGTGACGACCCGAGGTTTATAGATCTGGAAAAAGAAATATATGCATCATTGAAGGACTATAAGTTAACACTGAATGAGAGTTAGAGTTGAGAACAGGAGGAGTGTAATAGTAATTAATAACAAAGACGCACGTGACGTCATTCTAAATCCAAGATGGTCGCCGCGCAAGCACTGGGCTTGGTGCTTCATTTCGCCTACTAGTATATTATAAAAAGGCGTTTCAGTGCAGTATCTATTGATAATGAATGTTATTAACGATTTGGTGCGACTTGTATATGGTTTAAAGGAATGGATCAGTTGATAATTTGATGGCCGTAGTATATGTACAAAAGCGCTATTTTGAGAAATCAAGAAAAAAATGTCCGATAATTACTTTTTACTTATGGTAAAACAAACTGTTTCAACTTCAGTATGATCAACATGACAAGTTCCGAATTTCCAAATAGGCCCATATGAAGCGCCTTGTGATGCTGAATTTAAATATTTATCAGTCTTTTAAGGTCATAAGTAGTACTTTCGACCTTCTCTTTCTAAATGTAAGCCAGAGAAGTGTGTCAGTAGTAAAATTAAGGTAACTGGCTATTTCAACTATTGCATACGAAAATAAGACTTGATAAGGCTATTTCGTTATTAAGAACACCTCTTTAATTAAATGTCATAGGCTAATATTCGAAACACTTGCATCATCCAAGAAGAAGAGTAATATATACATATATTCATAATAACGTTGTAATAAATACAGTTATGCAAATCAGTGTTTCTTTTTATTTTTTCGGGAAAGGGGTCAGTTTCAATAGTGGAGGGGGAATAACGCGAGGAAAGGCTAAAGGGGAATTCAATTGTCATTGTTAAATTCTGCTTAAATGTTTAGTGTAATTGATAATTGATGGTATTTTAAGCATGGTAGGTCACCCATTACTCTATTTATGAGGTAAAAAGATTGAGCAGGACTCAAAGGAGGACATTTAGAAAGTTTAGGTGGAATTGTAAGGCTCGCAAACATGTATTTAGCATTGCTTAGTGTAGTTGTGTTGTGGTGTTACTTATTTCCATGTTCGGCTGGTTGAGTGCTGCCTTCACTGTGCGATTACCTTATGCCGTTTTTACCCTGCAATATTCGATCTTCTCTAGACTTAGAATACTGGCAGCGGCCGGACTGTAGACTTGAATTGGTCCTGGCTAAGGGCTATCACTACTGTGGAGAGTTCCAGATACATAATCCCGTGAGAAAAACAAGTGTTGGTAAACGTTACACAGGCATTTTTTCGGGTGGAATGAAATTGTATGAGGTATGTCCTCTAGTCGACTGAATTGTCCTGTAGAAACTGTTAAGGTCAGTACTAAGTCAACCTCTGTCATACAAGATCATTGCTTATTGATGTTACGCTACCTGGATAGTAAATATTGAAGGGTTTGTTTGCTAAAACTCTAGCTATCTAACTTAAATGTTTGCTATGCTCTTTTTCACTGACTTCGGACATCGGTACTAGCGTTTTATAAATCCGATCTTTGTTTAAGCTTGTCCATTCCAGTGCGTGACCTTACGTATCATATCCTGGTGGAGACACTCATATGCAGGCAAAATCCCTGCAGAATGTTGACTTGGAAATAAAGGCTGTGCTCATTTTACAACTGACAAAGTCTTCGTATCCATTTACGACACCTTTAGGCCGAGGTTTTCTAGTGCCACAAGGTCACGAGAGAATAATCACGACACAAGGTCTAATATTTAATACCAAGAAGAAAATATTGGCAACCTTTTATTTCCTTTTAATGTTTCATTAAGCACAGGTAACTGTTTCGTTGAAAACGTAAACTTTATATTTTTCTTTCTAAAATTAAGAATTTTTAAAATTTAGAAAAATATAAAGTTTCCATTTTTATATTTTCGTTTTCGAATTGCCTTTATCAATGATACAGTCATCTGTAAGTATGCAGACAACCATCCGAATACTCTGGCACAGAGAACTGACTATATAATATTGGAATAGGCCTTCTAGCTGACACAATACTACTAGTATGTAATAAATGAATGGTGCTCTGGTCACGATATTCAGAAGCATCTGGAGTAACAAATCTCATCTCAAATTAAGTTTTTGCTAAAATCTGAGTCTAAATTTGAGTTCAAGCCCAGAGTCTGTACATTTTACTGGAATAAACTCCGAATAGTGCTTACGGATATGTGACTTTATATAGTTCAGATTGAGATATTTTGGGATATCTTGATCAGATTCTTCACACTGTGTTAACAGACAGGGTATAATTAAATCCGATCTTTGTTTAAGCGTTTCTATTCCAGTGCGGGATCTTACGTACCATATCCGGGTGGAGACACTCATATGCCGACAAAATTCCCGCAGAATGTTGACTTGGAAATAAAGGCTGTGCTCATTTTACAACTGACAACGTATTCGTATCCATTTACGACACCTTTAGGCCGAGGTTTTCTAGTGCCACAAGAGAATAATTACGACACAAGGTCTAATATTGAACACCAAGAAGAAAATATAGGCAACCTTTTATTTCCTTTTAATGTTCCATTAAGCACAGGTAACTGTTTCGTTGAAAACGTAAAAAAAAACGAAGCATCTGGAGTAACAAATCTCATCTCAAATTAAGTTTTTGCTAAAATCTGAGTCTAAATTTGAGTTCAAGCCCAGAGTCTGTACATTTTACTGGAATAAACTCCGAATAGTGCGTACGGATGTGTGACTTTAGTTCAGATTGAGATATTTTGTGATATCTTGATCAGATTCTTCACACTGTGTTAACAGACAGGGTGTATATCACTGTAGTTTAAAAAACCAAACACATTTATTAAAAAGTAATAATTTTATTGCTATGAATTTTAAAATAATATTATGCATTTACACAAAATGGACAAAATCCCCACCCTATAAATTTCAGGGTGGACATAAAAGTCATGACTTTGACTTATGTAGAGGGTTATTGCTGCATTGTTAACGATTATTGTGTGGTTTTGTGAGAAACTTCTCTATGATTATGTTACAATAAAGGTTATTTTTTATTTAACATGCATACTATCAACTATATCATATATTATAGTCATCATGGGTATTATGTCCATCCCGAAATTTATAGGGTAGGGATTTTGTCTACACTGTAAAAAACATGGACGGGATTATGTCCACCCTGTCAAAAATGAGGGGCCGGGACTTTGTCCTACACTCGTCTTTGAGGTTAAATAAATAACATAATATAAAATATGAATAACAATTTGTAATTGCATGTTCAGAGCACAAGTAACGGTTTCATTGATAACGTAAACAAATTATAATATCAATTATCTATAAAAGGCTGTGGATTTACGAAAACCCTTGTTATGCGATTAAGGTAAGCCTAAAATTAACTTCATATAATAAAATCCATTGCTTAAACTTTTACTGTCGCTCATGTAAAATGCCGTGGGAACGGTCATTATGATTTGTGTTGATTGAACCACAGTGATCGGTTTTGAAACAGTATCTACATTTCACAGTGTAACTTTTTAAATATAGGGTCAATTTTGATACAATTTGGCATGCAAGCAGTTTAAGCAATGTTTTGTATGAATGCATTTAGTTAATGAAGATATAGAGAGTCATTGTTTGTTCTTGATACCTTGAAATTCTGACTTCTTTAGAACAAATATACCTTTATAGAAAAATATAATTTGTACAAAAATATTTTTTCGTTTCCAAAGGCTTTATCAATGATACAGTTACTTGTGGATCAGAGGCGTTAAAGAGCGTAACAGTGAGCACAGGCATCGCACCTCTGATATGGTATGGTCGTAATTGTAAGGGTTGTAAACAGGTGGTTTTAGTGAGGCTAATTATAATGGCTTAGAAATATCAAATAGTACACTAATCATTGCAAAGATATATAAATAACATATCGACGGTGCCGACCCAAAACCCCGTAACTCAATTTTGGCGCGAAAACTTTTTTTGCAGCCTCCGCATCTACTGAACGTTCAACGCATTTCTGTTTTGTCGCCATCTAAGTAACGCAATTGGCTATTTAAATGGCGAAAAGACAGAAATGCGCGGGACGTTTAGCAGATTTCGCGCCAAAATTGAGTTACAGGGTTTTGGCACCGTCGATATTACATATTACGAAAGCACCATGTAAAGGAGGTATATAAATTTCCATACTTGGCAGACGGATCGTCATAAAATGCAGCTAGATCTACAGGTACAACTATTCATAATTATAAAACATTTCTGTTACAGGAAAGATGCTTGTGAAAAACAAAATATGGCGTCTTTATCCCACTTTCCACAAAATAAATAGGGATCAAATACTGATGAAGATCATGTTTGAAAGTCAGCCGTTCTTAAGTACTTGGTTAGAAAACAAATGGTCTATTTACTTAAAGTCACCTTGACCTTTGACCTCAAAATACATAGTGGTCAATAAGTGTCAAAGAGCAGCCTCCATATAAAGATATTAGTCCCATCGATTCGTTAGCAATTGATCGGAAATAATTTGATCTTTTACTCATGCTAAAGGTTACAATGACCTTGACATGTTACCTCTTTGTAAAGTTTGAAGATCCTGTGACGACAGGTTCTTGAACAAATTATTGGACAGAAAGTATTTTTTCTACCTTTTCATATGAATAGTGACCTTGGCCATAAGATGTGTGACACTAACGTATAGAATTATTCTTAAATTTCGTTATCCATATGTTTTGTCCGTTATTGCTCACGAATTACAAATTATTGTTAACTATTATTGTCTAAATACATTCTATAGTAAAGTATTTTTGACAATTATCTAAACTTCTTTCATATCACCACGTATCACCACGTACGCTTCCTGCTGCACAGCGCATGCGTGACGACCATCTTTACTGTATTTGTACCAATGACGTCACAGGTTTTTCCATTCTGCTGTTGTTGACTTTAACTTTTGCCCAGTGTAGAAATGTAGTCCTTTAACGATGCATATATTTCTTTCTCTATATTAAGGTACCTCGGATCATCACCGTGTCCATATATGGAAATGAAGTTTGTAATGTAAGCAATACCGAGTTCATTTTTAAGATCTGCAAAAGCATTTTGACCTCCATGACCTGTATGTCCTAACAACACGTGACCCTGAAAAGAGTAATGCAAACCATTTAGGTAATAGAAATGCGGGTTATTTTACTAACCCACGAGAAAAACATGTTTTTGTTAAAATATGCTAACATTCGTTAGTTCGCGAGGTAAAAGTAGAATAATTGAACTATCGCAAAGGAATATATTAACTATCATCATAAACGACTCACGCGTTCACATTTAATTGTTGTGATTGGACACATAATACCCTATAAGTATGACATTGGCTTTGAAATCCTATGTATCATGGTTAAAACACACACTTGTAGCATGCCATTGTCCGCCTCATGCCACAGTTAGGATTGTTTAACAAATGCTATTACATGTATTGGCGTTGTAAAGGCATTTACAACAGTTGCATTAAGTGCTGGTCAAAGTCAATTGCTTTATACCAGTAACCATGGCACGCCATGTTTCTTTTAGGATGTGAAGTTTGCCTGTGACAATTTTATGTCGGTATTAAAAATAATTTTACCAATGATTTTAAGTAATCATAATTCAAGTTCTTACTTCAGATTTTGTTCTAACGCTAGTCCCCGGACCAAACGTCGTCTCAACACCAAGTACTAAATCTTGTCCTGACACAAGTGGTGTTGATAATTTCTGAATTGACTCCTTTGAAAGCACTTGGTTACCGTTATATACACCGCCGTTGCCAAGGATACCATACAGTTTGGCAAATCCTCGTGCAGCACCGGTAGAAAAGCAACAAGAGCATGGAATATTTCTCAAATCTGGATTATTGTGCAGCGCTACACCACCCTGGGAAATGAAAAGACAAATGAATACCGGTAGTACATGTCAATGACTAAAGACATTGGCTACGTAATATTTTACATGCATTAGTCTCTTTAGCTTATGTATATACAATCTAATAAGCAATAGCAAATCCATTCATATTTAGTCAAACGTGTATCTACTAAGTCGTAAATTAAACATAAGATGCTTGTAAAACACATATGTCCCAATGGCAGCTCAAACGTCCGAAAGGAAAATGGTGAAAGTGACCTTGATCTTGACCAACAGGCTTCAAAACAGGTGTCATCTACTGTTGCTGGCCAAACCCCCTGTAAGTTTGTAGATCCTAATGTAAAGCGTTCTTTAATTATTGAACGCAAACCGTTTGGTCTAATTGACCATTGGCTTACTGACATCAAAATATATTGAATTCATCTACTGTTGCTGGCCAATCTCCATGTAAAGTTTATTAAGAGACGGTCGTGTTTTTTCTTCCAGCTCCCCCGCACTACCTGAGAAATATTGGGATTTTTCACCGAACAAATACTCCGGGGACAATATTTAGTTGTCAGGGACCGGGAAATACCGGAGATTATACTATCAGCCGTTCCCCACCCCTGCAGGGCCGTGGCAGTGCGGGGGGTTTTGACAACCCTAAAGTAAAAGTCCCGGCCCATCCCCGGGGTGGTAGACGTAGATGCAACTGACTGGTGTTTTACAGCTCTATATTGAGATCCACGTGTTCTAACTACTAAGCTAACGGACATAATGGAAGAATAAAACTTACGCCTGTGAATTCCTTAATTGTCTTTGCCGCTCTGGATATGGCTGAGGACTTATCAAGCAGCATAGTTACGAAAATAGGTCGATAACGAGGCTCAAAGACACACTTAAATAACACTTTCCACGACGGTGGGCTGTAGAGTCGTGCTACCCGGTAGTATTAATCCAATGGTGTCGTCATAAACATGTCCAAGTCTTAAATGGAAAATTGAATTTGTAATTTTATAGTAAAATCGTTATAAACACATACTGAGGAGCAGTGGCCTAGAGGTAGGGCGTGCGCTTCGGGATCGAGAGGTCTCGGGTTCAAACCCCGTCCGGACCACTGGTCAATTTTTCTGAGCAAAATAACCCACAAGCTCCACTCCACGAAGGTGTACATTGGTACCACAGGTGGCAGTATCAGTGTTTGGTCCGCAAACGATTAAATAAAATAATAAAAACATATATAAAAATGTCCGTACTGAACTAATATACTAACATTATCAAGGTATAAAGCGTACTATATGTCTATATGCGAAAGATTGTGGAACATTTCATCTCGTTGTTTCAACATAAAATACGGGCGCTGAAGAAAAATTACTATACAAGTCATTCAAATAAACTATAAGATAATAATTCTTACCGAAAATCTCGTTCAATTGTGTCTTATAACTGCGAAACAGTGTTACTTTCGTTATTCAACTTCGCTCAATGTCATTTAATTTATGCACTGGTTACCCGCTGCGCTCACAGTATCGTAATAATTGTTGGGAACCAAGCCTATTGTAAGATGCAATGTTCCACAATCTTTGGACATATACATATACTACGCTTTATACCTTCATAATGTACAGGGAGTTAGATAGACAATCGATATATATACGGTCCATGTTATGTATTAGCTCAGTGGCGGATTTGTTCTTTTTCTTTTCCAAACACTGATACTGCCACCTGTGATTGGTACCTGTGAGGATAGTGTCTATTCCTGGGCGCCGCAGATCGATGTTGTCTGTCACACCCACAGTAGAGAAATAGTCTCTCCAAGGAGACACGAACGTATGTTTCCATACGTAGCCTGATGAGCAAGAAAAATTTAAAATATCAAAGGGTGCTTGCACGGCTGAAAAGAGGCCTAGAAAATCGGTAACTAAACTTCTTTTAATTGTTAAAATGATATGCAGATTTACTACAAGCAGCCTCATACCCAACATGGCACATCATCGGGCAAAATAATCCATAATTCACCAATGGACGGCGGTGCAGAGCAAATGGGCAACAGGCAATGATTGATCTTGTCATTCGTTGCTACCAGTTGGATTATGATTTGAATTGGACACTTTGCCTTCTGCTTGTACCCTATTTAATGTGTTCATTTCTGTGTTGAGTGTTGCATTGTTATGAACAATTAGGGCTGTTGGAGTGAGTATTTGAAACATTTCTCATTTTTGTTTCGGTGGTTGCCCTAATGATTCGTTGGTGTTGTTCTGCTCCTTTCTTGGCTCCAATTGGTTTGATTCTTTGAGCCAATGTGTTTATGTAACATGCTGCTCTCCTTGTCGGTAAAATTATCCTTGATTTCTAACACTCCTAGCATATGCATTCTGACTACTGAGAAATAAAACATGGTGGTACCAGAATTCAAAAGCTTACCGTAAGGCTTAGCAAAATCTTCATAAAATATCTGAGCCGTATCCCTGCCTTTTGGGTCCACTTTCTTAAACAGGACATCAACGTAGGATCCATATGTTCCAGCATGGTATCCGTGCCCGGTACCTGAGTATAGATGGCAACATACAAACATAGGTGGCAGTATCAGTGTTTGGGAAAAAAATGAAAAAATCCGTCACTGAGCTAATACACTACATGGACCGTATATATATCGATTGTCTATCTAACTCCATGTACATTATGAAGGTATAAAGCGTATTATATGTATATGTCCAAAGATTGTGGAACATCGCATTGGCTTGGTTCCCAACAATAATTACGATACTGTGAGCGCAGCGGGTAACCAGTGCATAAATAAAATGACCTTGAGCGAAGTTAAATAACGAAAGTAACACTGTTTTGCTGTTTCGCAGTTATAAGATACAATTGAACGAGATTTTCGGTAAGAATGAATATCTTATAGTTTATTTGAATGACTTGTATAGCGATTTTTCTTCAGCGCCCGTATTTTATGCTGAAACAACGAGATGCAATGTTCCACAATCTTTGACATATAGACATAGAGTACGCTTTATACCTTGATAGTATACTATTAGCTCAGTGACGGAATTGTTTTTATATTTTTTTATTTTATTTGTTTTAATCGTTTGCGGACCAAACACTGATACTGCCACCTGTGCATACAACTATAAACACATGGTTACATACTCCATTTATTTTGTGTCCCCCTGACAGGCATATAAAGCTTGTTTTTTTTACGTGAACCTGACCTGACCTTTATGCAACAATATACAAGAAAAATGTATTAAAAGATTCTTGCTTGGAATATATCCATTTCCGCAAGCAAATCGTGCGATATCAGTTTTTCAAACTTGTGTTTGTAATTACATCTCGATTTGGGATATGGCTTGACCAGAATGAACTGACACTCATCAAAGTCCGTAAAGCTTGTAAATCTGGTAGAGCTATACTCTCCAATTATGAAAACGTACAATCGGTGTTGAATATATCGGAAAAATATCGACTGTTAAATTATGCTAATCAAAATGTCAGGCTCGTGTCAAATTAACCAAGCTATATGTATGTGCCTTCGCGCGGGTTTGAACCTAGATCGTCAGATAAGATGACAAGCGCACTAACCACTGAGCATTGGAGGCACATGCGTACAGCACAGTTTAACAACCAAAATGTATAGATTACCGTGAAGCCGTCAATCTTTAACATAGTTATATATATATAGCTATATTTCATTAACTATATACCCCAATGGGGGCAACGGTGTCCCATGTACATGCACACATTTCTAGTTGTATATACTGGTATTCATCTGCTCAAATCTCGGGTATTGGGAATCACTTACTAGCTTACATATTTGCAAAACGATCTACTAGAATATTTCAGAAATGCGTAAACGACTGCATGTATTAAATTTAATAGTGTCAGGCCGTTTTGATAATGCAACAGTCAGTTGCAACCACGACCCCCTCCCCGGGAATGGACGATGGACATCCGGGAAAATGGTCGTATTTTTACCGAAACTATACACCAGGGGCACTATAAAGTTGCAATCGGTCGGGGAAATACAGAAGATTTTACACAGGGCGGAAGAACGGCGGGAGTTTGACAAACCGAAAGTAAAAAAATGTCCCGGCCATTCCCAGAGTTTGGACCGAAGATGCAACTGCCTGATGCATAAATGAGGTATGAAAAAAAGTTTGATCATGTTCCTTGTTTGCTACAATCGTTACTAACCTGGAGGCCACATCGGTTTCTGTGACGCCAACATAGCTTCAACTTTCGCCGGATTATCTCGAAAATCAAGCAAACTCACACTTTCATCTAGCGCAGCAACACCAGCCTAGAAACAATAAATCGCATTCGTTACATAACATACGGTGCCGATTAATCATCACAAGATATAACTTTCTGTCCGGGTAGTTCAGTGTGTAGACGGTTTTTTATGTGTCACGTTAAAGATATATAATTGTTCAGACAACCGATGCGTGCTATGAAACAACATGCCGTGAATATCGGTCGGCACTCCCAGACTGTGCAATAAATAATTAAATATGCAAATTAGTCTAAAGTGACATAGCCTTGACGTGTCATATAATTTTGTCCAGTCGTTTAATAAAACTATTATGAAATGAACACGAAATCCGTTTTAATTGAATTGTTATTTTCATAACTGTACTAAGCATTAAATGGTTTTTAATGGATCATGTTTTCTTATACCTGATGACTCAGCAACATTTCTACAGTAACATTGTCTTTCCCGTTCTGCCCAAACTCGGGCCAATAATCCTTCACTAGACGTTTATAATGCAGATACCCTCTGTAAATTGGAAAAGCATTTTGTTAAAACTGGCATTGTGGTATTTCAGGAAAATAATCAAACAACTCAAATTTAATATATGACAGAATTCCATTATGTCAGAGTCGGCGCCTGCGATCTTTGGTTGCATACATGCATACTTTTATGCCATGGCATTCGTTAGACATTGCAATACGAACCAGACATCTGAAAATTCCGTGTCAGTTTGCTCTTTTTCGAATACATAATGAACAGGAGTATAAAAATACGATGAAGATGAATGTGATAAGTCTTGTCCGTGCATGTAGCCAAGTACCCCTGGGAATCATTAACTAGTCTGGCCATCCGACTAGATAATACAGTTTATCAAACAAATAGCATTACTTTTTTCAATTTTATCTAAATAAAATTCTGGGCTTGATTATTTATGTTTGAGGGTGCAAAGCGAAAGAATTCCATGAAAAAAGAGTAGAGTGAGGAGTTGTCTTTCTAAACATAGGGTATGTTAAACAAACTAATCATTAACGCATAGATGCTTTATACGAAAGTAGTAAACAGAATATATTGCCTCTTTCGTTTTCATTAAGGTAGCTGGTATATGTACTGAAAGAACGTAAGAAAATTATCAAATAATTATATAATTATGCTATTGTAATGAACAAATATCTTACTTTTCCACCATACTGGCGGCCATGATGGCTGCTATACCCTTTGTAACAGAAAAGCCGATAGACATGGTATCCTGTGTCCATGTTCTTTGTGATTCTATGTCAGCATATCCACCCCACATATCCACAACTAGAACACCTCTATGATACACGGCAATGTTAGCACCGGCTGGTTCCATGCCAGACTCCACATTTTCCCTTTTGTATATAAAATGAAAATACTTGTAATAATTGTTTTTAAATAAATATATAATATATCTATAATAATACATACAAATGTATACTAGTACAATATAATGCATTGCTTAATATGGTGCATAAATAACCAGAGACCATGATTGGCGTGTGTTTACTTCAGCATCTTGAATGAAAATATGTATTCCTTAAATTCAAGTGTACCAGTATAGACAAGAGTCTCTTTTTTGTGTATTTTGAATAGTGCATGAATACAATACAATTGTATATTGTAGTTTTCAAGCAGCATACGAACAGCTAGGGCCTACTATACTGTAATCGTTTAAATAAAGATCATATTGTGACTAGTTACATCCTTTTCACTACTTTTTAATCTCAATTTATTCATGAATAGACGCAGAACTAAAATACAACGTAACAAACGATTGCTGCAGGCACAGATACACACATGTAACCATTACAGCACAAACATAAGCCACGCCCCCTCCCACACTCCAGTCCCCGCCCTGTATAATAATCGACCATGCTATAGCGAGTCTTTGTGTTAGGCTACATAACTCATTCATACATTAACAGGGCTATAATCGACAAAATTCACTGCACTGCACGTCGCCAATAAAAGAACAAAATTTACATCGTGTAAATACCTATCGCAGTGACATGTAAGCTTAATGTTACCGATATGAAAATGTTCTAAATAGTAAACCAGAAAGCGATGTGCTAAATAATGAACTACATGTATTTAGCTGTTTAGGTAGATTTATGTCCTTTCAAGCGAGTCATTTATAAAAAGCAAAGCTCAGCATCATAATAAACACAAAAAACAAATACGTGATTTGTAGATTTTATCATTAAAAAAGCAAGAGTACATTGAATACTGAATATATGCATATATACCTAAATTGATCAGCTACACGTTGAAATGCAGGATGACAGTAGCCGTCCACATGGACCGGAAGTCGAGGCTCCAGCCAAGTTTGTTGCCAAGAAAATACAACAATAGCAACACATATAATCGCACCTGGTCTTAAAATCCCCATTTTATGCTGCACACACGTCTCCTTACTAGTACATGTACACAATGCAGGCCTATATTCTAGATGAGTCTATCGTAGCAAAGCATAGCAAGTAGCCGTGAACACGCCTTCACCACAATGATGTAGGTGGGGTTAACACACGTAAATATAATTATATGTTATAGACACATTTCAGTATGACGAAACTATTCATATGTTAATCGCCACCAATGTTCCACCAGAAATCTATTGGGTGAATAAACAATACAAACTAGTTACTGACCAATAACTCTTTGTATATCAATTTGCATATGAAGGCCCCTGTATGTAAACATGAAATGTGTCTATTGCTTGACGAATTTGACATGAACTTGACCTGCATGCATGAAAATATTACGCGGTTCTTGCTTTGAATATACATCAATTTCCGCAAGAAAATCCTGCAATTGACGGTATTTCAAATTTATGTTTGTATTACATCTCGAGCGTATTCGTGATACTACCTGACTATGAAAACATAGTGACATAATGTTCAACCGAGGTTATAAATACAGGAAATATATTGACTGCTAAATTATGCTAATCAATTGGTCAGGTTCGTGTCAAATTTGCCAAGCTATACTTTTAAATAATTTTTGTCTTTATCGTTGACTCATGATTTGGTAACGACTAAGAAACATTCCAACCGATTCCATTCCTTTTATTCTACTGAACCAATATGCAAATTAAAATGAAAACGCTCCACCCGCTGTCTTGGTAAATTTCGGTAAAACACGTGTTACTATTTGAGTTTGCTATCTACAGTTATTTCAAGACATAGGCTTGTGTGTTGTTTAATCAAAGCATTGCATTTTGTGGAAATCTTAAAAGAATATCTGAATTTAAATTACAAATGTGTAGATTTTTGAGGGCTATTTTCAGCTGATTAGCTGCTCAACAACCCTTTGACATTTTAACTTTTTGGTCATTGGGCTACCAAACCTACATTCGAGTCTCCCTCGGGAAACGTTTTCTCTCTTGTGTGTGTCAGCTCAAAGGAATAGACACCGCCCTCACTGGTTCCAATTTACACCTTGGTGGAGTGGAGCACTTGGGTTATTCTTGCTCAGAGAAATTAACCAGTGGTCTAGACGAGGGTTGAACCAGGGACCTTTTGACCCCGAAGTGCTCGCCATACCTTTATGCCACCGCTCCCCACATCAGGTGGCATTGGTAAACTTTTACGATCACCTCAAGTCAGTGACAACTCTTTTCGTGAATAATGGGTAGCCACAGCTTGGCTAATTTGACACGAGCCTGACCTTTTGATTAGCATATTTAACAGTAGATATATTGCCTACGTTTACAACACCGAGTGTATGTTTTCATAATCGGGGAGTATCACGAATACGCTCGAGACGTAATACAAACACAAATCTGAAATTATATCGATATTGCACGATTTGCGGAAATTGATATATTCAATGCAAGAACATTGTAATATATTCTTGCACAAATGTCAGGTTCAGGTCAAAATAGCCAAACTATACTGATCGTTACATAAAAAAGTGCGGCATTGTTTACCATACCTACTACCGCTGATTCAGAGAGAATAACGATGCAATCTGCATACAGCAAGCTAGAGATACGTCAAACTGTTTTTAGTCGAGATAACGGTGGATAATTAATTACTAGTATATATTACGGGCAAGTGCATTATATCTGTTCGACATAAAAATGACTAAATAATGTTTGTCTCCGTAGCTCAGTGATTAGAGTGTTTGCTATCTAATGTAGCGACCCGGGTTCTAATCCGGATTGAGGCTTAAAATGAGAAGGACATTGAGAAAACTGTCTGAAAGCTACTCGTTAATTATGGAAAAACACACCTTTTCATCTTCGATTTGGTCAACACGACAACTTCCGATCTTCATAAAAATAGGCCCGTAATAATCGCATTGTGGTGCAGATTTCAAATATGTATGAGTCTTAAAAGTAGTACTTACTACCTTCTTATTCTAAGTCAGCGATATGCTTGCCATATGAGTATTTCAGCAGACTGACTAACTCATAAAGACTAGTATATATGCCCAGACCACGTTCATCGTTTCCACGGAGGATTTTCATTAACATAATGCACTTTGGAGATACCAGTAATGTTATGCACAAGTCAATTGAACCCCACCAACTCGGGGAAAGGCGGTGATATTGACGTTTTTTCTATTTCAAACCTAGCGTAAAAATCCAGAGACACTAGGGCCATTCTGAGATAAAAACTGCCGCCCATATTCCCGTCCTACATGTAAAGCAGTGAAATATAGTCTCGGTTATATTTCTAGCTAGTTTGGCGCGGAACAGAAGCCCCACACTTACCTGACAGTGTTGGGACATCGAAAAGATAAAATAACGATAAAGTTTTGTGGGCATTCTCGTGGTGCTATATTTAGTTCTACTATGTCTAGAGTTCTCGCTTATATCGATGGCTCAGAATTAGAAGGCCGTAAGTGCAACTTACGACCTTTTAAGATTCATATATATTTAGAATAAGCATCTCAAGGCGCTTCTTATGAGCCCATTCTCATAAAAATCTGAACTTGTCATGTTGACCAAAATGAAGTTGTAAAAGTTTGTTTGACAGTTCTTCCGTGTTTTCTCAAAATATAGATTTGGTAGTTACGACCATATAATTAAAAGCCATCGATATGTAGCTACGCGCCTGTGATAAGAATACCTAAAACTATGATAGAATATTCTATTCATTACAATGTCGATTTCCCTCCACATGTGTAAGATGCTGATGATTTTTCGTTTTACTTCAAGCTTCCAAAATAAACTCACCAGTTTTACTTGTTATTGTTAATGAGTACCTTTTGGAAAACCTACTAACTGCAAGGTCACGATTTCAGTCACATGTAGAGGACTCTCGATTTGAAATACAAACACAAATATAAAGGAGAGATTATGCACAATTTGCTCGCGGGCAGGCATATCTAACGCCAAAACTTGACATATATTCATGCAGTAACGTTAGAAACCGACTAATATACAAATTATATACAGAAGTGTCTTTACAGAGTTATATACAAATTATAAACAGAAGTGCCTTTATCGTAAATACTAAATAGGTAGTTATTTACATGTCAAAAAAATGTCAGACTATACGTTCAAGCGTAGCAATACGTTTTAAGTTTTAAAGTACGCCTTGTTCATATTCATGGCATACACAGTATTTCTATGAAGAAATACGCATTGCGCATGCGTGTCGACCATTTTGTATTAATGACGTTACGAATGACGCCACATGTGTCCTACAAGTATTTAATATAATGTCACATTACTCCTCTTCTAGGCTTTAACTCTTATCCAGTGTGGAAATGTAGTCCTTCAATGAAGCGTATATTTCCTTCTCAAGACTAATATATCTCGGGTCGTCGCCAAATCCATATATGGAAATGAAGTTTGTAATGTATGCAATACCAAGTTCATTTTTTGTATCAGCAAATGCACTTTGACCTCCATGTCCTGAGTGACCCACCATCTTGTGGTCCTGAAAAACGTTAAGTGAGTATAAACATTTCGAGGACTCTGTACAAAACTATGGTATCTACATCAATATATCACTGGCTTAGAATGAGTAGGTCGAAACCACGACTTACGATCTTATAAGACTGGTTCATATTTGAAATCTGCATCATAAGGCGCTTCTTATGGTCCTGTTTCATGTATGTCGAAACTTGTCTTGTTGACCAAAATGAAGCTGTAAAAGCTTGTTTTACCACAAGTAAAGGGTTAATTTCAGACATTTTTTTCTAACTTGTTTTGTCAAAATACCGATTCTGTACTTACGACCTTCTCATTCTAAGCCAGCGATATCCTCTTAACAAGACAATGCTGTTGTCATTTTATTTAGGTTCCCTTTCGGTTGATTAAAAGTTCAAGTCTGAGAGAACGTGTACTTCGTGTATGGCTTGCTTGTGGATTGTGCAACGTGTTGAAGAAGTAAAAATTAATAAGGTTTCTTACCAGTGAGTTCTGTTTAATGGCTGTCCCTGGACCCCATGAGATTTGCACACCAATGGTTAAGTCTTTTCCTGTTGAAAGTGGCGTCGATAGTTTTTCGATTGACTCCTTGGACAACACTTGTTTGCCGTTATATACACCGCCGGTTCCAAGGATACCATAAAGTTTGGCAAATCCTCGTGCAGCACCGGTAGCATAGCAACAGGAGCATGGGATACTTCTCAACCGTTGGTTATTATGAAGTCCTACTGTACCCTGTGGCAGGCCCGGATCCAGAAATTTCTGAGTGGGGGGGCACGAGGTATGTACGGGATTCCGGGGGGCAATTGCTTAATATGTGTGTGGAAATGCACAGGAAGGGGTACATTTGTAGATGTGGGGGAATCCATAGTACTTTTTATGTTCATGTACATTGTGTATGTCCGTGCATATTAGCAAGTGTTCACATACAGTATTTGTATACACCAGCTTTCATCCTTTTGGCCATTGGAATATTATAACATAAGTAGGGGGTCCGGGGGCATGCACCCCCGGGAAATTTTCAAAGCAATGGATGAATCTAGTGCATTCTAAGCCTATCTGGGAGCCCTGAAGTACCTTTTTTTTTCTTCATTCTGAGAGTTAACCTTAATGGTTTAGTTATGATTATTTAACAGTCAAAAGGTAATATAATGAGCTAGGGCAAAAATTCTCTTCTAATTGATTTCTGTGATGCAACAGCTACGTATAAATATATACATGTATATTAAAAATATTCTGCGAGCAAAGCGAGCACGAAAAATGCCCATCTTACAAATACTTTTTCATCTAGAACATAAGAAAAAATACTCATATTATTTAGAGATGTCTGTTCAATACCAGTTTTACTATTTATTCAAAGTTAAAAAAAAAAAAATCTCAGCCAACTGGGGGCACGGGCCCTCGTGCCCACTGCCTGGATCCGTGCCTGCTGTGGAATAAAAAGGTAGAATGTGTTACCTTCATCCATGCGGGCTTATTTCTACTGACATGTTATGGATCACAAGCTAGTTGAAGCTATATGTATAAACTGTGTATCAGTATTTAACCAAATAATTTCCATGAGTAGATAAATATTGTTTTCGACGTTTGTTATTAATTCAACATCAAAACATAGAAATGAAACACAATAAATAAATCTATCATAAGCCCGTTTTATCTGTACCGAACACCTAATTTAGAATTTATCAAGGTAGTTGAATGCTCTAGTAGTTCATGGGCTACGTTTGTACTAAACATTATTTAACGATAGTAAAAATCAGACAGGGAAGGCAGAACTCTGTTGAACCAGCAGCTAGAGCATAAAGGGCAAACAATGACACACTAACAGATAACGAAACGATTTCGCTTGTATATTAGAGTCCAACTATAGATGTCATTTATTTAACGAAATTGGATAACTTACGGCTTCAAATTCCTTAATTGATTTTGATGATCTTGCTATGATTGAATTGCTATCAAGCATCATGGTTACAATCAAAGGGCGATAATTGGGCTCAAATAGCACCTTCCATAACCCTACCCACCCGGAGTCACTATGCAGACGTGATATCCGGTAATACTGGTCCAATGGAGTCGTCATAAACATGTCCAACTCTACAAAGAGGAAATCAAATCATAAAGGAAGTGAAAATATATAAGACAAATATATTATAATTATGAAGTGTTAACTGAGTAGAAAAACAAATCATAATAACTTGCTTAAATAGCGGACATCTTGTTTGTGTGAAGCCTGCTGCTGTAAAGGAGTTGGGGACATCTTGGTTAACAATTACGAACAATATAAAATTAATATCTCAATATATTATGAAGATACAAGGGCTTACTTTTTTCTTTCTCAGGATGCCCAAACCTATCCATCTTCGGACTCAAAACGAAGTTATGATTTGGTATGACCTTACAGTATATAAGTCATATTCGTACTAGTAGATACTATTCACTCACATAAACGTGGTCGTGAAGGTATTGTAGTCTGGAAGCTTCAAATAGAAGCTGGATATTAAACAACGGTGCCGTTCACGCAGTAAAGAATGCTCGAAGGACCATTGTACGTGTATATAGAGAAAACATGCTAATTTTAACAACTTACCGTAGGGTTTGGCAAAATCTTCATAAAATATCTGAGCAGTATCCCGACCTTTTGGGTCAACCTTCTTAAACAGTGTATCAATGTAGGATCCGAATGACAGAGTATGATATCCATGTCCGGTACCTTATAAATATAAATGGTTAGATACAAAAACATTTCTAAGTTAGTTAATGAATTCACAACGAACGTACGCGTAGAAAAATCATCAACAAACGCGTTTCATTGTAACATCAACGCATATTAATACCGCATAACCATTTTGGAGCTGTAAATATTAAGTTAGTTAATGAATTCACAACCGGAACGTACGCGTAGAAAACTCATCAACAAACGCGTTTCATTTTAACATCAACGCATACTGATATCGTATAACCATTTTGGAGCTGTAAATATTGACCGCCGCACAGAGATCATTGTTGAATGATGGTATATGAATAAGGAGCTTTTCGGTCAAATCTTTACATCTATTAATGTGACTGGACTGATGTAATGTGAACAAATGTATATTATACATGTAATTTAATTACATTGCGATCTATGCAAAGTTGGGGTGTACCTCTGTAGCTCAGTGGTTAGTGCGCTTGTCGCCTAATCTGCCGACCCAATTTCAAACCCGTGTGGAGACACTCATGAATATCGTACATCAACAGAAAGCTGACTGGCAAATAATGGCTGTACTCGGCAGTAACGAAAACGAGAGTGTAAGTTAAGTTCGGTATGTGAGTCAGTCCATTAACGGACGCAGTGCAGGCTATTTCTGCACCTGTACTATACGGGTCATGTGATAAATGGAATCTTATGGTGAATATAGAACCAATGCATATTGTTTGTGGTGGATAATGATACATACTAACCAGGAGGCCACGCGGGTTTTTGTGAGGCTAAACTTTTTTCGAACTTTTCTGGATCATTTTGACTATCAAACAAACTGACCGCCTCGTCTAGAGCAGCAATGCCAGCCTGCAAACATAAATTTATATTTACAATACATAACTTGAAGTGTTTATCAATTAGTTCATAGACGGCAAGATTACATCATATAAAATATCTTTGTAGAAGCATGTGATGTTCTATAACTATGTATTTTGGGCACAATTGACCATGCAATGAGAAAATCGATATTTTGAGAAAACAAGGAAAAACTGTCCAAAAATTACTCTTAACCTATGGTTAAACAAGCTGTTTAAATTTAGGTTGGTCAACATGACAAGTTCCGTTTTTTTATGAAAATAGGTTCATAAGAAGCGCCTTGTGATGCTGATTTTAGTTATGTATCAGTCTTATATTCTCATTCTAAGCCAGCGAAGTGCCAGGACCGCACAGGATCGACTGAACTATGTTTCGCTTGGAATCTGTCTAGTTTCGGATTCGCGGACAACAACGGTGCAACTACCATGTGAATGCAAGCTGTATTAGCAATTTTGCCTTTCAATTACGATGCTTCAAATTAGAGAATATAATAGGACACAAACCAAAGCCACACAGTTACGACGGCAGCGCATAGTCACCAGCGCAAAAGTTTGACACATCCCTCAAAATGGAAAGTTGGATTTATTTACCCTCGCCACCGGGATAACCCTCAGCACGCCTATACTCAATCCGCAATGAATGACACACGGCGGACTTTGATTTTTGTGCATAATGTGCCATAAAGGGAGGTTATTATAAATAAAAACAACAATGAAGTGAAGTACCTCACGAGCTACATATACTGACTACATGTAGAAACGCAACACTGGGGATACTGTCAACACTTTTTCAAACTTTTTATGATTGGCAATCAAACTGTATTTACTTGATGATAATTCATTCCATCAACAATGTAACTGTAACATTGCTTTCATAAAGTGCGATTGAATAGTGCGTGTGTGTATAGTGCGGCTAAACAGTAACGAAACACAATTTGGTAAAATCATAATATTTCAGAATCGTTGTTCTTAGTGAAAAATCAATTATTGATTGATTATTGATAGATTATATATACATGACGTCCAAGACGTTGTTTAGAAGTGTATGCATCAGTTTTAATGGAGTTACTAGTCCTGTCGGAGAGTTGTTTCACATGGATGACCTGGACATGTAGGGTAATGGTAAACGGTGATAAAGTGCTAGTAGAGTGTCTCAAGATGAAACATTGTCGGTTCATGATATTTTAGCAGAAGTGAAACCCCCCATTTGCGGTCCCCTGTCATAGGCATCCGAATCGCCTGATTTCGCCAATGTTCGGACTATCCTGGCATTTTTATTCGGAAGCCTAGAACTTTTCTTTTGTGATTTTCATTTCATTGGCAAACCATACAAAGAATTCGATGCAATTTACACCAACATGTACCATGCATAAACGTAGACTCTTTCGGATATTAGAAGTAAATCATGTTATGCAGATCTCAGATCTATTGAATCTCATGCGCTAATAGAGTCTATCATATTCACGTTTTCAAAAGTATTGTTTTATTTACTATAAACTTATAACGTTATATAAATTAGCTTATAGTATTTGATTGATTCCAGCAGGAACAGCTAGGGTCGCGCAAAAATTCTTAAAATATGCCATTTATTCTGCTATTTTAAGACTCGGACTATATACCTTATACCTTTGAAATTTAACACTGGATTAATCTGCTATTTTGGAGACTCGGACCACATACCCCTATTCTACGATATAGAACACTGGTGGCAGCGGTTGGATTTAATCTGCATTTTTAAGACTCGGACTACCTACCCTATACCTTTGAAATTTAACAATACCATGCCATAGAGTAATAATAAACACTAGTCTAGTTGGCTCATGTGTTAAGTACAGCAAAGCAATTTATGTTTATACTGGAACAGGACGTTGAAGAGACGAGTTGCTGCCCCTGTGGGAGGGAAGGTAGAAACGTGGACGCCACAAAATTCTGCCAGGACTGTAATGAACATTTGTGTGAAAAATGTGTCCACGACCATAAGAAATTCGTTGTAACGAAATCGCATCGTATTGTAGGTAAGTCGACAGTTAATTGCTACTCATGAGAGTCATCAAGTTAGTAAAGTATTTCACTATAAAAACCCGATACAGGTATTCTCGTTAACCCAGCGTATCATTTCTAAAAATTTCTTCCGAAAAAAGTCCGTGAAATTGACTAACCACTGATGTATGAAGTATGGATACAGGTTTCTAGCTTACAATTGAATTCTCCTACCTACATTTTGTATTTGTATGATTCTTTGTATGATCTTGGACACTTTTCTTACCAATGTTTCGTTATCGTTTGAATTGTTACTCTAACAAGTATATGTTTCTAGCTAAAGTTATGAAATGTTCAGTTAGACTAAATTGCCATTGCGTCACTCTATTATTAATCTAACTTGACAATTAATGTTACTATATACTGTTTTCAACAACAGGTAAACAAAAGCCACCAAGTGTTACACCCAGACAGAAACTTACCGACAAATGTACTCATCACGAGGGTAAACTATTGGAACTATTTTGTACGGACCACGACGAACTATGTTGTAGTGTGTGCGTCGCCGTGGGTCATATGTCATGTGCTGACGTTGTCTATATACCACAGGCAGCCAATGGGGTTGAAAGTAGTCTGGAACTATTAGAGGTACTTTGTTCTTTTATCTGATATACTTAAATTGTAACTAAAAGTGCTGAAAGCAGGTTCGAACATTTAGAGGTACTGTTTGCCTTCATTTGACAACATTTAACTGCAGCTAATGGTGTTGAAAGTAGTCCGGAACTTTTAGAGGTACTGTTTGCCTTTATTTGACAATATTTAACTGCAGCTAATGGTGTTGAAAGTAGTCCGGAACTTTTAGAGGTAGTATGTGCCTTTATTTGACAATATTTAACTGCAGCTAATGGTGTTGAAAGCAGTCCGGAACTTTTAGAGGTAGTATGTGTCTTTTTTGATAATATTTAACTGCAGCTAATGGTGTTGAAAGCAGTCCGGAACTTTTAGAGGTAGTATGTGCCTTTATTTGATAATATTTAACTGCAGCTAATGGTGTTGAAAGTAGTCCGGAACTTTAAGAGGTAGTATGTGCCTTTATTTGACAATATTTAACTACAGCTAATGGTGTTGAAAGCAGTCCGGAACTTTTAGAGGTAGTATTTGTCTTTATTTGATAATATTTAACTGCAGCTAATGGTGTTGAAAGCAGTCCGGAACTTTTAGAGGTAGTATGTGCCTTCATTTGATAATATTTAACTGCAGCCAGGTAACATTATGACGTGCAATAGTTGTTGAGTTGCATTTTCCTCTTTCTGTTGCACCATATGATCCCATATTCGTTGCTTTTTTTCCTTTAAATCAGTTGAATATTATTTATAATTATTAGTTCAAAATTCAAATATAGGGTGATATAATGGACAACTTTAAAGAGCTTTTTGACAGCTGAATTTCCTACAATCGTAGGACAAATAAAGAAAAATGAGAATGTTGTAGACACAATTATTTTCTAAATTCTTGAACAAATCTTGACAACATTTACCGCATGATAAACATGTCATCACTCAGATTAAGGATGAGATAATGAAGGTGAAGACAGACGTGGATGAGTTACGTACCAGGCGTGAGGAAAACCAACAACTGATTCAACAACAGAGGGAAGACATCATTAATTCTATCTTGGACATGCGCATTCGCATCACTGATATTCTAGATAAACTGGAACGCATTGCAAGAAATGAGCTTGAGAAACGGTGAGTGTTGGTCAAATTACTGTTCAGAATTTATTACTTACTTACTTTAATAGCATCCTTTGGAAGATTTGTGATAGTGTCAGGTTAATGACAGATACATGTGAATTGCGTTGATATACATGTCGTCAACCAATATTTGGTTAGGTAGCATTGGTCAATACATTCATATTGCCTTCTAGATCAGATGTAACCGTTGTATTGTTTTAAAACATGTTGCAAAAAGTTATGAGGAAATTGGACAGGGAAAGTAGCACTCAACTCAACCAGTCAAGCAAAGAAAACAGAGACAATACAAAATAACACAATTACACGGAGCAATGCCCATACGTTATCTAACAAAATAATGAAAAGCCTGTTGTTAAAGAGCAGGATGACCTAATTTCTCAAGGGAATGACAAACAACGACAATACCAAGCGACCGAAAGCAACGCAAGATCCGATCTTGTTCTCCAAAACCAGAGTTTTTACGTAGCATGTCTTTTGTCGGCCTTTGTATAAGAATGTTGTGTTGTCTCTATGTAGATACGACGGTGTCATCACAAAGATTGATGCCGATGTTAAAACATGCGAAGATGTAGCGTACACTTTAGAAGGACTAAATACGAAAATTGAAACAACTACAGACAACGAACCGGAACTGTTTGTTACCATGAAGAAAGCAAAGAAAAGCATGGAAGAAGGTATACATTTAAGTATCAACACCTTTCTTCCCTTACAGTCGGTGCATTTTGAATGTCACAATTTGCATCGGTCACGTAGACGACATCAAAGCAAAAATCATTGTAACATAATTGTAATTCAAAACCTGTGTTGTTGGTGAAATTTCAATCATTAAAACCTTACGTTAGCATATTTAAATATCCAATACAATAATTAATCGTGTCGTCCGTCAATCAAAAACGACAATCAAAATAAAAAGACCCAATAAAATCGAGTTTATATGGGTTATGATTAGTTACATGTATATTGATGGTGACACTTTTAGACCCTTGGATTGTTACTTTAAACCCCTAACACAGTGTTGGCACATATATAAATGTACTCCATGTAGAGCAGGGGCCTTATTTACCAACGTTGTGTGTCCCAGACTAAAATGAGTATACATCCTCGGTGTGTAACAACAAATAATCAGTAAAAACACTTTCATAGATAAATCTAAAAGAAAAGAAATGGCAGCGATTATAAATACATGCACTGTCAATTTTAAGTCTCAGTCTGTGTTTCAGTATTTTAATGTTGTTGCATAAGGTCCCAGTCGTTGACAATATCTCTGAAAATCACGGAAAGGGACGATTGTTGTTCATATAGTATTTACATAATCGACAAATTGAAGTCAAATTCCGATTACTTCTGGAACATCCTCGTACATATACTTCAGGTAAAGCAGTTGTTGACAGTATCTCTAGAAATCTCGGCAAGGAAAGGTTGTTGTTTATGGCAGACCGAACATTAGAGAACTTATTGAACAGTCTGGAGACTCTTGGACAGTTTGGAGAGGACACGCACGTTTATAAAGTCCAGTTTGAGGGAGAATACAACACCAGTTTGTCCTCAGGTATATAACTTGGATGTTTTCATTTCCTTTTATTAGTTCATTGCTTTGGTTGACAAGTATCTGTGCTTGTGTTCAAAGTTCGTCCGTTTCCGTTTATCTTGTCTTTGTGGTACTCCCTTGTGTTACTTGCATCCGATTAGTGTTGATATTTTTGTCCCAATACATGAAATACGTTTGTACCTTTCAGTACAGTATAAATAACTTTTTCCTTTATATAGGTAAACATCACTATAAAATTTGCCATTTGCAAACGACGCTTCTGATCTAGAATCAGACTTTGTACTGGCTTTACAGAACGGTTTCCATGTGTCCCATTTTGATTTTGTAATTTAAATAAGTTCTTACAAATGATAGTTTATATATTTGTTTGCTTATTATGTTTGTGTTGAGCAGCTTTTCATTGCAATCTGCAAATAGCCCCCCACTTGGGCTTATCCCTATGTTATCCACAGCCAGCGTCTTCTGGTCGATATGCAAGTGTTTTTTTATACTTTTTTATGAAGGGAAATACCAACTTAAATTGTAGTAGTACTATATAATTCTATTTATTAGATCATGGATCGAGTGAAGACAACACTGGATCAGTCTCACTGCCAGACGGGAATGTGATCTTGACCAATGCTCATCATAAAAGGCTGAAACTTCTATCGTCAAGCTACAAGGTGATTGACCATGTCGACTTACCAGGAAAACCGTATGATGTCTGCTTGGCAAGTCCTATTGAAGTTATTGCGAGTCTACGAGAAGAGAAACAACTTCAGTTCGTATCGATAGAGAAGAAGATGAAAGTATCACGGCTGATGAAGATCGGGGTTTCCTGTTACGGTGTGGCTTGTCAAAATGGCGAAGTCTTTGTCGCCTGTGTGGGTGGACAGTATGAGAACCGTCCAATGCTTTGTGTCTACAATATGTCCGGTCGACTGCTGCGCGTGTTTGAGAAAGGAACAGACGGGTTACCCATATTTTCGTCACCGAGAAATATCGTACTTAGTCCAGATGGTACGATGGTTCATGTGAGTGACCAAGAATATGGAGTTATCGCGGTCGGCTTGTTTGGTGCCATGATTTCTCAGTATAAAAGTGCACACTTGGATTCGCCTCGTGGTATTACCGTAGATGAAGACGGTAATGTAATAGTCTGTGGACAGAATTCACACAATATGGTACAACTGAACGCCGCGGGTGAAGAGGTGGGTGTTTTAATGAAAGATCGATCAAAACTGTACCGACCACAATCAGTTGTATACATCAGGAAAGGACCTAGGTCATTTCTACTGGTTACCTTCTTGAAGTCCAAATTCGACAAAGTCTATGCTCTGGCATGAAGATTGAAAGATTGAATGTATTTTTGTGTGTAATATTTTACATTATTTAAACATTTCTTGAACTGCAATGTATAAGGCTAAGATATTTTGATATGGTAAACATTTTGTTTATTGACCTCGAGACTTGGGCGTTTTACAAAATAGTTTTTACTCGGTCATACACAGTTTATTTTGGAGATTCCATTGACCATATACCAATGACAATGGTACGGTATCATAGATGATTGTGAAGAAGGATAATTGTTTTTCTGAAACTATTGATCTGACTGGTGGTCACTGTACTAATATTGATTGGATTCATTATTCGAGTAATAAGGGGAAATATTGTTGTCACACGAGCGTTGAACTCTATAATTGTTGGTGTCGGTGTAATACTAATATTGAAATGTGGGTACATTCATGAGGTTATTTATAACTTTATTTGATCCATTTATACTTGCTCTTCATCTTGACCTTGGCCTCGCACAAAGACACGTTACTATGTTACGTTTGTCTCACACTTAACTGCCACTTAAAACATGGGTAGTATGGGTACCACCCAACATGTTTTCAAATTCCATATATATTCTGCTTGGATACTTTGCATTCGCGTTTACTGCCCCTACTTTCAACTTAAAACATTGTCTAGCTTCGGTACTATCCCACATGTTTTCAAACTTTATAAAGATATTGCTTGGTACGTATACTGTAATATATTTGGGAAAATAAATATGTTTAAACAAACCCTTCCAAGGAGTCAAATACAGTCATCATGCATACATGCTGCACTATACATGCCTTGTACTGGGATCTAGGATAAGTGGACTGCACTGGTTGAGTGGTCTTGTATTATCTGTACTTAGGTTTCTTTCTTATTTGTTTATAAGGTGGCGGGGATATTGTTGTAAGATTGACGGGATTGTGTTATAAGATGGACGGGAATTTGTTATAAGATGGACGGGAATTTGTTATAAGGTGGACGGGAATTTGTTATACGATAGACGGGAATTTGTTATCTTTAAGATGGACGGGAATTTGTTATCTTTAAGATGGACGGGAATTTGTTATAGGATGGCAGGACATTGATATAAGATGGCGAGTATTTGGTCTAAGATGGACGGGGCTTCGTTATTCGCTGGTTAGACATTGATATAAGATGGACGGTACCTTGCTATAAGATGGACGGGACATTGATATAAGATGGACGGTACCTTGCTATAAGATGGACGGGACATTGATATAAGATGGCGGGTCATTGATATAAGATGGCGGTACATTAATATTAGATGGCGGGTCCTTGTTATAAGATGGCGGGACAGTAATATTAGATGGCGCGAAATTGTTATAAGATGGTGTGGCATTGATATTAGATGAGCACGAAATTGTTATAAGATGGCGGGACATTGGTATGAAATAGACGGTAATCGTTTGTAAAATAGACGGTAACTTGTTATAAAATTAATTGGATCTTGTAATACAAATGTATGTAAACTCGTTATGAGATGGCGGTACATTGTTATGAAATAGACGGGAACTGGTTATAAGCTAAGTGGGAACTTGTTATAAGATGGACGGGAACTTGTTATAAGATGGACGGGAACTTGTTATATGATGGACGGGAACTTGTTATATGATGGACGGGACTTGTTATCAGATGAACGGGAACTTGTTATTTGATTGGCGGGAATTTGAACAAGAGGAGACTGTATCATTTGGTTAATGGAGTAAGAGGTGATAGCATAGATAATCAGACAGTAAATTTTCTTAACTTTTTACGATTGTATACAGTAAATTTGAAGCAAATGTATACAAGTACAACATGTAGTCATATATTACAAATAGGAACAATGGAAATTTATAAATTTTAAAATGTGAAAATAAAACATAAGTGAGAATTCCACAGATTGTTTATTCATTTTTTATTTATTAATGTGCCTTCCAAAGGGTCACATACCCATGAGGACATTACTAATAATATATACATAGTCGACAGGGTAAATACGAACATATATATGTATACATAAAAAGAAAAGATAGACATTAGCGTAACATATATACATATTGTTGCCTTGAAAAAAAACTACAAAAATGTATACATACAAAGAAAAGATAGACATTAGCATATCTCTGATTATTATTAATTATTAGTATTACATTCTCATGCAAGGGAATATTTACATTGTCGATGTATCTATACATTAACTTGCTTGTAAAACTTCTACAAATATCAGTTGACAAACATACGTAACAATGCAGACATTATTTCACGGGTAGACAAACTTTAAAGAGGTAACAATGATGTGTTAAAAAGTAGATTTATATGTATTTATCTAGCAATAACAAAGATGAAGTGTTATTGAAAACCATATCGCGTACTTTCGTTTGGCGAGTTTAAGATCTAACCTATGAACACACTCTCGCAGAGTTTGATGGGTTTAAGACCCTGTCACACAGTGTCGAGTTCGTGCTACCAGTTGTCACGAGTTGTAACTCGCCACAACTCGCCAAGTGTCCCATAAATATTGTACGTATGTCGTTCATTGTCGCAGAGATGTCTTCCCATGTCGCCAGTACTTGCCAGTGTGTGGCGAGAATTTTAAACTGTTTGAAATTCTCGCCGCTTCTGCCCGAAGTTTACTTCTCGTACATATGTCGAGGAACTGTCGAAACAATCTCGCTCACTGTCGCACACATCTCGTTGACATGTCGCCCCTTGTCGTAGCATGTCGCCAAATAAGTCGTTCCTGCGACGAAGCACGAGTTTGTGGCGAGTTGGGGGGACTTGTCTACGATATCTGTGCGACATGCGGCGAGATCACAAGATACCCTACGCCATCACCCCGGCATAAGACATACAGACTCGTGCATACTCGTCGATACTCGTACAAATCCCTAGAACATGTCTCCAATTGTCGAACAGATGTCGTACACATATCGTATATATCTCGGTTAAACTCGTGTTATTATCGTACTCATGTCGTCTAAAAGTCGAAGAGAACTCGAACAAATGTCGCCCTGAAGACCGTCCTGGACCAACTCGCACACATTTAGGCGAGTTATAACTCGCCACTACTCGTACAGATCTCGAAACTCGAAATCGCCACTGTATGACATGGTCTTTATCGATAGTCTATTTGTGACAATATGACTTATCCGAAAGATATAAATGTTACTGTAATACATTTATTATTACAAATGTATATTATTTGATCTAATTTGACAATGCATTTTTACCCTGTGAAGTTGATTAGTTTCAAATATGCCGCTCTAAGACTTTTTATTAGCAGTGGCAAGCATTGAGGCTACACTTAAATCGCCAATAATTAGACCGCATTTATAACAGGCGAACACCGTTCGTCATGATGAATTGGTTTAAAGATACAGAATGTCGATCATAAGTAAAATATGCAACTTATGAACTTGAATTCGTAAAAATGATCTACTCTTCTGATCATCCTTTGTATTGATATAGGAGTTTTAATTTTCTGAAATACTTCAGAGCGTTGTAACAGAAAGAACGATAACACTATATGTATATACTGTGAACCATTTAATTACAGATTACACACAGAGTTAACTCGCTTTAAATAGAACACTGCATGAAACCGAAACTAGGAATTTTGGGGAATTTCCAAGATGACGTCCCAATGGTCGGCCATTTGTAAAACGATGAAGATTTTATTGTCGTGATATTCATCAAGACTTGCAAGGTAATGTGTTTATTATTACACTGTCAGACGTCTAAATATTATCAAATACATCTTGGGAATTTTATTTTTAAAAATATTTTATTTTTGTTCACTTCGATCAATTTTAGAATCTTCACAGCCTACGATAATAATGTAACTTGGGTGGGGTATTGTTGATAAATATCAAGTCGATATAAAAGTCGGAACAGAGTATTTATTAAAATACACAGAACAACCTAAAACAATACGAGCCAGGCTCTGCGATTTTCTCCCTTATCACATATTTTTTCGATTTTTTTATTTTCGCATTTTCTGATAATTCAATCCTTCCTGATCATAGAAATGTAAATTATTTTAATGAGGGTTGACCAAAAAGTGGTAAAATATTGATTTTAAAATGTATGTACAAAACAAATTTTCACTAAAATGTGTATCTGACGATATAGTAAAACTGAACGTATTTAATAATCTTTCACGGGATTGTGATTAACACAACATTAATCTATACTTAGTGCCAAGTGTTCACTTGAATAACTACATTATGCTCTTTCAGTTAAGAGATGGTCCGAAGTTTTGAAGATTTCATTCTGTTGTCATGGAAACAAAAACTCAAATAGTGGGATTATTTGATATTTAAGCGGAAAATCTTTTTAATCGGCCAAATCTATACTTACATCATCTAATGATAGCAGTATTAAATTATATACATTTGAATAATTATTTTTCCAATAATGGTTGACCAAACAATGCTGAAGTTGATAGGCAAAAGTGCGTGTAGAAAACAATATGATCCTTCGACGCAATATGTAGATCTCTATATTTAATCAAAGATGTTGATTGAAGTTTAAGTGATGTTGGTGTATTTATTAAAGCATAAAGTATAATAGTAAATATGTAATGTATATTCCATTGCTTTCCAAGTACAGATGCTATTAAAGTTAATCTGTATATTCCGTTGCCATGAAAACCAAAAAATAAGATCAATCGTTGAATTGTTACTTATGCTCAACATTTTGAATACTGTCAAGTAAAGTATAAAATTAAGCATGAAATAGCATTTACATAAGGAATTTTCTTCTATTTTAGGCTATTTGATATGTATACAATTATAGTAGACATAATTGGCATCGAGCGCAGGAAAGCGTCCCTTACGACATCACGACGCTTACGTCATAAAAAGCGCCACTAGACCGCGCGTACTAAACGTTAAAAACAATCAACGTCTATGTTTATATTTTGCATAATTTTTTTCAATAATTTACTTTTTCGCTGAAAAGAAGAAACATATAGCTGCTAGCAGGATGGACAATTCATTGCGATAACTAATTAAAAAATATCAGATTAGAATGTAGATCTAAACACATATTTTATTTAATTAAAAAAATGTTGTCTTCAGGCAAATTATTTAAATGCGCGGTATCGGTTTAGCCGTTCCTGTCCGGCACTTCAAACTTTGTAGAGTAACATTTTTTTCCGGTTAGTGGGGGAGGGCGTAAGAAATTTGCTGGAGTCCAGGGCATAGTCCTGCATAGGCGTAGGAGCGTCTTTAACATTACAGCACTTCATTCATGGAAGCGTATTTTGGTTATATCTACATACTGATATATAACAACTGAGTTTATGATTCTGTGGCAATTTTGTTATTACATGGTAACTGGAAGTTGATCATTTGGAATAGGGGGGACCGGGGGCATGCTCCCCTGGCAAAAAATTCTAAACAATGGATCAATCTGATGCATTCTGGGCGTTCTGAGATACCTTATTTGGTGTTTAACAGAAAAGTGCCCGATTTTGAAATCTATGCTTAATGTGAGCTAGTTTATGTTAACCTTTAAGGGCTTTATATCTAATTGACAACCTCTAAAAGTAATATAGGAGGTGGGAGTATCTAAAATATGAAAACTATTTATGGAGTGTATACGTTTTCGCAAAGAACGTGTTGAGACACATTTTCCTAGATTGAAGTGACTTTGCGAGCGATTTTTTTTTCGGTAAAAAAGTAAAATAGAAATGTTCACGTATGTTATCTGCACTGAATCATAGTTTTACAAAAACTCGCTTTAAAAAATTAATGATATTTAGCCTGTTATTGCTTTTGTGAAAAAACACTTCATGAATAGAAATATTGAGCAGGTTTGCTGTCATTTCTTTCAAAATGGAGACTATTACAGGGATAATTAAGCAAATAAAGATAGATCTTTGCACGCACAAAGTTTAGTATACAAATTCACCAGAAAAGTAATCGATTAAAAGGAGTATAATTGTAGGCCTAAGGTACAACATTTGTATGTACCGGGTATGCATGCTTTAGTCAAATAACAGTCTTTTTAAAACTGCATTGTCATTGACATGTCACTGTGCAATTATTAAATGAAAAGATTTAAAAATTTGAAAATTTGAAAACCGATGAATAACAAGATTAAATCAATACACGTACCAGGCCTGCTTTTCAGTAATTTTGTGGTTTGAATAACAAGTATAATATTTCATGTGAAATTTAAGTAGAGCTAGAGCATATTACTTAATAATAATAAATTGTTTGACATTGATATAAATACCTTTATCTAGTCAGGTATATACCGGTAATCACGTATTAGTGCAGGTATTTTAAAGTTTTGCTGCACAATAACGTAATTCATACAGAATAATGACTGCCACATGTGTTGATCCATTAGGGAGTTTGTGTATGTCTCGGTTGCAAACAATACGAGACTCACTGACCATAATTCGATTCAGAGTGCATTTGGTCATTTTTCAACATACGAGGGTACACTAATTATGCCAGAAACATGTTCAATATTTGTAGCATAGATTGATAAATACAACATTGTTAGCCTAGATCTACTACGAATACTTTTTTCTAACCGCATTGACCTGAGACTCCGAGCTTACGCCCCGTTATCACTGCCCCGGTTCAGGTCCCGGTACATCCCGGTGAAGTAAAGCCAGTATACCGGGATGATCCGGGACGCTTTTGTTACAAAAATCAATTGCTTCCCATATACCCGATGTTACCCCGGTGTACCGCCGGTGTGAAAGGTTATTCAATTAGGCCGGAGTTACTACGGTTATTCTTGGTTTCAGTACAGTGTCGTTACGGTGAAAGTCGGCAGCGCCCCGAAAAGGTCCGGTTTGATCCATGTTGATGCCGGTGATTTTATAGTGACAGCTGGAGGTGTCCCGGCGATCGTCGGAGTTGCCCCGTTATACCATGGCTGTGTCCCGGTGACATGCCGTTGTTACCTGGTAGTCACAGGAGATCATTTATAAAATAGGGAAAAGGTGCAAACTGCATCAGTTCTCACTAGGTTGCCAATTACCTACGATAACGTCATGGTAATTAATTAATAAAAACTTAACAAGAGGGCCTGAAAGGCCCTAGGTAGCTCACCTGTTGCACATTGGTCTAAGTATCAGTACAACCTACATTCTGACCATATTTCATGAAGATTGTATAAAAACAGGTGACCCCTGGAGTGAACACAATGTTTTTCTTAGATTTGACCGAGTGACGTAGTTTTTGACCCCACATGACCCAGTTTCAAACTTGGCCTAGATTTCATAAAGAACAACATTCTGACCAAGTTTCATGATGATTGGATAAAAACCACGACCTCTGGTGTGAACACAAGGTTTTTTTAAGATTTGATCTAGTGACCTAGTTTTTGACCCCACATGACCCAGTTTCAAACTTGGTCTAGATTCCATAGAGAACAACATTCTTACCATGTTTCATTAAGATACTATCAAAATTTTGACCTCTGGAGTAAACACTTGGTTTTTCTAAGATTTGACTTAGTGACCTAGTTCTTGTCCCCACATGACCAAGCTTCGAACTTGGCCTATATTTCATGGAGAACAACATTCTGACTAAGTAACATGAAGATTGGATTAAATTGATGACATCTAGAGTGTACACAAGGTTTTTCTAAGATTTGACATAGTGACCTAGTTTTTGACCTGGCATGACCCAGTTTCAAACTTGGCCTCGATTTCACAGAGAACAACATTCTGACCAAGTGTCATGAAGATTGGATCAAATTGGTGACCTCTAGGGTGTTCACAAGGTTTTTATAAGATTTGACCTAGTGACCTAGTTTTTGACCCCACATGACCCAGTTTCAAGGTTGTCCTAGATTTCATGGAGAAAAATATTTTGACCAAGTTTCATGAAGATTGGTTCAAAACGGTGACCTCTAGAGTGTACACAAGGTTTTTCTGAGATTTGACCAAGTGACCTAGTTTTTTATCCGGCAGGACCCAGTTTCGAACTTGGCCTAGAAATCATAGAGAACAACATTCTGACTAAGTTACATGAAGATTGGATCAAATTGGTGAACTCTAGGATGTACACAAGGTTTTTATAAGATTTGACCTAGTGTCCTAGTTTTTGAACCAACATGACCCAGTTTCGAACTTGGCCAAGATTTCATAGAGAACAACATTCTGACCAAGTTTCATGAAGATTGGAACAAATTGGTGACATCAAGAGTGTACACAAGATTTTTCTAAGATTTGACCTAGTGACCTAGTTTTCGACCCCATATGACCCAATTTCGAACTTGGCCTAGATTTCATAGAGAACAACATTCTGATGAAGTTTTATTAAGATTGGATCAAAACTGTTTCCTCTAGAGTGTACACAAGCCAACTGTTGACGGACGACGGACGGACGGACGACGGACGAAGAGTGATCACAAAAGCTCACCTTATGAGACAGGTGAGCTAAAAAGCAAGCTAAGAAATGCGTGTCGGTAGAGCTTGAGAGGTCAGAATTCAACATGACCTTCGCCGTCCTTATCCGTGACTGAACCGGAAATCTGCCAGTCATAACCATGAAAGCGCCTCCATTTTCCGTGAACAGCTGGTGCAAATTCGGTCCATAACGTTGTGCGGACGGACGTAGGTTATGTACGCCGTTCATAACATGCATTCAGCTTGCATTCTAGTAGTCTATATCACACCGATACGTCACGGTTTATCACGGTAGACATACGGTAGAGATACGATCGTTCCCGGTGGTGTCCCGAAAGCCCCGGTTGTGTCCCGTTTATCCCCGGATTAAGCCGGTCCTCGATATCTGCCCGGTGGTCCCGGTGACTCCCGCTTGTATTTTAACACAACCGGTGCTGTTAGCCGGTGCATCTCGGTTTTCCCGGTTCGTCCCGGTGCTGTTACGGTTGCCTTCCGGTTTGACACGTTTCGCCCCAATGAGTTCCGGGGCTCTACCGGGATGTCCAAGCGGAACAATAAGGACGGGGTTTTATAGGGTTAGCAATACTGCACATGAAACAATGTTTGAAAACTTATGTTATTAACTTATTATAAACTTCTTCTTTATTTACACCAACGGTTCCAAATAATATGTTTCAGATAAGATAAACTTTCTGAAATTCTTAGAAGCAGTATTTTCATACCTCGAGTGAATTTACAAACAGTGCATTCTAAGCAGTCTAGATGTTAATTTCGTAACAAATTGTTTAATACTGATTTATCAGAAATAATATGAAAAGTTAAAACTCAATGTATCTTCAATAATACAGTATGTTAGTAGCACTTATACTGGAAGACTAAACAGCATAAATATAGTTACTATGACTGTTTTCACAGAGTTGGCCGGATTGGCGTATAATTTTGGTTAGATTTTTAAATCATACAATCTTGAGAGCATAGTGTATACTCTGTGGTTGCTAGGCAACAAAACTACATGGACGTGTCGAGAAATGCAGAGCTATAACGAAACCGTAACAATTATTTCAATCATCATAACATTTTCGTATTTGTTTACAAAAGTAAACGGACGTTTTTCGCTATGTAATGAAATGACGCTGTTGATATTTACAACGTTGAGGTCGCGACGTTTTCAAGTGCAAAAAAGGACACACTATGCATCATACATAAATGGTCCTAACTAGAGAAATAGGCAATATATAACCATCAAATAAAGTTCTTAACAAAGTAACATGTTATGTGCGTTAGATTATGTAAAAAAATATTTAAGTATTTTTTTTTGTCGTAAGGGACATTTTCCTGCGCTCGACGCCAATTATATGTAATTGCTGTATTATTCAAAAATTTCTAAAGGTCTCTCATGTTTATTATAATGAAGAATAACATTTTCCTGCTAATGTACGCTGAACGCTGATTTCTGTCATTTGACCATTACCTCAGAATAATTAGTATATTGATCACTGAAACAATGGGTATACAAGAAATCATGCGTGCACATGTTAATGTTGAAATACAGTGTTTGTTAGCATGGTGACACTGGTGTTACATTAGAGTATAACTATACTGTGTCACGTACATTTTGATAAAGGTTTGGCTGTAAGTTTTTTTTTTGACCATGCAAATTTATTAATGCTGATTGTCTCTTGATGGCACTAACTGGTATGATACAATCATGCAAAATTTGAACAAATCAATTGAGCACATTTACCAATAGATTGCTTATAAACAATTTCAGTTGATTGCTGACATGACCGTTGATTTTGAACAAAACAAAGTCGAAATTGCCTAACAAATTGCTCTTCGTAACGTCTGCCATTGAATTAGCCCTTGGTACAATTGGAATCTTCCAGTTTATCATGAAAAGTTCTCCTGTTTACCTAGCAAACGCCGTGACAGCATGACTTTGATTACCTCCGCATTAACGTTAGCTTTGACGTCACTTACGACGTCATTTACGGAAAATAACGTCACTTGCGATAAGGGTGAAAATTATTACAAAAGCAGAATTACCAAAAGAACAAATTATGATATTATTACAGTTCTGAAATATAATTTACAGTTATACATAAGATGTTAAAGTTTGAACGGAACAACAATTCAAACAACAATTCCACGCGATCTTAAATGAGATCAACTCAATTAATTAGGTAATAAATAAATAAACTACCTATCAGGACCAATAGAAATACTTTGCTTGTAAAAATTAAATAATTATGACTAAGTAGTAGATCTAGAAGAGATTCAGTACAAATAGTGGTAAATGTACAACTGACTCCTTCAATAGTCAGGGAAGGAGTGCCAGTAAGAGGTTAGAGAAAATATTAAGGCGGGAAGAATGGACATGCATTGGAACACACAAACACACAATCACCAAACATACCGGTTTTACAACTTTCACTCAACCAGCTCATTCATGCCGTACAATACTCACACATTCCAATCTAATCATGCTCTCATAGTATATACACACAATATACACACATACAGTTAGGCAAATAAAGCCATAAGATAAACACCACATGGACTAGACATGACAAAGACACACAAAGTTACCAGGGTTACACATTCCCTCCCTCTAAGGAAATGGCTCCTGACATTTCAATAAATATAAACATATACGGTATAAATATCACTTAAATAGACATATACATGTAATATGATAATAACTAAACACTGACAGTTCATATTTGAATTAAACTGCACTGAAAATAGCCATTGACTATCTTCTACAAAAATGAAACATCAAATTGAATGCAATACTGCATTAATAAATCACTCACTATATAAAAGTTATAAAAAATTTGCCAACTTCCTACAGTACAGGAAATACACAAACTATAGTAAAAACAGAATTGTATAAACAAACTGCGCTCACAATAACTGAAAACAACTCCATCAACCTAGACTAATCAGTATGACCAGAATAAGTATAACTACACTGGCAATAAAGCAATAAGGCTAATTAAATTAAACAAATTCCTGTAAAGGAATACATTACAAATTGAACCTCGCTAAATAAACCAGATAACTACCTATAAATCTACAAAAGGTACATAATATGTAGAATAACCCAGTAATTGTTAAACAGCGAAACGGCTGAAGCGCGGAACGCAAGTACAATAAAACTGTGAAACGGTGGTATACAGTAAACAGAATAAAGGGGTGGTTCACTATAGAACTCAAGAATAGAACAGTAGCAATGAATAGAGAACTGAATAACCAGCAATAAATGTAGTGAATAATAGAACACAGAACAATTTAATGCTGAACAGACGCCTTATAACAGACAGAACCTAAACAAAAACTTCGAATTTCTCCGAATTCACTGTAGCCGAAATATGGGTAACCCATTCCCCATACCTATCTGGAGCTACTCGTCGTCTAACTGGGCGCTGACTCACCAAAGGTGGGGAGGTGGCTTCAGTAACAGAGGTAACTTCGTTACTGAACCCCCTTCTCATAGAGGGCACTTCAGTCAGGGACGGCGTAGTATTTAAATTCTGAGTGTCAGCACTTCGGCTCAGAAAGGTAGATCTCAAGGTCTGTGAAGGCCTGATATCAATATATACACACAATATGCACACATACAGTTAGGCAAATAAAGCCATAACATAAACACCACAGGGACTAGACATGACAAAGACACACAAAGTTACCAGGGTTACAATAAAATAATTAAATCATACAGTAATATTCTACCTGCCCCATGTATACCTAATGTTATTTATAACTCACGTTGCATAAACATTATGCTATATATTATATAGGGATAAGATGAAGCATCATTTGACCACGTGGTTCAGATTGTGGTACCAATACGACATAGTATCAAAATTGTCTATTGTGGTACCAATACGACCTAGTATCAAAATTATTTTCTAACTAACATATTTTGGGAAATGTTTTTCTGAAGGGTCCTATTATGTGTATTTTTAGAATGTCGAGTGTACCACCAAGCCAGGAACAATTATCGTTGAGATTATCCGAGGTACTGAGTGACATTGGAGTAAATCATGAGATGATAATGAAGAGAAGAGAAAGTACTTTGTTCAGGGAATGGATGTATAATATTGACGAGTATATGAACAATAGACATCATTACTACTTTGGAAGTCAGTCTGAGGGCAGCACAACGTTAGGCTTACTTTCAGATACTGATATGTTGATATGTCTCAATGACTACCACGTGATTCATGATTTGAAGGATTGGTTACCTGGTAGACATAACTATTTGATGATACAAGATGAACTAACATCCCCTGGGTACTGTATTTTACAATTCCTCGGGGATGGTGTTCCCCTGACTGGGTCCTATGAGTTATTTTACCATTCTATGGATATTAAAGGGAGAACACTTCTTAAACATACACCCTTTCATACAGTCGGTGAAAGACTAGGTTTTGTACAGCATGGTCCCGCTGCATCACCGCCTATGGGAAAAGGTTATCTGGAAAAAGATCTTGTTCTAGCATTGTATTGTACACGTTGGTCAAACAAAAGTAAAAGTTGCGTTAATAAACGAAGTCAACGTGAATGGCCAACTGCTGATTTAAAGTCTGAGTTCGAGACGTTCGGATGCTTCCTGGTACCTGTATCTAGCAAGACTGATAATGGACTTGATCAGCTAGAATGGAGAATTTCTACATCACTGCATGAAAGATCTCTCATGTTCAGTTTAAATACAACACAAATGTGCTGTTATGTAATAATGAAACTGTTTCGTAAAACGTACAGTTCGTTTGAAGACGTGATATCCAGCTACATGTGTAAGACAACCTTGTTTCATTGCATAGAAAATACAAATCCTGATTTCTGGCATGAACATAATCTGATCGTTTGTCTTCAACAAATATTATGGGTACTGTATATCTTCGTTTATTACAAGAACTGTCCTCACTTTCTCATTCCTGAGAACAATCTCATGATAGGGCGGATATCATCAGAACAGAAATACAAGTTGCTGAATGTTATTCAGTACATATTTCGTAACACTATAGAAGCATTGTTTGAAATACAAATAGATGATGTGGGTGAAAGATTACAGATGAAGATGAATATAATACGTGAATATTCTCATCACGTGGACTCTCCAGTAGAATTAAGTTTGCGTATAGCAGGGCTACTTTGTTATAATTCAGCACATAACGCCCAAGACATTCATAATAATAGTATTCTATATGAGAACAACGTCCGAGATACCGTACTGATACTCATACCTTACATATGCAAATACGTCCGATATAACCAAGGATACCCGCATGCAAGTGACATAGAACAGAAAGCGTACAGTTGCTTGTTACCGTTGTTATGTTCTACTATTGGTTCACTGCTTGCATCTTATTACATAGCGTTAAACAAACCGATTCTAAACATTGCCTGGGAATTCTTGAAACTCGGGTATAACTCTGATGTATCTTCTGGTTTGTTGAAACTTGCTTCAGTGTGTTACAGTGTCGGTGATTATGACGTGACAGAGTCAATATTACGTCATGTTGAACAGCAGTATGATATAGGGACTGTTTCGGCTAGATGTGCATGTCATGATGATGTTGAATTCAAAGCACCACGTGGATTCTTTGTTAAAGCTGATCAAACACAGCACAATGAATTCAGACATATTGTATCATATTGCGTTTGTTTTATGCCGCTTGAAAATCACGTGGTACCAGATGAACTAAGACAGGAATATTTCCGATCCACACCAGAAGATATTCAGAGTCGTGGTATATTCGATGAATGGATGAACTGTGCTGTGGTAGACTCTCTACCATACTTGTACTTCCTACAGTACAAAACTTACAGACGCCTTGGAGATGTTGCTGGACAACAGAGAGCACTTATTGCATTTGTTGGAGTTACACGAAATGCACCATCACTAGGCCATAGAGATACAGGACTGAATGTTCTCGGTCAATGTATGGAACAAGAGAATCGACCAATTGAAGCAATACGATGTTATGAAAGATCACTTCAGGTTCGATCTAGGAATAATGCAGCAAACTTTCATATACCCAGATTGCTTGCTAGATTTTATGTTCCTACACTCAGTCGAAAATGAAAATTTGACAAAATAAGTTGAACTTAAACTAACATGAACCTACGCTACCTTGTAGGCTATTTTGAATAGATCAAAATGTTCTTCTATCCCATGCTTAAATACTAGTTACTTTGCATTGGATATGATATGTGATCAGTCAAGTTATCACGAAAAACAAGTTCTATGCAATGTTATGAACCTATCTCACAGGAAGACGGCACTTAATTTCCTCGGATAATGCATATACAAACCAAATCGATTAGTACAAGCAAGACAATGTAACACTGTACCAGTTGTCTGTGTAGGTTCGGCCTTGCTATAACACAAGAGACTTATGCATGTTATTATTTCTCGTTAGATTGTTCATTCGAATACTATTGGTGAAAACATTGACGAAACATATGTCCAGCGACAAATTTAACCGAAGCAAATAATGCAATGCTATTTTTACTTTTTTCTCGTACATGCGTTTATGTACGTGGGGTGTTCCACAATTAATAGGATTTTTTTCATAGCAGTGCGGAAAATCAGACATTTAAAAAAAACTGGTTTGCTATCAATAATTTTCCATCTATCACTGATTAATATGCGAAATATCAAAGCAATTGGTTGAAAAATGAACTAAAATATTATACATTGAATATACTTAGTACCACGGAGGTGGGTCGCGCTGTTACGTTATGACGACGTCGCTTTTATACCCAGTTATTTAAATAGAAATAATACTTATGTTACTATATATAGTAACAAATTTGCCTTCGAAAAAAAGCATTATCGGCCTTTCAAAAGTATTATCAGCTTTTTGCCCCGCCGCCACGTGCCCACCGGGGCGATTATCAAAAATAATCGCCCTTGGAAAACGTTCACGCGCAACGTTACGTCATTTTAGCGTCGGCCGCTGAGCGTACGCCTATTTCTACCAGAATCACTTGCAAACACGGTTGATGGCTTTGGAGAAGCAGATAAGCACATTTTAAATATATTTTGTATCAACCTTCGATGAAATATACCCGACCTATTTACTAGACCTTTAATTGATGATAAAAAAACGAGTTTTCTAGACGAGATCAATATTTTTATATTCCTCCGAAAATGTGAAAAAAAACATTTTTTTCAGAATTTTGCATTAAACTTAACATCAGCGTGTAGCAAATTATCTTATTAACAAAATGAATACCCACATGATAGGTTTCGGTTCAATAATAAAAAAAGTTACGAACATTTAAGTGTTAGATCCAAGTTTGACACGATAACTCTCTACAATAGCAAATAATCTACCAATTACTGAACACGTTACGTTTTTTTAAATGTGTTGTTTAAATAAAAAAGCTGCAACATAAATATTATACAGAACAATAGATGGCTTAGCAGTGCCTTTGAGTGATAATCGCCCCGGTAGGTCTGTGATAATTGCCCTCGGGCTAAAGCCCTCGGGCAATTATCAGCCTACCGGGGCGATTATCACTCATAGGCACTGCTCAGCCATGTATTATTCTATAAATACATAATTCTCAGTTTCTATATATAGTCACCATGGCATATAAAACCTGATGTCGCTTTTCACATTGTTTAAAAGTGTCTCAGTACCCCTGAATACAAAATGTGACAATAATTATGTAAGAAATGGCTTTGATATTGAAGCATATGCTAATTTACGAACGGTGTACATTAACGTTAAACTACCTTTCCCGTGTCCTGACCTGTGTTCACTTGATAGCTCATATCTCTGCTATCTGTAATCAATTTGAGTAAACATAACATGAATAGCTTCTTGACGTCACTACCTTCTGCTTATTTGATAATTTCAATGGTTTGCATAGTGGGTTTTCCAAATGTTAACTACTATTTAACGATTGCGTGGTTTCTAGTTTTTGACGCTGACTTCATTTAATTAATGACGCACAATGATATTTATAATCGTATACTCTCTTATGCTCACATATAAAGACTGATTGCTTCATAAGTTTGCATACACACGTCAGAGGTATCCATGTAATACCACATTGTTAGGCGCTATTATTTATGAAGAGATTACTGAGATATTCACATTTTTAATAAGGATTGTAATGTGAAATAGCACTGCGACCCGCCTTGGCGATGCATGGTTTCTATGACAACCCTTGTATGTGTATCACCAATAATAACGACAACCTGTCGATACCAGTATATAGAGAAATAATTGCTCAGCATATGAGACAAATTGCATTAAAATTGAAGTGTTCAGTAAGGAGTTAAGAGAAAAGTCCTATTATTTCTGGAACACCCCTCGTAATTTCTCATTTGAACTAGACAAGTGCATGGATATGCCTCTTCGTGACTACGGGTTTGCCTGTCACATATACGAACTGTGTCAAACCGTGATTGTTCCATGATTAATTGGTTTTCATAATCTGATCTAGATTAATAGAAATACACCATCGTCTATCTAGCCAGCCAGAGTATGCATTTTTAATAAAACTGAAATACAGAACTATATAATCATGTCACATGAAAAAACTTGTTGGGATTGTTTTCTTATGTTTCGGTTTGTATTGTATTGGTGACTACATTTGTATGCACGATAGTAGTCTTGATGTATGGGGAACCAATAAATTTGAATTTGTTGTTCAATGGTTAGCGCGCTTGCTATCTAATCTGGAAACCCGGATACAAATCATAGTGGTGGAGCACGTATGCCCGTCATGTATCCTATGTCAATCAATTTGTTTCTGAACTCGCCAAGATATGGAAACTGTCAACTGACTATGGAAGTATGGATGCATGTGGTTGAAATATAGTCATACAAATACACTTGTTAAATGTTATAAGTACACCAACTTGTAAGACTTATATATGTTTTAAGTATACATGATATCATGTACAGTTTTTGCAAAAAACCCTCAACACATCTATACCAGACATACAAACTTAAATACTTATACATTGTAAGATGGTTTTACATTATAAGCCATGAAAGTAATATAACATTTCTATATTATGTCATTGTTCTAGCTAGAAACATCTTTACATAAATCGCTATGTACTGTGTTGGTGTACTTATAACATTTAATGAGTGTACTACTATCATATTAGTTCATGTTTCAATATGTTTTAATGTGTAAGAATATAAATATTGTTTTTATAAATTATTTTCAACTGTTATACACCGAACAAATACACCGTAAAATGGATTCGAACCTTCCCTGTATGGCGTCATCATCTAGCAATGGGAAATACTAAAACGTCAGAATGAAGTCAAACTTACTGAGATGGGCATGTGAAGAATCTACCAACACCATGTATACAACTTGAAAGAACTGATCTTCCACATTACTTTCTGTACACTAACACGGACTTACATATCTCATACATCCTGGTGGTTTTATAACATGTTGTAGTGAGTGACAAGTGAGTGTAGTTGGTATCGTTTATATATCTGGTGGTTTTATAAACCTGTTGTAGTGAGTGCCAAGTCAGTGTAGTTGGTATCGTTAATATATCTGGTTGTTTTATAACATATTGTAGTGAGTGACAAGTCAGTGTAGCTGGTATCGTTAATATATCCTGGTGGTTTTATAACATATTGTAGTGAGTGACAAGTGAGTGTAGTTGGTATCGTTTATATATCTGGTGGTTTTATAAACCTGTTGTAGTGAGTGCCAAGTCAGTGTAGTTGGTATCGTTAATATATCTGGTTGTTTTATAACCTGTTGTAGTGAGTGCCAAGTCAGTGTAGTTGGTATCGTTTATATATCTGGTGGTTTTATAAACCTGTTGTAGTGAGAACCAAGTCAGTGTAGTTGGTATCGTTAATATATCTGGTGGTTTTATAACCTGTTGTAGTGAGTGCCCAGTCAGTGTAGCTGGTATCGTTAATATATCCTGGTGGTGGTAACATGTTGTAGTGAGTGCCAAGTCAGTGTAGCTGGTATCGTTAATATATCCTGGTGGTTTTATAACCTGTTGTAGTGAGTGACAAGTCAGTGTAGCTGGTATCGTTAATATATCCTGGTGGTGGTAACATGTTGTAGTGAGTGCCAAGTCAGTGTAGCTGGTATCGTTAATATATCCTCGTGGTTATATAGCCTGTTGTAGTGAGTGACAGTTGAGTGTAGCTGGTATCGTTAATATATCCTGGTGGTTTTATAACATGTTGAAGTGTGTGACAAGTCAGTGTAGCTGGTATTGTTAATATATCCTGTTGGTTTTATAACATGTTGTAGTGAGTGCCAAGTCAGTGTAGCTGGTATCGTTAATATATCCTGGTGGTTTTATAACATGTTGTAATGAGTGCCAAGTCAGTGTAGCTGGTATCGTTAATATATCCTGGTGGTTTTATAACATGTTGTAGTGTATGACAAGTCAGTGTAGCTGGTATCGTTAATATATCCTGATGGTTTTATAACCTGTTGTAGTGAGTGACAAGTGAGTGTAGCTGGTATCGTTAATATATCCTGATGGTTTTATAACATGTTGTAGTAAGTTACAGGTGAGTGTAGCTGGTATCGTTAATATATCCTGGTGGTTTTATAACCTGTTGTATTGAGTGACAAGTCAGTGTAGCTGGTATCGTTAATATATCCTGGTGGTTTTATAACCTGTTGTAGTGATTGACAAGTCAGTGTAGCTGGTATGGTTAATATATCCTGGTGGTTGTAAAACCTGTTGTAGTGAGTGACAGGTGAGTGTAGCTGGTATCGTTAATATATCCTGATGGTTTTATAGCCTGTTGTAGTGAGTGCCAAGTCAGTGTAGCCGGTATCGTTACTATATCCTCGTGGTTTTATAACCTGCTGTAGTGAGAGCCAAGTCAGTGTAGCTGGTATCGTTAATATATCCTGATGGTTTTATAACATGTTGTAGTGAGTGCCAAGTCAGTGTAGCTGGTATCGTTAATATATCCTGGTGGTTTTATAACATGTTGTAGTGAGTGCCAAGTCAGTGTAGCTGGTATCGTTAATATATCCTGGTGGTTTTATAACCTGATGTAGTGAGTGACAAGTCAGTGTAGCTGTTATCGGTAATATATCCTGGTGGTTGTATACCCTGTTGTAGTGAGTGACAGGTGAGTGTAGATGGTATCGTTAATATATCCTGTTGGTTTTATAACCTGTTGTAGTGAGTGACAAGTGAGTGTAGCTGGTATCGTTTATATATCCTGGTGGTTTTATAACCTGTTGTAGTGAGTGCCAAGTCAGTGTAGCTGGTATCGTTAATATATCCTGATGGTTTTATAACATGTTGTAGTGAGTGACAAGTCAGTGTAGCTGGTATCGTTAATATATCCTGGTGGTTTTATAAACTGGTGTAGTGAGTGACAAGTCAGTGTAGCTGGTATCGTTAATATATCCTGATGGTTTTATAGCATGTTGAAGTGAGTGCCAAGTCAGTGTAGCTGGTATCGTTAATATATCCTGGTGGTTTTATAACATGTTGTAGTGAGTGCCAAGTCAGTGTAGCTGGTATCGTTAATATATCCTGGTGGTTTTATAACATGTTGTAGTGAGTGCCAAGTCAGTGTAGCTGAAAATGTTAATATATCCTGGTGGTTTTATAACCTGTTGTAGAGAGTGCCAAGTCAGTGTAGCCGGTATCGTTAATATATCCTGGTGGTTTTATAGCCTGTTGTAGTGAGTGCCAAGTCAGTGTAGCTGGTGTCGTTAATATATCCTGGTGGTTTTATAACCTGTTGTAGTGAGTGCCAAGTCAGTGTAGCTGGTATCGTTAATATATCCTGGTGGTTTTATAGCCTGGTGTAGTGAATGACAAGTCAGTGTAGCTGGTATCGTTAATATATCCTGGTGGTTTTATAGCCTGGTGTAGTGAATGACAAGTCAGTGTAGCTGGTATCGTTAATATATCCTGGTGGTTTTATAAGATGTTGTAGTGAGTGCCAGTTGAGTGTAGCTGGTATTGTTTATATATCCTGGTGGTTTTATAACCTGTTGCAGTGAGTGACAGTTGAGTGTAGCTGGTATCGTTAATATATCCTGTTGGTTTTATAACCTGGTGTAGTGAGTGCCAAGTCAGTGTAGCTGGTATCGTTAATATATCCTCGTGGTTTTATACCCTGTTGCAGTGAGTGACAGTTGAGTGTAGCTGGTATCGTTAATATATCCTGATGGTTTTATAACATGTTGTAGTGAGTGCCAAGTCAGTTTAGCTGGTATCGTTAATACATCCTGGTGGTTTTATAACCTGGTGTAGTGAGTGACAGGTGAGTGTAGCTGGTATCGTTAATATATCCTGGTGGTTTTATAACCAGCTGCAGTGAGTGACAGTTGAGTGTAGCTAGTATCGTTAATATATCCTGGTGGTTTTATAACCTGGTGTAGTGAGTGACAGGTGAGGGTAGCTGGTATCGTTAATATATCCTGATGGTTTTATAACCTGTTGTAGTGAGTGCCAAGTGAGTGTAGCTGGTATCGTTAATATATCCTGGTGGTTTTATAACATGTTGTAGTGAGTGCCAAGTCAGTGTAGCTGGTATCGTTAATATATCCTGGTGGTTTTATAACCTGGTGTAGTGAGTGACAGGTGAGTGTAGCTGGTATCGTAAATTCGTAAATATCTCCCGTGGTAGTTAAACCTGATGTAGTGAGTGACAGCTGGGAGTAGCTGGTATCGTAAACATCTCCCGTGGTATTTTAACCTGATGTGAGAGACATGTTCTTCGAAGTCGGTACATTGAACTAATTAAAAAAAGACATCAGTTTATGACAATAGTTACTTCATATTAACACACAATATAATTGTTGTTGAAATGACAAATAATCATTTAAACAGTTGACCAAAACGTCATGACTTGTGTTTCCTAAGTGACTTATACATATTTATAGTTTCATACAATACACAAGAACATGTTGCGATTAGCATTTACAATACTGTTAATTGTATGAATCAAAATTGTACAATCGTATGATCTCTGAAAATATTCTAGGATACAACATACAGACACAAAACAAGCTTGGTCTCAATGTATTCAATGTTAATCCCTGAGATATGATAGACAGTGAAAGAATCAAGAGGCGCTTTTAAATACTTGAATACTATATTCCAGAAGTCATTGAAAGATTTAACCAAGTTGAACAACACTGATTGGATAACAACACTGATCAGTATATCCGTTATACAATCAAATCTTTTATTTTCACCTACGTGGTTCTGTATTCACCAAGAGAGTCGTACATACATAGCTTCTTTTAAATGCAAATAAGGAGGGTCATCTCCGTTACTATAAAGTGAAAAATAATTCGTCAAATATGCAATCCCAATTTGATTTTTCAAATCTGCGTACGCAGTCTGACCTCCATGACCCGAATATCCCCACATCACGTGATCACCCTGTGGAGAGAAATAAATATAAATAAATAATTCATTGATCTAGTTTGTTGAAAGACAGTATGTGTCTCATGTCTGAGTATACAATACAAGCGTATCTGGGTATACGCCATACTCTAAAGTTCAATTTCGAGCATTGAGCCGTGACTGCACTTTTAAAGTTTAACCCATTCGCCGATAAAGGTTGGTGCGGGATTGACAATTCAGATGTGTATAACAAATAAGTGAAGTGAACGTGTGCCTCTCCTTGGTCGTAACAGTTAAGCGTCAGGCACTGAAACTTTTGTCAAGCCCAATGTGTAAGTTCGAATTCCACAGGCATCATATTTCTCAAATTTACCAACAACTGTTTTATTGCACCATAATTGTGCACAAACCAAGAAATACCAAATGATAAACCCAAATACGCAAATGTGTCCATTAACTAAAACTAAATTTTAGCTCATTTGAAACGATCACGTTGTCAATCTATTACACAAGAGGGATGGTTAATGAATTATGTTTGAATGTGAGAAAATTAGGAACAGAGATTCTATTCAGAGTGAAGTTCAGAGCTTACACTGGTCAACTTTTTCTGTTAAAGGTAAAGAGTGTTGAACAGCACGTGTTGAATACATAGCGCTCCATTGCAACACAAAATTATAAGATATTTAAATTCAACATTCCCATTGGGCCTACCGCATCTATAAGAACATCGGATAAATTATAAAAATAAAGTAATAAAATGATAATGTAATAAAAATGTATAATCTTTTCAATAATTACAATAATTCATAAATTCCAAAGATGTAGTTTAGATATTCGAACCAACGACCTACGGTGTGGGGTTCCTGAACGTTACTAACTGCGCTAAATTGTCAATTGATAAATTACACATATTAGTAAGAATCATATCTTAAAATCATGACTAATGAAATCAATAAATCACGGGTTACCCGCCCCAATAGACTCGTCTGAAAGGTCATGGCTAAGGGTTCAAAATTGAACTATAGAATGTCATCGCTTGTATACAAATAAGTATGTGTAGACAAAATGAGTGTGTCTGAGTTTACAACATACGTATGTCTGAGTATGCATCATAGCAAGTCTCCGTATGCAACATAAGTACACCAGAGTGTTCAAACTGAGCAAAGGTCTGGTCACAACACAACATGTGTGTGTTAGCACGCGCGTTTTTGGGACACTATGGCAACTACGCTTTTGTTTCGAAAACGTTGGAAGGAAACACGGAGGGAGTAGGTCGAAGCACATCACATGCACAATAGTGACTGCTTACATCGCACTTTGCGCACATGACGCGTACAGCGAACTTACATTGTACTATCTCCCTGTAATTGGTAGGTTATGCTTCGGAGAAAGTTTCTGTATGTACTGCCGACGTGCGATGTCCGTAACTGTTAAATTGTACTAAATAAGAGCACACATGTCGGCTGGTGACCATGCCTTAAGCTGACAAAAACCAAGTTATTAACCCATTTCACAATGAAGCGGTCTGTTTCTTGTCTTAAAATAATGAATACAAAACTCAACTCATGGATTTCGTTTATGCACTTATTTCGATGTGTTACAATAATGAATGGTAAAATTGAGATTATCAATTTCGAAGAGGAATATCTTTAGTCAAAGAAAATATCTTCAGCAAATATATAAGAAGTTTGTTAACTTATCTCAAATATATATTATAACGGTAAGGTAACTCTACTACTCTACTTACTTGAAATATCTTTCGCAAAATATTATAAAATAAGTCCTGATGATTCCTATAAAAGATACTTCGTAGACTAAATTGTAACGACGTAGTCTCCGCCATTCCCCCCGTGTCTCTCGTTTCTTGCTCCAAATCACACGAAACTGTAACTCTGATTTAAATTTCATTGTGTATTGCATGACACATGCATTGTGTATCTTCTTAATATTTTTTTAATTTTGAAAATCGATCAATTATTAATGATAAGGCAAGTGTTTTCGAGGCAGCCATAACAAATTTTGTTACCGATCATCGCCATATTATCGACTTACAGTGCACCGAATACCACAAATACGAAAAGGCCGAGTGCGCGCATTGCATTATGGGCGTTCGGCAGATAAAACTCTAATCATAGAGTTACCTATCCGTTCTAATATATATCTGTGGACTTATGAACGATAAAATGATATTATTTATTTATAAGTGAAATATTTCTTGTCATAGAAAATGTCTTCAGCAAATATATAAGTAGTTTAAAAGTTTGTGAATACGGCCCATGTGGACTTACCTTGCTACTACTCTTGAGTCTTGTACCAGGACCGTATGTAGTGTTAACAGACGTCGTGGCATCATAACCTGATATCAATGGTGTAGATAATCTTTCAATATATTCCAGAGAAAGTAATCTCTTCCCTTTATCTATCCATCCGTTACTTAGAATACTGTATAGCTTAGCAAACCCTCTAGCTGTACCGGTACCATAGCAACAAGGATTTGGAATACTTCTAAGGTAAGGGTTATTGTGAATGGATCCGCCCTAAAATAAACAAATAACGTTTAAGTATGTACATAGTAAGTGTCTGCTGCAAATGAAATAAGTTTATTCTGTAGTACACCGAAAACAAGAGAAGTTTTTCTGAAAACTATAAAGAAGATAAAATAACACATTGGACAGAGAAGGTAAGGACTATTGTGAATGGATCCACCCTAAAGTGAAATATTAACAAATAAAAACGTTTAGTGTGTATGGAGTAATCATAAGCTGCAAACGAAATAAGTTATAAGAGAAAGTCTGAAGCACGCTTAAACAATGACAGTCTTTCCAAAGACTACATGTATAAAACAGATAAAAAAAAATTCGACAGGGAAGATAGCACACAGCTTAAACAGTAGAGTACAGAAAACATAAACAAATAACACATACAACAATAATACGGCAAAGTTCGACGAGAAAATAATTGTATAATAGATTGACATACCTTTGTATATTCCTCCACTGACTTCAGTGATCTAGAAGCCACTGAGTCAGGATGATATTTCAATTCCAAAAACAAATTGCGGTAATCATACAGAAATATTGCATGAAACAACATTTTATAGCTGGACTCCTCGTATATTCTGGCTGTCCTATAATACTCAGATGTTGGTGTGTTCATAAACATATCCAAACCTGTAACCAGATATATATAACAATATAACAAAGCAATAATATGTGTAATCATAAACGATAAACAAAACCCACCATTCTCTGAGAGGTTGCCATATTTTGGTGGTTCCGTATAAGTAACAGGAGAATTATTTTGCCGTAATTTTGTTTCAAAACGTTTTGTTATTTCTTGGAATGAGTATTCCACCTTATGGGTCGTTGTTGTTTCTTGATCCTTAATTCAGACAATGGTGATCTGACTGAGGCAGCAGTCTATCAGATGCTAGTAGGGTGTCCTCGTTATGTAGCTGTGAGGTTTCATGGCTTTCTTGTTCATATGTATGCTTCTCACTGAGACCTGTTTTTTGTGGTATGTTATTTTCTTTCCTTCGTTCATTCCAGTTCCTATGTATATTTTAATTGCTTGTTGAACGTTATGTTTGTTGAATCTAAAGGAACTAACAACATATCAGCTACTAAGAATGTATAACTACTTATGCCTCGTATTTATATCAACGTTTTCTGGGTGGTTTGAAAAATTACGTGTATAGACAATTTTTAAAAAAATCCGTTTGTTCGAAACAATGTCAATAATTACGCTCTTACCGACAGATTAGCAATGTATTCAACTCTTCATGGAATACCTGCGATGTATCTCTGTGTAGTGGATCTGCCTTACGTATCAATGTATCAATAAACAGCCCGTAGGTCATTGTATGGTAGGCCTGTACATGTATAAACCGTGTTAGAATGCTGCTTACGTTTCTACGTTTATCAATTTATAATATCATACTGTTTTATCTTGTCACTTACCAATATCTAAAGGTTGCACGTACAATTATCTACAATTGGTTGATTAGAACACATTATGATACTAGTATAGGGATCTGCAATATTAAAAAAGCTGTAGTTAATGAACACCTGAAAAACATATTTGGTATTGAATAAACTACTTTGCCATTTTATGAATAGAATTTCAATATCATACATAAACTTATACTAAACAGTAATGGTATTTACCAGTATTTCGAGATACGAGAAAAAATTGAAAATAAAAAGTATAACTTCCCACTTTACCAATCAGCCTACAGGTTACACAAATTTGCCCCAATTCATTATGTCACCTTAAACTCATTTGAACTTTTCTATTTCTCATTTAATATAATATTACTTATCTTCAAGATATTGGAATATAATGAACACATTCCTCCTGTTTTGTAAATACTGACAACAATATACTCTTAATCAAATGTTAACCTTGCCTGGAGTCCAGACTGGTTTTTGTGCTGCCAGAATATTTTCTACTTTCATTGGATTATCCCTGACATCCAAAAAACTAACTGCTGGTTCAATAATGGCTAGCCCCGCCTGATTGAAGAGCAAGTGAAGGTTTTCATGTACATTGTTAACAACCATGTCACGATCAGAAATGTTTGCAATATGTTGAAATACTACTCAAGTTGGAAGTTTTCATATACATTGTTAACAACCATGTCAATATCAGAAAGTTTTGCAATATGTTGAAATACTACTCAAGTTGGAAGTTTCCATATACATTGTTTACAGTCATTGTCACTATAAGAAATGCTCGAGGATTTTGAAAACATCTCACACTGTTAAGAAAGCCTCGAATGCTTATCAAGAAATATTTTTATCATTAACGCAATTTTTGTTGACTATTAGAATAATAGTAAATTCTGACAAGTGACACTCTGGTAAAATATAACAATATTCAAACAGGGAGGGAAGGCAGCACTCAACATAAACAACAAAGCATGAGAAACACTAACAATTACACACTAACTATCCCAACTTGCAAGTCATTAGGAGAGACATATTCATGATTACGAACATAAAGCATAAACGGAACAGTAACAAGAACGCACCACCCTACTCCGACTATACCAATGTTTACCAAATGACTCAGTAACATTTCTACAGTGATGTTCCCTTGTCATGTTGACTAAACTCTGGCCAGTAATCAGCTACAGGACGATCATAGTGCATGTGTCCCCTGAAAGTAAACATAAGTTAAATACATTCGTCGTTCGTTACACTCAGTGTTTGTAACATATTGACTACTATCATGTTTTGTAAATGACTTTTTAAGGTGGAACTGTTAGGTCGATAGTGCATTTTGTAGTTTTCTATTATTGTTGCAGTATTAACACCGAGTCCTCCTTTTAATATGTACGGAGTAAACAACAACACGGTATAAAAAAGTTATACTTTTCTGCAATCGCTGTTATGGTAAAACAAACAAAACTTTTCGAGGCGGGGTTTACTGAAAAATTATTTGAATACAATGTATTCATACTTTTCTACCATTGTTGCTATAGTAATACCGGCCACACCTTAAGAGGCGGAATTCGCAACTATAATTGTATCCTCTGTCCAAGGACGATGTGCTTCCAAATCAGCATAGCCACCCCATATGCCCACTTAACTTGCCTTTAACATACACAGCGATAGCCGCACCTCGCTCTTTGCCAGATTCAATATTTTCTCTGAAATTATTTAAATATTGAATTATAATAACGAACCAATTCAAAACATATTTGGATGCAAGTGACGATGTAAATGTACGGAATATCTGAAATAGATACTAGAAGGTGTCCAAGGTTTATTTCCAAATATTTCAAAATAGTCCACTTTTGTCTTAAATATCCAAGTTCGATATCGAAACTATTTCACACGTCATTAAAGTGAGAACATTCAAACAAGTAAAACCAATTGCATTTAATTCACCATGGATAACCTCCCCTTTATAGAAACAGCTAGCCGGGTAATTGTCACTATACATCACTCATTCAATCACGACTCAGTTCAGCTGGTGTATATAATAACATTATTCCCAGCAGGCACACAACGTTAAATCCACGTGGATTAAACGTTGAATAAACGTTGACAATCGTTGCAACCATTTTCAACGCGAGTACAACCTTATATCAACGAAAAAATGAATGGTTTCTTCTTCAACGTTGATAAAACATGATATAAACGTTGGAATTCGTCAGAAAGTTTATTCTTAGCTTCAAAACAAGGATTATAAAGGATTATATCACCATACTGGATTCTTATCAGACAAAAGTAAATAGCTCAACAGGAGATTGATAAATTGTGCACTAAATACATGGACTTAACATCACCATAAATTTGCCAAAGAGATTAAATTGATTATTGCAGATCTTAGTGACATATAACATCCTCCTTTTATGGTGAAGCCAGCAAAACTATTAACCATGTGCTATACCTTATGTTCAACTAAAGATCAGAAAGGCCAGATTATAAATAACAGTTACTATAGAATTTGCCTTTTTGAAAGTTGCATGTGGTTACTTTGTACAAGACGAAGACTCTGCTTGAACAGCAAGTGTTGCTATACGGACAGGAGTTTTATGGTGGTAATTAACTAAATACCAGCAGAGTTCAAGAATCAACATTTAAACTAAGATGTTACAACTGACCACAGCAGCTGTAGAACAAGTGATTTTATATACAGTTCTATGAAACAGCCTCAGTGTTAGAATCGACAGAAATGTAAGTAAAACTATACATGTATATTGATTTTATTACTTTATATGCGCTTCATTATGTCATAATTTTTATCATATTTTTATGGTACATTGAAGCATATCGCTGGCTTAGAATGAGAAGGTCTTAACTACAAAATCAATATTTTGAGAAAACAAGAAAAACTGTCAGATAATCACTCTGTTCTATGATTTTCAGAGTTATATCTTTCATTTTAGGTCTAATTTATTTACATCATAGACAGAAAATATACTACCTTTCAAAAATATACTGGTAATCTAAGTCATTTAGGGTGCTAAACTCATGAAAATAGCATTTCTGATACCGCGCCACAAATCATCATGCCTTGAGAAATTGAAATGTCCTTGAATTTACGCACCAGTCAGTTGCAACCACAGCCCCTTACCGCTGGGATGGAGGTCAATAGACGGGGAAACGGTCATGTTATTACCGTCCAGCTTACCCTGCACTGACGGGAAATGTGGCAGATTCTTTGTCTGAACCACTACCCCGGGAACAATATTTAGTTCTTAGGGCCAGGGAAGTACCGGAGATTTTAGAAACAGCTGTCACCCACTTTCATACTTAAATAACATCGATAAATTGTGAACACAGGTAAATCAACTGATGTGGGTTATACCAAATGTTCCCACCTTTCTTGTTATCCTGGGCACACTATTTCATAATGTTTTATTGATCAATGTATTTTCAGAAGCTGTTGATCAGTGTCATCTTAGTACTAAGTAAATGGGGGATCAAAAAGAAGAAGACAGGAACTAAAGAAGGCGAAAAGGGCTGCCAAGGAGAGACGGGCTAGGAAGGAGGCGATAGACTTGGGCTGATAATGTCAATTGCTTGTTAACTTACATAGACAACAAATAAAATAATAATTTGATATTTGTTTGAATTCGAATATTTAAATGTAAAGTTGGTAGTGATGAACCTCAGATGTATTCTAAAACATGCTGACTTGTTCATTTGACCAGGAAGTTTGGTACATATTAAGCTTTCCGTTTTTACTTATTTATTTAAGGTCGATTGGGAAACCAGTTTTTCCAACTTATATTAATCACTTTCGACACCTCATTGCTGATGTTATCCAACACCAAAAAGGTATACATACTGAGAGAAGAGATGCAAGTTTCCCTTTTATAGGGAATTTCTGGTACCATTTAAAGTTCATCTTTGGTATGACACGGCCACACATAGGATCGAACCAAGAACCTCACACACTCGAAGCAGACACTCTACCACTAGGCCATCGAGATTTTGTGATCACTTTTCAGATACAGATTTTCTGGTATCATTTTAAATTGCATTTTTGGTATGACACGGCCACACATGGGATCGAACCCAGGACCTCCTTACACACTCGAAGCAGCTCGTTACCACTATGCCATCACTTTTTGTCCGCTTTTCAAGTACAGAAATTCTGGCGGACAAAGTTTATGCAACCTTATTTCAACGTTGATGCAACCTTATTTCAACGTTAATGCAACCTTATTTCAACGTTGATGCAACCTGATTTCAACGTTGATGCAACCTTATTTCAACGTTAATGCAACCTGATTTCAACGTTGATGCAACCTTATTTCAACGTTGATGCAACCTTATTTCAACGTTGATGCAACCTTATTTCAACGTTAATGCAACCTGATTTCAACGTTAATGCAACCTTATTTCAACGTTAATGCAACCTTATTTCAACGTTGATGCAACCTTATTTCAACGTTAATGCAACCTGATTTCAACGTTGATGCAACCTTATTTCAACGTTAATGCAACCTGATTTCAACGTTGATGCAACCTTATTTCAACGTTAATGCAACGTTGCATTTAGGTTGTATTAACGTTGAAGTTTCGTTGCAACATAGTGGTTGCAAATGAAACGCTTATACAACCTTATTTAAACGTTGCCCCGCAACGTTTATTCAACGTTGTATAAACGTTGCTGTGCCTGCTGGGTTATTGTTGTCCGAAAATCACGTACCCTAACACAGGTTAATTGCTACTATTAATGTCCATTTACTCTATCAAAATAAATGATATAAAAAGTACTTTCATTTTCCGTATATATTACAAGCGCATGTCAAAATACTGTTAAACGAAGCAAATGTATAATAAAGATTACCTGAATTTCTCTGCAACTCGTTTGAAGGCAGGATGATAGTATCCGAACACTTCCGGTGAACCACTTGACTCGGTGTTAAGGTAAGACCAAAGAACAAGAAGCACCACGAGCAACACACCAAGGTGAAACAAACTCATGGTTGGTTAGCTAACCGCGAGCACCACACCAAGGTTAAACAAACTCATGATTGGTTAGCTGACCGTGAGCACCACGTCAAGCTTAAACAAACTCATGATTGATTAGCTGACCGCGATCACCACACCGATGTTAAACAAACTCATGGTTTGTTAGTTGACCGCGAGCACCACGTCAAGGTTAAACAAACTCATGATATTGGTTAGCTGACCGACCGCGAGCACGACGCAAAGGTTAAACAAGGTCATGGTTGGTTAACTTACTGTATAGGCAACAGTGTATGTTAACTCTCCATTCTGAATGTAGCATGTATAAATTGTTTGTATTTAATATGCGACCTCATGTAGTATTGACTGTGTATTCATAAGGGTCCGTATTTATAATGGAGTCGATTTCCGGGGAAATTCATATAAGTCATGTACGTTGAATTATATAGTTCAGCAATAATTCATACAGTGATTAGATTTTACATGTGCTTTCAATAGCAATAAATGATACAAGTTGAATTTTATAGCTGTGCGTTAGGTCATACAGTGATTTGCTTTATAAGCTGTGGTATAGTAAGCCAAGTTGGCATCTACTTAGTATGTATCAACTAGAATTATACAAAGTATTGTCTACTGTACAGTGATACCACAAAAACAGCGCGTGACTATGCATTTGTGTAAAATCAGGCTCGTATCCACACAGATCCTAACCGAGGTTGTTGCCTACGAAAAAGAGAGAGAGTTAATTAAAATATAATTATATCAAATTATGTACTATATGATGATAAACACCCTCATCTATTCCAGAGAAAACAGAATGGTACCTTAGTATTTTGTCTCTAGATACGATCTTGTTTTTTTAAGCTCGCAGTTAACATAAAAATCAAACTTGTGTTCAAATTTAAATCCTATATATTTCTAATTAAACTCAAGAACAGCTTTATAATAATTATATATGTACACAAATGTACCCCCCCCCCCGAAACAATTGTACAATAGGTTCGTATATTTCCGGTGTGAAGTGTTTCACACACTTCGCCGGCAATTATCAATTCCTTTATGCACCACTGGGCGATAAGGTAAAAATGACAAACAGTTAACATTACGATTGAGGACAGAGTTGAAAACAGATGCGATCACATGTTCGCAACGATGGAAAAAACAAGGTAAGAGTTTCTGTCTACAATGACTTGTGTCTGTTTTGACCTTTATCATTTTATGATGATAATGAAATTGTTCAAGTTGTAACGTGGGCATTGCCATATATACCAAATAATAAAACCTTAATATAATAAATGTATTCTTTGTGTAAATATACTATCGTCCGGCAGGTAAGCTATAAACCTGAGTATAACGCAAGATATTACACCCGCAGATATAAACAAATATACGGTACTTATTGAATCGACTGTATTATAGATCTACAATGACCTCTCGGTAATGACATCTTTAGAGATAGAATACAGAGTACTTACTAGTCACGCCTCGCCGCATGTTGTAGATCTATAAAAGTATCAGTCTTATAAGTGGTACATACGACTTCTTATTCTAAACCAGCGATATACATGTCATATTTTTTTCTTTTGTTGCTTTTTCTTAACCTTACTTCATAAAATAATAACGGAATGTCAAAAAGCTGGTTTGCCTGGAGTTACTCGTACGTTATTGTAGTTGTTTTTATGCCTTGCTTGGCATATAATAATAATTTACATTTATTATATTAAGGTTTTATTCTTTGCTTGTGCCGTTAATTAGTTATTTTACATAATATAGTTTGCAAAATACGTTCAATAGTTTGATATGGCATTTAAACCACGTATCGTTGAACACGTAGAGACAATTTGTTTTAAAGCATTCACTTGTATTGTGTGTCATACTAAAGAACGTAAATTGATACGAATTGTTAAAGGTTCATTTCTTTTCATACAAGGTTGGTCTTCATATACTAATTTTGTGGACTTTTTGTTCACAAACTAGATCTATACATACATTTGTGTATATATATTGGACCACCAATGTCACGTAAGATGTCAGCGTCATTGGATTTATCTCATGTATCTAGTCCGGATGCGGTAATAATATTTCTTACTTTACTTTACTTTACTTTACTTTACCTTACCTTACCTTACCTTACCTTACCTTACCTTACTTTACTTTACTTTACTTTACTTTACTTTACTTTACTTTACTTTACTTTACTTTACTTTACTTTACTTTACTTTACTTTACTTTACTTTACTTTACTTTACTTTACTTTACTTGCTTCATGCTTACAGATCTTACTCGACTTAAGGATAATGTCAACCAATCAGATTACAGTATATTAAACCTAAAGCCAGTAACACGTGATATGATTGGTTATCCTTATTCTCCAATTGTATAAAATCAATATTGAAAACAATCCCTGGTGCCTAATGCATTATAAATTGAGGTGTTGATTTTTCTCTTTTCGCTTAACAGGCGTATCCGAGTCATTCGTTTTAAAAAAAAATCAATTTGATGGCCGTCCCTCCTACAGTGTTAGTACTCCTAATTGCATTTAGAAGGCATGTTTTAATTCGCTATTACATGTATATTTTCTAAACGACTCGCTGTGTTAGTTACATACTGTAGGTCTGCGTGATACCATGACATAGAGTAATAATAAACACTAGTCTAGTTGGCTCATGTGTTAAGTACAGCAAAGCAATTTATGTTTATACTGGAACAGGACGTTGAAGAGACGAGTTGTTGCCCCTGTGGGAGGGAAGGTAGAAAAGTGGACGCCACAAAATTCTGCCGGGACTGTAATGAACATTTGTGTGAAAAATGTGTCCATGACCATAAGAAATTCGTTGTAACGAAATCGCATCGTATTGTAGGTAAGTCGACAGTTAATTGCTACTCATGAGAGTCACCAAGTTAGTAAAGTATTTCACTATAAAAACCCGATACAGGTATCCTCGTTCAACCAGTGTATCATTTCTAAAAATATCTTCCGAAAAAAAGTCCGTGAAATTGACTAACCACTGATGTATGAAGTATGGATACAGGTTTCTAGCTTACAATTGAATTCTCCTACCTACATTTTGTATTTGTATGATTCTTTGTATGATCTTGGACACTTTTCTTACCAATGTTTCGTTATCGTTTGAATTGTCACTCTAACAAGTATATGTTTCTAGCTAAAGTTATGACATGTTCATTTAGAGTAAATTGCCATTGCGTCACTCTATTATTAATCTAACTTGACAATTAATGTTACTATATACTGTTTTCAACAACAGGTAAACAAAAGCCACCAAGTGTTACACCCAGACAGAAACTTACCGACAAATGTACTCATCACGAGGGTAAACTATTGGAACTATTTTGTACGGACCACGACGAACTATGTTGTAGTGTGTGCGTCGCCGTGGGTCATAGGTCATGTGCTGACGTTGTCTATATACCACAGGCAGCCAATGGGGTTGAAAGTAGTCTGGAACTATTTGAGGTACTTTTTTCTTTTATCTGATAAACTTAAATTGTAACTAATGGTGCTGAAAGCAGGCTCGAACATTTAGAGGTACTGTTTGCCTTCATTTGACAATATTTAACTGCAGCTAATGGTGTTGAAAGCAGTCCGGAACTTTTAGAGGTACTGTTTGCCTTTATTTGACAATATTTAACTGCAGCTAATGGTGTTGAAAATAGTCCGGAACTTTTAGAGGTACTGTTTGCCTTTATTTGATAATATTTAATTGCAGCTAATGGTGTTGAATGCAGTCCGGAACTTTGAGAGGTAGTATTTGCCTTTATTTGATAAGATTCAACTGCAGCCAGGTAACATTATGACGTGTATTAGTTGTTGAGTTGCATTTTCCTCTTTCTGTTACACCATATCATCCCATATTGGTTGCTTTTATTCCTTTAAATTAGTTGAATATTATTTATAATTATTAGTTCAAAATTCAAATATAGGGTGATATAATGGACAATTTTAAAGAGCTTTTTGACAACTGAATTTCATACAATCGTAGGACAAATAAAGAAAAATGAGAATGTTGTAGACACAATTATTTCCTAAATTCTTGAACAAATCTTGACAACTTTTACCTCATGATAAACATGTCATCACTCAGGTTAAAGATGAGATAATGAAGGTGAAGACATACGTGGATGAGTTACGTACCAGGCGTGAGGAAAACCAACAACTGATTCAACAACAGAGAGAAGACATCATTAATTCTATCTTGGACATGCGCATTCGCATCACTGATATTCTAGATAAACTGGAACGCATTGCAAGAAATGAGCTTGAGAAACGGTGAGTGTGGGTCAAAATACTGTTCAGAATTTATTACTTACTTACTTTAATAGAATCCTTTGGAATATTTGTGATAGTGTCAGGTTAATGACAGATACATGTGAATTGCGTTGATATACATGTCGTCTACCAATATTTGGTTAGGTAGCATTGGTCAATACATTCATGTTGCCTTCTAGATCAGATGTGACCGTTGTTTTGTTTTAAAACATGTTGCAAAAAGTTATGAGGAAATTGGACAGGGAAAGTACCACTCAACTCCACCAGTCAAGCAAAGAAAACAGAGACAATACAAAATAACACAATTACACGTAGCAATGTCCATACGTTACCTAACGAAATAATGAAAAGCCTGTTGTAAAAGAGCAGGATGACCTAATTTCTCAAGGGAATGACAAACAACGACACTACCAAGCGACCGAAAGCAACGCAAGATCCGATCTTGTTCTCCAAAACCAGAGTTTTTACGTAGCATGTCTTTTGTCGGCCTTTGTATGAGAATGTTGTGTTGTCTCTATGTAGATACGACGGTGTCATCACAAAGATTGATGCCGATGTTAAAACATGCGAAGATGTAGCGTACACTTTGGAAGGACTAAATACGAAAATTGAAACAATTACAGACAACGAACCGGAACTGTTTGTTACCATGAAGAAAGCAAAGAAAAGCATGGAAGAAGGTATACATTTGAGTATCAACACCTTTCTTCCCTTACAGTCGGTGCATTTTGAATGTCACAATTTGCATCGGTCACGTAGACAACATCAAAGCAAAAATCATTGTAACATAATTGTAATTCAAAACCTTACGTTTTAAAAAAAGGTAATTATTAATCTGAAGAAGGCTTCGGTCGAAACTTCAATAGTATGTTAAATCAATAAAAAGTATGTGTTTTTGTTGAATTTTCAATCATTAAAACCTTACGTTAGCATATTTAAATATCCAATACAATAATTAATCGTGTCGTCCGTCAATCAAAAACGACAACCAAAATAAAAAGACCCAATAAAATCGCATGGAATTTATTCTGTTTTTATAGAGTTTATATGGGTTATGATAAGTTACATGTATATTGACGGCGACACTTTTAGACCCTTGGATTGTTAGTTTAAACCCCTAACACAGTGTTGGCACATATATAAATGTATTCCATGTAGAGCAGGGGCCTTTTTCACCAACGTTGTGTGTCCCAGACTAAAATGAGTATACATCATCCGTGTGTAACAACAAATAATCAGAAAAAACACTTTCATAGATAAATCTAAAAGAAAAGAAATGGCAGCGATTATAAATACATGCACTGTCAATTTTAAGTCTCAGTCTGTGTTTCAGTATTTCAATGTTGTTGCATAAGGTCCCAGTCGTTGACAATATCTCTGGAAATCACTGAAAGGGACGATTATTGTTCATATAGTATTTACATTATCGACAAATTCCGGTTACCTCTGAAAAATCCTCATACATATACAACAGGTAAAGCAGTTGTTGACAATATCGCTAGAAATCTCGGCAGGGAAAGGTTGTTGTTTATGGCAGACCGAACATTAGAGAACTTATTGAACAGTCTGGAGACTCTTGGACAGTTTGGAGAGGACACGCACGTTTATAAAGTCCAGTTTGAGGGAGAATACAACACCAGTTTGTCCTCAGGTATATAACTTGGATGTTTTCATTTCCTTTTATTAGTTCATTGCTTTGGTTGACAAGTATCTGTGCTTGTGTTCAAAGTTCGTCCGTTTTCCGTTTATCTTGTCTTTGTGGTACTCCCTTGTGTTGCTTGCATCCGATTAGTGTTGACATATTTGTCCCAATACATGAACTAGGTTTGTACCTTTCAGTACAGTATAAATAACTTTTTCCTTTATATAGGCAAACATCACTATAAAATTTGCCATTTACAAACGACGCTTCTGATCTAGAATTAGACTTTGTACTGGCTTTAAAGAACGGTTTCCTTGTGTCCCATTTTGATTTTGTAATTTAATTAAGTTGTTACAAATGATGGTTTGTATATTTGTTTGCTTATTATGTTAGTGTTGAGCAGCTTTTCATTGCAATCTGCAAATAGCCCCCCGCTTGGGCTTATCCCTATGTTATCCACAGCCAGCGTCTTCTGTTTGATATGCAAGTGTTTTTTATACTTTTTTTATGAAGGAAAATACCAACTTAGTAGTACTATATAATTCTATTGATTAGATCATGGATCGAGTGAAGACAACACTGGATCAGTCTCACTGCCAGACGGGAAGGTGATCTTGACGAATGCTCATCATAAAAGGCTGAAACTTCTATCGTCAAGCTACAAGGTGATTGACCATGTCGACTTACCAGGAAAACCGTATGATGTCTGCTTGGTAAGTCCTATTGAAGTTATTGCGAGTCTACGAGAAGAGAAACAACTTCAGTTCGTATCGATAGAGAAGAAGATGAAAGTATCACGGCTGATGAAGATCGGGGTTTCCTGTTACGGTGTGGCTTGTCAAAATGGCGAAGTCTTTGTCGCCTGTGTGGGTGGACAGTATGAGAACCGTCCAATGCTTCGTGTCTACAATATGTCTGGTCGTCTGCTGCGTGTGTTTGAGAAAGGAACAGACGGGTTACCCATATTTTCGTCACCGAGAAATATCGTACTTAGTCCAGATGGTACGTAGATTCATGTGAGTGACCGAGAATATGGAGTCATCACGGTCGGCCTGTTTGGTGCTATGATTTCTCAGTATAAAAGTGCACACTTGGATTCGCCTCGTGGTATTACCGTAGATGAAGACGGTAATGCGATAGTCTGTGGACAGAATTCACACAATATTGTACAACTGAACGCCGCGGGTGAAGAGGTGGGTGTTTTAATGAAAGATCGATCAAAACTGTACCGACCACAATCAGTTGTTTACATCAGGAAAGGACCTAGGTCATTTCTACTAGTTACCTTCTTGAAGTCCAAATTCGTCAAAGTCTATGCTCTGGCATGAAGATTGAAAGATTGAATGTATTTTTGTGTGTAATATTTTACATTAATTAAACATTTCTTGAACTGCAATGTATAAGGCTAAGATATTTTGATATGGTAAACATTTTGTATATTGACCTTGAGACTTGGACGTTTTAGAAAATAGTTTTTACTCGGTCATAAACACTTTATTTCGGAGATTCCATTCACCATATACCAATGACAATGGTACGGTATCAGTGATTATGAAGAAGAATAATTGTTTTGCTGAAACTATTGATCTGACTGGTGGTCACTGCACTATTATTGATTGGATTCATTATTTCATGAAATAAGGGGAAATATTGTTGTCACACGAGCGTTGAACTCTATAATTGTTGGTGTCGGTGTTATACTAATATTGAAATGTGGGTACATTCATGAGGTTATTTATAACTTTATTTGATCCATGTATACTTGCTCTTCATCTTGACCTTGGCCTTGCACAAAGACACGTTACTATGTTACGTTTGTCTCACACTTAACTGCCACATAAAACATGGGTAGTATGGGTACCAACCAACATGTTTTCAAACTCCATGTAGGTTCTGCTTGGATACTTTGCATTCGCGTTTACTGCCCCTCCTTTCAACTTAAAACATTATCTAGCTTCGGTACTATCCCACATGTTTTCAAACTCAATAAAGCTATTACTTGGGTGACACGCACTCGTAGTTATATGCATTTGTGTTTACCCTTATGATCCCAACCCTTCCAGTGAGAAGAATTTAATAAGACCAAGTGTCTCTCGGTCTTATCCCCTTTTCCTTATATTTATGTTATTTTGTACTGTAAATTGTATGTATACTGTAATATATTTGGGAAAATAAATATGTTTAAACAAACCCTTTCAATGAGTCAAATACAGTCATCATGCATACATGCTGCACTATACATGCCTTGTACTGGGATCTAGGATAAGTGGACTGCACTGGTCGAGTGGTCTTGTATTATCTGTACATAGGTTTCCCTCTTCATTTTAATATTTGTTTATAAGGTGGCGGGGATATTGTTGTAAGATGGGTAAGGATTATGTTGTAACATGGACGGGATTGTGTTATAAGATGGCGGGAATTTGTTATTTTAAGATGGACGGGAATATGTTATAAGATGGCGGACATTTGATATAAGATGGATGGGAATTTGTTATAAGATGGACGGGAATTTGTTATAAGATGGACGGGAATTTGTTATAAGATGGACGGGAATTTGTTATCTTTATACGATGGACGGAAATTTGTTATAAGATGGATGGGAATTTGTTATAAGATGGATGGGAATTTGTTATACGATGGACGGGAATTTGTTATACGATGGACGGGAATTTGTTATCTTTAAGATGGGCGGGAATTTGTTATAGGATGGCAGGACATTGATATAAGATGGCGTGTATTTGGTCTAAGATGGACGGGGCTTCGTTATTAGCTGGTGGGATATTGATATAAGATGGACGGTACCTTGCTATAAGATGGCGGGTCATTGTAATAAGATGGCGGGACATTAATATTAGATGGGCACGAAATTGTTATAAGATGGGCACGAAATTGTTATAAGATGGCGGGTCATTGTTATAAGATGGCGGGACATTGATATCAGATGAGCACGAAATTGTTATAAGATGGCGGGTCATTGTTATAAGATGGCGGGACATTGATATTAGATGAGCACGAAATTGTTATAAGATGGCGGGTCATTGTTATAAGATGGCGGGACATTGATATTAGATGAGCACGAAATTGTTATAAGATGGCGGGACATTGATATCAGATGAACACGAAATTGTTATAAGATGGCGGGACATTGATATTAGATGAGCACGAAATTGTTATAAGATGGCGGGACATTGATATCAGATGAGCACGAAATTGTTATAAGATGGCGGGACATTGGTATGAAATAGACGGTAATCGTTTGTAAAATAGACGGTAACTTGTTATAAAATTAATTGGATCTTGTAATACAAATGTATGTAAACTCGTTATGAGATGGCGGTACATTGTTATGAAATAGACGGGAACTGGTTATAAGATAAATGGAAACTTGTTATAAGATGGACGGGAACTTGTTATAAGATGGACGGGAACTTGTTATAAGATGGACGTGAACTTGTTATATGATGGACGGGAACTTGTTATAAGATGTACGGGAACTTGTTATAAGATGGACGTGAACTTGTTATAAGATGGACGGGAACTTGTTATATGATAGACGGGAACTTGTTATAAAATGGACGGGAACTTGTTATAAGATGGATGGGACTTATTATATGATGGACGTGACTTGTTATCAGATGAACGGGAACTTGTTATTTGATTGGCGGGAATTTGAACAAGAGGAGACTGTATCATTTTGGTTAATGGAGTAAGAGGAGATAGCACAGATAATCAGACAGTAAAATTTCTTATTTTTTACGATTGTATACAGTAAATTTGAAGCAAATGTATACAAGTACAACATGTAGTCATATATTACAAATAGGAACAATGGAAATTTATAAATTTTTAAATGTGAAAATAAAACATAAGTGAGAATTCCACAGATTGTTTATTCATTTTATTTGACTAATGTGCCTTCCAAAGGGTCACATACCCATGAGGACATTACAAATAATATATACATATTTGCTAGGGAAAATACGAACATACGAGATATATGTTTACATAGAAAAGATAGACATTAGCGTAACATATATATATAGTTGCCTTGAAAAAAAACTACAAACATGTATACATACAAAGAAAAGATAGACATTAGCATATCTCTGATTATTATTAATTATAAGTATTACATTCTCATGCAAGGGAATATTTACATTGTCGATGTGTATACATTAACTTGCTTGTAAAACGTCTACAAATGTCAGTTGACAAACATACGTAACAATGCAGACACTATTTCACGGGTAGACAAACCTTAAAGAGGTAACAATGATGTGTTAAAAAGTAGATTTATATGTATGTATCTAGCAATAACAAAGATGAAGTGTCATTGAAAACCATATCGTGTTCTTTCATTTGGCGAGTTTAAGATCTAGCCTATAAACTCACTCTCGCAGAGTTTGAGGGGTTTAAGACCCTGTCACACAGTGGCGAGTTCGTGCTACGAGTTGTCGCCACAAATCGCCCAGTGTCCCGTAAATATTGTACGTATGTCGTTCATTGTCGCAGAGATGTCTTCCCATGTCGCCAGTACTCGACAGCGTGTGGCGAGACTTTTAAACTGTTTGAAATTCTCGCCGCTTCTCGCCGAAGTTTACTTCTCGTACATATGTCGAGGAACTGTCGAAGCAATATCGCTCACTGTCGCACACATCTCGTTGACATGTCGCCCCTTGTCGTAGCATGTCGACAAATAAGTCGTTCCTGTGACAAAGCACGAGTTTGTGGCGAGTTGGGGAGACTTGTCTACGATATTTGTGCGACATGCGGCGAGATCACACGACACCCTACACCATTACCCCGACACAAGACATACAGACTCGTGCATACTCGTCGATACTCGTACAAATCCAGAGAACATGTCTCCAATTGTCGAACAGATGTCATACACATATCGTATATATCTCGGTTAAACTCGTGTTATTACCGTACTCATGTCGTGTAAATGTCGTAGAGAACTCGAACACATACCGCCTTGAAGACCGTCCTGGACCATCTCGCACACATTTAGGCGAGTTATAACTCGCCACTACTCGTACAGAACTCGCAGCCGGAACTCGCCACTGTATGACATGGTCTTTATCGATAGTCTACTTGTGACAATATGACTTATCCGAAAGATATTAATGTAATACATTTATTATTACAAATGTATATTATTTGATCTAATTTGACTACGCATTTTTACCCTTTGAAGTTGATTAGTTTCAAATATACCGCTCTAAGACTTGTTGTTAGCAGTGGCAAGCATTGAGGCTACACTTAAATCGCCAAGATTAGACCGCATTTATAACAGGCGAACACTGTTCTTCATGGTGAATTGGTTTAAAGATACAGAAAGTGGATCATTAGTTAAATATGCAACTAATGAACTTGAATTCGTAGAAATGATCTACTCTTCTGATCATCCTTTGTATTGATATAGGAGTTTAAATTTTCTAAAATACTTCAGAGCGTTGTAACAGAAAGAACGATAACACTATATGTATATACTGTGAACCATTACAGAGTTAACTCGCTTTAAATAGAACACTGCATGAAACCGAAACTAGGAATTTAGGGGAATTTCCAAGATGACGTCCCAATGGTCGGCCATTTGTAAAACGATGAAGATTTTATTGTCGTGATATTCATCAAGACTTGCAAGGTAATGTGTTTATTATTACACTGTCAGACGTCTAAATATTATCAAGTACATCTTGGGAATTTTATTTTTAAAAATATTTTATTTTTGTTCACTTCGATCAATTTTAGAATCTTCACAGCCTACGATAATAATGTAACTTGGGTGGGGTATTGTTGATAAATATCAAGTCGATATAAAAGTCGGAACACAGTATTTATTAAAATACACAGAACAACCTAAAACAATACAAGCCAGGCTCTGTGATTTTCTCCCTTATCACATATTTTTTCGATTTTTTTTATTTTCGCATTTTCTGATAATTCAATCCTTCCTGATCATAGAAATGTAAATTATTTTAATGAGGGTTGACCAAAAAGTGGTAAAATATTTTAAAGATTTTAAAATGTATGTACAAAACAAATTTTCACTAAAATGTGTATCTGACGATATAGTAAAACTGAACGTATTTAATAATCTTTCACGGGATTATGATTAACATAACATTAATCAATACTTAGTGCCAAGTGTTCACTTGAATAACTACACTAGCTCTTTCAGTTAAGAGATGGTCAAGTTTTGAAAGATTTCATTCTGTTGTCATGGAAACAAAAAGTCAAATAGTGGGATTATTTGATATTTAAGCGGAAAATCTTTTTAATCGGCCAAATCTATACTTACATCATCTAACGATAGCAGTATTAAATTATATACATTTGAATAATTATTTTTCCAATAAGGTTGACCAAACAATGCTAAAGTTGATAGGCAAACGTGCGTGTAGAAAACAATATGATCCTTCGACGAAATTTGTTGATCTCTATATTTAATCAAAGATGTTGATTGAAGTTTAATTGATGTTGGTGTATTTATTAAAGCATAAAGTATAATAGTAAATATTTAATGTATATTCCATTGCTTTCCAAGTACACATGCTATCAAAGTTAATCTGTATATTCCGTTGCCATGGAAACCAAAAAATAAGATCAATCGTTGAATTGTTACTTATCCTCAACATTTTGAATACTGTCAAGTAAAGTATGAAATTAAGCATGAAATAGCATTTACATAAGGAATTTTCTTCTATTTTAGGCTATTTGATATGTATACAATTATAGTAGACATAATTGGCATCGAGCTCAGGAAAACGTCCCTTACGACATCACGACGCTAACGTCATAAACAGCGCCACTAGACCGCGCGTACTAAACGTTAAAAACAATCAACGTCTATGTTTATATTTTGCATTATTTTTTTCAATAATTTACTGTTTCGCTGAAAAGACGAAACATATAGCTGCTAGCAGGATGGACAATTCATTGCGATAACTAATTAAACAATATCAGATTATAATCATGTTTCTGGATGTAGATCTAAACACATATTTTATTTAATTAAAAAAGTGTTGTCTTCAGGCAAATTATTTAAATGCGCGGTATCGGTTTAGCCGTTCCTGTCCGGCACTTCAAACTTTGTAGAGTAACACTTTTTCCGGTTAGGGGGGGGGGGCGTAAGAAATTTGCTGGAGTCCAGGACATAGGAGCGTCTTTAACATTACAACACTTCATTCATAGAAGCGTATTTTGGTTATATCTACATACTGATATATAACAACTGAGTTTATGATTCTCTGGCAATTTTGTTATTACATGGTAACTGGAAGTTGATCATTTGAGGGGGGGCGGGGGCATGCTCCCCGGGCAAAAAATTAATTCTAAACAATGGATCAATGTGATGCATTCTGTGCGTTCTGAGATACCTTATTTGGTGTTTAACAGAAAAGTGCCCGATTTTGAAATCTATGCTTAATGTGAACTAGTTTATGTTAACCTTTAAGGGCTTTATATCTAATTGACAACCTCTAAAAGTAATATAGGAGGTGGGAGTATCTAAAATATGAAAACTATTTATGGAGTGTATACGTTTTCGCAAAGAACGTGTTGACACATTTTCCTAGATTGAAGTGACTTTGCGAGCGATTTTTTTTCGGTAAAAAGTAAAATAAAAATGTTCACGTACGTTATCTGCACTGAATCATAGTTTTACAAAAACTCGCTTTACAAAATTAATGATATTTAGCCTGTTATTGCTATTGTGAAAAACACTTTATGAATAGAAATATTGAGCAGGTTTGTTGTCATTTCTTTCAAAATGGAGACTATTACAGCGATAATTAACCAAATAAAGATAGATCTTTGCACGCACAAGGTTTAGTATACAAATTCACCAGACAAGTAATCGACTAAAAGAGTATAATTGTAGGCCTAAGGTACAACATTTGTATGTACCAGGTATGCATGCTTTAGTCAAATAACAGTCTTTAACTGCATTGTCATTGACATGTCACTGTGCAATTATTAAATGAAAAGATTTAAAAATTTGAAAATTTGAAAACCGATGAATAACAAGATTAAATCAATACACGTACCAGGCCTGCTTTTTAGTAATTTTGTGGTTTGAATAACAAGTAGAATATTTCATGTGAAATTTAAGTAGAGCTGGATAATATTACTTAATAATAATAAATTGTTTGACATTGATATAAATACCTTTATCTAGTCAGGTATATACCGGTAATCACGTTTTTAAGTGCAGGTATTTTAAAGTTTTGCTGCACAATAACGTAATTCATACAGAATAATGACTGCCACATGTGTTGATCCATTAGGGAGTTTGTGTATGTCTCGGTTACAAACAATACGAGACTCACTGACCATAATTCGATTCAGAGTGCATTTGGTCATTTTTCAACATACGAGGGTACACTAATTATGCCAGAAACTTGTTCGATATTTGTAGCATAGATTGATAAATACAACATTGTTAGCCTAGATCTACTACGAATACTTTTTTCTTACCGCATTGACCTGAGACTCCGAGCTTACTCCCCGTTATCACTGCCCCGGTTCAGGTCCCGGTACATCCCGGTGAAGTAAAGCCAGTATACCGGGATGATCCGGGACGCTTTTGTTACAAAAATCAATTGCATTCCCATATACCCGATGTTACCCCGGTGTACCGCCGGTGTGAAAGGTTATTCAATTAGGCCGGAGTTGCTACGGTTATTCCCGGTTTCAGTACAGTGTCGTTACGGTGAAAGTCGGCAGCGCCCCGAAAAGGTCCGGTTTGATCCATGTTGATGCCGGTGATTTTATAGTGACAGCTGGAGGTGTCCCGGCGATCGTCGGAGTTGCCCCGTTATACCATGATGGCTGTGTCCCGGTGACATGCCGTTGTCACCTGGTTGTCACAGGAGATCATTTATAAACTAGGGAAAAGGTGCAAACTGCATCAGTTCTCACTAGGTTGCCAATTACCTAAGATAACGTCATGGTAATTAATTAATAAAAACTTAACAAGAGGGCATGATAGGCCCTAGATCGCTCACCTGTTGCACATTGGTCTAAGTATCAGTACAACCTACATTCTGACCATAGAACCAACCAAACAACCATGCAAATCCAAGCTAAGAGACACGCAAGACCAATGGCTTAGTTAGTAACAAGTCTTCATAAATACTGATGTTTGCTGACACCCATGACGCAAAAAGATACTTTGACTCACTAAAAACAGTCTATGGACCCACATCCTCAGGCATCTTACCCCTCCTGAGCTTGGACTCGTCAACATTTATCACTGATCTGTCAAAGATCCTTGATAAATGGGCTGAGCACTTAAATGCCATACTGAACTGACTCTCCTCCAGTAACGATGAGGCCATTGTTCACCAACCACATATGTAAATGAACTTCACCATTGGCAGACCACCAACAATCCAGGAAGTGGTGAAAGCCACTAAACAACTATCCTGTGGAACGGCACCAGACTCAGATGCCATTCCAGCTGAAATATAAAAGGCCGGGGTGGACTGCCTATGGCACAGAAGCCACTGGAACTGTTCACATCATTCTTGAATCGAGGCGCATTAGGATTAGAGGATACATTTTACAAGCGGAAGGACAGCAGACAGAGCTGTGACAACCACAGGGGCTTTCACTCCTCGGCATTGCAGGTAAGCTTCTTGTCAGAATATAGATGCTCAACAGCCTGATACTACATTGTAGTACGCCATCTAGAAAATGGATTGTTGTCAGAAACTCAGAGCTGAACAATAGTCATTACAGTCAGCCAGCTACAAGTAAAAAGTCATCATGACCCATTACCACCCTTTGTTGGCCTGTCCAAGGCCTTTGGCACCGTCAGCCAGGAGGGACTTTGAAGAAAATGGTTAAGTTTGGATGCCCAGTCCATTTTGTCATCATGGTTCGCCAGTTTATGACAAAATGATGACCCGAGTCCTGGGCGACAGAGACGTCTACCGAGTCCCAAGTCACTAACTGTGTTAGACAAGGTGTGTCAACACTGTTTAGTCTCATGTTCTCTGCCATGTTGACTGACGCTTTCCACCAGGAAGACCCTGGAGTAATCATCATGTACAGGACTGATGGAATTGTAACATAAGCAATCACCAAGGTCAAGAATATCCCTGATGGAGCTATTTATATCCTGTTAAGGTCCTAAGGAATATATAATATGTACAAACGACGCCTACGAAAAGGTACCATTTCAGACCTCGGTGGAGTGGAGCATTGTGTGTTAGTATTGCTCAGTGAAATTCAACAGTAGCGTAGACTGCGAACCAGGTGCCTGTCTTATGCCAAAGCGAACACCCTGTCATAGAAACATGACATATTCAGAAACTCTAAGACGGCGATGTGTTCCACAATATGAACAGACATGTTTATAATTATAGATAGTTATAACCAGAACAATAAGACATCATACAGTTATTAATATTTATAATATATATTCATACATATTATTAGGAACCTTCATCTAACAAGGCGGTCACACAATCGGGAAAAATCATAAGTTAGTAGATGCAAGGGTTATTAGACTAGCATCAATTCGAATTGGCTTCAAAACTGTATGAAAACGACGAAACATAACCCAACCTCTTACATCATATCATAAACATAGGCTTAAACAAGTTAAGGCTCATCTACTCACCAGGCACAATCATACTATCACATTCCGTATGGCGTACAACATATTTTGGCCTATAAATGAAAAGTCAGCTGAATGTCAATCGAGAAAGAGTACTGGTAGTTCTAAGTCATCATTCCATATACTTGTACTGAAAATATTCCTCAATCAGAAGTAAGCATGTTAGAAAGGTTAGATCACAGGTACACCATTCAAGATGCCAGCAATTAACCCATAAGAAGACAATTTTGACAACTATTCATTGTGACTGCTACCTGACTAACTGCAGTTTGTCAAACATATTTTAACTGGTAACTACCAAAATAGATTGACAAGTCGAAGTAGAAAAGCAGAATATGTGGACAAGATGGGTCAATTTATATCTTTTATTGAGCATAACCAACGTTTCAACTATGCAAAAGTCTTCATCAGGGTCCAAATAGACGAAGAACATCATTGAAATATGACAATGATCCTTGTAGTGGTCCAGGAAATGAAATCTCACATACAAAATAAACTCGGAAGAACAAATTGATTATTCTTAAAGAGTACAATATAATATTTTCAGCCAGGTATTCAACAGTGAAGGTTGATCTAAAAAATGTACTGAACACAAAATACACACTAGTATGGTTCCTGTTGATTTTTCAGATCTTGGGTTTCAACTGTGCTTATTGATCGTCATTTGGTCTATTCATGTATGTTAGAGGTCACTGCTACCCTGACCTTTGACAAACTTACCCCAACATCAAAAGGGTTCATCTGCTGACTAATCTTTGCTTACATATTAAAGATCCTTGTGTCAAGCTTTATTGGACAAAAACCTTTAAGCCTTCCGACTGATGAATCGACGAAGATCACCAACATATACTAAGTACATAACAATAATATTATTCTCCCTCATCAAAGATGGGGGGTAAGTATGATAACATCTACCTTAATAATGACTTACAGCTTTTTGGATGATATGTTATGTAATATTTACTATAATTGTTGAATAATTGCGATATAAGAGTGATAAAAACAATAAAAACAATAAAAAATATCACTTTTCTCTGATTTGGCGGCCATTTTGTCAGCCATTTTGAATATTTCAAATCAATATTTTGTCCTTATATATGTAAACTCCTTATTTAACAATGAATTACTAAACATATGTGTTTTATGCTATTGAAAACATAGACAATTGTATGAATATGAACATTTAAGATTTTTGGCGGCCATCTTGGCGGCCATCTTGAATATATCAAAATGCTCAATGATGACAAGGTTGCATCATTTGGTTTCTATGAAAGAACATGTTAAATAACCATTTTATGCAAAAACATTTTGTGCGTACTATTTTTTTGGGTTAGGCCACTTTTTGGTACTTGGCATACTGACTATTACCTCAGAATAATTAGTATATTGATCACTGAAACAATGGGTATACAAGAAATCATGCGTGCACATGTTAATGTTGAAATACAGTGTTTGTTAGCATGGTGACACTGGTGTTACATTAGATTATAACTATACTGTGTCACGTACATTTTGATAAAGGTTTGGCTGTAAGTTTTTTCCGACCATGTAAAGGGGTAGAGCCACGAAGGGTAAAAAATGGCCCCATTTCGAAATCCTGTGAAAATGATAATGTGATATCAATTGTTCAAATGTTTTTCAAAAAAGGCATTTTTTAAAGAAATTGTTATTCAACTGTTGCCATGGCAACGGATTGAATATTTTGTAAAAAAAATGAAAAATTGCTTAAATTTCAAAATCTTTAAAAGGAAAGGAGGTGTGCGTCCATATAATCATACAAAGCAATTATACTGACATTTGTTATGATTTTTTTCACGTCGGTTGCTATGGTAACAGTTTTAAATAATGTCCAAAACGATTATTTACGAAACCTCATCAGGGTTTTTTCTGCCTAACACTACTTGCAGCTGCATATCGCTCGAAATAATTTTTAAGACGTTCCTCAGTATTTTACATTTCAAGTTGTTTTTACACATTTTAACTGTAACCATAACAACGAAAACAACATTTTGTCGAAATTGTGAAAAATAAATAATTTTTCATATTTTGTAGAAAATAAGTTTTTTTTCATGAGAGTGTTCATACAGATTCAAAGTAACATTTTGACAGTTGTTTTTATTTGGTTACCATGGTAACCTATCTGACAAAATTGGATTCTAGGCTTCTGTTGGGATTGGTTTAGGCCTTTTAAAGAATCTTCACTATAGCTATTCCATTTTTGATTGAATTTGAACCAATTCATTACAATTACGTAGACATGAGCGATGGCTTCCATTCAAGCTTGTGACCGATATGAATATCTTATGTTGTCCTCTGTGGTTACAGTCATAAACAGTGAGAACAGCAATAAACAATTGCCAATAGGATAGCGTCAGAATGAAAATGGTTTCATTTATGATTTGATTGCAAAGAAACTTGCACATATTTTCAAATTAATGCTGATTGTCTCTTGATAGCACTAACTAGTATGATACAATCATGCAAAATTTGAACAAATCAATTGAGCACATTTACCAATAGATTGCTCATAAACAATTTCAGTTGATTGCTGACATGACCGTTGATTTTGAACAAAACAAAGTCGAAATTGCCTAACAAATTGCTCTTCGTAACGTCTGCCATTGAATTAGCCCTTGGTACAATTGGAATCTTCCAGTTTATCATGAAAAGTTCTCCTGATTACCTAGCAAACGCCGTGACAGCATGACTTTGATTACCTCCGCATTAACGTTAGCTTTGACGTCACTTACGACGTCATTTACGGAAAATAACGCCACTTGCGATAAGGGTGAAAATCGCAGAGCCTGGCTCATACAAAAGCAGAATTACCAAAAGAACAAATTATGATATTATTACAGTTCTGAAATATAATTTACAGTTATACTTAAGATGTTAAAGTTTGAACGGAACAACAATTCAAACAACAATTCCACGCGATCTTAAATGAGATCAATTCAATTAATTAGGTAATAAATAAATAAACTTCCTATCAGGACCAATAGAAATACTTTGCTTGTAAAAGTAAAATAATTATGACTAAGTAGTAGATCGAGAAGAGATTCAGTACAAATAGTGGTAAATGTACAACTGACTCCTTCAATAGTCAGGGAAGGAGTGCCAGTAAGAGGTTGGAGAAAAGATTAAGGCGGGAAGAATGGACATGCATGGGAACACACAAACACACAATCACCAAACATACCGGTTTTACAACTTTCACTCAACCAGCTCATTCATGCCGTACAATACTCACACATTCCAATCTAATCATGCTCTCATAGTATATACACACAATATACACACATACAGTTAGGCAAATAAAGCCATAACATAAACACTACAGGGACTAGGCATGACAAAGACACACAAAGTTACCAGGGTTACACATTCCCTCCCTCTAAGGAAATGGCTCCTGACATTTCAATAAATATAAACATATACGGTATAAATATCACTTAAATAGACATATACATGTAATATGATAATAACTTAACACTGACGGTTCATATTTGAATTAAATTGCACTGAAAATAGCCATTGACTATCTTCTACAAAAATGAAACATCAAATTGAATGCAATACTGCATTAATAAATCACTCACTATATAAAAGTAATACAAAATTTGCCAACTTCCTACAGTACAGGAAATACACAAACTATAGTAAAAACAGAATTGTATACTAAGACTTGTTGTTAGCAGTGGCAAGCATTGAGGCTACACGTAAATCGCCAATAATTAGACCGCATTTATAACAGGCGAACACTGTTCGTCATGATGAATTGGTTTAAAGATACAGAATGTCGATCATAAGTAAAATATGCAACTTATGAACTTGAATTCGTAAAAACGATCTACTCTTCTGATCATCCTTTGTATTGACATAGGAGTTTAAATTTTCTGAAATACTTCATAACGTTGTAACAGAAAGAACGATAACACTATATGTATATACTGTGAACCACTACATAGTTAATTCGCTTTAAATAGAACACTGCATGAAACCGAAACTAGGAATTTAGGGGAATTTCCAAGATGACGTCCCAATGGTCGGCCATTTGTAAAACGATGAAGATTTTATTGTCGTGATATTCATCAAGACTTGCAAGGTAATGTGTTTATTATTACACTGTCAGACGTCTAAATATTATCAAGTACATCTTGGGAATTTTATTTTTTAAAATATTTTATTTTTGTTCACTTCGATCAATTTTAGAAACTTCACAGCCTACGATAATAATGTAGCTTGGGTGGGGTATTGTTGATAAACATCAAGTCGATATAAAAGTCGGAACAGAGTATTTATTAAAATACACCGAACAACCTAAAACAATACAAAAGCAGAATTACCAAAAGAACAAATTATGATATTATTACAGTTCTGAAATATAATTTACAGTTATACATAAGATGTTAAAGTTTGAACGGAACAACAATTCAAACAACAATTCCACGCGATCTTAAATGAAATCAATTCAATTAATTAGGTAATAAATAAATAAACTACCTATCAGGACGAATAGAAATACTTTACTAGTAAAAGTAAAATAATTATGACTAAGTAGTAGATCTAGAAGAGATTCAGTACAATTAGTGGTAAATGTACAACTGACTCCTTCAATAGTCAGGGAATGAGTGCCAGTAAGAGGTTAGAGAAAAGATTAAGGCGGGAAGAATGGACATGCATGGGAACACACAAACACACAATCACCAAACATACCGGTTTTACAACTTTCACTCAACCAGCTCATTCATGCCGTACAATACTCGCACATTCCAATCTAATCATGCTCTCATAGTATATACACACAATATACACACATACAGTTAGGCAAATAAAGCCATAACATAAACACCACACGGACTAGACATGACAAAGACACACAAAGTTACCAGGGTTACACATTCCCTCCCTCTAAGGAAATGGCTCCTGACATTTCAATAAATATAAACATATACGGTATAAATATCACTTAAATAGACATATACATGTAATATGATAATAACTAAACACTGACAGTTCATATTTGAATTAAACTGCACTGAAAATAGCCATTGACTATCTTCTACAAAAATGAAACATCAAATTGAATGCAATACTGCATTAATAAATCACTCCCTATTTAAAAGTAATAAAAATTTGCCAACTACCTACAGAACAGGAAATACACAAACTATAGTAAAAACAGAATTGTATACTGTTAACCTAGAAACTTTCGCGGCGAGAAATGTTCGCGTTTTGCCGATCGTCGGCATATTCGCGGCGACAAACTTTCGCGTTTTTAAGTCTCCCGCGAACACCGCGAAAACTAAGTCGCATAGTGACAAAATTATTGATATTACAACCTTTCACATACTAAGTACATTGCTCGTAACGTATATAATGGCTTCATGATAATACTTTTCACCTTAGGATACAGTAATCCTCTTACAAGGTAATACTATTATTGATTTTATTTACCAATTGCCTATAAAGGCTACAAAATTTATGCTCGTACACGGGCGGTAAGTGCATTGATACGCATTCATGGTGAACAGTATAGATCTACAACAAGCACTCGGGCGTAAATGTACTTTTAACTTTCGAGTAATCCAGGTTATAGGGGTGTATTTAGTAATAAAGGGTGCATTAAGAATTGACAAATCAAGTAGAGTACATAGCGCAGTCGGCTAAGCTACTACGAATACGTAAACTTCAAAACTGAACGAAAGAGTTCGAATCCCATTCCACTATATTTTTTTTAATTTTTGCTCGGCAAACATTTTCGTGCTTGTCTATTTACAAAGAGATGCTTAATTATAAAACTTCCAGTGCGTAAAAAGCACATAAGAAATATGTCATAGCTGGTATATAGATAAAGCGACGACGCGAAAGATCTCATTGAGAACGTACATAGGTTTTGTATGGATGAGAAGGAAATAGGACTGAAGTTTTCGCTTGTCAGTGTGTGAGAGGGGGTTGTCAGACTGACAAGAGCTAACATGCAGACTGCATATAAGGTTGTCTCAGCGTCGTAACTTGTAATTCAATTGATACTTACACTGATTCTGACACATTGTATAATTGATACAATGAATATTTGAAAAAAGAATAACGCAAACTATGAATAGAAAAAATATAATGATATGTGATCATAATCAGGTAATACAATGTATGTATATAGCATTAATGTAAGCATAAGTTTATTAAATAAAAAACGGTTCGTTAGTGGGTCTTAACTCACCCAGGAAAGAACAAAATAGACGATTGATAGCGATGTACTATGACCGCTGCACCACACAGAAAACTGACAACATACACCATTAGCTAATTCTGACGTCTCTACTGAAAATTCTTAAAATGGCGATTGCAGCGAAGCCAATGACGCAATAAATACAATATCCAGACTAAATTAATGTAAAGGAAACAAAGCGGTTTATTAGTTATAAAACGTAAAATTAATCAAATATTAAGAATTAAAATATTAACGTAAAACGATACAAAATTGAATTTGAAATTTAATTATTGAAAATGAGTATAGCAGAGGACTCGAACCCACAGTATATAAAAGTATGTTCCTGATAAGAGAACAGTTTATCCACTAAGCCACGTTGCCAACTAGAAGTAAAGGCAGGTTTTCTCAAACCTATCCGTATTTTTTCATAAAATAACGGTAAATATCGTTTCAACCTTGGTATATGGACTGGTCCAGGGGTCATATTTCGAAGGTCGTTGTAGATCTATACATTACGATTTACTTCAATAAACTTATAACATCGAGGTTTACAAAACTGTACAAATATCTATTGTTTCTCTACTTGGTGCGATTGTTACCTATTGCATTATTAACAAAGGATTATAAACTACGTTGGTCGTGTTTTCACAGTTTTATTGACATGAAGTGACAATCATAGCTTTTTATACACACACTCCGTGTAATAGTATTGTAAGTGATTTTTCAAACTAATTTAAGCAAGTGTGTTTTCATTATTGTAACCTAAGCAAAAATCGCTTTAATCCCATGGTCGCCGGGCAATTAAAAAATAAATCGTTTAGTTATACATTTCTTTATTGAAAAAAATTAAACATCAAATTGAATGCAATACTGCATTAATAAATCACTCACTATATAAAAGTAATAAAAAATTTGCCAACTTCCTACAGTACAGGAAATACACAAACTATAGTAAAAACAGAATTGTATAGTAGTAAGCAAACTGCGCTCACAATAACTGAAAACAACTCAATCAACCTAGACTAATCAGTATGACCATAATAAGTATAACTACACTGGCAATAAAGCAATAAGGCTAATTAAATTAAACAAGTTCCTGTAAAGGAATACATTACAAATTAAACCTTGCTAAATAAACCAGATAACTACCTATAAATCCATAAAAGGTACATAATATGTAGAATAACCCAGTAATTGTTAAACAGCGAAACAGCTGAAGCGCGGAACGCAAGTACAATAAAACTGTGAAACGGTGGTATACAGGAAACAGAATAAAGGGGTGGTTCACTATAGAACTCAAGAATAGAACAGTAGCAATGAATAGAGAACTGAATAACCAGCAATTAATGTAGTGAATAATAGAACACAGAACAATTAAATGCAGAACAGACGCCTTATAAGGTAAAGAACCACTAATTGCATCCGCGGACCAATTGGTGATAGACTCAAGTAGTCCTTAAAAAAACTTTGGTTTGCCTGTAAATGGTGATATTTCTTGACAAATGTGGATTTGAATGATGAAATTGAGCTTAAATGGTAGGTAAATAAGCATGTGATGTAGTAAAACTGTAATATTTGTATTATTCCACTATTTTGGTCTTGATACCGAAGTGAAAGTAGACTAGGGTAAAACCCGGAACTTATAAATCCGGACATGTGTGAAAACGGATAAACCATGTTTGAAAGACAAAAACTTTCTTTGATGATACATGACCCCCCTTTTTTATTGCATTATTTTGAAGCTTAAATGCCCCTCTTTACAATGATATATGTGGTCCAGGTGGCCATAGACTAAAAACAGTTCAAAATTTGGGCCTAATACGGCCACTTTACATTGAGCTATAGAGCAAATTTATTTAGTGGTTTCTTACCTTAAGAAGGGCAAAATTCTATTAAATTCTTGTTATCATTTTTTTGCATTCAAATGTATGGAAATGCATCCCAGATAGGGTTTTGACCACTTTTATCTGTTTCAATTGTCTAAAAAAGTGAAAATTTGGATTTTTATCATGAAATTCTAGAAAATGACAGATTTTTTTCTTCTAAAATTAACATTTTAATGCCAATATTGACATTATTTTAGTGTCAGTCAGGGGTAATTATGATTAAATATGAATAATAGACTTATTGTTAGGCATCTAAAGCATAATTAGTGTTCAGTGAAACAGTTTTTCACAAATACAACCCCATTTAATATCAATATTCATCATATTTGCAGGTGCTGGCCAAATTTCTCCTTAAAGGCGCTTATGCGTGTTTGTCATTTTTTCTAGAAATCATGCACAAATTGTCTAGAATTGATTGTTGTGTGCTGCATATACATAGTAGTATTGAGAAAAGTGCAAAAAACACTTAAATAAGTAAAACTAGGCTGTCTTAAGGTAAAGAACTACTAAATGCATCCGCGGACCAAGCGGTGATAGACTCAAGTAGTCCTTAAAAAAACTTTGGTTTGCCTGTAAATGGTGATATTTCTTGACAAATGTGGATTTGAATGATGAAATTGAGCTTAAATGGTAGGTAAATAAGCATGTGATGTAGTAAAACTGTAATATTTGTATTATTCCACTATTTTGGTCTTGATACCGAAGTGAAAGTAGACAAGGGTAAAACCCGGAACTTATAAATCCGGACATGTGTGAAAACGGATAAACCATGTTTGAAGGACAAAAACTTTCTTAGAAGATACATGACCCCCCTTTTTTATTGCATTATTTTGAAGCTTAAATGCCCCTCTTTACAATGATAGATGTGGTCCAGGTGGCCATAGACTAAAAACAGTTCAAAATTTGGGCCTAATACGGCCACTTTACATTGAGCTATAGAGCAAATTTATTTGGTGGTTTCTAACCTATAACAGACAGAACCTAAACAAAAACTTCAAATTTCTCCGAATTCACTGTAGCCGAAATTCCCCATACCTATCTGGAGCTACTCGTCGTCTGGGCGCTGACTCACCAGAGTAGGGGAGGTGGCTTCAGTTACAGAGGTAACTTCGTTACTGAACTCCCTTCTCACAGAGGGCACTTTAGTCAGGGACGGAGTAGTACTTAAATTCTGAGTGTCAGCACTTCGGCTCAGAAAGGTAGATCTCAAGGTCTGTGAAAGCCTGATATCCTCTGAACTAGGAGGCTGCACGGTAGAATGAAGTAGGATAGGCAGGGGTTGAGGTTTTCTCAGAGGGGGCGGTATATAAACACCTGACCTGTCATCATCAGATTCAGAGTACTGGTGCTGTTGCCCTCGGAAAGAGGGGGGTTAGGTGCCACATTGCTGGGTTTAGAGGACGGTCTCTTGCGAGAGCTCCCCCAATAGTGGGTGTAACTTCCTCAACAGATGAGGTGAAGGGCAGCAACATATTCCGGTGCAGAGTCCTAACATGTCCCTTTTTACCAACTTGGAGCACTTTGTACACCGGAACATCCGGATTTGGCATGGATACGACAGTAGAAACATCCTGTTCCCACCTGTCGGTCAACTTGTTGGTACCTTTTAGGCCAACTTTCCGGACCAGCACTCGGTCTCCAACCTGAAGACCAGAGTGTCTAACACGAACATCATAGTTTAATTTGTTCTTGGCGGCGTTCGCCCGGCTTCCTCGGCGGCCTTGCGATATGCATACTGTTGGCGCTGGTGGAGTTTAGATGCATAGTTGGAGAGGGAACCTAAATGTTCCTCAGAGGGATCAGTTCCCAGATATGCATCTAAGGGAAGTCGGGGATGCCAGCCAAACATAAGAAAGATACCCAATTCTATCATTCTTGGTCGCATTGTAAGCCTGGACAAAGTGGGCGATGTAAGACTTCCAGTTTGCTTTTTGGTGGGTTTCCAGTGTACCCAGCATTTTCAAGCGAGTCTGATGCCATCTCTCCGCCTGACCATTACCCATAGGGTGGTATGGTGTTGTCCTTGACTTTCTGATACTCGCAATCCTACATAGCTCCTAAATGGTGGAACTTAGAAAGTTCCGCCCTTGGTCGCTATGTAGCTGCTCTGGGAACCCATAATATCGAAAGTAAACTTCGTATAGCGCCTTAGCAGTAGTCACAGCTGTCTGGTTGCGGAAAGAAATAGCTTGCACAAACCGAGTGAAATGGTCTACTATTACGGGAATATTTTGGATACCACCTTTACTTGGTTCGAGCTTTAGAAAGGCAATGGACACCAACTCCATTGGCCTGGTGGTTCGAATAGGAACAATCTCTGCAAATGGCTTGCCAACTGGATTTTTCCTCCTTATGCACAGGCCGCACTGTTCTACCCAGCCTGTTATGTCTTTTTCAAGACCAGGCCAGAAAAAACGTTGTTTGGCCAGCCACAGGGTTTTGTCTTTCCCTTGGTGTCCAGCATCTTCATGGACCCCCTGAATGGCAATCTGCCTATGTGACATGGGAAGGACCAACTGCTTAACTGTTTGGCCATCCAAAGTAGCTGTTCAATACAGAATTCCATTCTCGATAAAGAGACGGTTAGCCTTTCGAATGAACTTCTGTACCGGTAGAGACTCAGTAGAGGTGTTCTTACCCCCTTCAGAGAACCGCTACCAAGGAGGTCAATATCTCGGGCAATGGTGCTATCAGCACTTTGCTCATTAACCCAATTAATTTTGGCCATAGCCTCAGAAACTAACCGTTCCTCAGTGGCCATCTGAGGAGCAACAGTTTCGGAGATAGTACTGACCAAAGGAGCATATATTATCGCACCTTGACAGATGGCTTTGAGCTCATCCTGAAATATGTGGCGACGACTCAAACCGTCAGCGTCAGCATTAAGCTTTCCGCTACGATATTCCAATGTAAAATTGTAATTGGATATCTCAGCAATCCACCTATGCTGGGTAGCATCCAGCTTAGCAGTGGTTGTCACATAGGTTAAGGGGTTGTTATCAGTGATAACTTTCAAATCATGACCATACAAGTAATCATGAAATTTGTCTGTGACACTCCATTTCAGTGCCAAGAATTCAAACTTGTGGGTGGGGTAGTTACGTTCACTGGGGCGTAAACAACGGCTGGCATATGCAATAACCTTCTCCCTGCCATCCTGAGTTTGGAGGAGAACAGCCCCCAGACCAGAACCACTTGCATCAGTATGCAAAATAAATGACAGGGAGTAGTCAGCATAGCCAAGAATAGGGGAAGAGGTCAGTTTGGCCTTAATCAGATCAAAGGCAGACTGTTGGACTTCAGTCCATTCCCTTTTAGCAGGGTTTTTTGCCTTTTTCTTGGACTTTTTGGTTTTCTGATTAAGTCCGTGACCTCGAAGAAGGTCATTCAGTGGATGCACAATTTGCGCATAATTAGGAATAAACTTCCTATAGTAACCACTGAAGCCTAAAAACTGCCTCAGGGTCTTGATATTAAAAGGGGTAGGCCAATCTTTAACGGCGGAGATTTTGCTTGGATCAGTAGCAATGCCTTCAGAGGAAACAATGTGTACATGTACCAAATAGTTAACAAATGATTTAAAAAACTCACATTTGGAAGGTTTGACCTTGAGGTTGTGGTCATTCAACCGTTGAAATACAGATTTCAATCGAGAAATGTGTTCCTCGAAAGTAGAAGAGAAGATCAGGATGTCGTCTAAAAAGATCAGACACTCCTGAAGGTGCATGTCACCCATACACTTCTCCATCATACGCTGGAAAGTGGCAGGGGCATTTGTGAGTCCGAAACCCATCTTGTTCCACTCATAAAACCCCAATCCCTGACCAGCATAAAAAGCAGTGTAGGGCTTATCCTCCTCTTCTACCTCATCTGCCAATAAGCAGATTGTAAATCAATTTTTGAAAAGAAATGAGATCCCGATGAAACATCAATGGTATCGTCAAACCTAGGAAGCATGTAGGCATCCTTCCTAGATCGACTATTCAGTTTACGCCAGTCTATACAGAAACGAAGGGCACCAGAAGATTTTCTAACAAGAACTACATTGGAAGAGAAGGGAGATTCCGATTCCCGGATAACACCAGCATCTAACATTTCCTTGATATGTTGACGTACTTCCTCATAAAAAGCAGGAGGAATACGCCTATAGGGTTCCTTGAAAGGGGTGGTGTCATCTAAAACAATATGTTGTTTGGCCAAGTTTGTAGTGCCAATATCCTTTGTTGATGTACAAAACACACCCTTCCAATTACCCAGAACTTGATAAAAACGAAGGGTTTGCTCTGGGAGTAAGATTGGAAGTATCGATAGAAATATCATCAATAGGAGGTTGAGGCGTCTGTTCCTGAGAAACGAAGGAGGAAATATCACATCAATAACCTTAGACAGAGAAACATGGCAAATATCCGACTTGGGTTTGAACGAAATAGTTTAAGCAGTCATATTACAAATACGTACAGGAATCTTGACTGAAGAAGTATTATGAAGTTTGACAACACGCGGACAAACCGTATAACATTGAAAAGAGTCAAGAGATTCAGTGACCACACTAGTAATATCTGCAATAATGTTACCAACCATACCATTGATCGTAACACTCTCATATGGTGGCACGGAAATAACCTTCTTCCCACACACCTTGACAGGATATGTTTGGGAAGTCAAAATCTCAAACGCTAACTGCCATTCCGAAGGTATATCATCATCATCAGAAGTCTGGTCTAAAAACAATTTACACCGACGCAATACATTGGTACCAACAATAACAGGACACGACTGATTAAAAACATTGTCTGGTATAACCAACATTGGGACATCTAATTTAAAACTTGACAGGAATGGGACTGAAATGTTGACTTCAATGTAACCAGAGTAAATGTATTGCATTGAAGAACCATCCGCAACAGACAAATTAAGACCTAATGAATCCAAAGATTTTAAAGGAATACCCTGATTTAAGGAAAGATAAGCAGAATTGCTTATAGTTGTGACCATGTAACCTGAGTCCAACAAGCATTTAAAATTCACATCATTGATGACCACAAAATGCTCATTAGATGAACCAATGAGGTGGTCTACCAATGGTTCTGGACTACACATGGGGGCATTAAACACTTCACCGCCCTCTGTTCCGCCCGCAACAGAGGAGGTTACCAGATTAACGAAGCATTAGAGTTTTGGTAGCCAGACCTATCGCGTCCCCGACCTCTGTACCCCTTGAAACCACTGGCATCCTGATTCTGGGTACCAGAACCCGAATTTCCCAAACAAACGTTTTTCAAAAGTTCTTCGAGCGAAGAAAGTTTAGCTTCCATAGTGGAGATTCGAGTATTAAATTTGTCTTCCAAAGACTTGAGGCTGGAATCAGCCACAACAGGGGTGTGTTTGGCGGTTTTAACAGAAGAAGTAATAGAAGTACCAGAAGAAATGAGAGAGCCAGGTGAAGATGAACCGAGAGAAGATACAGAAATCTCCTTCTCCACCTTGCGAATTTCTCTCAAGAGCATACTATAATCAGACATAGAATCATATTTATGTCTGGTCTGTAACCGCAACATGTCCGAATGTAACCCGGTCCAGATTTTTGTCGTAACAAATCGTTACGAGCTAAGCCTGGTAGCTGACCTTGATCGATAATAGACTGGAGGACAGATTCCAGTCTACAAGCATAAGCCGTTACCGACTCTGAAAAATTCTGGCGACTGTTGAAAACTCAGCCATCAGGTCTTCAGGGGTGGACGCCTCTGCAAACATGACATCCAACGTGGTCATAATGTCATTCACAGTCGCCAACTGACAAAGTGGAACCATCATTATACGGACCGTTCCTCTCAACGAACCACGCATGACCTGAAGAATTTGCGCCTCATAAAAATCAGGATGAGACAACAGACACTGAATCTCATACCGCCAAACAGTATAGGGTACCTCTCCCTTGGGCAATGGTTCATCTCCTGAAAAGCAAGGAATTCTGGGGAGAGAGGATGAGGCGGGCTTTGCTACTGCCATATAGTACAGTTGGGAAGGAGTTGATGTCATCACAGGTCTGGATACAGGTAAGCTGAATCTTGGAGCTGATGGCTGGGCTGGTCCTGCAGTGAATGGGGACGGGGCAGACGTAACTCCTTGTCGGATCCCTTGTAAAAAATTGGACGAAAGGGGCTTACCTATACCAGGGGTGGCTGAGTGGGGACGGTAGTGGAAGGGGTTTCTTTAGAAATGAGGTTGAAATGGTCCTGTATATTCTTCATAACATCTTCCATTTCTGTCTTGTGGTTGGAAGATGATGCAAAAGGTGATGCAGAAGTAAGAGGATCCATAATATCAAATATGTAAATAGACAAAGTGTATGTGAGAGAAAATGCCGCGAAAAATAACCGAATATGTGTATATATCCATATACAATGGAGGTGAGCTACAGTTACATTTCCTAATCTGTGCTGTATGACATAATCCTTAAGAAAAAAAATATGTGCAGTGCTTTTCACAGTCACATAATTTCTCTGGTATTTTTCAGTTTGGTGATTTGGCAAATCTTTACAGCTATCAGTGTAGACCACTACCAGATAAATTAAACATTATCATGAAGAATATAAAACAAGTAATCTGGGAGCCCTAAAGGCAACCCGAATGTTGCAGACAAACTTCATTCTGTTCCCCAAATACCATGAAGACAATGTGATTATGACTATATGAGTGTACAAAATTAACATACAAGAGCACCGCCATACGGGACAATATACGCACGAAGGGTTTTGTTTCAGGTTTCTTTAAAATCCTTCAAGGAGTTCAAGAGTGACAGAGCGGAAGGGAAACAAAGTCATATGACCTTTAACCCCTAAGTGTGACATTGACCTTAAAGCAAACCCTCCAGAACATGCGCTCTGCACGTCGTCTTCATGTGGTGAACATTTGTGTCAGGTTTCTTTAAAATCCTTCAAGAGGTTCAAGAGTGACAGAGCGGAAGGGAAACAAAGTCATATGACCTTTTACCCCTAAGTGTGACATTGACCTCAAAGCGACCCCTCCAGAACATGCGCTCTGCACGTCGTCTTGATGTGGTGAACATTTGTGTCAGGTTTTTTAAAAATCCTTCAAGAGGTTCAAGAGTGACAAAGCGGAAGGGTAACAAAGTCATATGACCTTTAACCCCTAAGTGTGACCTTGACTTTAAAGCGACCCCTCCAGAACATGCGCCCTGCACGACGTCTTGATGTGGTGAACATTAGTGTCAGGTTTCTTTAAAATCCTTCAAGAGGTTCAAGAGTGACAGAGCGAAGGGAAAATTGCTAACGACATACATACGATCGATCAAACGGGCGGGCGGGCGGGCGGGCGGGCGGGCGGGCGGGCGGGCGGGCGGGCGGGCGGGCGGGCGGGCAGGCAGGCAGGCAGGCAGGCAGGCAGGCAGGCAGGCAGGCAGGCAGGCAGGCAGGCAGGCAGGCAGGCGGACACAGAGGCGATAACATAATACGGCCCTTCGGGCGTATAATAAACATTACCTTAAATGTCAAAAAACTTTAATGATCCGTCATGTAAATCAATCCATCAACTTCATGAGCTTCATCCTCTCCTTTGTACAGTATCTCATACACAGCCTCGGGATCACCATCTTTACCTGTATTGACACACACATGGTTTTACCAAATACAAAAAGTCTTAATTATCTATTATTACCTTAATTGCATGGAAAATGATAAATGTAGATTTTAACCTAATTAATGCAAAGGATAGTATAAATAGACTAGATGTCTTTATACCAATAACTAAAATGATTGTGTACAAAACAAGACATGGAAATCAAAACCCATTATAGATCTGTACATCTGTGCACATGAACCAGTTAGTTTAGGAGCAGGTTATTATATGTCTTTGTACAGTACTGACACCAGGCACTAGGAATGGTGAAATAACACACATACTCTATAGAGACATGTACAGGTCAAAAGACTACTAATAGGACCTCAAGTTTAAAAATGAGAAATTACTTAAAAAACAAAAGCACTAAGCGTGATGCATTAGCATCCTTATTATATCTTAAAAGAAGCATTAAATTTACCAGTTTTCACATGCTGATTCACTGACCACTTATGGTATGAAAATTACCTGATATTACATCGAGAACTGTTCCATGGTACCATTTACTTATTGTCTCTGCCTCATCAATCACCCATTCATGCTCGATTTCTCGTCCAACAAATTTAAAAATTTTGTTACGCCTTAATCTTTTACTTGAAGTTGGAGGCGCTGACTGTATTGGACAAATAAAATACCGTAATTAGAATCAGACAGTTGAAATCAGACTGGTTAATTAACCACCATCTGTTATGGATGAAAATAAATTATTTTATTAGCTAAATTATCAGAATTGTTTACTGCTGCCAAAGTATCATACACATGTAAAAGCAAAGTCTGAGACTTTCTGACACAAATAGCACACCAGGGATTTAGCTTATATCTTTAGAGAAGTACTCTCACAACTGTTACAGCCCTAAAAACCTATAGCTGCATGTAACCATGGAAGACAGTTTTTAGCTTAAATTGGTCCTTTCTAGTTTGCCCTCACAATAGGCTTGTAATATCTTAAATGTTAACTCTATGTTTTATGCATAATGCTCCAACAAGGCATGACTGTGAAATAAGTAAAATTTTGTTATGCAGCCATAAAAAGCCAAGCAGGCAATTCTTTTTGCAGACAGAAATTTGGAATGTTTTCAACAGCATCTTTAATTAAAAATGAATTAGTCTGTAGAATGTTTTTGATTTCCAATAAGCCGGTGCCTGAATTAGTGATCACAATGCCATCTGCTAATGCGACCAGAAAAGGGTGTTCATGACATACTCGCAGTCCAGTCTTGCTGATAGAATTCACATTAGCTCCTTTCAAGTTCTTATACTCAATAATGGTATTAACCTCTTGCGCCAAACCTCTGATTGTATGGATATTGCCTTGGAAATTACTGTAGAGAAGATTCTTTACCAATGAGCTGGAAACACTCGTTGCTCGCATGGACATAACTTTCCCAAAGTTAGAACTTGTTAGCCTCTTACGTCTCTCTGTTTTCCATAAATTACAAGTGGACTGATCAATAGTGTTACTTTCAATAATTCCAATTTCATCTTTTCCTTTTTCTACATGTTCTTTCATGTATGATTTACAAAGTTCTTTCAATTTAATTTCACTTACATCGGGCGAATCATCCAAATTGCTTCCATAATGACGTTTTGCTTTTTTGGAGTTGGTTACTTTCAAATCATGAAGCTTACGTTTTCTTCTTACAGTTTTGCTTTCTGGCTTCACTTGGTACCTCAATGAGGCATTAAGGACCTGTCCTTGTCGCCTCACACCACTAATAAAACTTTGTCCCGGCTGTTCCTTTGTGACGTTCTGGAAGGTGATAGGGGACCAAGCAACACCCATATTTTTTCTAAGTGCGCCTCCATAGCAACGACCATTCCAGGAACCACGTGCTGTTCAATTAACGACTTTCCGCCATCAAATTTAGCCCTTATAGCCATCCAACTCTCACAAAGGTTAGTTGTAAAGTTACCTATCAATTTATGTGACTTGTCAGCAATTCGGTTCAGAAATACCTGTACATCTTTCACAATCTGTTTTATTTCTGTTTTTGAGCACTTGCTTTTTCCTGCATAACGAGAGCTTTCCATATCTTTTTTCTGAAGGTTATTTCCAGTATTCATACTCACTTTCAAATATTTCGTCAAATGATTCTTCAGGAAAGTCCTCTTCATCATCTTCCTCCTCACATGTAGCACTATCAGCAGTCCTTTTCTTACAGAAATCACTGCATCTTTCACGAAAACCGACAACATGGTATATGGAATTAATTATGTCTTTTCGTAATTGTTTTACATTCTTACTGGCAGATCTTATTCTGATGGCACATCTAACTGTGGTTGTAAGTCGTACCCTATTAACTTTGGTCAATTTTCCTTTACCTTTATATTGAGGTTTTTCAATAACTAATTTTTCAAGATTACTTCTTAAGCACTTACATGTATGATTGGCGCATTCTAATTTTATGATGTCTCTACCCACGGTACTTTCTCCTGCAACATCGGATATACCGAACTGTCACCATCCGCAATAATATTGGTGTACCTTAACCCATGTGACGTTTCAGAGTCTAAAAATCCAGATACAATTATATCGGCCTCCATTGCATGTGAGCTTTCATCCCAGTTTTTGTAGCAATTATGATCTTTTGGTTCTTTACCAGTTTTTTTGGCAGTAGCACAGATAACACAGTATTTGTTACGTACGCCCAAATACAATAGTTTTTTAGTTTCAGCTCCAAAAATAACTCCTGCACCACCGTATGCATTATAACTATGCTCGTGTGTCCTTTTTGACCATCCTCCGTCACATATCAGAGTAATAGCTGGAAAACCTTCATGTAAGTTTCCTTACACAATAGCTAATCTCCTCTCCTCTGCCCCAGCCTTTACAGTTTCCTCCTTCAAAGCTTCTTCCCACCACTTGCCGATTTTCTCTTCTAGGGAACAGAACATGTCTGCGTTCATAGGAGGAACATTCATTGTACTCAATTGCTCACGTAGGTCTGTTGCATCACCACCGCTAGCCATTGTTCCCCACTCAGCTCGAACATTAATGTCATATAGTCCACAGGCCTGCTTTTTACTGGTCTCTAATGGAAACTCTTTACCACAACCATTACACATAGCATGTAAAACACTGAACATACCATTTCTGCGATTTTCACTTTTTAGACAAACTGGTGATTTTCCATTTTTCACTACCGCAAGAGCTGGAGCACAAAGACAAGTGTGAGTGGTTATTTCAGAAATGTGATCTTTGAGGCAATTCAAATTCATATTGCGATAACCAGTCACTGGATTCTGGTTTTTAAATAGTTTAAATTTAAGTGATGTGCTTCCAATCCGAAGTAGCTTAGATTGCTTATCTCTTACTATAGGGATTCTGCGTAACACAAACCGGGTGGTTATATAGTTAGCTGTTTCTTTCTTATGAGCTGGTATGGCTGATAATGCTTGCTGTCTCCTTACCGTACATACTTAGTATATCTTTTGCTCCTGCTTCAGGAATCTAGCTTTCTCTTTAGTCTTTGAAACCTTGCTGTTCCTATCACAAAGCTGACCATACCTGCGTTTTCTAACCTTACGATACTCCTTACTAAATTAACCCATTATTGCCTGAATGTCACGAAAACACAACAAAGTATATACCAAGTGATAGACAAAATACACAGACAAGTCCTCAAATATATGTCACATACGAATACACAACACAGTATATCCACAAGTTGACTAAAAAATACACTGATAAGTCCTCAAATATACTCGGATATCACTACCGAGAACAAAACAAAATATATCCACAAGTTGACTAAAAACACACTGGTATTACCACTGGTAAGTCCTCAAATATATGTCACTTACAAAAACACCACGAAATATATCCACAGGTAAACTAAAAAATACACTGACGAGTCCTCAAATATTTGTCACTTACGAAAACACATCGAAATATATTCACAAGTAAACTAAAATCCACTGAAACGTCCTCAAACATATATCACAAGAAGAAAATAATTAACGACAGCAGACGAGGTTCGTACTTCCACTTCCGATTACTAAGTGAGCAAAGTAGTCCCATTTTTAGAGTAAAAATAAAACAAGAGTTGTAGTTCTTTATCTTGGCGGAGGAAGATATCAAGTGAATCGGTCGTACAAGTGAAGGTGACACCGTGACTGAAGATAAATATTGCATGAATTTAACTATTACCCGGTAACGATCGTTTAATTTTCATTACTACTTAAACTCAGACTACTTTTGTCCTCCTCCATGTGAAGTGTCATCCAAGATAGTTTTGCATTTACTGCAAATCATGTTTAATCAACTTTGTTTACATGCTTGCCGAAACCAAAAATGGCGTCCGAGGCAAATTTCGAGCAACGTGATGTTCATTTTACTGCATTCTTTCTAACTACGCACCCATGCAGCATAAAACTCTAAGACTTTGTAGCTGATATATACATATGAATTGTGGTGCAATATCTTTTATAATACTTAGTCAGTTTTACCAGTTGAATCCACGACAGCTTATTATTTGTTTTCCTCTCTAATTAGGTAATGAATGCTTATTGATATTTTATTTCACTTTTAAACGTACTGTTTCTAGTCATTAGTCAGAACTGCCAAGAGTTATTAGACATAACATAATTATTTAAAAAGATATTGGCCAGTTGCTAAACATAGTCATTTACCCAATTGTTTGCCTTGATGAACCCTTAATACTTCGACAAAACAAAAATTACAGTACATTTTAACGCCTCTCAATCAATAATGGATTTAACATAATAATTTCAATGAAAACAATACTCACAATCGTCCAGTTCCAGAAATACACAGAAACACTTAACACAAAATTAACACAAATATAACTACACACGCAATGCACAAAATTCTGACATAGTTATTCCCGCGAAGTCCCGCGATCCCGCGAATATAAGAATAGAATAGATTTATTGAAGCACGAATATAAAAATACCGACGAATGTCTATAAAGCTTTCGTTCTGAAAGTTATACATGTACAAATAAAAAAATCCCGGGATGGCAAAAAAACTCACGCGTCGATGACGTAGACTTGGGGGGTCCACTTGTCTAGTTAACGGTTGTGGGTAGGATACTACGGTCCTGGTTCACTTCTGGTTGTTCATCATTTCCTCATCGGGGAGCCATTTGTAAGTTGGGTGGGGTATTGTTGATAAACATCAAGTCGATATAAAAGTCGGAACAGAGTATTTATCAAAATACACAGAAGAACCTTAAACAATACAAAGGCAGAATTACCAAAAGAACAAATCATGATATTATTACAGTTCTGAAATATAATTTACATATATACATAAGATGTTAAAGTTTGAACGGAACAACAATTCTAACAACAATTCCACGCGATCTTAAATGAAATGAATTCAATTAATTAAATAATAAATAAATAAACTACCTACCAGGACCAATAGAAATACTTTACTTGTAAAAGTAAAATAATTATGACTAAGTAGTAGATCAAGAAGAGATTCAGTCAAATAGTGGTAAATGTACAACTGACTCCTTCAATAGTCAGGGAAGGAGTGCCAGTAAGAGGTTAGAGAAAAGATTTAGGCTGGAAAAATGGACATGCATGGGAACACACAAACACAAAATCACCAAACATACCGGTTTTACAACTTTCACTCAATCAGCTCATTCATGCCGTACAATACACAAACATTCCAATCTAATCATGCTCTCATAGTATATACACACAATATGCACACATACAGTTAGGCAAATAAAGCCATAACATAAACACCACAGGGACTAGACATGACAAAGACACACAAAGTTACCAGGGTTACAATAAAATAATTAAATCATACAGTAATATTCTACCTGCCCCATGTATACCTAATGTTATTTAAAACTCACGTTGCATAAACATTATGCTAAATATTATTTAGGGATAAGATGAAGCATCATTTGACCACGTGGTTCAGATTGTGGTTCCAATACGACATAGTATCAAAATTGTCTATTGTGGTACCAATACGACCTAGTATCAAAATTATTTTCTAACTAACATATTTTGGGAAATGTTTTTCTGAAGGGTCCTATTATGTGTATTTTTAGAATGTCGAGTGTACCACCAAGCCAGGAACAATTATCGTTGAGATTATCCGAGGTACTGAGTGACATTGGAGTAAATCATGAGATGATAATGAAGAGAAGAGAAAGTACTTTGTACATGGAATGTGTGAGTAATATTGACGAGTATACCAACAATGTACATAATTACTTCTTTGGAAGTCAGTCTGAAGGCAGCACAACGTTAGGCTTATGTTCAGATACTGATAAGTTGATATGTCTCAATAATTACCAAATGATTCATGATTTGAAGGATTGGTTACCTGGTGTACTAAACTCTGTGATGATACAAGATGAACTTACATCCCCTGGGTATTGTATTATACAATTCCTCGAGGATGGTGTTCCCCTGACTGGGACCTTTGATTCACCTTGGTGTTCTATGGATATTAAAGGGAGAACACTTCTGAACCATACATGTTTTCGTACTCATTGTGAGCAAATGGGTTATGTACAACATGGTCCTGCTGCAACGTTACCCAAAAGAATGGGACGTCTGGAACAAGATTTTGTTCTAGCATTGTATTGCACACGTTGGTCAAACAAAAGTAAACGTTGCGTTAATAAACGAAGTCAACGTGAATGGCCAACTGCTGAATTAAAGTCTAAGTTCGAGACGTTCGGATGCTTCCTTGTACCTGTATCTAGCAAGACTGATAATGGACTTGATCAACTAGAATGGAGAATTTCTACATCACTGCATGAAAGATCTCTCATGTTCAGTATAAATACAACACACATGAGGTGTTATGTAATAATGAAAATGTTTCTTAAAACGTACAGTGCGTTTGAAGACGTGATATCCAGCTACATGTGTAAGACAACCTTGTTCCATTGCATAGAAAATACAAATCCTGATTTCTGGCATGAACACAGTCTGATCGTTTGTCTCAAACAGATATTATGGGTACTGTATATCTTCGTTTATTACAATAACTGTCCTCACTTTTTCATTCCTGAGAACAATCTCATGATAGGGCGGATATCATCAGAACAGAAATACAAATTGCTGAATGTTATTCAGTACATATTTCGCAACACTATAGAAGCATTGTTTGAAATACAAATAGATGATGTTGGTGAAAGATTACAGATGAAGATGAATATAATACGTGAATATTCTCATCACGTGGAATCTCCAGTAGAATTACGTATGCGTATAGCAGGGCAACTTTGTTATAGTTCAGCACGATACATCCGAGGCATTCTTAGATTCAGTACTCAATATGAGAACAATGTCCAAGATACCGTACTGATACTCATATCCTACTTATGCAAATACGTCCGATATAACCAAGGACACCCGCATGCAAGTGACATAGAAAAGAAAGCATACAGTAACATGTTACCGTTTTTATGTTCCACCATTGGTTCACTGCTAGCATCTTATTACATAGCGCTAAACAAACCAATTCTTAACATTGCCTGGGAATTCTTGAAACTCGGGTATAACTCTGATGTATCTTCTGGTTTGTTGAAACTTGCTACAGTTTGTTACAGTGTCGGTGATTACAATGTTACAGAGTCAATATTACGTCATGTTGAACAGCAGTTTGATATAGGGACTGTTTTGCCTGTTTGTGCATGTCCTAATGATGTTGAAGCCAAAGCACTACGTGGATTCAGTGTTAAAGCTGATCAAACACAGCACAATGAATTCAGACATATTGTATCATATTGCGTGCGTTTCCAGTCTTTTGAAGACCACGTGGTACCCGATGAACTGAAACAGGAATACTCCCGGTCCACACCAGCAGATATTCAGAGTCGCGGAATATTAGATGGATGGAAGAATCATGCTGTGGTAGACTCTCTACCATACTTGTACTTCCTACGGTACAAAACATACGGACGTCTTAGAGATGTTGCTGGACAACAGAGAGCACTTAATGCACTTGTTGAAGTTACACGTGATGTACCAGCACTAAGCCATAGAGATACAGGACTATATCTTCTCGGTCAATGTATGGAACAAGCGAATCAACCAATTGAAGCAATACGATGTTATGAAAGGTCACTTCAGGTTCGATCTAGGAATAATGCAGCAAACTTTCACCTACCCAGATTGCTTGCTAGATTTTTGTTCCTTCACTCAGTCGAAAAAGAAAATTTGACGAAATAAGTTGAACTTAAAATAACATGAACCTACGCTACCTTGTAGGCTATTTTGACTAGATCAAAATGTTCTTGTAGCCCATGCGTAAATACTAGTATTTCATCGGATATGATGTGATCAGTCTAGTTATCAAGAGAAACAAGTTCTAGACAATATTATGAACCTATCTCACAGGAACTACTCGAATAATTTTATACTGAGTACATCTAGAAACGCAACACTGGGGTTTCTGTCAACACTTTCAATCTTTGTATTATTGGCAACCAAACTGTATTTACTTGATGACATTTTATTCCATGAACAATGCAACTGTAACATTGTTTTCATACAGTGATATCGATGCAATTGAACAACACGTATGCGTATAGTGCGGCTAAAAAGTAACGGAACACAAATTTGTAAAATCCTATTTTTTCAGAATCGTTGTTTTAAGTGAAAAGTTAAATTTTTTATTAATTATTGATTGATTAAATATGCCAACAAATTGATCAGAAGAGTTTGAAGCAGTTGTGAACTTTGCCTAGACATGGTACATGTGGAGTTACTGGTCCTGTCGGAAAGTTGTTTCACATGGATGACCTGGGCATTGGTGGTTGTAAACGGTGCCAAAGTGCTAGTAGAGTGTCTCCAGATGAAACATTGTCGGTTCATGTCATTTTAGCCAAAGTGAAACCTCCCAGTTGACGTCTGCATCATAGGCATCCGAATCGCTTGCTTTGGCCCATGTTCGGACTATCCTGATATTTTTATTCTGAAGCCTAGATCTTTTCTTTTGTAATTTTCTTTCCATTGGCCAACCTTACAAAGGATTCGAAGAAATTTACACCAAAATTTATCATGCATAAATGGTGCACGTGGAATTCGTGCGTTTTTGCATTTTCTTGACGCACGAGAGTTACGTAACCCGATCGATAATATTTGGACAATAGCCAAGTTTCTACACGATTGTACAATATTATTACACATTCTAACACGATTCGCGGATTAATCCAATACACAAAGAACGAACCGAACCATGTTTTATTGCCCCCATAAAACATACCTATCAAATTGGCTGTTTCTATTTACGCCCAGTATCACTTGACATATTTATGAATGAATGAACGTAAATTTTATAGTAAAATTTACTACGAGTCACGATGACAAGGCGAGTTGCACGATAATCCAGTGTTACATCTATGACGCATCTATTTTTAGAAACTCCAATATACTCTAGAAACCAAGTTTTATTAAAGCTTCTGATAATCAATCCATTTATATTTTTCATTTTATGAAATAGATACCATATACTCGTGTTATTAAAATTGTTTCAATGTTTAAATTGTGGTATTTCCTTCAGAAAATTACGGAGGTCGTTTTCATTAACGAGGGAAGTAATTGTACCAGCTAATAAGCCACTCAATTTCATCGTGGAATTATGTTCAATGTCAAATGGGTGAAAATGGAATGCGCGCAGTTAAATAGTGCGGGATATTATCGTATTTAGAATCGAAAAAAAAACTCTGTTCTTGTATATTGTCGGTAGGCAGGTAAAAAATCAAGTTCTAAAATTTTTTTAATCAACCAGCAAGATTACAGATGGAAAGTTATATATTATGAAAGGTATCAGTAAGTGTATTCCAAAACTTCTGTCCGAGGACTTCCAAATGTGTTACGTTGCCATGGAAACGGGTGCCAAGTCGAAGTCTGGAAAACTATAAAACGTCATATCTCGCGAATAAGAAGCGATATGTTGCTGAAACTTGGTAAATTTTATTTATATGTATGTAAAAATATTTACCAAGCAGTTTTATTTTCCTTACTAATGTATTTACACGAAAACGTGATGCACGTGCATTTTTGATAAAATGAGCATACTTAACTTATTATCTAAAATAACAAAAATAACTATACATTTTGATAAAATCTAGTTATTACTTCATCATATGAAAATGTAAAAATAAGTATATGTTTTATATCTTTTGAGTAAAAAAACTTTGAAAATGACTAAGGCGCGGAAAATGTTCTATTTTGTATTGTATTAGAGATTTCCGTAATTGTATGAATGTTGTCTTTCGTTTGTAGAGCTAAATACACGATAAAATACTTATTAAAACATGTCCTCGTGAATTTAAGGGGAATCAGTCAAGGATGGGTTAAGTACAGTAATACTACTTTCGATTTACAAAATATGCAAAATAAGGTCGCGAAAATATATGACAATAGGAAATAACATAATTCTGGTTGCCAATAACGTCTGAAATATCAAATTATGTTATTTTGGATACTTATATGAACTTTCTAGTTTAATTACCGCTGCTCATTTTTACTTTAAAGCAGATATACGAATCTAAATCAGTAATCTTATCAACTGTAACGGTTTTCTGTAAGTTGGCAGTAAGTGGCACGCACGTTGCACGCGCATCGCACGAACGTGGAAGAACACATTGACAGAACGCAGGTCGAACGCAGCGAATGTTCTGCATACATGAAAAGGACGGCGTCGTGTCTGCGTGCTCCGAAAAACGTACGGCGGTCGTACTGACCCCGTACGTATTCCTACGTGTCAACTATTTCTTGATACTGAACAAACGTTTGTCAGAAGAGCTCCGTATTATGGTACGTGTTTTATGGGCTACACAGTGCACACTACATATGTGCCTACTAATAGCCAAACACCTATCGGAACATGAAACCATGCCTAATAACACTGGCAATCATGCTATGTTTGAGATTTCTGACACTATCGAAATAGATTTAAGTAGCTTAAGGCCTGGTCACTACCCGACCTGCGTGTTTAAGCACGTATGTATTTGAGAGGCTACGGCCACTTTGTTTTCTTCAAAAGTACGGATCAAGTACCTCGACACAAAACACGCGTACGGTTTCCCCTGACCTTGCGTTCGTTGCGCATATGGCAAGTCCAACGTACTTACAGCGTACTATCCCCGTGCATTTGTCAGATAATCGTACTTGCACGTACTACTCAAAAGCGTTATCCGTATGTACTAAATTGACAATAGAAGGCACGCATGTTGCACGTACGTGGACGAACACGAAGACCGAACGCAGATAGGACGCAGCGGGAGCATTTTATACCCAAAGATTCCGCGTCGTGTCTGCGGACTCACAAAGCGTACGGAGTTGGTACTCGCAACGTATGGATTTCTACGTACCATCTGCGTTTTTCAACACAAACGTCTAGTTGTGACCACCGCTTTTGTGGATGACATTACAGAAACGTTGCACACAGTAGCGGCCTTAGCAATGAACGAACTGTAAAATGCAGTTTTATGTGAAAGATGGTCATACACTTTTCATACACTTCCAAAATTCTACAAAGAAAGTTGTCTCGATACTTCGGGGATAAGATAGCTATACAATTTCAACATGACAAGGGTATATTAAACTTTTTTTTAACATTGTTATGAATAGTACACTTTCATTCTCTGGTGCTATAAAGGCATGCTCAAAAATTAATTCCAGGAATTCCAGAGTCTACTTACCATCAAAGAGTACAGCCATCCAAGTTCATTGGGTTCCTATTATCTATTATTTTAACCAAACTGAGCTGTAAAATGCTCTCACATCAAGTCTTTCCAAACCCTATGTGGTATAAATCAAGACAGAATACCCTAAAACCAGCCTGAATTAGTTCTAATCACCACCGAGTACACCTATTTCAGGATCTAAGAACATGCATACAGTTCATATCTATATAGTACTTAATGGTCCATTAAAACCATTCCTATAGGGCTCTAAATACCAGAATACAGCCAATACAGTATTCCCAAATGGTTTCCCAGGTCTTACGGGTTACCGCCATTACCAATCATAGCCATATTAGCCCCAAAGTGGCACTTATAACCACAAGTATGGTACTATCAGACCATAAAGGGGACTATACATCACTACATACTGCCATGCCGGGTACAGAGGGGTACTGCGTGTACTTGTGCTCACAACCACTGAGTTCAGCAATATTAGATCATACAAGGTACTCATCACTATTGGATACAGCGAACAATGTGGTTTGGGGTAGTCATGATTCAAAACTTGTTTCCCAATCCACCTTAATAGATTAGTATACTGAGTGCCGCATCTAATATACGGTGTGTCTTTTTTACTAAAATCTCCAACTTATTTATGATAATTCAAATGCGATGTGTCCTTGATATAAATCCATGACAGTTATCGATTTGAAGATATGTATCGATCCATAATAAAACCACATGTGACACCACCCCACGATTCCAAAGTACACACAACGATAAACTACTATTTTGTAGTGGAAGGGAGGTAATAATCGTAAATAAATACCGCAAATTATCTCTCTTTGACCATAGACAATTATTGATGTTGCAATAGATTCTATACAACAGGCCAGATTTTAAGAACCAACCTCCTTGACATAAAAATGCAACATTAAAGCAATTTTCCCATAATTTTAATGTTGGGTGGACTACAATTAAGCTACAACAATGCCGTTGTTCTTGGTGCAAAAGTATAGCAGCATTACCTGTCTAGGTAAGCGGCATTGACCCTTGACCTGTTGTCACGTGGTACGTCATATACAGGTTTTTTCGGATTGACATGATCCAACAGTCTTATTATGATAGAGACATGTCAATTTAATTCGACAAAATGTATTTTTAGTTAAACACCAGCCTCTATCGTCTTATATACACGAGTCGTTCACCATTATCCATTTTTGCAATCAAATTAAGCGTACATTTCTAACTTATTTGACTAACTTATTGTGTTTTTTCGTAACACAGACACGATGCAAGTAAATTGGAAGTGAAAATAAAGTCGAAAATGAAGAACCCATATTATGCTTGCTTGAATAGACGTTTTCACCATTTGCGATGGTGTGATCATTCAAGCGTGACGAAATCCAACGGAAATAGGTTCAACATAAACACTAAGGGTACGCAAATGGACAGTGTTACTAAAAAGTTCTTTTAAGTTAACTATTTAAAAGAAAATGAATTTTTAATTAAGATGCAGCAATTTGGAACTCAGAATATATACCTTGATATGTGGTTTCATAAAGCTGTGGTTCTCCATTCGTGACTACTAATTTACTAGTCTCTGTTTGGCTGAAGTGCCCTAACGGACGAAATTCTTAATACAGAAGGTATGTTACGCAAACATCCCTGACAAATATGGAAATATTTTTTAAAAAGTAAATGATGAAATTAGACAGGGAAGATCGCACTCAACTTAACAGCCGAGTACAGAAAACATAAACAACAGCAAATACTAGTAACACAAAGACACTAAACAATGCCCACATATAACCTAGTGTACAAAGCCAAACTTCCCACTTTAGAGTTACTAAAAGAGTTGTATAACATAGTTTCAACAAAGTTATGCCAAAATTGGTGACCGCAACTGACCAAATAAGGCGTTGCTGCGACTGACCTAGTTTTAATACCAAACACAAGAAACAAAACCGCGAAATCCAGCGACAAAACAACGCACCCAAACCGTTAGTATGAATATACGTTATTTTATGTAATTATTCTATTTAGGGTATTTTTTTTATCTTGAAGGACATAGAGCTTTCAACTTTCAGTATTGCAAAAGAATCCAGGTATTCACCATAAAACTTCTAATATACATGTATTCTAACAGTTAACAATAACAATAATGTCCCATATCGACATTCAAATGCATGTATCTTTGGAAAACAATTCGCGGCTTTATTAGCACAGAAGATCTTCCAAGAAATAATGTTTCGCACTACTTTTTATGGTTTTAATGTTTACCTTAAAAAAACTTCTTCTAGTAATATATAATAATATAAATAACAGTCAGAGTACCTGCTATCACATACATGTATGTAACAAAAGATGATGTAGATCTACAACATACTGCATGGTATATGATTGAATAATTTGCGACTACTTATCAAATCTTAATGTACGTTTTGTAGTTTGACATTGAAATGACATTGACATTGAGTGGTCATTTTCACTTCGATTTAGAGTACATGTAAAAGTTTACACGAATAAGGTTAATACGAACATTTAAGTATACCAATACAACGGCAACTTTATATTTAAAAACTTAGAATTTTAAAAATGGAAGCAGCTATCTAAGAACACCACCTCGGCCAAGATGTTCAAGCATAATACTGTCAGTTGTTTTTATATTTGAAATCACAAATTGAACTAATAAATACAGTATGTCTGCCTACAAAGTATTTAATGGCTTTAAATACCAACTTGAATACAAGATGATCGGCTAAAACATGCAAAGAAGAGTGAACTATCCATTTTCCCGCTATTTTTCATAATTTGACCTTGACGTGACCTTGAACTTGTGGTCGGTTTCAAGTTCATTAACTGTACATCATAGAGTAGATACGAGTTATGATAATACAAACACATATTTATGCATGTACCATTAGAATGACAACTTTATATTAGAAAACTTAGAATTTTAAATTATGGATATACCTTCTCAGTCAACATATGCATGCATAATAATATCAGTTTTATTATTTTGAATTGAAAACTGAATTAACCATTTAGGAATATATTCTAACAAACTATTTACTATCAGATTAAATGCCTACTTGAATTCGAAACATTTGCTAAAACATGAAAGTTAGAGAGAAAATATCCATGTTCAGCTACTTTTCAAGATTTGTCCTTGAAATGACATTGACCTTGACCTTTAAGTGGTCAGTACAGCATGTCCAGTTAATGTTCGTCATCAAATGAATAATATCCAGGCGAATTCCTGTCAGTTAATAAATGAATGAAAATCACATTAGATAATATACTTTCGTAGATCGATGTATTCGTGAATTATAATATATTGCGGCCATCTTGGACGCCATCTTGGATTAAGCAAAATGCTATATTGTTTCGTGAAAGACACCCGACTATTTTTAATCAGCAGACCTACCCAAACATTTTGGTATATAACATCTCTTGTTGCCATTCATAGCAGACCCCTTGAATTTTTAGTCAATTTTCACCAGACCATTAGGTATGTGATTGTCTGCACATGTATGTTACATTGACGAAAATACAAGGTATTTTACGTTACTTGTATCTGATACAGTTACTTGATTGGTATCATTATGATAAAATCAAACTTTAATCTAGCGAATTTATGTCATTTTACATTATATTTTTTGTTTTCAGCAAAGCAATTTCATTACACCATTCATCAATTCGACTTGAAATTGACCACATCTGCTATATCTGTTAACAATTTATAGCAATTGTAACGTAAACTACACATTATAAACACAAAGTTAAAGCAATCCGATAAATGACCACCTTCCTTTCTAACATCATATAGTTTTAGTGAATTAGTTTGACCAATTTGGAATACCCCACATGATATAATGTATGTATTACACGGGTAAACATCACTTACGCACGTGTTACGTAATTGACAATGGATGTGAACGTACAAATATGAAAAAAGGGTTGGAAATATGTTATAAATCTATAGCATTGACAAATGTTGCAAGAAAATGATATTAATTTGCTTACGTTTACTTTTAGCGGGTAGTAATTCAAAACTTTCTCACTTCGACGAATAATTTGTTTTTCGCAGAGACCCAATGTAACCTTCGTTACCATGGCAACGAGACATGTTTAGAGTTTCTCGGACAGCAGAATATGAAAGCCTAACCTTTGTAGATTAAAAATATACCGGTCCCGTTCTGTAATCTTGCTGGTTGATTAAACTTCTTTATCAAGGCCGCTACAGATTTTTTCTTACTAGCCTACGGTGAATAAAACACGGGCACTCGTTCAGATGCGAAAAATTAAATCACTCGTGCTACGCACTCGTGATTTATTTTTTTCGCAACCGAACTCCTGCCCGTGTTTTATTCACCGACAATAAACGCGAACATATTTTTATTTCTTAAATATCAAAAACATGTATAAGCAATGGAAGTAAGAAAAAACCAAGTGTGAAAACGTTGCGTTTCTAGATGTACTGAGCATATATGTAATGGTTATTGACCGATAGTCCAGTCATTTTAACTTTTAACCTCAAACTAATTGCAAAACAAACAGTTTAGTGTTTATATGGTGCGTAAAGCTATCCTTAGCAATGTACAAAATGTCCTTAATTGAATATTCGTGGGACTTTTTGAGATATTTACAAATATATTGAATTGTCACATGTTTTCGCGATATTTGTCACTTTTGATGTAAATAAATCTTGACTTGTACCAGTAACTTATTTTTACATCGTGCTTAGAGGTCGCAATTTTGGTCTGATTTTTATGAAACTTGGCAGCAATGATCATCGGAAGCTAAGCTAGGTAAAATAAAATTTTGAGTTAACCGGAGCCAAAATCTAGGTCACCAGGTAAAAACATAGAAAAATCAAGATATAGTCACCAGGGGTCGCAATTTCGACCTTACACTTGTGAAGTTTAGTCACAATGGCCACCCTACAAAAATCAAGGTCATGTATGAAATTGGATTAACCTGAGTTAAAAACTAGGTCACTAGGCCAAATTATAGAACAGATCTTTAGAAGGCACCCTTTTTACCTAATCTTTATTAAATCATGTCACATGGATCATGAAGACAAAATGTATGTCAAATTCAATATCTACTTATCATGAGTTAAAACTAGGTCACTAAGTCAAATAATAGACAAACCTCTATGCGCCAAAAAGTCGCATCAATTATTTTCACCTATTGACCTTATTTTGACCCAAATTATTCAATAACATAATTGTCTTAGATGTTTTGAGATGAGCATTGTGACCAAGTTGCATAAAGATTAGACCAAAATTGTGACTTTTGTACCTACACAACGTTTTCCTTTGATTTTAACTAGCGACCTACTTTATGACCCCTGATGACCCAATTTATTGCTTTGACCTAGATTTTGTTGATATTATTATTGTGACCAAGTTTAATAAATATAAGGTCAACATTATGACCTGTAGCTACTACACAAGGTTTTGCTACAATTTGACCTAGTGACCTAGTTCTTTACCCTTGACCATCCATTTTCTACCTTGGCCTCAATTTTGTTCAGATGATCACTCTGACCAAGTTTCATAATCATAAAGTCAAAATTGTGAATACAAAAGCAATTGTGGACGAACAGACAAAGAGAACCATCACTATTTGTCCCGAATCGATAGATTCGTGTACATTTTGTATATTGTCATTATTGTATACTGTCCAAACACAAATATCCTTTTTCCATTAGACACACATGTATACAACACATGATATGTGTAAATTTTAAACAAATTGGATTAATATAAAAGAAATGAATAAAACTTTTGTTTCCCCTTCAAATGCTATTTTGAGTCATTTTGTCGACATTTGAATGGGTAGTATACCAACACGTAGACTAGCATACATAAGAAAAGTAAACTGTCTGATGATAAAATCAGTATTTGTATTCGATAGAAGAAGGTTGTATCTTTCAGAAAATATAAGCTTTAAGGTGCAATTAGTAAATATTTAACGACTTACACGGGAATTATTAGAACTTAAAATTCCGCATGTAGTATGTAATAAGGAAAATGCTGAAATTGCTACCAAAAGTGACCTTAAACATGTCGATTTTTTTTAATTTTCCCCACTGAACTCGCATATTTGACGTTTTGTCTGTAGTTGGTTATAGTCTGTAGATGATGAAAATGCAAGGAAACCCTGTTTTGCAATTTGTTTGAGGTTGACCATATTTTTTAGCTTCAATGACTGTACTACGAGTATGAGGTATTCCTTAATATGAACAACTCGCGCACGTGAAAATGTGAACACCGAGAACGCGAAGCGTTCGATGTGTTTAAGTTTTCACGTGCGCGAGTTGTTTATATAAGGAATACCGAAATACGAGGTCAATAACTGACTTACACAACTGTGTATAACAATGCACACGCCATGATGTGTGGTAAAAAGATCGATGCGAATTTGAAACATGCTCTTATATTTTGGATGAGCATGAAGTCACTAAAATAGACGTCCAGAAGGAAGAATGTTTACAGTGCGTCCGCATGTAACCAGGTAAAATCGTATTGTTTATAAAATTGCATAACTGTACCCAAATTAAAAGGCCTTGAAATAATAATGATGTGATTGCATTAAAGTTAAAACCTTAAATGAACATTGTAATTTTACTCTTTTTGATATGTAACTGCACTTTGTCACTTGACCATTTCTCCAAGTTCTTTGAAATAATGCTTTGTGTGATTTTGTATCCGTACGTTCAGGTCTTATATTAGTAAGTGCCACAATGGGGAACAGCAAAATCATTTTGTAGGCAGGTTTTTTGAGTGGGGAACGATTGTCTATGATAGGGTGCTGACTTTAAGGTTCGATTCTCACCGGAGCATTCATTTTAAATTTCTCTGAATATTAACACTGGTAGGGAACGTACACCGGATATTGCAGCTAAGCGAGCCGCGATTTTCTAAATCGGATGGAAATTATCGTTGTCCAAGGTTAGTAAAAGTGATATGTCTCTTACTTTATTGGGTTTCTCAAAGTGGTAGGGTATTAATATAACTATGTACATAATATATCAATCTAAATATATTCATATTTCGATGTAAAACGTTGTTTTGTGGGGCAAATATCGTCATTTGTGACACGGGCTCGAACAGAAAAATACGACCCTAGCGCATATTTTGTGATTTTCTTTACTAAAACATGCAGAAACTAAAAATTGTGAACTGGGCAATCTCTTTGAATATCACTCATCTAAGTATACTGAAAATTTCAGATTCGTAGCATAATTATTGGCGGCGTTATGACCTACAATCGAGTGCATGTATATCAACATTGGTGTACCGAGTATTGCATGGTTGATTACTGAGGATTGCAAAACATAAAATTTTGGTGTACCGAGTATTGACAATTGAACGTTGTTTGTTTTTCACGTTTAAATCATGTTATAAGTAGAATTGACATATATTTTGAGTATTATTTTGTAACATCTTACCAATGAAAGATAAATCATAAAGTGTAAATTATTACAAATAAATTGTATTGTCATTATAATATCACATAGTTATTATATTTCTGTATAAGTATACAAATAATATAAATAAAAATATCGCTGTTAAAATTCAATTAACTTTATTATAGTCTCTGACATTTTGATTTTATATTTCCTTTCTATATTTCAGATTCACGATGCTGTTACATTGTGTGCAATAGCTGCGACTACACAAATGGAAGATATACATGCAAATTCCTGATAGACCATCTCATAGAGGCTTACACAAATGACGAATTAAAATTTAAACGTATTGATGGCAGAAGAAGCAAGTGCATATAGCATATCTGTTACACACCATGGCTGTACTTTAAAAAACCGAAATGATTTGTACTGAATTTTACAACATGGTGATAAATAACAAAGACATGTATAAAATTCGTGCATTATTCATTTGTATACACTGTAAAATAATAAATTTCGTGGGGGTAAATTTCGTGGATTTCGCGGTTCATCTTCAACCACGAAATCAATCACAATTGGTTTTTTACCAAAACCACGAAATTTCATCCTTACGAAATTAAATGAGTTTACAGTAACGAGTTGTTGTATTTCATTGACTGAAATGTTCAGTCGGCGATCTTTATCTGATCGTTCAGTTAGTTTCGACGATATTTGTTCTTGTGTTAATTATCTTCCAACTCCAACACTATAATTATAAGGCACCAAAAGGATGTAAGCCAGCAGACATCCATAACCTAGCCCCTGGCATTTTTTCTTGTTGGATTAGAAGGTAATAAATGTATTAACATAATGACGTGATAATGAACTGTGCCCTATTAATGATGTTTGCCATGTGAACATTTCACTAGTGTAATGTTAACATGTGAAGCCACAGATATGAGCAAATTCTGCAAGATGATTGTTTTTTCTTGTGTAGTTTAGGCCAAACGAAGATTTGAACAATTTCCCAAACTGATCACACACATGTTCATTCTTGGCTTTAATCGATGTCCTTGTTAATGTTGGTGTGTTGTCACCTTTTATGTGTGTTTGACGGTGCCTTTTGAAGTTTGAACTTTTGTAAACCAGCAGATATCACATTCGTATGGTGCAGTAGATCTATGTTGTACAACAGTAACTGAGCTCCCTGTGTCTTCAAGAACGGAGGTTTCCACTTCCTTAATCATATCGAATAAATGTACCGGTAATTCGATCTGCAAAACAAAATACAATATTCACATTAAAGATATATGAATGTTTTATTTCAATCGCTAGACCTCTAATTGCAGTTTTATTAAAAGCCTACTGGAGCCTAGATAGCTATTACAATATATTTTAAGCACACTTGAAAATAGGGCGATTTCCCAAACTGGACGCCATCGAGACCACTTAACTAATATTTTATTCGTTTGATACGACCTCGATTGGACAACTTGTAGGGGTATGCACATATTCTATAGACAACTTGCACATGTACACTGACCGAACGAGCTCTAACCAGATAGCTACAGTTTACGCTCTGACAAAGAGCAAAAGAATGGAAAATAGCTTTCTAACAAAACATCTATCTGGTTACAGAATACACAATGTATTTGACAATGGAAACATTACCGACTCTTGTTTACTAACATTTGTGAGCCATATAATTTCATAGTGTATATTGGTTCAAACCTAATAAACGGTATGTGCTTATTATTATTAATTATCAAATTGACATTTATGTTCTTCCTTGGAATATTTTTTTTCAAAAAGAGGAGCATATGCGTAACTTAAAACTCATATAAAGGCAAGGATACATATTTATATAATATAATACTCAGTACACCGCACTTGCAATACTCCCGTACACAAAAATTATGAGATATCAATCCCCAGTACACCAATGTTGATAAACATGCACTCGATTGTAGGTCATAGCGCCGCCAATAATTATGCTACGAATCTGAAATTTTTAGTATACTTAGTTGAATAATATTCAAAGAGATCACCCAGTTTACATTTTTAGTTTATGTCTGTTTAAGGAAAATAAATCACAAAATATGCGCTAGGGTCGTATTTTTCTGTGCGAGCCCGCGTCACAGATGATGATATTTTCCCCACAAAACAACGTTTTACATCGAAATAGGTACATATTTAGATTGATATATTATGTATATAGTTATATTTATAACCTATTACTTACAGAAACCCTTTGAAGTAAGAGAAATATCACTTTTACTAACCTTTGACAGCGGTGATTTTCATCCAATTTAGCAAATCGCGGCTCGCTTAGCTGCAATATCCGGTGTACGTTCCCTACCAGTGATTAACGACTAAATATTTCATTTGCATTTGCGACAACCGAGGAGTGACTATATGACTTTTGTGTGGAGAGGTTGGTACTGTATAGTCTGGTGAACTGGCACAAAAAACTTTAATTTACTATAATTATACTTTGACCGCAATTATCCAGTTAAACTGTCTATAAACATCACCTATGAAACAGGACAAGATTTTAGTTTAGGTAAGTTTGTATTGACAGATGGTCATTAAAGGATGGGCTTTATACGGGTTTGACTTTAAGATGTTTTGTCTACCAACAATGTTTTATTTGATTTTCAATGAACAACTGTGTATTGAACATAAATTCATTTTACCATATCTTTTCAGCCTTTATGTAAACATCTATCATACATATGTTTATATATGTCAGATCGATTAATAAGGATTGTAATGTGAAATAGCACTGCGACCCGCCTTGGCGATGCATGGTTTCTATGACAACGCTTTGTATGTGTATCACAAATAATAACGACAACCTGTCGATACCAGTATATAGAAAAATAATTGCTTAGCATATGAGACAAATTGCATTAAAATGTAAGTGTCCAGTAAGGACTTATGAGAAAAGTCCTATTATTTCTGGAACACCCCTCGTAATTTCTCATTTGAACTAGACAAGTGCATCGATATTGCCTCTTCGTGACTACGGGTTTGCCTGTCACATATACGAACTGTGTCAAACCGTGATTGTTCCATGTTTAGTTGGTTTTCATAATCTGATCTAGATTAATAGAAATACACCATCGTCTATCTAGCCAGCCAGAGTATGCATTTTTAATAAAACTGAAATACAGGACTATATAATCATGTCACATGAAAGAACTTGTTGGGATTGTTTTCTTATGTTTCGGTTTGTATTGTATTGGTGACTACATTTGTATGCATGATAGTAGTCTTGATGTATGGGGAACCAATAAATTTGAATTTGTTGTTCAATGGTTAGCGCGCTTGCTATCTAATCTGGAAACCCGGATACAAATCATAGTGGTGGAGCACGTATGCCCGTCATGTATCCTATGTCAATCAATTTGTTTCTGAACTCGCCATGATATGGAAACTGTCAACTGACTATGGAAGTATGAATGCATGTGGTTGAAATATAGTCATACAAATACACTTGTTAAATGTTATAAGTACATCAACTTGTAAGACTTATATATGTTTTTAGTATACATGATATCATGTACAGTTTTTGCAAAAAACCCTCAACACATCTATACCAGACATACAAACTCAAATACTTAAACATTGTAATATGGTTTTACATTATAAGCCATGAAAGTAATATAACATTTCTATATTATGTCATTGTTCTAGCTAGAAACATCTTTACATAAATCGCTACTGTGTTGGTGAACTTATAACATTTAATGAGTGTACTACTATCGCATTAGTTCATGTTTCAATATGTTTTAATGTGTAAGAATATAAATATTGTTTTTATTTAAAAAAAATTTTCAACTGTTATACACCGAACAAATACACCGTAAAATGGATTCGAACCTTCCCTGTACGGCGTCATCATCTAGCAATGGGCGATACTAAAACGTCAGAATGAAGTCAAACTTACTGAGATGGGCATGTGGAGAATCTACAAACATCATGTATACAACTTGAAAGAACTGATCTTCCACATTACTTTCTGTACACTAACACGGACTTACATATCTCATACATCCTGGTGGTTTTATAACATGTTGTAGTGAGTGCCAAGTCAGTGTAGCCGGTATCGTTAATATATCCTGGTGGTTTTATAACCTGTTGTAGTGAGTGCCAAGTCAGTGTAGCTGGTATCGTTAATATATCCTGGTGGTTTTATAACCTGTTGTAGTGAGTTCCAAGTCAGTGTAGCTGGTATCGTTAATATATCCTGGTGGTTTTATAACCTGTTGTAGTGAGTTCCAAGTCAGTGTAGCTGGTATCGTTAATATATCCTCGTGGTTTTATAACCTGTTGTAGTGAGTTCCAAGTCAGTGTAGCTGGTATCATTAATATATCCTGGTGGTTTTATAACCTGTTGTAGTGAGTTCCAAGTCAGTGTAGCTGGTATCATTAATATATCCTGGTGGTTTTATAATCTGTTGTAGTGAGTGACAATTCAGTGTAGCTGGTATCGTTAATATACACTTACGGACTTTGAAAACGCATTATTTGTTTAAAAACTTTATTCTTAAGTATTTGAGCTTCTCTGTAAACGTGTATTTTGTCCATATCTTTGTTAAAAATTGATCACACATGCTCATGTAAATGTATATTATGTTGGCTATCAATATGCGTAATGGTATTTTATGTATTATATATTGTATAGAGTAAAAGGTCGTTATGTAATGACATCCTCATAAATTAGTGGTCAGTCAAGTCCCCATACAATCATTCTCAGATGAAACAATACGCTGATTGAACGATAATATGTTATTCTCTGGCTTAGAATGAGAAGGTCGTAAGTACAAAATCAATATTTTAAGAAAACAAGAAAAATTTACTCTTTACTTTTGGAAAATCAAGCTTTTACAACCCTATTTTGATCAACATGACAAGTTCCGATGTCCATGAAAAAAGACTCATAAGAAGCACCTTGTGATGCTGATTTCAAATATGTATCCGTCTAATAATGCAGTAAGTAGTAGTTACGAACTTCTCATTCTAAGCCAGCGTATTCAAAGTGACTGGCATTCGATCAGACTAACAATTTATAAATAGCCGTGGCCTTTAAACAAACGGTCAAGATATATATTATTTGCCACTGTTTATTTATGTAATGTTAACACGGAAGGAATCGTGTAGTGCTACTTCTCAGAGAATTGTTCTGTTTTCATATGGCTCTGACGGAACTTGCATTATCACTCCCTAGTGATGTACCAATAATATGGACGAGGTTTGTATGAACATTTCATATTCGTTAGTATTATGAGATATTGTCGTAGTTTTAATCTTCAGTGATGAACGTGGTTGAACCTTGCCCCCCCCCCTCCTACATACTGATCTACATAATGACCATGACGTACAGATTTCAATGACCTTTAATGTCCAGACATCTAGATACTAGACACGGAGGTCAAGATAAATTATGTTTGACCAAAACAAACAGCTTGTGTTTCTATACAGTGCAAACAAAGAAAACATTGTTTCAATCATTCAATGGATATTGCTCAATATTCACAAACGATAAACAGGTAATACATTAGGTTACTAATCTAATTTTTTAAAATATCGTGATAAATTCAAAAACAGATAAATGTACTTAAAAAGTAGTGCACCAGATTCTACCGGATTGGTCATATAGCCGCACAACCACAGTCAGAAGTAGTGTAAATACACATGTGTGTGAACGGTCAACTTGGCAATCAAATTGTTCAGCTTAGGACCAATCAAAGTTCAAACTACGTTTATAATCACGGTGAACTCGTTCACTACATTTAAAAATGTTTTACTATGCCTTAAATGTGTAACTACCGTCAACCACAGTTTAACCTTTAGTTTAGTTTCGGTAAATTACGGTCAACTACACCAATAAGCGGTATATTACGGTTAACACTACACTAAGAAGCGGCAAATAACGGTCAACTATACTATGAAGCGGTAAATTACGGTCGACTACACCATGAAGCGGTAAATTACGGTCACCTACACTAAAAAGCGGTAAATTACGGTCAACTATACTATGAAGCGGTAAAGTTCGGTCAACTATACTATGAAGCGGTAAATTACGGTCAACTTTACTAAGAAGCGGTAAATTACGGTCAACTATACTAAGTCGCGGTTAATTACGGTCAACTATACTATGAAGCGGTAAATTACGGTCATCTACACTAATCAGCGGTAAATTACGGTTAACTGCACTAAGAAGCGGTAAATAACGGTCAACTATACTATGAAGCGGTAAATTGGTAAATTACGGACAACTATACAAAGAAACGGTAAATTACTGTCATCTACACTAATTAGCGGTAAATTACGGTCATCTACACTAATTAGCGGTAAATTACGGTCATTTACACTAATAAGCGGTAAATTACGGTTAACTGCACTAAGAAGCGGTAAATAACGGTCAACTATACTATGAAGCGGTAAATTACGGTCAACTATACTAAGTCGCGGTACATTAAGGTCAACTTTACCAAGTAGCGATAAATTACTGTCAACTTCACTAAGTAGATTTCTCGTAAGGTTAGTGATAGCCAGACTGTCACAGTAGATCGGTAATATTCACTGCTGACTGTCGAGTTATCTGTTGACATTGAGCAAACATACAGGGATTAACACAGACGATAGTGGACGAGCTCAATACATGCCAACATATCAAACAAAAATGAACGAGAAAGAATGCAAGCGTCACCGAGTGCTGTGAATTGTGCCCATTGCAATATACAATATAGCATGACACATACATCGTAATCACAAAACAGTATACATATGTACAAACTCAAGGTCAGCATGCCCCTAGCGCATACTCAGCTAAAATGGTATTCCCTATGAAATATGATTTTTAAACTGACCTCCTATATTTTGACCCAACTATGTTTATCTTAATAAACGATTGCACAGAACATAGTTTACGCAGGAGCGAGGGAGAGAATGTGCGATAAAATGGGGATTTTAAAACAAGGCGCGATTATATGTGTGGCTATTGTTGTATTTTCTCGGCTACAAACCTGGCTGGAGCCTCGACTTCCGGTCCACGTGGACGGCTACTGTCATCCTGCATTTCAACGTGTAGCTGATCAATTCAGGTATGTATGTACACAGTTACGATTTCAATTATCCTGCGAATGATTATTGATGCGAGCTTTATGTTAATTCACAGCTATTTGTAATACAAAACCTTTATATAGATGCATGCAATGTCAACAGTCGCATATCGCTGGCTTAGAATGAAAATGTCGTAACGACCTTATAGGACTAATGAATATTGGAAATATGCATAAGGCACTTCTTTTGAACCTATTTTGATGAATGTCGCAACTTGTCACCATGTGACGACCAAATTTAAGTTGTAAAGCTTGGATTACCTTATGTAAAGTGTGATTGTTAGACAGTTATTTCTTGTTTTCTTATAATATTGATTTTGACCTTTTCATTCTAAGCCAGCGATATGCGCAAATTGTATTGTAGACTATTGTGTTTTTGTGCTAGTATATATTTACTCATAACTCTTGCTGAAATTGCAACATACGTAGGTAAATGAATTATGTGGACAATATTTTGATTTGATAACAATCCAATTAGATCAACAAAATCTTTCATATTTGTGTGCGTTGTGACCTTTGAGGCGTATGTTGTAAATGCAGCTGTGTATCTACTATGCTAATGCAGGTCGTTGTCAGTGTATGTGCTTATGAATTAAGGGGAAATACTTTATTTTGTATTCTTTTTTTTTGTATTTTACCGATCTTCGGAAATTTAACATTGACAAAACATCCAAAACAAATAAGTTTGCACCAACCCGCCAATTTCTCGTACAGTCTAGTTAGGGTAAAAATCCAGTAACGCAGTGAGAGAATCCACTAGTACGGTGTAAAAACAAGTATGAAGGATTATACTTACAGTTCACTAACAAACTAAACTCGACCTATTTAAGCAATGGTTTTAATCTTTTGGGTACATATAAATGATGGCGTCACTTTCACCATATCCTAACTGGACTATACATACATTATATATTTCATGATACAATAACTCGTTGTAAGTAAAGTGTGATGGAACAATACGGTGAAAAATTGATGTCATGAACGGAACACCGTAGTTTAGTGTTCCGAACATGAACTTGGCAACTCTTGACATGTGACTTTTTATTATATTTAATTCAAGCAGACCAACGGCACATGGAGAAAAGGGATACCACGCAACCCCTGTTAATACTCAAGATATTAAATGTTTTCAAAATCCAGGTTATTTGCTTGCTTATACCTACAAACAATAGCTTAATAAAACACTTCATATATTGATGCTGTTCACCTGACAATATTCAAACGACAAATAAAATATCTACCCCCTCCCTATATTTCCCCGCTATTTTTGCGTTAAACAAAACCCCCGCACTCACTCGGCAGTGTGCGGACATTGGAAAGGTATAAGCACGTGACTTTCTCCTACTATCTACCGCCCTTCCCTAGGGTCGGGGCTGGGGTTTCAGTTATTGACTGGTGCATTACGTGTATACCATGTAGTTTTCTCTGCTCTATAACTATTCACACTCGGTTTCTATTTTACCACAGGGAAAACATGGAGTCTGGTAAGGAACCAGCCGGTGCTAACATTGCCGTGTATCATAGAGGTGTTCTAGTTGTGGATATGTGGGGTGGATATGCTGACATAGAATCACAAAGAACATGGACACAGGATACCATGTCTATCGGCTTTTCTGTTACAAAGGGTATAGCAGCCATCATGGCCGCCAGTATGGTGGAAAAGTAAGAGCTTTAGTTGTTGTATTTCACTATTTATGTACATATTGTATCCCATATACACACTGTGTTTCAGTATGCATCATGTGAGTGATCTATTTTACATATTTATTGTGTGAATCTTTGTTGACAAAGAGTATACTGTTCTATATTTCATACTACATGTAGTTAGTATTGACTTACATACGAGGGTCAGTCATTACAGTCAGCAATTACTGAGAGTTGTTAAATGATTCTCAGAAAATTAAGTATATGTATAGTTTTCAAATATTATCGTAAGCAATGGTACTAGTTTCTCACTGTTTTATTGCGAATTGTTCGATTTTATCCACATTGAATCTTGTTGCCAGCCAAAGACACACTCCGAACAAAATTTTATTTTTGGCGTTGCTATAGAAACATGACATTGTTTAATTTGCAAATCAATTATCAATATTTGATTATTTACTGGATATACATATGTATACGCATTTTATGTTCAATTTATCAGACTTTTGTTTTTGTTCACAGAGGGTATCTAGATTATAAACGTCTGGTGAAAGATTATTGGCCGGAGTTTGGACAGAACGGGAAAGACAATGTTACTGTAGAAATGTTGCTGAGTCATCAGGTATTATTGCTTATTTACAATCTCAAATCACTATAAACGTATAGCCTATCCATATCTCTCACAACATCAGCATCGTTAAAGACATATTATTGCTTATCAAAGAATAAAAAATAGTTGCGGTTTTGTCCATTTTCATTATCCACGTTCAATTTCATACAGAAACAAAAAACCGTTCAACATCTAAGTTCAAACCGTTCTCTCCCTATCTATTAGGGATGGTATTCAATGATAATAATACTAGATATTGAATACTAGTAGCACCCCAACCCCATTTCATTTTGAAATGCTTTCCTTTGTGCCTTTAAACATAGATACCCCAGCTAAAAATAAAATCTAGTTAAATTGAAAACAGTCATGATGTTTGAGTTATTAATTTACTTACAGTCCGTTCAAAGTTAAACGATAAAGGTTATAAACACAGACACACGGTTTCATCGATTTAATAACCTTAAATGAATCCGTGTCCCTGTGTTTATAAACAGGTAAACTATGCTTATATCGGGTACAACTGAGTTAAAGTTTATAGAGCTATATCTAACGGTCATTTAATGTCAAAATAATTACTTGTATCGTTTTTAGTATGATACAAGACTACCTTAATTGCAAATTAAAACTTTGGATGTGTTCTGTGTACTTTGATTCAATCGTCGAAACAATAGACGATTTTTATGATTTCAACCGTCGACTTAGGGTGTTCTAGAACACTTTCGTATGAAAACGGACAATTCGCATGTCCAATAAATCACAAGGAGTGTTTAAGTTAAGGCTAAAACGAAACATGGTATAATGGATATGAAAGCGTAATTGTTCATCAGTTTTTGATTAAAAAAAAATATCGTCATAAATAGCTCTATAGCTCTATAGCTCTATACACATTAACTACAATCCCCGCTATTCTTTCGAATTGGATAATTCCCTAATTAGTATTACTTGTTGATTCACTTGTAGTTAGGCTTGACGTATACATGGCACAAATCAACACCATTTACTTTCACACCATAATGTACTGTGTGAACGCCACTTAAGATACTTACGATATACCAGTATGTAATGTTGTTTGTAGGCTGGACTTGCCGCTCTTGATGAAAGTGTGAGTATTATAGTTACACGAGATGATCCGGCGAGATTTGAACAAATGTTGGCTTCACAGAAACCAATGTGGCCGCCAGGTTAGTGTACATTTGTACAATGTTTGCCTATGGTAGTATGTTGTAACCCTAATTTACGTTACAAACTTCATCCATAAAAATATTCTAGTTATAAGATAACCATCGACTTTATGCGCTTGTGGACTAACCATATAGCGTACAAAGCCAACCGGACTTGAAATATTATATTACTTGTTTACGTTAAGGATTTATGTGTTGTTTTAAAAGTGTCCGTTATAAATATTTTTACCCATATTATTTGACCAGCATGTTTACAAATGTATATCCCTTTAGGCTTACAAATTGTTTAACATGATTGCCTAAATCATGATCAGTGTGCACTTTTTGAATGTATAATTCACATGATATAATAATAAGAACGAACGAACGAACGAACGAACGAACGTTCTTTATATGAGCTATGAACATGTTACCAGAACCACACTATAATTTTGTTTTTGCCATGACAGGGAAACATTTATATTTTGGTTATACATTTTGTATAGGAATTGTTGCGTTCGTTCTTCGTGTTATTGTCCTGTTTGGCACTATTTGTATGTAGTTTTTTAAAAACGTTTTTCATATCTAAGGTACAGCCCATGGATATCATGCGACTACATATGGGGGATACGTGGATGCCTTGTTTCAAAAGGTGGACCCTAAAGGCAGGAATACGGTCCAGATATTCTATGAAGATTTTGCTGTACCCTATGGTAAAGTTTATTTTTTAGATTCAGTGCAATATTAATGCACAAAAACACACGATAGCTTTACTGTGTACATAATTTGAGGATTGTTGGGAAACGACCGTTGTATACGAGTATCTATCTATTTGTACTGCTTATACCTCGTCAGAGTATTATTCACAGGCCGGGTGATTTCAGAAAGAACACAGTAAATGATTTGTAAAAGAAGAAAAGAACCAAGAACATAGACCAAAAAAAAACAACCGATGTATATATAAAAACTAATGATGGAGTTGGGCCACTGCCTGCTTGACCGAACTCCTCTTTTGAAATCATTAAACGCGAAAGAAACATACAACCAAAGCATCCGCTAAAGTTATTTTTGCGGATGGTTGCTTTATTATTTGATCTACTACAAAACATATCCATTATAACAACACGTCCATGTTCTTCCAAATATGCATTTTCTAACATCACTGGCAGACTAGACTAAGTGGCGGACTAGAATCTTCAGTTTGGTTTAGTCGGATGCGCCATAATTCGCTGGCTTAGAATGAGAAAGTCGTGAGTACAAAATCAATATTTTGAGAAAATAAGAAAACTGTCGGAAAACTGCTCTTTACTTGTAGAAAATCCAACTGTTTGGACGTCAGTTTGGTCACTTTGCCAATTTTTTATTTTCATGAAAATAAGCCCACAAGAAGCGTCTTGTGGTGCCGATTTTAAAGATGCTTCAGTCTTATAAAGTAGTTTGTTGTACTTACGACCTTATCATTCTAAGCCCAAAGGGGTCCGACACGACTAAAAATCTATCACTTTACTCTATATAGATATAAGGGAAACAACTCAATGGAAAAACCCGAAATACCCATCTCAATATTGTGTCCAATGACTATTGCACACGAACACGACAATCTATTATCATACATAAAAACGCAACTTTAGTCTAATTCACTGCACTGTTCACTGACGCGTACGTAAACGAGTTAGATTTTTGCATTTTGCGAACTTTCAATGCACCATATCGGTGTCAGTGCACTCAGAATTTGACTAAAGTTTCCCTTACATCTATCTATGTAGTGTAAAGAGTGATAGATGTGTATGTGTCGAACCCCTATGTCTAAGCCATCAAATCATGCTGTCACTGAGTATACTTATTGATGTAGTAAATGTACCACAACCTGGTCAATATAACGACACATGTATTAGTTTTCATGAAATAAACTTCGATTCTTATTCATGTTTTCCTGATTCAGAGTTGGACATGTTTATGAATGCTCCATTGGACCAATATTACCGGGTAGCTCGTCTGTATAGCGACCCCTGGTGGCAAGTCTTATTGAAGTGCCTGATGAATGAACGTTATCGTCCCATTTTTGCGACCATGATGCTAGACAGTAATTCACCGGTTGCCCGAGCATCAAGAACGCTTAAGGAATTCGCACACGTGAGTTATGTTCTTTTGTTAATATATGCCGCAGTAACTCAGTGTGGGCAAAATCTTTTCTCAAATATTGGCATGTGTCTTTGTGGTACATATTTATTTCCAAGAGAGGCTGAACTCAAAATTATCGTCGCTAAATAGAAATAGGATTTTGAGTTTATTTAATAAAGTAACTTTTCAAGAGCTGCAATTGCAGATTCGGTCGGAATTGAGACATGCTGTACCAGTTCAGGCTAAAACAAGCACATATATCGCACCATCCGTATTCCGCAAAGGAGATACTGCAAAGTCTTTTAATTTCAATGGGACACGAAATTAAACCCCACGAAAATTAATGAGTGTACAGTATTAATATCAGCTCTCATTATGACAAACTGCATGATGTCGTTAATTCGCATACTTACTATTATTACCAAAAAGAAGATAAGTGCATGATTTTCGTGTGTGTGTTTGTCTGTTTCCTTTGCGCATTTCTTCCGTTTCTGTTGCAATTGGCAGCAGCATAACCAGTCCGAATGGTTTTAGTAGTGTTTAGTATGGTTTATAATTGTAACACAGTGTCTTCTCTATATATTCCCCAGGGTGGTGTTCCACAACACAATAATCCAGCGTTGAGAACTATTCAATGCTCCTGTTGCTATGCTACCGGTGCTGCAAGAGGATTCGCCAAACTTTATGGTATCCTAGGCAACGGTGGTGTATATAACAGCAAACAAGTGTTATCCAAGGAGTCAATCAAGAAATTATCAACACCACTTGCTACTGGACTAGACTTCGTACTAGGGGTGGAGACTGGGTTTGGCCCAGGGACTGGTGTGAAAAAGAACTCAGTGGTAAGACTGTAGTATATGCATTCATGAAAGTAACTCAACTTACAGTACAAGTATTGCATTGTTTAAGGCACTTTTAACTGTATCGCATGCATGTATTCAAGCACGTTTTGTGCATGCCAATTCTAATTCGGACTTTGAACATAAACTTGATGCTTTGGTTCACGAAACTTTGATGTATAGTTTCCTAAAGAGCATGGTTATTGTATTGAAAAGGCGATTTTACCTTAAAAGCATCAGTTTAAATACCCGCGTTTCTTCTATTGTAAAATACTAATAATGTTCAATGTGTAATAAATGATGAATACGATATTTGTCTTTAATAACAAATTGAAATAGCTAACATGTGAGCATTGTAAAAACTCTTACATTCACAAGAAAAATAATTATGAGTTTCGGATATGTCAAGCACCATGCTTATCTCGAGGATTTGACTTGTCCCGATGATATCTCGAGATAACGAAGTTTTACTATATTTATTTTCAGGGGCATATGATGGTGGGTCATACAGGTCACGGAGGGAATAATGCATATACTGATCCTCAAAATGAACTCGGTATTGCTTACATTACAAACTTCATTTCTATATATGGATATGGTGACGACCCGAGGTTTATAGATCTGGAAAAAGAAATATATGCATCATTGAAGGACTATAAGTTAACACTGAATGAGAGTTAGAGTTGAGAACAGGAGGAGTGTAATAGTAATTAATAACAAAGACACGCGTGACGTCATTCTCAATCCAAGATGGTCGCCGCGCATGCGCTGTGTTTGGTGCTTCATTACGCCTACTAGTATACTATAACAAGGCGTTTCAGTGCAGTAGCTATTGATAATGAATGTTAATAACGATTTGATGCGACTAGTACATGGTTTAAAGGAATGGATCTGTTTATTATTTGATAGTCGTTGTATATGTACAAAATCGTTATTTTGAGAAACCAAGAAAAAAATTATCCGATAATTACTTTTTACTTATGGTAAAACAATCTGTTTCAACTTCAGTATGGTCAACATGACAAGTTCCGAATTTGCAAATATAAGGTACATATGAAGCGCATTGTGATGCGGATTTAAATATATATCAGTCTTTTAAGGTCGTAAGTAGTACTTTCGACATTCTCTTTCTAAATGTAAGAAGTGTGTGAGTAATAAATTCAGGTAGTATGGCAATTAAACTATTGTTTCAAATAATTGCAGATACAAATGCATGCATGAATAATTAAAACTTGTAAATCAGAACGAAAATAAGACTTGTTAAGACTATTTCGGTATTAAGAAAACCTCTTAAATGTCAAAGGCGAATATTTGGGATATGGCAATTGAAAGACATGCATTATCCAAGAAGAAGATGAATGTATACATATTCTTAATAACGCTGTAATAAATTCTGTTATGCAAATCAGTGTTTCTTTTTACTTTTGGTGGAAAGGGGTCCGGTCCTTTTATTAAACCACTTTACTATATTTGTGTCGACATTGTCGCTTTATTTAGTTATAATGGAATAAATACATGTATTGTTTTAGTTGTTCGCATAAAGAACCAGAGCATACAATTTATCCATTGTTGTGCCTTTGTTGTGTTACATTCTGCTAGTTTCACATTGCTATACGTATATATGTACATGAAGTAGGTGCATTTCCAAAGTCATAGCTTTATAATGGTGAAGCTTTCTCGAGTTTGACATTGACGCCACTTTCAAAGATATTGCACACATGTATCGTTCGCATGACATCTACTGTCAATCAGTTTCGATTGCAAACCTTCTTCAACTTCATTAACGCCGCGAGGAAACGTACTGATGAGGGTTAAACAAATGTGCGAATTAATGTACAATGCCGAATGGATATAAAAAAGCACGCATTGCTAAGCATTGCTTAGTGTAGTTGTGTTGCATGGTGTTACTGATTTCTATGCTCGGCTGCTTGAGTGCCGCCTTCCCTGTCCGATTTCCTCATACCTTTTACGTTGCACGCAAGCATTACTTCTTCTATAGACTAGGAATACTTGCACCGGCCGGACTGTAGACTTAAGTGTCGGTAAACGTTACACAAGCACTTGGATGGAATGCAACCTTGTGACGTATGTCCTCTAGTCGATTAAATTGTCCTGTATAAACTGATAAGGTCAGAACTAAGTCAACCTCTGTCATTCAAGACAATTGCTAATTAATGTTACGCTACCTGGATAGTAAAGAGTGAAGGGTTTGTAAGCTAAAAATCTAGCAATCTAACTTAAATATTTGATATGCTCTCTTTCACTGACTTTGGACGTCTGATAAAGTACTAGCGTTTTATAAATCCAATCTTTGTTTAAGCGTTTCTATTCCAGTGAGGAAATTACGTATCATATCCGGGTGGAGGCACTCATATGCCGTCAAAATTCCCGCAGAATGTTAACTGGCAAATAAAGGGTGTACTCGGCTATTTACAAGTGACAATGTATTCGTATCCATTTACGACACCTTTAGGCCGAGGTTTTCTAGTGCCACAAGAGAATAATTACGACACAAACTCTAATATTGAACACCAAGAAGAAAATATTGGCAACCTTTTATTTCCTTTTAATGTTTCATTAAGCTCAGGTAACTGTTTCGTTGAAAACGTAAATTTTATAATTTTCTTTCTAAAATTAAGAATTTTTAAAATTTAGAAAAATATAAAGTTTCCATTTTTATATTTTCGTTTTCAAACTGCCGTTATCAATGATTCAGTCATCTATAAGTATGCAGACAACCATCCGAATACTCTGGCACAGAGAACTGACTATATAATATTGGAATAGGCCTTCTAGCTGACACAATACTACTAGTATGTAATGAATGAATGGTGCTCTGGTCACGATATTCAGAAGCATCTGGAGTACAAAATCTCATCTCAAATTAAGTGTTTGCTAAAATCTGAGTCTAAATTTGAGTTCAAGCCCAAAGTCTGTACATTTTACTGGAATAAACTCCGAATAGTGTTTACGGATGTGTGACTTTAGTTCAGGTTGAGATATTTTGGGATATCTTGATCAGATTCTTCACACTGTGTTAACAGAAAGGGTGTATATCAATGTAGTTTAAAAAACCCAAAACATTATTAAAAAGTAATAATTTTATTGCTATGAAATCAAAAATAATATTATGCATTTACACAAAATGGACAAAATCCCCACCCTATAAATTTCAGGGTGGACATAAAAGTCATGACTTTGACTTATGTAGAGGGTTATTGCTGCATTATTATCGATTATTGTGTGTTTTGTGAGGAACTTCTCTATGATTATGTTACAATAAAGGTTATTTGTTATTTAACATGCATACTATCAACTATATCATATATTATAGTCATGATGGGAATTCTGTCCACCCTGAAATTTATAGGTTGGGGATTTTGTCCACCCTATAAAAACATGGACGGGATTATGTCCAACATGTCAAAAATGAGGGGCCGGTATTCTGTCCATCCGGGACTTTGTCCTACACTCGTCTTTGAGGTTAAATAAATAACATAATATAAAATATGAATAACAATTTGTAATTGCATGTTCAGAACACAGGTAACGGTATCATTGATAACGTAAACAAATTATAATATCAATCATCTATAAAAGGCTGTGGATTAATAAAAACCGTGTTATGCGATTAATGTTAGCCTAAAATTAACTTCATATAATAAAATCCATTGCTTAAACTTTTACTGCCGCTCATGTAAATGCCGTAGGAACGGTCATTTTGATTTGGGTTGATTGTACCACAGTGATCGGTTTTGAAACAGTATCTACATTTCACAGTGTAACTTTTTAAATATAGGGTCAATTTTGATACAATTTGGCATGCAAGCAGTTTAAGCAATGCTTTGTATGAATGCATTTAGTTTATGAAGATATAGAGAGTCATTGTTTGTTCTTGATACCTTGAAATTCTGACTTCTTTAGAACAAATATACCTTTATAGAAAAATATAATTTGAACAAAAATATTTTTTCGTTTCCAAAGGCTTTATCAATGATACAGTTACTTGTGGATCAGAGGCGTTAAAGAGTGTAACAGTGAGCACAGGCATCGCACCTCTGATATGGTATGGTCTTAATGGTAAGGGTTGTAAACAGGTTGTTTTAGTGAGTCTAATTATAATGGCTTAGAAATATCAAATAGTACACTAATCATTGCAAAGATACATAAATAACATATCGACGGTGCCGACCCAAAACCAGTAACTCAATTTTTTTCGCGAAAACTTTTTTTGCAGCATCCGCATCTACTAGACGTTCAACGCATTTCTGTTTTGTCGCCATCTAAGTAACGCAATTGGCTATTTAAATGGCGAAAAGACAGAAATGCGCGGGACGTCTAGCAGATTTCGCGCCAAAATTGAGTTACAGGGTTTTGGTTCGGCACCGTCGATATTACATATTACGAAAGCACCATGTAAAGGAGGTATATAAATTTCCATACTTGGCAGACGGATCGTCATAAAATGCAGCTTGATCTACAGGTACAACTATTCATAATTATAAACCATTCCTGTTACAGGAAAGATGCTTGTGAAAAACAAAATATGGCGTCTTTATCCCACTTTCAACAAAATAAATAGGGATCAAATACTGATGAAGATCATGTTTGAAAGTCAGCCGTTCTTAAGTTCTTGATTAGAAAACAAATGGTCTATTTACTTAAAGTCACCTTGACCTTTGACCTAAAAATAAATAGGGGTCAATAAGTGTCAAGGACCAGCCTCCATATAAAGATTTTAGTCCCATCGATGCGTTAGCAATTGATCGGAAACAATTTGATCTTTTACTCATGCTAAAGGTTACAGTGACCTTGACATGTTACCTCTTTGTAAAGTTTGAAGATCCTGTGACGACAGGTTCTTGAACAAATTATTGGGCAGAAAGTATTTTTATACCTATTCATATGAATAGTGACCTTGGCCATAAGATGTGTGACACTAACGTATAGAATTATTCTTAAATTTCGTTATCCATACGTTTTGTCCGTTATTGCTCACGAATTACAAATTATTGTTAACTATTATTGTCTAAATACATTCTATAGTAACGTATTTTTGACAATTTTCTAAACTTCTTTCATATCACCACGTATAACCACGTACGCTTCCTGCTGCACAGCGCATGCGTGATGACCATCTTTACTGTACTTGTACCAATGACGTCACAGGCTTTTCCATTCTGCTGTTGTTGACTTTAACTTTTGCCCAGTGTAGAAATGTAGTCCTTTAACGATGCATATATTTCTTTCTCTATATTAAGGTACCTCGGATCATCACCGTGTCCATATATGGAAATGAAGTTTGTAATGTAAGCAATACCAAGTTCATTTTTAGGATCTGCAAAAGCATTTTGACCTCCATGACCTGTATGTCCGAACAACACGTGACCCTGAAATAAGTAATGCAAACCATTTAGGTAATAGAAATGCGGGTTATTTTACTAACCCACGAGAAAAACATGTTTTTGTTAAAATATGCTAACAGTCGTTAGTTCGCGAGGTAGAAGTAGAATCATTGAACTATCACAAAGGAATATATTAACTATCATCATAAACAACTCACGCTTTCACATTTAATTGTTGTAATTGGACACATAATAGCCTATAAGTTTGACATTGGCTTTGAAATCCTATGTAACATGGTTAAAACACACACTGGTAGCTTGCCATTGTCCGCCTCATGCCACTGTTACGATTGTTTAACAAATGGTATTACATGAATTGGCGTTGTAATAGAGGCATTTACAAGTGTTGCATTAAGTGCTAGTCAAACTCAATTGCTATATACTAGTAACCATGTCACGTCGTGCTTCTTTTAGGATGTGCAGTTTGCCTCGTTCTGATCACCTCGGTTTTTATCCAATGGAAAATACCTCTGACACAACCTCTGTATCTACCGGAGACAAACGGAAATGGCCGAGCTTTTACGATTGCAGTTTGCCTGTGACAATTTTATGTCCGTATTATAAATAATGTTACAAATGATTTTAAGTAATCATAATTCAAGTTCTTACTTCAGATTTTGTTCTCACACTAGTCCCCGGACCAAACGTCGTCTCAACACCAAGTACCAAATCTTGTCCTGACACAAGTGGTGTTGATAATTTCTTAATTGACGCCTTTGAAAGCACTTGGTTACCGTTATATACACCGCCGTTGCCAAGGATACCATAAAGTTTGGCAAATCCTCGTGCAGCACCGGTAGAATAGCAACAAGAGCATGGAATATTTCTCAAATCTGGATTATTGTGCAGCGCTACACCACCCTGGGAAATGAAAAGACAAATGAATACCGGTAGTACATGTCAATGACTAAAGACATTGGCTACATAATATTTTACATGCATTAGTCTCTTTAGCTTATGTATATACAATCTAATAAGCAATAGCAAATCCATTCATATTTAGTCAAACGTGTATCTACTAAGTCGTAAATTAAACATAAGATGCTTGTAAAACACATATGTCCCAATGGCAGCTCAAACGTCCGAAAGGAAAATGGTGAAAGTGACCTTGATCTTGACCAACAGGCTTCAAAACAGGTGTCATCTACTGTTGCTGGCCAAACCCCCTGTAAGTTTGTAGATACTAATGTAAAGCGTTCTTTAATTTTTAAACGCAAACCTTTTGGTCTAATTGACCATTGACTTACTAACATCAAAATATATTGAAGTCATCTACGGTTGCTGGCCAATCTCCATGTAAAGTTTATTAAGAGACGGTCGTGTTTTAACTTCCAGCTCCCCCGCACTACCTGAGAAATATTGGGAATTTTCACCGAACAAATACTCCGGGGACAATATTTAGTTGTCAGGGACCGGGAAATACCGGAGATTTTACTATCAGCCGTTCCCCACCCCTGCAGGGCCGTGGAATTGCGGGGGGTTTTGACAACCCTAAAGTAAAAGTCCCGGCCCATCCCCGGGGTGGTAGACGTAGATGCAACTGACAGGTGTTTTACAGCTCTATATTGAGATCCACGTGTTCTAACTACTAAGCTAACGGACATAATGGAAGAATATAACTTACGCCTGTGAATTCCTTAATTGTCTTTGCCGCTCTGGATATGGCTGAGGACTTATCAAGCAGCATAGTTACGAAAATAGGTCGATAACGAGGCTCAAAGACACACTTCAATAACACTTTCCACGAGGGTGGGCTGTAGAGACGTGCTACCCGGTAGTATTGATCCAATGGTGTCGTCATAAACATGTCCAAGTCTAAAATGGAAAATTGAATTTGTAATACATGTATTATAGTAAAATCGTTATAAACACATATTAAGGAGCGGTGACCTAGAGGTAGGGCGCGCGCTTCGGGATCGAGAGGTCTCGGGTTCAAACCCCGTCTGGACCACTGGTCAATTTCTCTGAGCAAAAATAACCCACATGCTCCACTCCACCATGGTGTACATTGGTACCTGTGAGGATAGTGTCTATTTTCTGGGCGCCGCAGATCAATGTTGACTGTCACACCCACAGGAGAGAAATAGTCTCTCCAAGGAGACACGAGCATAGGTTTCCATACGTGGCCCGGTGAGCAAGGGAAATTTAAAATATCGAAGGGTGCTAGGGCGGCTGATAAGATGCCTAGAAAATCGGTAACTTAACTTCTTTTAATTGTTTAAATGTTATGCATATTTACTACAATCAGCCTCATACCCAACATAGCACATCAAGGGTACATCAGTACATAACCCTCAGTATGTATCTAGCTAGTGTTACTAAAATAGTATATCTCTTATGGAGACTACCCGAACACATTTCGGGCAAAATACTAGTAACCCATAATTCACCAATAGACGACGGGTGCCGAGCAAATGGGCAACAGGCAATGATTGATCTTGTCATTCGTTGCTACCAGTTGTATTATGATTTGTATTGTACACTTTGCCTACTGCCTGTACCCTATTTAATGTGTTTATTTCTGTTTTGAGTGCTGCATTGTTATAAACAATTAGGGCTGTTGGAGTGAGTATTTGAAACATGTCTCACGTTTGTTTCGGTGGTTGCCCTAATGATTCGTTGGTGTTGTTCTGTTCCTTTCTTGGCTCCAATTGGTGTGATTCTTTGAGCCAAGGTGTTTATGTAACATGCTGCTCTCCTTGTCGGTAAAATTATCCTTGATTTCTAACACTCCTAGCATATGCATTCTGACTACTGAGAAATACAACATGGTTGTACCAGAATTCAAAAGCTTACCGTAAGGCTTAGCAAAATCTTCATAAAATATCTGAGCAGTATCCCGTCCTTTTGGGTCCACTTTCTTAAACAGAACATCAACGTAGGATCCATATGTTCCAGCATGGTATCCGTGCCCGGTACCTGTGTATAGATGGCAACATACAAACTATATTCACATGGTAACTGCATTGATTGTGTGCCCCTCACTTATTTATAAGTTGGGTCATATAACATGGGTGATATCCACACAACAAAGTCCAGTACCTGTGTATAGACGGCAACATACAAACTATAAACACATGGTTACATACTCCATTTATTTTGTGTCCCCCTGACATCTGAACCTGACCTGACCTTTATGCAACAATATACAAGAAAAATGTATTAAAAGATTCTTGCTTGGAATATATCAATTTCCGCAAGCAAATCGTGCGATATCAGTATTTCAAACTTGTGTTTGTAATTACATCTCGATTCGGGATAAAGCTTGACCAGATTGAACTGAAACTCATCAAAGTCCGTAAAGCTCGTCCGGCCATGCTCGGTTGTATTCGATGTGTATGTTAATTTACTAAATACCGTTATCTCCGGACTTTTACGAATTATGCAAGGAGTCACAGTTTTATCTGGTAGGGCTATACTCTCCAATTATGAAAACGTACAATCGGTGTTGAATATATCGGAAAAATATCGACTGTTAAATTATGCTAATCAAAATGTCAGGCTCGTGTCAAATTAACCAAGCTATATGTATGTGCCTTCGCGCGGGTTTGAACCTAGATCGTCAGATAAGATGACAAGCGCACTTACCACTGAGCATTGGAGGCACATGCGTACAGCACAGTTTAACAACTAAAATGTATAGATTACCGTGAAGCCGTCAATCTTTAACATAGTTATATATATATATATAGCTATATTTCATTAACTATATACCCCAATGGGGGCATCGGTGTCCCATGTACATGCACACATTTCTAGTTGTATATACTGGTATTCATCTGCTCAAATCTCGGGTATTGGGAATCACTTACTAGCTTACATATTTGCAAAACGATCTACTAGAATATTTCAGAAATGCGTAAACGACTGCATGTATTAAATTTAATAGTGTCAGGCCGTTTTGATAATGCAACAGTCAGTTGCAACCACGACCCCCTCCCCGGGAATGGACGATGGACATCCGGGAAAATGGTCGTATTTTTACCGAAACTATACACCAGGGGCACTATAAAGTTGCAATCGGTCGGGGAAATACAGAAGATTTTACACAGGGCGGGAGAACGGCGGGAGTTTGACAAACCGAAAGTAAAAAAATGTCCCGGCCATTCCCAGAGTTTGGACCGAAGATGCAACTGCCTGATGCATAAATGAGGTATGAAAAAAGTTTGATCATGTCCTGTTGGCTACAATCGTTACTAACCTGGTGGCCACATAGGTTTCTGTGAAGCTAACATAGCTTCAACTTTCGCCGGATTATCTCGAAAATCAAGCAAACTCACACTTTCATCTAGCGCAGCAACACCAGCCTTGAAATAATAAATCGCATTCGTTACATAACATACGGTGCCGATCAATGATCACAAGATATAACTTTCTATTCGGGTAGTTCAGTGTGTATGCGGTCTTTAATGTGTCACATTAAAGATATATAATTGATCTGACAACCTGGGTTTCAACGTGCTAGGAAAAACATGCCGTGAGTATCGGTCGTCACTCCCAGACTGTGCAATAAATATGCAAATTAGTCTTAATTAAGTGACGTAGCCTATTGTCATACAATTTTTCCAATATTTTAATAAAATAAGTATGCAATTAACACTTAAATTATGCAAGATTCTCTTTCGTGTTTATGATTCACAAATCCAATCCGGACGCCATCTAATGATCGGTCGGGGGTTTTGTTCTATGAACCAATACAGGCAATAACATACTAATAGTAGTCCCGAGTGCAAAGCAAGAAACTGGTCAAGTGACAGTAATTAATTAGAGACAAACACAGCTTCATATTCATTATTTCGTTTCTAGCATAGCACATATTCTGCACTTGACTGCACAGCGAGACATGACAGCCGGTGCACTCCTTTCTTCCTCGGAATGCTAAGTACGGAGCAATTTTGACGCGTTAGTTGCGCTTTAAACGTTAAATCAAGACCGTTTCGTATCTATGTGTTTAGGTTAAGCTCTCAGTTTAGTATAATACGTAAACAATGAAGAAAAACATATAGTATACTAGATGAAATCAGTTTTAATTTAATGTTTATTTTCTTAACTGTACAAAACGTTAAATGGTTTTTAATTGATCATGTTTTCTTATACCTGATGACTCAGCAACATTTCTACAGTAACATTGTCTTTCCCGTTTTGACCAAACTCGGGCCAATAATCCTTCACTAGACGTTTATAATCCAGGTACCCTCTGTAAACAAAAAGAACATTTTGCGCAAACTGATAGTGAAATATTTCAGGAAAATAATCAAAAATCTCCAATTTAATATGCGACTATCCTGTACATGTATCCAATTATGTCAGAGGCGGTGTCTGCGATCTTTGGTTGCTAACATGCATACTTTTATGCCATGGCATTCGTTAGACATTGAAATACGAACCAGACATCTGAAAATTCCGTGTCAGTTCGCTCATTTTCAAATACATAATGAATAGGAATATTAAAATACGATAAAGATGAATGTGATAAGTCTTGTCCGTGCATGTAGCCAAGTACCCCTGTGAATCATTTACTAGTCTGGCCACCCGACTCGATAATACAGTTTATCAAACAAATAGCATTACTTTTTTTCAATTTTATCTAAATAAAATTCTGGGCTTGATTATCTATGTTTGAGGGTGCAAAGCGAAAGAATTTCATGAATAAAGAGTAGAGTGAGGATTTGTCTTTCTAAACATAGGGTCCGTTAGACAGACTAATCATTAACGCGTAGATGTTTTAATACGGAAGCAGTAAACATAATATATTGCCTCTTTCGTTTTTACTAAAGTAGGTGGTATATGTTCTAAAAGAACGTTTAAAAATTATATGAATATTATATACTTATGCTATTGTAATGAACACAACTCTCTTACTTTTCCACCATACTGGCGGCCATGATGGCTGCTATACCCTTTGTAACAGAAAAGCCGATAGACATGGTATCCTGTGTCCATGTTCTTTGTGATTCTACGTGTGTCAGCATATCCACCCCACATATCCACAACTAGAACACCTCTATGATACACGGCAATGTTAGCACCGGCTGGTTCCATGCCAGACTCCACATTTTCCCTATTGTATATAAAATGAAAATACTTGTAATAATTGTTTTTAAATAAATATATAATATATCTATAATAATACATACAAATGTATACTAGTACAATATAATGCATTGCTTAATATGGTGCCTAAATAACCAGAGACCATGCTTGGCGTGTGCTTACTTCAGCACCTTGAAGTAAAATATGTATTCCTTAAATTCAAGTGTACCAGTAAACAAGAGTCTCGATTTGTGTATTTTGAAAAATGCATGAATACAATACAATTGTATATTGTAGTTTTCAATCAGCATACGAACAGCTAGGGCCTACTATACTGTAATCGTTTAAATAAAAATCATATTGTGACTACATCCTTTACACTATTTTTTAATCTCAAATTATTCATGACTAGGGCAGTTTCAGACAGGCTGCTGATAAGCGGAAGTAGAAAATAAGAGGTATACAAGCTATACTACACTTCGCTCACAGCACAGTTTAACATAGAGTTTAAGAGGGTTTTACAACATAACGGCTGGTCAATGATCCGTTGTTAAATTATGATTTAATAATTTATAACCATGAAATGATTCTACAGGATGGTGGAACATTTAAATTTACAGATATTTGACACAATAAATATATCATATTAAGCCTTGAAGCTTTAAATACTTGATCTTTTCAACAATATAATTTAGACTGAACTGGTATGATGACATTTTGGGTTAAATATAACGTTATATGTGTTCTATTTGTGTAGCGCTTAATTCAGCATAGTTAATTTATAAACTTAATATTAATAAAAAACATTAAAGTGGTTATCACTGTATTAATCGCGAATTGCAATTAAACAAAGGGCTGATAACCAAAACTGGAAAGAGCAAGTCCCTACCACACGTTTGAAAAAATGCAAGTTGACAACATTTGCAAGGCGGGATTGTATTGCACTGGTTTTGGGTGGAGCTGTTAGTGTTTTTTTTACCTTCTTCGTGACCCTTAGGGACAGAGATTTAACCGGGATCCGCAAAAGTAAAAGAACCATCACGGTTTTGGGACCGAGCTTTCAATTGACTGGTGCATTATCAATTTTGGAAAATAACAGTTACTCCTATATCTGTATACATTCTTAATCTTCATAGTTTATACATTCTAAGGACATCATAAATCAAATGGTTGAACTTGACAATGAATATTATGAGGTTAAGATTGTGTTTTATAAGAGTATTTAATAATACTTAAAATATTAATATAGTGAAACACTCCTGATACAAACGCTAGTACCACAATGTATGTACAGTTTATTTTTAAGGTTTTATGCTGTTGGCCCAATTGAATCACATATAAAAGTAATTACCAGCAATAATTTTCAAGCAATTAAAAACATGTTACTTTATTTTCTTCATGTAGACTCCCATACTATGATTCTGACACTCCTGTTAGAATATCTTCCAGGATCAATTTCAAGTTTATATGAATACATGCATTATAACGTGTACAAAAATAGAAATAATAAATAAAAGAAACAAACCAAAGAGATCAAAACTCAATTAACGTTACTTGCTACTCAGTCCCTTTTTATATTATAAGTGGTCAGTATTAAGTATGGCCTCAGCTAAAGGCACTTGTGTAAGCAATTGCACTCTTCTGTAATGCAGATGTTGTATATATAAAGTTACAAGTAACACAGTGTGTCAAAATATATGTCCATAGTACAAATAATGTTGTATACAATACAAATGTATCATATTTGTTATGAATTAAAGGAAAATAAGCATTTAAGTTAAAGTTAAATGATGATGAATATGTAATATGTTAACAATAGTAGTATCATAGTTTACTATCTTAAACAGAATTTGTATTGTGTTTACTATCATCTCAGACTGAATATTTTAATAATGATTCAGATATAACTGGACATTCCATCTAGTGTGTCAGATTACCTTACCTGTAAAGTGTAATATACCACTAAAAAGCACCCATATTGCAAAGGAGAATTTGATAGTAAGTTAAATGTATATTAAATTTCTTAGACTGAAGTACTAATTAGTTTATTCTTCAAAACAAACCCTTTATTCGTTAATTAGATAAGGTCAGCTGATTGAATACAACACATTCTCCTTCTATAATTCAATGTAAACCTACTATACAGAGAGATAGCCAACATACAGTGTATACCTCTTATTTGACAAGGGCGGTGCAGAGATAACTCTGCTGGATTATTTTGAAACTGCCCCATTGACGCAGAACTAAAATACAACGTAACAAACGATTGCTGTAGGCACAAATACACACATGTAACCATTACAGCACAAACATAAGCCACGCCCCCTCCCACACTGCAGTCCCCGCCCTGTATAATAATCGACCATGCTATAGCGAGTCTTTCCGTTAGGCTACATTACTCATTCATACATAAACAGGCCTATAATCAACAAAATTCATTACACTGCACGTCGCCACATAAAGAACAAAATTTACATCGTGTAAATACCTATCGCAGTTATATGTGAGCATAATTTTACAGATAAAAATAGTTAGAAATGTTCTTAATACTAAACCAGAAAGCGATGTGCTAAATAATGAACTACATGTATTTCAAATAACGTAAGATATGTCGGTACATGCCCATTCAAGCGAATCACTCATAAAAAGCAAAGAGCAGTATCATAAATTAATATACATCAAAACTCTATATGGCTAAAAAACACAAGTGTATACAATGTTATATATATACGATTTATTGATTTTATCATTCAAAATAGCGAGTGTACATTGGATACTAAATATATCATATGCATACATACCTAAATAGATCAGCTACACGTTGAAATGCAGGATGACAGTAGCCGTCCACGTGGACCGGAAGTCGAGGCTCAAGCCAAGTTTGAAGCCGAGAAAATACAACAATAGCAACACATACAATCGCACCTGGTTTTAAAATCCCCATCTTATTACTCACTCACACGCTCAATACATATACATATAAGGCAGTCCTATATTCTATCGTAGCAAAGAAAAGAACACGCATACACCACAATGATGTAGGCGGGGTTAGCCCGGTATGTCTATCTGCCTTGTTCAAAGTCAAACACCGCGACGGGACTAAATTACACACATTAAAATAGTTTATTAATTGTGTGTTCAACATTGGCTCATGATTTGGTAACGAATACGAATCATTCCAACTGATTTCATTCCTTTAATTCTTCTGAACTAATATGCAAATTAAAATTAATAAGCTCCACGTGTTATGTTAAAAACACGTGCGTAACAATTTGAGTTTGCTATCCGTAGTTATTTCAAGACACATGCTTGTCTGTTGTGTTATCAAAGCATTACATTTTGCGGAAACCTTAAAATAATGTCTGAATTTAAACTACAAATATGTCTTTATTCCTTTGACAACTATACGTAGTTAATGGAAAAGAGAGCTGCAATACAAAAAAAAGAAATTACGAGTTTTTAAGGTTGTTTTCAGCTGTTCAGCTGCTCAACCACCCTTTGACATTTTAACCTCCCTTGGTCATTGGGCTACCAAATCTACATTCGAGTCTCCCTCGGGAAACCTTTTCTCTCTTGTGTGAGGCAACATCGATCTGCCGCTCCAAGTAATAGACACCGCCCTCACAGGTACCAATTTGCACCTTGGTGGAGTGGAGCACATGGATTATTCTTGCTCAGAGAAATTAACCAGTGGTCTAGACGAGGGTTGAACCAGGGACCTCTCGATCCCGAAGTGCTCGCCCTGCCTTTATGCCTTCGCTCCCCACATCAGGTGGCTTTGGTAATTGTTTTACGATCATCTCATGTCAGTGGTAACTCTTTTGGTGAATAATGGGTAGCTACAGTTTGGCTAATTTGACACGAGCCTGACCTTTTGATTAGCATAATTAAACAGTAAATATATTGCCTACGTTTACAACACCGATTGTCTGTTTTCATAATCGGGAGTATCACAAATACGATTAAGATGTAGTACAAACACAAATCTGAAAAACCGATATTTGCGGAAATTGACATATTCAAAGCAAGAACATTGTAATATATTCTTGCACAAAGGTCAGGTTCAGGTCAAAATAGCCAAACTATACTGATCATTACATAAAAAACGTGCGGCATTGTTTACCATACCTATCGCTGATTCAGAGAGAATAACAATGCAATCTGCATACAGCAAGCTAGAGATACGTCAAACTCGTTTAGTCGAGATGGTGATGGATAATTAATTATACATTACGATCAAGTGCATTAGATCTGTTCGACATAAAAATGACTAAATAATGTTTGTCATCGTAGCTCAGTGATTAGAGTGTTTGCTTTCTAATGTAGCGACCCGGGTTCTAAATCGGACTGAGGCTTAATATGAGAAGGACATAAAAATCGACAGTTTGAGAGAAAAAAACTGTCTGAAAACTACTCGTTAATTATGGAAAAACACACTTTTTCATCTTCGATTTGGTCAACACGATAAGTTCCGATCTTCATAAAAATAGGCCTATAATAATCGCATTGTGGTGCAGATTTCAAATATGTATGAGTCTTAAAAGTAGTACTTACTACCTTCTTATTCTAAGTCAGCGATATGCTCGCCATGTGAGTATTTCAGCAGACTGACTAACTCATAAATACTAGTATATATGCCCAGACCACGTTCATCGTTTCCGCAGAGGATTTTCATGACCATAATGCACTTAATTGGAGATACCATTATGCACCAGTCAATTGAACCCCACCACCTCGGGATAAGGCGGTGATATTGATGTTTTTGCTATTTCAAACCTAGCGTAAAAATCCAGAGACACTAGGGCCATTCTGAGATAAAAACTGCCGCCCATATTCCCGTCCTAAAGCAGTGAAATATAGTCCCGGTTGTATTTCTAGCTAGTTTGGCGCGGAACAGAAGCCCCACACTTACCTGATAGTGTTGGGACATCGAAAAGATAAAATACCGATAAAGTTTTGTGGGCATTCTCGTGGTGCTTTATTTAGTTCTACTATGTCAAGAAAAAACATCAGAGTTCTCACTTATATCGATTGCTTAGAATTAGAAGGTCTTAAGTGCCACTTACGACCTTTTAAGCTTCATACATATTTAGAATAAGCATCTCAAGGCGCTTCTTATGAGCCCATTCTCATAAAAATCTGAACTTGTCATGTTGACCAAAATGAAGTTGTAAAAGTTTGTTCGACAGTTTTTCCGTGTTTTCTCAAAATATAGATTTGGTAGTTACGACCTTATAATTCTAAGCCATCGATATGTAGCTACGCGCCTGTGATAAGAATACCTAAAACTATGATAGAATATTCTATTCATGAAAATTAAGACTCCATTACAATGTCGATTTCCCTCCACATGTGTAAGATGCTGATGATTTTTCGTTATTCTTCAAGCTTCCAAAATAAACTCACCAGTTTTACTTGTTATATTATATAAAGGAGAGATAATGCACAATTTGCTCGCGGGCAGGCATATCTAACGCCAAAACTTGATATATATTCATGCATTAACGTTAGAAACCGACTGATATACAAATTATATACAGAAGTGTCTTTATCGTAAATACTAAATAGGTAGTTATTTACATGTAAAAAAATGTCAGACTATACGTCCAAGCGTAGCAATACGTTTTAAGTTTTAAAGTACGCCTTGTTCATATTCACGGCATACACAGTATTTCTCTGAAGAAATACGCATTGCGTATGCGTGTCGACCATTTTGTATTAATGACGTTACGAATGACGCCACATGTGTCCTACAGGTATTTAACATAATGTCACACTATTCCTCTTCTAGGCCAGTGTGGAAATGTAGTCCTTCAATGAAGCGTATATTTCCTTCTCAAGACTAATATATCTCGGGTCGTCGCCAAATCCATATATGGAAATGAAGTTTGTAATGTATGCAATACCAAGTTCATTTTTTGTATCAGCAAATGCACTTTGACCTCCATGTCCTGAGTGACCCACCATCTGGTGGTCCTGAAAAACGTTAAGTGAGTATAAACATTTCGAGGACTCAGTACAAAACTATGGTATCTACATCAATATATCACTGGCTTAGAATGAGTAGGTCGAAACTACGACTTACGATCTTATAAGACTGGTACATATTTGAAATCTGCATCATAAGGCGCTTCTTATGAGCCTGTTTCATGTAAGTCGGAACTTGTCTTGTTGACCAAAATGAAGCTGTAAAAGCTTGTTTTACCACGAGTAAAGGGTTAATTTCAGACATTTTTTTCTAACTTGTTTTGTCAAAATACCGATTCTGTACTTACGACCTTCTCATTCTAAGCCAGCGATATCTTCTTAACAAGACAATGCTGTTTTCATTTTATTTGGGTTCCCTTTCGGTTGATTAAAAGTTCAAGTCTGAGAGAACGTGTACTTCGTGTATGGCTTGCTTGTGGATTGTGCAACGTGTTGAAGAAGTAAAAATTAATAAGGTTTCTTACCAGTGAGTTCTGTTTAATGGCTGTCCCTGGACCCCATGATATTTGCACACCAATGGTTAAGTCTTTTCCTGTTGAGAGTGGCGTCGATAGTTTTTCGATTGACTCCTTGGACAACACTTGTTTGCCGTTATATACACCACCGTTTCCAAGGAAACCATAAAGTTTGGCAAATCCTCGTGCAGCACCGGTAGCATAGCAACAGGAGCATGGAATACTTCTCAACCGTGGGTTATTATGAAGTCCTACTGTACCCTGTGGAATAAAAAGGTAGAATGTGTTACCTTCATCCATGCGGGCTTATTTCTACTGACATGTTATGGATCACAAGCTAGTTGAAGCTATATGTATGAACTGTGTATCGGTATTAAACCAAATAAATTTCATGAGTAGATAAATATTGTTTTCCACGTTTGTTATTTATTCAACATCAAAACATAGAAATGAAACACAATAAATAAATCTATCATAAGCCCGTTTTATCTGTACCGAACACCTAATTTAGAATTTATCAAGGTAGTTGAATGCTCTAGCAGTTCATGGGCTACGTTTGTACTAAACATTATTCAACGATAGTAAAAATCAGACAGGGAAGGCAGAACTCTATTGAACCAGCAGCTAGAGCATAAAATGCAAACAATGACACCCTAACAGACAACGAAACGATTGGCTTGTATATTAGAGTCCAACTATAGATGTCATTTATTTAACGAAATTGGATAACTTACGGCTTCAAATTCCTTAATTGATTTTGATGATCTTGCTATGATTGAATTGCTATCAAGCATCATGGTTACAATCAAAGGGCGATAATTGGGCTCAAATAGCATCTTCCATAACCCTACCCACCCGGAGTCACTATACAGACGTGCTATCCGGTAATACTGGTCCGATGGAGTCGTCATAAACATGTCCAACTCTACAAAGAGAAAATTAAATCATAAAGGAAGTGAAATTATGTAAGAAAGATATATTATAATTATGAAGTGTAAACTGAGTAGAAAAAAATCACAATAACTTGCTTACATAGCGTACATCTTGTTTGTGTGAAGCCTACTGCTGTAAAGGAGTTGGGGACATCTTGGTTAACAATTACGAACCGTATAAAATTAATATCTCAATACATTATGAAGATACAAGGGTTTACTTTTTTCTTTCACAGGATGCCCAAACCTATCCGTCTTCGGACTCAAAACGAAGTTATGATTTGGTATGACCTAACAGTATATAAGTCATATTCGTACTAGTAGATATTATTACCCCTCACTTGTTTCGTAATGTTAATTTCCCATAGACAAACAGGTAGTATTCTTACTATTACGATCAAGCGGATCAATACACCACGTGATTGAACATTTTTTTACTGTCAGCAGGGTGATAGTACTTTTTTGACAGTACTTTTTATGTCACGTGGTCTATTTATCAATGCAAAAACAACCATGGCGGCGTATTCCACCCGCATAACCATGGTTTTAGTTCGAGTTCTCAATACCCAGCCACGTATTGGGTGCTGAAAAGTATTCCAATAATTAGGTCTCTCTACGGTATCTTTGAAACACATTAATACTTTTCGCTTCATATTTTCTTTTGAGTAGATTGGAGTTGTTTATTTTCCGGTTAGCGGTCCAAGATGCTGGGTGTTGAATCCTTTAATAATCAGGTAATTAACTAATTACACACGATTTGAGTACTTGGGGGAAACAAGGAACATGGTCTTTAACTCGTATAATTAATACATTATGCCATGAAATCGTCTCCTGTAGAGTTCACTGTAAATTACACCTTGTGAAATTGAAAGTAAGTTCATTCGTACCCGTAACGATTCGTACCTAACTATATCTACCAAAAATAGATTGTGGACGAAAAAAGTTCGGGGTAATAAAATAAATAACACAAACACAATCGCTTCGCCCTTGGGTAACGGTACTTTCCTCAGGCTGACATTTTTACTGTCACCCTCAAAGCTATGTGTTATTTATATACTATTCACTCACATAAACGTGGTCGTGAAGGAATTGAAGTCTGGAAGCTTCAAATAGAAGCTGGATATTAAACAACGGTGCCGTTTTCGCAATAAAGAATGCTCGAAGGACCATAGTACGTGTATATCGAGAAAACATGCTAATTTTAACAACTTACCGTAGGGTTTGGCAAAATCTTCATAAAATATCTGAGCAGTATCCCGACCTTTTGGGTCAACCTTCTTAAAGAGGCGTTCCCTATAACTTCGTCCGTTGTTATTGATTTAAAACATACTAGACATTAATCAGCATTACGAATGCTACAAAAAAACACAAAATTTCACCCAAAAAATCCCAACAGTTATTAAAAAATTAATAAAAATATATTTCCATAACAAGTGGATTAGGTGGATTGAGACGCCAAACGCTTAGCCTTTAGTACTGCCTGATTAAAACAAGAAAAGCCATTTTCTACGAATCGGACGACAGTGACTAAAATGGGAAAGACAAATACACGTTTTGAAATAATTATTTTGATGTTGATCTATCTATAAGATGATATTCGAGTTGATTAAGAACAAAATAGTACATTATATTCATTTCGTTGAGATTATATGCGTGTAAATCAAAAGAAATCAACGATATCGTATTTTGTCATCTCCGTTGCGTCCGCTTCGTTGAACAATGTCCGTTTCGGATTTTAATCACACTGTTCTGTGGTTGTTGTTGTCGAATAAAAGGCTGGAAGCGATTTATTATTTTAGTAATTTAAATTTATATTATGATCATTATGGAGACAACTTTCGGCATATGTTCTTCTTATATGTTAAAACGATTTAGTGTTTTATGTTCATTTATGTCATAAAATGCGATAGGTAGTAATAATATGCAAGAAATAGGGAATGCCTCTTTAAACAGTGTATCAATGTAGGATCCGAATGACAGAGTATGATATCCATGTCCGGTACCTTTATAAATATAAATGGTTAGATACGAAAACATTTCTAAGTTAGTTAATGAATTCACAACGAACGTACGCGTAGAAAAATCATCAACAAACGCGTTTCATTGTAACATCAACGCATACTAGTACCGCATAACCATTTTGGAGCTGTAAATATTAGCCGCCGTACAGAGATCATTGTTGAATGATGGTATATGAATAAGAAGCTTTTCGGTCAAATCTTTACATCTATTATTGTGACTGGACTGATGTGATTTGAACAAATGTATATTATACATGTAATTTAATTACATTGCGATCTATGCAAGGTTGGGGTGTACCTCTGTAGCTCAGTGGTTAGTGCGCTTGTCGCCTTATCTGGCGACCCAAGTTCAAACCCGTGTGGAGACACTCATGAATATCGTACATCAACAGAAAGCTGACTGGCAAACAATGGTTGTACTCGACAGTAAGGAAAACGAGAGCGTTAGTCAAGTTCGGTATGTGAGTCAGTCCATCAACGGACGTAGTGCAGGCTATACCTGCACCTGAATTGTACTGGTCATGTGATAAATGAAATCCATGAGTTAATATAGCGATGGAACCTATGTACATACATTGACTATAATAGATAATAATTCATACTAACATTTTGACTATCAAACAAACTGACCGCCTCGTCGAGAGCAGCAATGACAGCCTGCAAACATGAATTTATATTTAAAGTATATAACTTGTAGTGTTTATCAATTAGTTCATAGACGGCAAGATAACATCATATAAAATCTCTTTGTAGTAGCATGCGATGTTCTATAACTATCTATTTTGGACAAAATTGACCATGCAATGGGAAAATCGATATTTTGAGAAAACAAGAAAAAAGTGTCCAAAAATTGCTCTTTACCTGTTAAACAAGCTGTTTAAATTTAAGTTTGGTCAACATGACAAGTTCCGGTTTTTTATGAAAATAGGTTCATAAGAAGCGCCTTGTGATGCTGATTTTAGTTATGTATCAGTCTTATATTCTCATTCTAAGCCAGCGAAGTGCCAGGACCGCACAGTATCGACTGAACTATGTTTCGCTTGGAATCTGTCTAAGTTCGGATTCGCGGACAACAACGGTGCCACTACCGTGTGAATGCAAGCTTTATTAACATTTTGCCTTTCAATTACGATGCTTCAAATTAGAGAATATAATAGGACACAAACCAAAGCCACACAGTTACGACGGCAGCGCATAGTCACCAACGCAAGAGTCAGACACATCCCTCAAAATGGAAAGTTGGATTTATTTACCCTCACCACCGGGATAACCCTCAGCACGCCTATACTCAATCCGCAATGAATGACACACGGCGGACTTTGATTTTTGTGCATAATTTGCCATAAAGGGAGGTAATTATAAATAAAAACAACAATGAAGTGAAGTACCTCACGAGCTACATATACTGAGTACATGTAGAAACGCAACACTGGGGATACTGTCAACACTTTTTTAACTTTTTATGATTGGCAATCAAACTGTATTTACTTGATGATAATTCATTCCATCAAAAATGCAACTGTAACATTGCTTTCATAAAGTGCGATTGAATAGTGCGTGTGTGTATAGTGCGGATAAAAAGTAACGAAACACAATTTTGTAAAATCATAGTTTTTCAGAATCGTTGTTCTAAGTGAAAAGATCAATTATTAATTAATTATTGATAGATTATATAGCCATGACGTCCAAGACGTTGTTTAGAAGTGTATGAATCAGTTTAAATGGAGTTACTGGTCCTGTCGGAGAGTTGTTTTACATGGATGACCTGGACATGGGTGGTTGTAAACGATGATAAAGTGTTAGTAGAGTGCCCAAGATGAAACATTGTCGGCTTATGATATTTTAGCAGAAGTGAAACCTCTCATTTGCGGTCCCCTGTCATAGGCATCCGAATCGCCTGATTTCGCCAATGTTCGGACTATCCTGGCATTTTTATTCGGAAGCCTAGAACTTGTCTTTTGTGATTTTCATTCCATTGGCAAACCATACAAAGGATTCGATGCAATTTACACCAAAAGGTATCGTGCGTAAATAGTGCACGTGTAATTCGTGCGGTTTGTGGTTTCTTGACGCACAAGAGTTACGTAACCCGACCGATGAAGTTTTGACAATCGGCAAATTTCAACACGATTATGCAATATAAATACACAATAGTAAAAAATGTATGAACAATGAAAGTAAGAAAAAATCAAGGATGAAAACGTTGCGTTTCTAGATGTACTGAGTATATAACGTTAATTGTTTATCATTCAGCTGATATTTTTGTGTAAAATGTATAGCCTACATGTAGATCTAAAAGCTCGTGTATTAATTCCCAGTTTGTGACAAAAATCAACGATGCAGTTGTGCCTGAGTATTGTTTTAAATCGACTAGGTATCTGGGCTTAGGATATAGGCGTAGACTCTTTAGAATATTCAAAGTAAATCATGTTATGTAGATTTCAGTTATATTGAATCTCATGCGGTAATAGATTCTATCATATTTATGTTTTCAAAATTATTGTATTATTTACTATAAACATATAATGTTATATAAATTAGCTTATAGTATTTGATTGATTCCAGCAGGAGCAGTCTGTTCCTGATTCTAGAGTCGCGCACAAATTTTTCAAATAAATACAATTTTAAGTCCTACGTACCAATTGTTCATTTAAAAAATTTCTATATCAAGAAAACGGCACTCCAATTAGTGGCCATATGTCCACGTCGAATATAAGTAACAAAACGCACTTGTATTAAATCCAAACCGTTACAATATGCGTATATAGTCCGACCACGAAGCCAGGTGACAAACCTATATGACGGTAATCGAGCTAATCCAGGATCATAACAGGTTAAGTGATAGGTAAACAATATGAAACAGCAGCTCACTATGCCTATGTTTAACCACTACTGTATTCAAAAAGTGAAAGGATTTGACCCAAATCCGTGCGGTCCCGGAGTGGTCGAGCGCTTCGGGATCGAGAGGTCCCTGGCTCAACCCCCGTCTGGACCATTGGTTAATTTCTCTGAGCAGGAATAACCCGCATGCTCCACTCCACCAAGGTGTAAATTGGTACCTGTGAGGGCAGTGTCTATTCTAGGACGCCGCATATCACTGGCTTGGGCTATGAAAGTCGTAAGGAGTACTTACTGGGCTTATCAGACTGATATATATATTTAAAATGAACATCACACGGCGCTTCTTATGAGCCAATTTTCATGACAATCGGAACTTGTCTTGTTGACCAAACTTGAGTTGAAACAGCTTTAGACTACTTGTTCAGACAGTTTTTTTCTTGTTTTCCCAAAATATCGATTTTATTACTGTGACCTTCTCATTATAAGCCAGCGTTATATGGTTAGATTACCTCAATTGACTCAACATATCGCTAGCTAAGAATGACAAGGTCGTAAGTACAAAATCTATATTTAGAGAAAGCAAAAACAAAACTGTCCAATTATTACTCTTTACTTACGGTAAAACAAGCTGTTTCAACTTCAGTTTGGTCCCGATTCTCACGACAATACTTGGCTCATAAGAAGCACCTTGCAACATGTGATGCTGATTTTAATTATGTACTTACGACTTCTCATTCTAAACCAGCGATATACATGTCGTTTTTTTGATTTCGTAGTATTTTCTGAACCTTATTTCATAAAATAATAACGGAATGTCAAAAAAGCTGGTTTGCCTGGAGTTACTCGTACGTTATTGTAGTTGCTGTTATGCCTTGCTTGGCATATAATAACAATTTACAATTATTATATTAAGGTTTTATTCTTTGCTAGTGCCGTGAATTAGTTATTTTACATAATATAGTTTGCAAAATACGTTCAATAGTTTGATTTGATATGACATTTAAACCACGTATCGTTGAACACGTATAGACAATTTGTTTTAAAGCATTCACTTGTATTGTGTGTCATACTAAAGAACGTAAATTGATACGAATTGTTAAAGTTTCATTTCTTTTTATACAAGTTTGGTCTTCATGTACTAATTTTGTGGACTTTTTGTTCACAAACTAGATCTATACATACATTTGTGTACATATCTTGGACCATCAATGTCACGTAAGATGTCAGCGTCATTGGATTTATCTCATGTATCTAGTCCGGATGCGGTAATAATATTTCTTTATTTTACTATACTTTACTATACTTTACTTTACTTTACTTTACTTTACTTTACTTTACTTTACTTACGTGATATGATATGTTATCCTTATTCTCCAATTGTATAAAATCAATACTGAAAACAATCATTGGTGCCTAATGCATTATAAATTGAGGTGTTGAATTTTCCCTTTTCGCTTTACAGGCGTACCCGAGTCATTCTTTTTTAACAAAAAAATCAATGTGATGGCCGTCCCTCCTAAGTACTCCTAATTGCATTTAGAAGACATGTTTTAATTCGCTATTACATGTATATTTTCTTAACGACTCGCTATGTTAGTTACATATTGTAGGTCTGCGTGATACAATGGCATAGAATAATAATAAAAACTAGTCTAGTTGGCTCATGTGTTTAATACAGCAAAGCAATTTATGTTTATACTGGAACAGGACGTTGAAGAGACGAGTTGCTGCCCCTGTGGGAGGGAAGGTAGAAAAGTGGACGCCACAAAATTCTGCCAGGACTGTAATGAACATTTGTGTGAAAAATGTGTCCATGACCATAAGAAATTCGTTGTAACGAAATCGCATCGTATTGTAGGTAAGTCGATAGTTAATTGCTACTCATGAGAGTCATCAAGTTAGTAAAGTATTTCACTATAAAAACCCGAATTCAACCAGTGTATCATTTCTAAAAATATCTTCCGAAAAAAAGTCCGTGGAATTGACTAACCACTGATGTATGAAGTATGGATACAGGTTTCTAGCTTACAATTGAATTCTCCTACCTACATTTTGTATTTGTATGATTCTTTGTATGATCTTGGACACTTTTCTTACCAATGTTTCGTTATCGTTTGAATTGTCACTCTAACAAGTATAGGTTTCTAGCTAAAGTTATGAAATGTTCATTCAGAGTACATTGCCATTGCGTCACTCTATTATTAATCTAACTTGACAATTAATGTTACTTAATACTGTTTTCAACAACAGGTAAACAAAAGCCACCAAGTGTTACACCCAGACAGAAACTTACCGACAAATGTACTCATCACGAGGGTAAACTATTGGAACTATTTTGTACGGATCACGACGAACTATGTTGTAGTGTGTGCGTCGCCGTGGGTCATAGGTCATGTGCTGACGTTGTCTATATACCACAGGCAGCCAATGGGGTTGAAAGTAGTCTGGAACTATTAGAGGTACTTTGTTCTTTTATCTGATAAACTTAAATTGTAACTAATGGTGTTGAAAGCAGGCTCGAACATTTAGAGGTACTGTTTGCCTTCATTTGACAATATTTAACTGCAGCTAATGGTGTTGAAAGCAGTCCGGAACTTTTAGAGGTACTGTTTGCCTTTATTTGACAATATTTAACTGCAGCTAATGGTGTTGAATGCAGTCCGGAACTTTTAGAGGTAGTATTTGCCTTTATTTGATAAGATTCAACTGCAGCCAGGTAACATTATGACGTGTACTAGTTGTTGAGTTGCATTTTCCTCTTTCTGTTGCACCATAGCATCCCATATTCGTTGCTTTTAATCCATTAAATTAGTTGAATATTATCTATAATTATTAGTTCAAAATTCCAATATTGGGTGATATAATGGACAACTTTAAAGAGCTTTTTCACAGCTGAATTTCCTACAATCGTAGGACAAATAAAGAAAAATGAGAATGTTGTAGACACAATTATTTCCTAAATTCTTGAACAAATCTTGACAATTTTTACCTCATGATAAACATGTCATCACTCAGGTTAAAGATGAGATAATGAAGGTGAAGACAGACGTGGATGAGTTACGTACCAGGCGTGAGGAAAACCAACAACTGATTCAACAACAGAGAGAAGACATCATTAATTCTATCTTGGACATGCGCATTCGCATCACTGATATTCTAGATAAACTTGAACGCATTGCAAGAAATGAGCTTGAGAAACGGTGAGTGTGGGTCAAATTACTGTTCAGAATTTATTACTTACTTACTTATATAGCATCCTTTGGAAGATTTGTGATAGTGTCAGGTTAATGACAGATACATGTGAATTGCGTTGATATACATGTCATCTACCAATATTTGGTTAGGTAGCATTGGTCAATACATTCATGTTGCCTTCTAGATCAGATGTGACCGTTGTATTGTTTTAAAACATGTTGCAAAAAGTTATGAGGAAATTGGACAGGGAAAGTAGCACTCAACTCCACCAGTCAAGCAAAGAAAACAGAGACAATACAAAATAACACAATTACACGGAGCAATGCCCATACGTTACCTAACGAAATAATGAAAAGCCTGTTGTAAAAGAGCAGGATGACCTAATTTCTCAAGGGAATGACAAACAACGACAATACCAAGCGACCGAAAGCAACGCAAGATCCGAACTTGTTCTCCAAAACCAGAGTTTTTACGCAGCATGTCTTTTGTCGGCCTTTGTATGAGAATGTTGTGTTGTCTCTATGTAGATACGACGGTGTCATCACTAAGATTGATGCCGATGTTAAAACATGCGAAGATGTAGCGTACACTTTGGAAGGACTAAATACGAAAATTGAAACAACTACAGACAACGAACCGGAACTGTTTGTTACCATGAAGAAAGCCAAGAAAAGCATGGAAGAAGGTATACATTTAAGTATCAACACCTTTCGTCCCTTACAGTCGGTGCATTTTGATGTCACAATTTGCATCGGTCACGTAGACGACATCAAAGCAAAAATCATTGTAACATAATTGTAATTCAAAACCTTACGTTTTAAAAAATGGTAATTATTAATTTGAAGAAGGCTTCGGACGAAACGTCAATAGTATATTAATTCAATAAAAAGTTTGTGTTGTTGTTGAATTTTCAATCATTAAAGCCTTACGTTAGCATATTTAAATATCCAATACAATAATTAATCGTGTCGTCCGTCAATCAAAAACGACAATCAAAATAAAAAGACCCAATAAAATCGCATGGATTTTTATAGAGTTTATATGGGTTATGATAAGTTACATGTATATTGATGGCGACACTTTTAGACCCTTGGATTGTTACTTTAAACCCCTAACACAGTGTTGGCACATATATAAATGTACTCCATGTAGAGCAGGGGCCTTATTCACCAACATTGTGTGTCCCAGACTAAAATGAGTATACATCATCCGTGTGTAACAACAAATAAACAGAAACAACACTTTCATAGATAAATCTAAAAGAAAAGAAATGGCAGCGATTATAAATACATGCACTGTCAATTTTAAGTCTCAGTCTGTGTTTCAGTATTTCAATGTTGTTGCATAAGGTCCCAGTCGTTGACAATATCTCTAAAAATCACGGAAAGGGACGATTGTTGTTCATATAGTATTTACATAATTGACAAAATGAAGTCAAATTGCGATTACTTCTGGAAAGTCCTCGTACATATACTTCAGGTAAAGCAGTTGTTGACAGTATCTCTAGAAATCTCGGCAAGGAAAGGTTGTTGTTTATGGCAGACCGAACATTAGATAACTTATTGAACAGTCTGGAGACTCTTGGACAGTTTGGGGAGGACACGCACGTTTATAAAGTCCAGTTTGAGGGAGAATACAACACCAGTTTGTCCTCAGGTACAGTATATAACTTGGATGTTTTCATTTCCTTTTATTAGTTCATTGCTTTGGTTGACAAGTATCAGTGCTTGTGTTCAAAGTTCGTCCGTTTCCGTTTATCTTGTCTTTGTGGTACTCCCTTGTGTTACTTGCATCCGATTAGTGTTGACATATTTGTCCCAATACATGAACTAGGTTTGTACCTTTCAGTACAGTATAAATAACTTTTCCTTTATATAGGTAAACAAACTAAACATCACTATAAAATTTGCCATTTACAAACGACGCTTTTGCTATAGAATCAGACTTTGTACTGGCTTTAAAGAACTGTTTCCTTGTGACTAATTTTGATTTTGTAATTTAATTAAGTTCTTACAAATGATGGTTTGTATATTTGTTTGCTTAGTATGTTTGTATTGAGCAGCTTTTCATTGCAATCTGCAAATAGCCCCCCGCTTGGGCTTATCCCTATGTTATCCACAGCCAGCGTCTTCTGGTCGATATGCAAGTGTTTTTTAAAACTTTCTTATGAAGTAAAATACCAACTTAAAATGTAGTAGTACTATATAATTCTATTTATTAGATAATGGATCGAGTGAAGACAACACTGGATCAGTCTCACTGCCAGACGGGAAGGTGATCTCGACGAATGCTCATCATAAAAGGCTGAAACTTCTATCGTCAAGCTACAAGGTGATTGACCATGTCGACTTACCAGGAAAACCGTATGATGTCTGCTTGGTAAGTCCTATTGAAGTTATTGCGAGTCTACGAAAAGAGAAACAACTTCAGTTCGTATCGATAGAGAAGAAGATGAAAGTATCACGGCTGATGAAGATCGGGGTTTCCTGTTACGGTGTGGCTTGTCAAAATGGTGAAGTCTTTGTCGCATGTGTGGGTGGACAGTATGAGAACCGTCCAATGCTTCGTGTCTACAATATGTCTGGTCGTCTGCTGCGCGTGTTTGAGAAAGGAACAGACGGGTTACCCATATTTTCGTCACCGAGAAATATCGTACTTAGTCCAGATGGTACGATGATTCATGTGAGTGACCGAGAATATGGAGTTATCACGGTCGGCTTGTTTGGTGCCATGATTTCTCAGTATAAAAGTGCACACTTGGATTCGCCTCGTGGTATTACTGTAGATGAAGACGGTAATGTAATAGTCTGTGGACAGAATTCACACAATATGGTACAACTGAACGCCGCGGGTGAAGAGGTGGGTGTTTTAATGAAAGATCGATCAAAACTGTACCGACCACAATCAGTTGTTTACATCAGGAAAGGACCTAGGTCATTTCTACTGGTTACCTTCTTGAAGTCCAAATTCGTCAAAGTCTATGCTCTGGCATGAAGATTGAAAGATTTAATGTATTTTGTGTGTAATATTTTTAAGGATGGCAACGAATACCAAAATTGTTATCCGGATATCCGGAACGGTATCCGAACGGATATCCGGATATCCGTATCAAATTGAATGTTGTTAAAATCGTGTTGGAATAAAGCTAATGCTATGCGACAATGTTACATAATTTCGCGACCACCATTGTCTTTGTGTACCAGACAGACTTACATTAAAGGCCTCAATGCGGATATTCTGCTATTGTTACATCCATACCTACGAGTCCAAATATTTAATCTGACCTCTAAGCTTTAATCTTAAGAAAGCTGTAAGTTGTTAACATTTTGTGTTTACATTTTGTGTTTACCGTGAGTTTGACTGTTTGATATAAGGGTACGTAACTCCATCTGAATTATTTCTACTTTCGTTTTGACAAGCTGCTACACAGTGATCTCCCTTGACGATATACACGTGGAACTTATTGGGTTCCTGGTGCATGTTTACTTTCTGCATCATTCTGTCGATGAGAAAAGAATGTTTGTAACATACGGCTACATAAGACAAATACCAAATTCGTAACCCCTTTAATCATCATTAGCACCTTTCGTGGACCCGCGCAATTAATCGAAACTGGTCTAATTTAATTACTAATTGAGTGGACAACTTGTTACAATCGGGATAATTACTAACAAACACCTATAATCTGATAATTGTCCGGCAAAAACAGACTTTAAGATACAACGCAGTGATTATCACGCAAAAGCAAATCTAACGGAGACCCCGTGTCAAAGAAATAAACAGACCCCCAAAAAACAATGTGTCACCGACATCAAATGTATTCTATTGTTCTAAGTGTCAATCGATGTTTTCGTCGTAAAGTTATGAGAAAACATTTTTATTGAATTTTATAACGGATATTCGGATCCCAATTTACTATTCGGATACCCGGAACGCGATACGAATATCCGGATATCCGGATATCCGTTGCCATCCTTAAATATTTTACATTATTTAAACATTTCTTGGACTGCAATGTATAAGGCTAAGATATTTTGATATGGTAAACATTTTGTATATTGACCTCGAGACTTGGACGTTTTACAAAATAGTTTTTACTCGGTCATGCACAGTTTATTTCGGAGATTTCATTGACCATTATACCAATGACAATGGTACGGTATCATAGATGATTGTGAAGAAGTATAATTGTTTTGCTGAAACTATTGATCTGACTGGTGGTCACTGTACTACTAAAACATGGGTAGTATGGGTACCAACCA